>CM062294.1:305042398-305642398 GCA_031216915.1 Pictodentalium vernedei
AGTGACGGCGGTTCGGAGGGAGAACGCAGGAAGCCTTTTAGTCCGGTTCATAGCTCGTTCCGGTCCATCCGGACGGCAAGCGAGAGAGGCCCCTCTCTCGTTCAACAACATCTGGCCCCAGATGTTGTGGTACAAATGTGTCGCAAGCGGAGCATACGTCCGTCGCTCGGGACGCTCCGTTGTATAGGCAGTCCGCTGAGACTGCTAAGGCTTCCTCTTCTCGTCAGCGCACACGACCGCACCTTGGCTGCATGACCGCCGATATATTACCAGCTTCGCCGATCAAGGATTCTTCGGCGACCAGGTCACACCATCTGGTAGCCAGGGAACGAGGCCTGCAGACTCCGGACGTTCGCATAGGAAGTGTGCGGGAGTCAACGTACACGGAGCTTCCGGCGGCAATGCATCGTAAGACCGCTACTGCACAGGCCTCGGGAACGGACGTGCTTTCCTTAATAGCACAGTTTATCGCAGCATCTCAGCATCAACTGAATCTGTCGCATATATTTTATCCGACGATGCTGGGTCGGGACGCTCCGCAGAAGCGGGTACGGACGTCCGAAAGTTTCATCCGGTCCGACGGGATACCGAAAGGGATTCGGAGGATTTCAAGCTTTCCCTTTCGGAACAACATATGCTGTTGTGTATGTCATCTGACTTGGTCTTCTACAGCTTCTTTCGTCAGACCAGAATGCTGCGATGCCGGATGAGAAACTGATAGCGTCGGTGGACTTAGAAATTTTTGGTTCGGTTCAGGGACATCGTCCCTCAGTTCCGACATAGTCCAATAATGTCACACAAACTTTCGAATTATTGAACGACGCTATATATATTATTATTTTATGCTTGCTATCCAAGCATTTCTGGTTTCTTGTTCGAAGAGTTATGGAGATGTCTTTCAAAAGTGTGCCTCTGTCGTCATAGTTAATGAAGAGTTAGCGGCAATAAGTGCTCATGGAATATGTCTATCGCCTACGGAGTGACATTCGCTAGCTCACCCGGTGTAGCGTACATTCATCGAATGGTTCGGCTGCCGGGTTCGTCCGTCGCGGTCTAGGAAGGAGATTTGGGTGATGCGAGCACTTTAATTACTTTAGTACTCACCCAGTGACGGCAGATTGAGGACAGATCGGAGGAAGCCTGTTAGTCCGGTTCCTGGCTTGTCCAGGTCCGTCCGGGCTGTGAGCGAGAGAGGTCCCTCTCTCGCCCAACAACATAGGGGACCGCATGTTGTGGTTCAGATATTTTACATTCGGAGCATATGTCCGTTGGTCGGGACGCTCCGTTATATTGACAGTCCGAGAGACTGTCTTTAATGCTTCCTCATCCTCACAGCAGGGCACACGACCGCACATTGGCTACGTGACCTCGAGTATCCGATCAGTTTCAGCATTCAGTGATTCCACGGCGAATAGGTCGCGCCATCCGGTAGCCAAGGGACATGAGGCCTATACACTCCGTTCGCTCGCATATTGGAAGTATGCACGGGGTAACGATCACGGAGCTTCCAGCGGCAATGCATCGTAAGACCGCTTCTCCTCAGGCCTCAGTGACGGACGTGCTATCCGAGTTAGCACAGCTGTTTCGCAGCATCCCAGCAATTGACAGTTTCTCGGTCGAATCAGGAATTATCCGACGGCGCTGGGTCGGTGCGGTCCGCGGTTGCATCAGCTACGGACGACCGAACGCTTTATAGGGTCCGACAGGATGGCGAAAGATTTCGAGTTTTCCCTTTAGTAGTATCGGAAGATGCCTTTCATATCTTCTGGCATTATCTTCCAGTGATTATTATTTCGGACTTCATTGCTGCGATCTTGGATAAGAGACTTATAGCGTCATTGGACTCGGATTTTTCGATCGGTTCAGGGACATTGTCCCTGACTTACCGACGCAGTCCAATATTGTCGTTACAACATGTGTTTTATTTTTCGACGCTATATATATATATATATATACAAGCCTGCTACTAAGCATGATAGTTTAGTTTCTTGTCCGCGTTGCTCATTTCTGCCATTTTATCATTTATACAAATAGTTTATTTTGGCAGAGCAGGGCATACCGAGAGTTCATATGCGTCTAGACGGTGTGATTAAAGACTGCATATATTCTTTTTCGCCGTTTATGTCTTTTCCAATTTCAATGTTGGGAACGACATCATGTATAGTAGACTTAACTTAGACGCTTTATTATACGTAATCTGCCTTACTGAGGCGTTATCATTACGTCTTCAAGAAAAGATTTACGGGATATTATTCTCAATGTAATTTCTTTTGAGGGCAGTAGTTTGTTCACGTATAACTCCGCCCTTCAGTGGCTGATTGGAGTTAGTTAGACGTGACGCAGCCCTAGCTACATCCACACGCGTGGATAGTAAGGTTAAGAACTCTCTCAGAGTCGCTTCGTTCTCGGAGGAGCTTCTCTTCGACGGCAACTTTTCGGCAATCCATGAATTGCTCGATTTATACGTTCTCTTGTCTATCTAGTGTTACAAGAGATTCAGACTGGGGCAAACATTCGGTGGTTGACTCAGAGAGTGCCGCCGCAGTTGCCGGACCCGAGTGTGGCTGTTATGACGGTTGTCAGTCAAACAGATTGGGATATAATACTGATCCCTACGGATTCGAAGTGCCAGGGTCTTTGGGTTCCGCAGTCTTTTAGCAATCAGTTTAACTTCCGCGGAATAATGTTTTTTAGGCTTGCTTTATGTCATTGCATGAACATTATTCAGAAACGCGTGCCCAAATTCCTGTCCTTTAATTCGACAGTAGTGGCGTATCTCCGGAACCAGGGAGGCACTCTTTCGTTTCCGTTATTCAATTTAATGGAAAGAATCCGTCTGTTGGTTATAGTACACCAAGTTCAGTTTTGGTCCGTCATATTCCGGGTCGTCTGATTGTTTTATCGGACTCCCGTTCTCTTACGGGTCGCTTGTTGCTGTCAGAATGGACTCTCAACAAACAAGTATTCAATCAGATTTGCTATCTATGGGAGCGCCCAATGATGATTTATTTATGACACAGCTTGCTAATCAATTGCAGACGTATGTGTTGGCTTGTCCAGATCTCTGAGCTAATATTGTTAACGCTCTATTGATCTATAGGACGGAATGATAGGATACGCGTATCCTCCGGCGCTGTTGTTTTAGCAGGTATTGCTAAGATAAACAACCACAATACATTTCTGTTGATAGCATCTCTATCTTCACAGAGATCATGAGTAATTTACTCTCTTGTCTACTGTGGGTCTTAACGTGAAATCTTCCTCTATGTGAGGATCTTTTTCACTGGGTAAATCGTGTCATCTTTATCACAACCAGCAAGGTCGCAACCTTCATGTATTCCGTTGTGTGGTCCGTATTGCATTGTAAGCACTGTACTGGACGAGCTTTGGACGCGATTTCTTACTATAGGAGATCCTCTTCTTCGCTATTCTATGCGGCTAAAGTGGAGGCTCTTCCGTCGTGGTGTAGGGATCATTATGTTCACATTGTTGATCCCTCCATACTACTCATTGCTATTTTTTAGTATACTTGTTTCACAAGATTTACTGCAGCCTGTTATTATTTAGGTTATAGGTTTATGTTACCTCATACCTATGCACTCTACGATAGTTTACAATTGAGTCTTTTGTCTCTTTATCTAAGTCAGTTAGTAACTTTTTGATAAATAGACTTAGAATCTTTAGATTAAATTCCTATACGGATTTTAACTTCGGTTCTTATTTAGCTAAGTAATCATTTGAGCCTCTGGAAACAGTAGTTTTCAAATTCTGACCTTTTAGACAGTAATTCTGTTGGTTTCTCTTTTACTGTAGAGTCAGTGAGTTTCATGCACTATCGATGGATGATTTTCACTTTCATAGTTTCGGAATCAATACTTCCGTTACTATTTAGGTTGGATTGTTGCATAAGAGTTAGGCTCCTATTATCCGGAACCTATTATTTTAAGGTCCTTCCGTCTTCGTATGGGCATAGGCCTTTACTCTTTCCGGGTACAGTTTATGTATTTATAAACAGATATCTGTTTATTACAAAGGGCGTAAGCTTCTTCTGTCTTTGATGTCTAGTAGAAGGACGTTATGCTCCATTTTATTGTTAATGGATTCTATTAACTATCGGTACTGCTTATGGTATATCATTGACTTAGCAGTTGTGCTTAAGATTTCGGCTCATGAAGTAAGAGTTCTTCTACTTCTTGGGCTTACATTAATAGTGTCGCTATTATAGATTTTTGAAGGCCGCTCATTGCGCTCAGCCATCCACATTCATGAATTTTATCTTAGAAATATCGAGTCCATTTCTGGAGGCCTCTATTGTTAGGTCTATTATCTACTGCTCAGAATGTCATTCACTTAACAGTTGCTACTATAGCTAGGTAGGCTGTCTGTTTCAGCAGTGTCTCCGTTCGGCTGCCCTCTTCGCTCTGGGCTATTTGACCCAGGGCAAGAAAAAGGGGGGGGGGGGGGAGGGTGTTCCCTTGGGTCACCTGTTTTACTATGAAAACAAGGGGATACCTCCTCCGGAGTTAGTAATTCTGAGCTGTTATTGGGATGGTTGTTTAGTGAGAAGTTTAGGTTTTTAAAATTCATTCAAGTCTTAGTTTTTAAAGTATAGCTTTTGAATATTGCATATGTCAACGGACATGATTATGCAATCCTCAGACACTTTTAGGAGTATAAGAGTCTCTATTCTCTAGACTTACTTTATTTATTGGCTTACTTTAAAAATTATTAGTATAAGGATTATATTGGATATTAATAGAGTACATGGATGAGTGAAGCTCAATTTTGGAAGGTGTTGTATCTTTCTAATTTATCATAAATAAGAAAGATACATGTAAGGCCTATTACTTCTTTTTCCCTACAGGGGATGACTCTATTTTATTTTATTGAGCGTATTCCATTTTGCTCTATGTCCTTGGCCCTCCAGCCTTTTTACTATTCAGCTATGTCTGGGTCATTGGTACAGTATAAAAATGTTAAAAAATTTATAGTAATTTATATATTTTTTATACTTACCAATGACCCAGACGGGGATGGCCCTCCCAGGAGTTGGGAACTCTTGCCTCCCCGCTGAGTACATAGCGCTTACCAGGCACTGGTTATTAGAATGATTAATGGCGCCAATTTCGGAACGTCCTTGACACTGCGCATGCGCAGTAGGGGCGAAGTGTGGAGGGCCTTTCAGGACATGTTTTCTTTAGTTTTAGATGCAAATTTTGGGGATTGGGGGGCAAAATTTGTGTTTGGCCCTATATTTTAAGAGTTAGCACCAGCTATGTCTGGGTCATTGGTAAGTATAAAAAATATATAAATTACTATAAATTTTTTAACTTCTCATAAAAACAGACAATTATGGAATATAAATTTAATGTACTTACCTTTAATAATAAGAAAATCTTGTTCAAAATAAATAAAATCCTTCTTGCAAATTTAAATTCAGTACACAAAGCACACTAGAAAGAATAAATAATAACTTTCGAAGAATAGGAAATTGAACACAAAAGAAAAGTTCCCCAAAAATCGTACTCACTGACCGAGATTAGAAACATAGCCTTCCAGCACCGAGACATCTAACCTAATGATTCAAAAATAATAATTCTTATCTGTGTTTGTCATTGATATCTGCTGTTAGAAAGTTTATGAACTTTGGTAAGTGGTTGTTTAAAGAGTATTAGTTTAAACAAGCAATCTGATCAGTGAGTGTTTTGTTAGGGGTGCAACGATGCATCATGTTTTCCACGCATCTTGATTCATTCCTGCCAATTCAATTCATGATTCATCCATCTGAACGATTCGATGCATTGTTGTAGCCCTACTCGTGTACTAATATCAAGTGAATACGATAACTAAAAGATTTTTAGATAGGTGTGGAAAAGTAATGGAACTTTTCCTCTTGAAAGCCTTGGAATTTCAAATTTGGTGAAGAGTCTTGTAAATATTATGCAAACTCTCTCTCTCCCTCTCTCTCTCTCTCGGTCTGCCTGTCTCTCGTTTTTTTGTGTTAATGTTGAAAATATCCTGGACATCCAGGATTCTCCTCAGACTCTCCTGTGGTTTTTGTTTTTACATTGCGATGTGCATCGCATCGTGGGAAAAAAATTGTGAAATTGGAAATGATTAACAGCTTGAGATCTTGTAAGCTAATAAGGCAGATAATATGAGTTTGAAACATCATAACAGGAACATGAGTGTGGCGAGCGTTACGGTTTATTAATGGCCCAAGACGGCGAGAAGAATGAATAACAGTCCAAGGCAAAGTTGAGGGCCGATAATAAGCCAGAGGGCTCAGGGCTGAAGTGCTGAAATGATTAGTCGGTTATGGTTTGGTTATTGCTGTTACTGGTTACAAATTGTGCTACCGGTTAACCGTTGACTTGTATTTGGAGTCGGGACATGCCATGTGTTGTTGTGTTGTTTGCTTTCAGAAAACTCCTTTGTTGTGGGTTAATGTTTTTATTACCTTACTGACCCGCCAGTAAGCCATTTCTTATCAACCTACCTTACAATTGTTTACTACAGGCTTGCACTACAGTGGAAGACCCTAACTCAGAAAATATACTCTCTATTTTGATCTTTCCCAAGCGATTTGGGAAAGAAAAGTGGTGCAAAAGCACCAAGAAAAAATCAGCCAAAACTGGGTCGAGTGCTACCGGTGCAGACCCAGTAAGGGAAGCGCTTCTCCAAATACAAATCCACGACTTCCGTTGCCAGTGCGCAAACACATAGCTGATGACTCATTCTTTTTTCGTCTGCCATGTTGCAGGACATCCATATTGCATTCATAGACAGTGATAATTCAACTCGTTGATAATGGTTTCCTGTGACTGGAATTATGGATCTGAGGATCGTATAGTAACAGGACTGTGTTTTATGTATTCTCGTTATTATTTTTAACCTCATTTTCATTGTATTTTATTAGCTTAACTTGACATAGTCAAGATAAGCTATTGCCATCACACGTGCAGAAGTCTGTTAGTCTGTGAGTCTGTGACGTCTGTTCACATTTTCCTTTAGCACAGGCTACACCCCACAGTTCTTGTCTGATCGTCACGAAATTTCATATTCAGGTTTGGGCTCATGTCTAGATGATAACGTCCCCTTTTGGTCGCGATCAGGCAACCGGTATGGCTGCCCGAGCCCAAAACCCGAAAACCATTAGCACAGTCTACAGGTCGTATTTATGAAGGGATTTCATTGTAACTTGGTAGGATGCCTCTGTATAATGCCTAGATGAGAACGTTCCCTTTTGGGCATGATCTATCAACCGTGATGGCTGCCCAAGCCCGAAACCCAAAAACTTTCAGCACAGTCTGCAGGTCATGTTTAATGTGGAGGGATTTCATTGTAACTTGGTAGGATGACTCCTTATGATGTCTAGATGAGAATTTCCCCATTTGGGCATGATCTGCCAACCGTGACGACTGCCCGAGCCCAAAACGCGAAAACATTTAGCACAGTCTGCAGGTCATATTTATTGAGGAATTTCATTGTAACTTGGTGGGTTGACTTCATGCAATGTCTAGATGAGAAAATCCCCTGTTGGACGTGATTGGGCAACTGTGACGGCTACAGGAGCCCGAAGCCCGAAAACCTTTAGCACAGTCTAGAGGTCATATTTATGAAGGGATTTCATTGTAACTTGGCAGGATGACTCCAAATAATGTCTAGATGAGAATGTCCCATTTTGATCGAGATCATGCAGCCTTGATGGGTGCCCGAGCCCAAAAACCTTTAGCATACTCAAAAGGTCATATTTATGGAAGGATTTCATTGTAACTTGTTAGGTTGACTCCATATAATGCCTAGATGATGACATCCCCTTTCGGTCGTGATTGGTCAGTTGTGATGGCTACAAGTGCTCGAAGCCCAAAAACCTTGAGCACAGCCTGCAGGTCATATTTATGAAGGGATTTCATTGTAACTTCTTAGGATCACTCCAGATGATGCTCAGATGAGATTGTGCCCTATGGTTGCGATCATTCAACCATGATGGCTGCCCGAGCCCGAAGTCCGAAAACCTTTAGCACAGTCTACAGGTCATATTTATGAAGGGATTTCATTGTAACTTGGTAGGTTGACTTCATATAATGTCTAAATGAGAACGTCCCGTTTTGGACACGATTGGGCAACTGTGATGGCTTCAGGGGCCCAAAGCCCGAAAACCTTTAGAACAGTGTACAGGTCATAATTATGAAGGGATTTTATTGTATCTTGGTAGGATGACTCCAAATAGTGTCCAGATGAGAACGTCCCCTTTTGGTCACGATCATTCAGCCTTGATGGCTGCCCGAGCCCAAAAACCTTTAGCATGTCTGTAGGTCGTATTTACGGAAGGATTTCATTGTAACTTGTTAGGTTGACTCCATATAATGCCTAGATGATGACATCCCCTTTTGGTCGTGGTTGGTCAACTGTGATGGCTACAGGTGCCTGAAGCCCGAAAATCTTGAGCACAGTCTACTGGTCATATTTATGAAGGGATTTCATTGTAACTTCATAGGATCACTCCAGATGATGTCCAGATGAGAATGTTCCCTTTTGGTTGCGATCATTCAACTACGATGACTGCCCAAGCCTAAAGCCCGAAAACCTTTAGCACAGTCTTCAGATCATATTTATGAAGGGATTTCATTGTAACTTGGCAGGTTGACTTCATATAATGTCTAGATGAGAACAACCCCTTTTGGAGACCATTAGGCAACTGTGTTGGCTACAGGGGCCCAAAGCCCGAAAATCTCTAGCACAGTCTACAGGTGATATTTATGAAGGGATTTCATTGTACCTTGGTAGGATGACTCTAAATATTGTCTAGATGAGAACGTCCCCTTTTGGTCACGATCATTCAGCCTTGATGGCTGCCCTAACCCAAAACCCCCAAACCTTTAGCATAGTCTATTGGTCATATTTATGGAAGGACTTCATTGTAACCCGTAAGTTTGACTCCATATAATGCCTAAATGATGACATCCCCTTTTGGTCGTGATTGGTCAACTGTGACGGCTTCAGGGGCCCGAAGCCCAAAAACCTTGAGCACAGTCTACAGGTCATATTTATGAAGGGATTTCATTGCAACTTTGGAGGATCACTCCAGATGATGCCCAGATGAGAATGTCCCCTTTTGGTTGCGATCATTCAACCATGATGGCTGCCAGAGCCCAGAGCCCAAAAACCTTTAACACAGTCTACAGGTCATATTTATTAAGGGATTTCATTGTAACTTGGTAGGTTGACTTCATATAATGTCTAGATGAGAACGTCCCCTTTGGATGCAATTGGGAAACTGACGGCTACAGGGGCCCGAAGTCCGAAAACCTTTAGCACGAAAACCTTTAGCACAGTCTACAGGCCATATTTATGAAGGGATTTTAATGTAACTTGATAGGATGACTCATTTTGGAATAATTTCACTGTAACTTGGTAACTTTTGCTGATATACGTTAACTGTGAGGGCCACATATATTAACTGTGAGGTCATATTAACCCACCCCTCAGATCTTTAGTACAGTGTACACCTCATATTATTTTTATCATAAACATAGCATACAGGGAACAGAAATGAACATATTCCCAATTATCACAATTCTTGTCTTATTTCATAATCCTTTCATAAACATTGAACATTATCCTTTTCATCAAACACAACACACAAGTTAAGCTACAGTGTCATTGACACTTTCATATATTTTCCGTGTTGTGTGCGACTTTCGCGTACCGTGCGTTTCGGACATAAAATTTTTCGGTTGATAAATTTTATTATTATTATTGGAGTTAGGTGTCAATGGGGGACTGTTTGAACAGGATTTCTCCTCTCTGTTGAGGGCAGAATTTCTGTTTTTCGGGTCCCTGTCAGTCGTCTGGGTTCAGTTGTGTTCCCGCCGCTCCTTTTTCTGCCTCCTTTCTCTCGTAGTTGGGGGTGTACATCTGTTGAGTTCACCTTTTTCTTCTACTGCTCTCACCTCTGTTATGTCCAGTACTGTTCCTTTAGGGCAATGCCTTTTGCCTTCGCTTATGGTTCTCGTGGCTGTTCCTCCCGCACCTGCAGGGTGGGGAGATGCCGTCGTTTCGGGGCCTCCCGACATGTCCACGTCTGGTGAGAGTTATACCCCCTCCATTGGGGATGTGCAGTTTTTAACTGTGCTGGATACTGTGGGTGCTGTTGAGTTGTCTGGTGAAGAGATGGCTGGTTGCGGGACTATGGTCCCTCTCCAGTTGACATCTGAGGCTGTCACTAGGGTTGTGACTCCTTCTTTGGAGGTTGAGCTCGGTTGCTCTCTCCCCTTTTCCACCAGTTTCAACAGCTCCCGTCGTATCTGCTGCTACTGCTGTTCCGTCTGCAACGTCATTGGTCACCGTTTCAGCTGGCCTCGGCTTATCCCTGCAGGGGTCTGCAGCGATGTCTGGTAGTGTGGATGTGGGGCATCGGCCTCAGCCTTCCCTGACTTCAACTCGGCAAAGTCGGAAGTGGCTGCCGACCGAACCCCCTGCTGTGGCCTCTCTGCCGTTGAGCACAGCAGTTTTATCCCTGCAGGGGTCTGTAGAGATGTCTGGTAGTGTAGACATGGGATATCGGCCTCAGCCTTCCCTGACTTCAACTCGGCGAAGTCAGATGGGGCTGCCCACCGAACCCTCTGCTGTGGCCTCTCAGCCGTTGAGCACAGCAGTTTCATCCCTGAAGGGGTCTGCAGAGATGTCTGGTTACAGTAGTGTGGACGTAGGGTATCGGCCTCAGCCTTCCCTGACTTCAACTGAACGAAGTCGGAAGGGGCTGCCGGCCGAACCCTCTGCTGTGGTCTCTCAGCTGTCGAGCACCGCAGTTTTCTCATTGGATTTGGATGTTCATGGTGGGGCCACCATGAGCTCCGTGGCATTTCCGTCCACACACTCTGGTCCCATGGCCAGTTTTGTGGGACCAACGTCTTTTGTGCAGCCAGGACCTTCTGTCCCTCAGAAGTCCGCGGCGACTCTCCAGAGTTTCCGCTCTGTAGATCCTCGGGGTATGTCTTACCTCTATACACATCTGCCTTCAGATGTTTTGGCTGCAGCCCGTCGCCCTGCGTCGGGTGTATTTGAGGATCGTGACCCTTTGCTGGTTAAAAGGGTCAGGAGTGAAGCCACTTTGCCGGTTCGTTCCCATGTCGAACTGGCCAACATGGGCAGTGAGCTTAGGGAGGCCCTCTCCTTGCTTACTCAGGTTCTGTTCAAGAGCCTTCCTGTTGCTTCCAGCGAGGCTACAAGTGGTTTCCAGCACCCCCTGTGACGCCGCCTCCCCGGATTGGAAACAGGCTGCTTTCTGATCACCCTAGTGTGCCTACACCATGGGAGGCACCGGCTGGTTTGCTCATAATGGGCTATGTGTCTCCGACTCAGGGGATGAGTCCGACATACCTGACGTTGAGAGCCAACAGTCTTCTGACTTGGGGGCAGCTCTTGACTGTGTTTGGGGTTCCTTCCAGATCTCGAACCGTCAAACCAGCCGACAGTGTCAGCCCGGCCACGATCATCGGTCGCGTGCCTACAGCCTGTGGAGCAACCTGCTTCTGGGCACCTTTGGCCATGCCTGTTGGTACAGGCGGTTGAAGCGTTTACAGCTTTGGACTCTAAGCTGAGTTCCAGGAACTTTGAAGACTTCATTTTTCACCAGGGTTGACACTTTTTTGCCTCCGGCGCATTGTCGAACTGGCCAACACGGGCAGTGAGCTTAGGGAGGCCCTCTCCTTGCTTACTCAGGTTCTGTTCAAGAGCCTTCCTGTTGCTTCCAGCGAGGCTACAAGTGGTTTCCAGCACCCCCTGTGACGCCGCCTCCCGGGATTGGAAACAGGCTGCTTTCTGATCACCCTAGTGTGCCTACACCATGGGAGGCACCGGCTGGTTTGCTCATGATGGGCTATGTCTCTTCCGACTCAGGGGATGAGTCCGACATACCTGACGTCGAGAGCCAACAGTCTTCTGACTTGGGGGCAGCTCTTGACTGTGTTTGGGGTTCCTTCCAGATCTCGAACCGTCAAACCAGCCGACAGTGTCAGCCCGGCCACGATCATCGGTCGCGTGCCTACAGCGTGTGGAGCAACCTGCTTCTGGGCACCTTTGGCCATGCCTGTTGGTACAGGCGGTTGAAGCGTTTACAGCTTTGGACTCTAAGCTGAGTTCCAGGAACTTTGAAGACTTCATTTTTCACCAGGGTTGACTCTTTTTTGCCTCCGGCGCATTATCGTTCCTACGATTCCACCAATCCATCAGTCTGACAGACTTTGACGGTCTTGGATCAGGACGCCCAACTCCCTCAGGCTTTCCAAGCCCAAGTTGGCCGTTATTCCTATGGCGACTCTGGAGTCCGTGTTGGGCTTTTCAAGAGAGATACTGGACATGCTTTCTCTCTCAGATCACGTTGTCTTTTCTTTGCTGCTTATCTGACTTCAGATAAGTTTGACCACGTACAGGCTCCTTTGCGTGTGCTGTCCAAGACGCTCATGCATCTTACTCACACACATGCCTGTAACACGGTTAACTTGGAATTAGTTCGCAGGGACGCTGTGCTGGACACAAGCCGTTCCCTTCCTGAGGGGCAGCGCACTGCTCTTTGATCTGCTTCTTCGGCGGGTCCGCAACTATTGCATGGTTCTGTGGCGGCTGTCCTGGATGATGCCCTACGTTTTTCCATAGATCAGCTGCTGCTTCGTCAGCTTGATCAACCTTCTGTTAGAGGCAGTGGCCGTCCAAACCTAACAAGCACCCTTCTGCTTCCTCTGCGAAGCCAAGGACAGATCCTCCTGTCATCGCATCTACTTACTCACAGTGGAAGGGTAGGGGTCTGCAGTTGGCACCTCGATTCGTCCCAGGTGAGGCATCCAACTCAGCCGAGAGTGCCTCTTCCGACACAAGTCCCTTTCGACGTTACACATTGGGAACTTTTGATCACGGAGATAGGCAATCTCCTGTCAAAGGGGGCGATCGAAGCCTTCAAGAACATTCATTCAGTGGGATTTTATTCCTACCTGTTCTTAGTGCCGAAGAAGGACGGCCACCTCCGACCGGTTATCGATCTGAGTATCCTAAACCAGTCTATCATTGCTCCTAAGTTCAGCATGGAGACTTTCAGGTCGGTTCGCCGCTCCATTCACCAGGGTGTTTTTGCTTCCAGCATTGACCTGCGAATCGCTTTCACGTTCCGATTCATCGGACATCGCAAAAGTATCTCAGGTTCGTTTTTCTGCGGCGAGTTTACCAGTTCAAGGCCATGCCTTTTGGCCTCAACCTGGCTCCTTGGGCCTTCACCTGACTGATGTCGCATGTGTTAGGCTTACATCGCACACAGTCCAGGGTGACTACTTCTGCATATCTAGACGATATCCTCCAGAGGCATTCCAATGCTGCCATTCTGGAGTCAGATGTCAACACACTGTTGAGCCTGCTCATGTCGCTAGGGTTCATAGTCAACGAGGTGAAGTTGGACCAGTCCCTTCTCCATCGTTTTGTCATCTAGGGATGGACTTCCGTACTCAGCTGAATACGGTGGCAGTTTCCCGGGCAAGTGCTGTGATTCTCTCAGCTTTTGCCCTGACTCTGTCCCAGTTCACATCCGCAACAGCTCGGAGTCTGCTCGGTCTCCGCAGTTCGGTGACGGATGTCATTCCTCTAGGTCGGCTGCATGTCAGACCTCTCCAACACTTTCTGCTCAGTTGTTGGAGGCTGAATGTAGATCCTCTGGATCTGATGCTTCAGTTACCGGAGTCTCTTCCTCGTCACCTTCTCCACTGACGGGTGTTCAGGGGGTTATGCAGGGAGTTCTGTTGGACTTCCCCACGTCCGATCATGTTCTGACGGCATTCGCCAACGATCTCGGATGGGGTGAGATGTTGTATCCTCTAGGTCTTTCCCTTCACAGGTCATGGGACCAGGATCAAGCAGCTCTTCACGTCAACAAGAAGGAGCTTCTTGCTCTTCTTCTGAGCTTGGGATCTTCTACTGCTCGCTCAGGATGTCAACACCAGAGTGGGGGTTCATCACATTCCCAGTCGTTTGAACGAACCTGCAGTTATCGAATCATTTTGAACGCTCCCCTGTCACCTCAGTGGGTCTGAATCGATCTGCTCCACTCTCTGTTGGCGGTGGTTCCGGCACGTCTCCCTCTACATCACAACCTTCTTTGCCAAGGTCGCCCGGGAAGGTTTCACGTCGACCCAACTTCATTGTGCCTTCACGCATATCTTTTGTCAGGTCCTGTCTCCTCCGTAGAGGTTTTTCGAGACGAGCAGTGGAAACAAGCTATTAATTGAAAGTAGAATATGTTTTCATCTTTGGATTTCACTAAAAAAAAACATGACGGGTCTTAAGCTGAGTTTCAATAGTAGTGACTGGTTTTAGCCATTACATTTGGTAGAGTTGATTTAGATGAGATTTATACTAAGGCTGTACAGTATACAGGGTAAGATACTTAGTTAAAATTGAACATTTTTAATAACTAGAAAGTGTGCGTTGCACATGATTAGTCACACTTTCTGGTTATCACTGGCTCTGTCAATGTGTATTACAGTTATTGGTAAACTGCCAATAACTGTAATATACATTGACAGAGCCAGTGAAAATGAGAGGGTTAGTTGGTTACATGCTGTTACATAGGGTGTAGGATTCAGGATACTAAAAAAATTACTCACATAGGCTTGAGGAATTTTTTTTTAAATGAATTCTAAAAATGAAAACATATTCTGTTTTCAATTAATAGCTTGTTTGGAGTGCATTTCTTCTCCAAGGAGGCACTCCATTGGTTTAGCCTATGCGGCTAAGTGGAAGATCTTCTGTCGATGGTGTGTGGATCACTCTGTTGATTATGCCAATCCTTCGATCACACAGACTGGGGAGTTTCTGGTATATCTGTTTGATTCTCAGTGTCTCCAGCCTGTCAAAGGGTACAGGTCCATGCTTTCGGAGACCTTTTCATATGGGGACAGCGTCGTATCAACACTAATCCATTCCTCTCCAAGCTTGTTCGGCACTTTTTCTTGAAAAGGCCTGGACTTTGCAGCTTACCCCAAGATGAAATCTTTCTTGGGTGCTGCTTTGCTTTAGGGGGGGGGGGGGGGGTTCAAACCTATATCCCAGATGGATATGCCTTTTCTCACATAGAAGACAGCTTTTCTGATGGCTTTTGCCTCAGCCAGACGGGTTAGTGAGTTTCACGCCCTCTCGGCTGACCCGGCCTTTTTCAGGAGCTCTCCCACAGTGTTATGTTTACCATTGATTGCTCCTTTCTGGTCAAGAATCAGATACCAGAAACTACTCCTCCTCCTATCTGTATCGGGGCTCTTTCTTCTGTTGAGGGTAACCGCCCTTTGCTCTGTCCGGTTCGTGCAATTTGGATTTATTTCAATCGGACGCAGTTCATTAAGAAAGGCAGGAAATGATTTTTTTCGTCTCTTATTCTTGGTCGACTGAAGATCTCTCCTCACTCCATTTCTCGATGGATTTGTCTTGCTATTTGCACGGCTTACGCTCATCTAGAGACTGGCGATTGTCTTACCAATCGTATTTCTGCCCACGAGGTGTGTGCGTTGTCTACCTCTTGGGCTTATTCTAACTCTGTCAAGTTGGCAGATGTTGTGCAGGCAGCATACTGGAGAAATGCTTCTACTTTCTCCACCTTCTATCTGTGTCAGTTGCAGGAGCAATCTGAGGACCTTTTTGCTTTGGGCCCTCTTTCTTCTGCTCAGGCTGTTGTTTGCCCTAGCCATTTGACTAGTCACAAGGTCAGTTCCAGCTCTGTGCTGTTACTGTTCTTTTCTGTTTGTGCATTGCACAGAACCATACGCCTCATCTCTCATTGTCTTTTACTAATGTTTGTGATGCTGTGGTTTGATAGGACTAGGGATCTCTTCCTCTGTCCACGGTTACAGTGCAATTGGGTTATGTGTGGGTTGGTTATGTGATTCCCTCCATCCTATTGTCTATTCAGCCTGTAGTAAACATTTGTAAGGTAGGTTGATAAGAAATTTAAATTTTATAGTAAATTTTCTTTCTTATTATACCTACCACAATTGTTTACATGGAGGCCCTCCCATCTTCTTATTCGGGTAAGAATCCTTCCTCCCCGCTGATCACATAACTCCAACGTTGGCGGATTCAAAAGAATGAGTCATTAGCTACGTGTTTGCGCACTGGCAACGGAAGTCGTGAATTTGTACTTGGAGAAGAGCATCCATTACTGGGTCTACACTGGTAGCACTCAACCCAGTTTTGGCTTATCTTTTCTTGGTGCTTTTGCTCCACTTTTCTTTCCCAAATCACTTGGGAAAGATCAAAATAGAGAGTATATTTTCCGAGTTAGGGTCTTTCACTGTAGTGCAAGCCTGTAATAAACAATTGTGGTAGGTATAATAAGAAAGGAAATCCACTATCAAATTTAAATTTCTCTCCAGTAAGCCAAGTCCCCAACTTTCTTGGTATGATTTTATGGGGTTACAGTTGCACCTGCAGTTGCATGTAGGCCCATCCCTAAGAAATGTGGTAAGTTTGAATGAAATATTTTCAAAACCTTTCGAGCTCCAAAGCATGGCAAGTGGGTAAGTATGAAAGAAAAGCATTCAATTAAAAGTGTTTGAAAAAGTACCTAATGTTTGTGTTGTGCATTTTTTATCAACAACTGAAGCTCAGTTATTGTATGTTTTATCAGTATCCAACAAACTGACTGCAGCCATTGATGTTTTGTTTTTATTAATATCAAGTTGGTATTCACTTCGATTTGAAACCTTTGATTCCTTTTACTGGAATATAGCTTGGCATCAACCATATTCGGTGTCTCATAGTTCAGATGGAAATTGTACATAAATAATGCTGAAAGTGAAGATTGGGTGTAATTTCTGCTATTTTAGCATAAATAGCATCTGCACACATGCCACCACGGTACTACCCATGCTAATTCCAGCCTAACCAGTCCCTACCCTGTTGTAATCAAATTTAAAGTTTCCAAGCAATCTCGACAATGACCTATTGCTGGTGGCTAGTCCTGTTCAGTACATAGTATGGGAATTCACGCAATCGTTTCTGTTTTTGAACTGCAACCCGTACTGAGTAATATTTTTATACAACAACCAATGGCCCAGACTAGCTGGTGCTAACTCAAAAATATCCAGGGCCAAACACAAATTTTGCCCCCCCAATCCCCAAAATTTGCATGCAAAACCGAAAAAATTATATCCTAACTGGTCCTCCATACTTTTGCGAACTGCACATGTATGCGCAGTATCCAGGAAGACACCGAAATTGGCGCAAACCACCATTCTTTGTTTGGCTCTTCTGCCAGTGACAACAAACTGACATCTGTGCTTTTAGATCTCACTTTTAATGATGCCAGACACAAATCAATGGTGAATTTGGTGGATCCAAGGACACTTTTGGATAATGGAAGGAAGAAACGGTGGTTTGAATCGTTCAAGGCTGTAACTTTATCATTTTTACAAAATTATTTCATGTTTCCCAATTTCGGGCCATGGGCCTGACTTCATCATTCTTGCTAATGATTTTTCCACTGCTTCTTAAGTGTTCCTTCCCTGTCCTTCCTTGAAGACCAATGCCGGTCCTCTCGCCGCAAAGTCAATCTAGTTTCTCAGTTTCTATTTCAGAGGAACAAGAACATGGTGATGTTTATGGGACGCCTAGAGATAGTGTGCTGCCGTCGTCACATTCAGATAATCAAGCAGAGCTAGCGGCAAAGGTGCTCATGAATATTAGACGGCAAAAAAACCACTAGCCAGTGGTTTCAGTCCCATGTCACCAGCTAGCTCGACCGGTGAATCGGTCACTCCATCCGTGGGTACCGTGACACTAGGTGTGTCCATTGCGGTCGAGAGGAGTGGATTGGGTAGAGCAAGCACCTCAAAAAATATAAACAGGCTCACCCAGCGACGACAGAACAGAGGAAGAAGCTTGCAAGTTCATTGGAAAGCTCGGCGAGGTTTGAAAGGACACGAGCGAGAGAGCCACCCACTCTTTCCCAACAACTGGGGCCAGATCTGGTGATTAGGAACTTGCGTCAGTCGGAGAATGCATACGTGCCTCCCGTCCGGGACGCTGCGTTCAGTTCAGTTCAGTTCGTGGCCGACGTTGGCTACAGTTACGGCTTCTACATCGGCATCTTCAAAGCACACACGACCGCACCTTCGCTACTCGACTTCAGATATCCAGCCTGCAACACGGAGAAGGGACCACTCATCGTCAAGGAAGTCGGAACATCCGGTAGCTAAGGAGATGAGGCGTCGTTTATTGGGACATCTGGGGAAAAGAGCCGTCTCGGACACACCGTCCCAGGAGCAGCCAGCGGCCAAGAAACAGAAGACCGCTGCTCATTAGGCCTCCGTAACGGACTTGCTGTCGCAGATTGCGCAGCTCATCGCAGCATCCCAGCAAGTGCAGGAGCAGCCTACTGCAGTCTCAGAATCTGAGCTGTCAGATGGTGCTTGGTTGGTCCAGTCATCTGCACGTTCAGATGCTGCTGACCATGAATCTCAACTGATTCAATTGGATGGTGATAGGGATACGGAGGAGGATTACCCTTCCCTTTCGGAACAACACATGGTTGCAATGGATTTAATTCATCAGTACTACCCTGAGTTCGTTGAATCAGAATGCTGCGACTACTAGGAAGTAACTGCTGGCGTCGTTGGACGTGGACTTTATCCGGACAAAGGAGGTCCTGTCTTTTCCGGTTCAGTCTAGACAGGTGTCGCAGGCCTTCGGCCATTTAGACGACACCATATTCAAACTTTTCTGTGGGAAGAAGAAAGGCGGTTTCTTGTCATCATCTTCTGTAAATTTACCGCTTGTTGGACCATGTTCATTTAAAACGGTTGGGGAAGATATACAGAGAGTTCCTCTGCATTTGGATGAGCAGGCCGAGGATCTAGAGGGGTCTCCTCGCGAGGGTATAGGAAACCCTCCTACAATTACTCTAGGGATCATCAGTACAGCGACCTGGGAAGGGGGCGTAGGTCTGATCGAGACTACCGGTCAGACTCCTCTAAGCTGGCGGGGTCGAGGCCATTCGTGAGGGGGACGTAGTTTCTCCTCCCGTAAGCCTTGCAGGTTCTACAGGTGATGGTCAGGACCTCTATTCCTTACCACTTGGCAGAAGATTATCAAGATTCGCAACAAACTGGATCATAATTACGGAAGACCAGTGGGTGAGAAGTGTGGTCTCGGACGGCCTACAGCTATCTTTCTGAGTGAAACCACCACTAACACAATGTCCGCGATGGACAAAACTTCCGTCAAATCCTTGCAAAAGATAGTCTCTCCAATCGGAGGTAAAGGCCCTCTTGGCAAAGGAAGCAATAGAGGTCGTCGAGAATCAAGATTCTCTAGGATTCTACAGTCACCTGTTCCTCGTACCGATGACAGACTGCTCGTTTCGACCGAAAATAGACTTCCGCTGGATAAACAAACTTATCGTAGCTCCAATGTTCTATATGGAGACCATTCAGTCAGTAAGGGTGAGCATTCGAATGAAAGACTATGTGGCAAGCATAAATCTAAAGGATGCGTACTTTCATGTCCTGGTACATCCGGCATTCAGAAAGTACCTACGGTTGGCCGTTCAAGGGATAGTATATCAGTTCTGAGCGATGTGCTTCGGTCTGAATCTATCGCCCTGGGCGTTCAAGAATAATGAACTCGGTAATGTCTCACTTCCGTGCTCATTTGTCTGCGGTAACGTCGGCTTACTTGGACGACATTCTTCAGAGATACGGCAACAAAACTACTCTTCAGAACGATGTTCAGAGTCTGCTCCTTTTGCTCTCGGCTTCATCGTGAATGAGAAGAAGTCGGATCTAACTCCATCCAAGTCTTTCATTCACTTGGAAATGAGATTCAAGACTCACAACAATCTGATTCGTATGCCATTACCCAGAGCAAAATTAGTCAGCTGTTATGCCCACTTTTGTCTACACTGATCAGATGCATTAACAGCGAGGGAATTTATGCGACTGATGGGGTTGTGCGGAGTGGCTTCGGATCTTTTTCCTATGGGTCGCTTACGCACACGTCCCCTCCAGATATTCTTTACCCAGAACTGGAGTGTGAAGACGCAGTTCAAGACCAGTATTGTTTTAACGGACCTGGTAAAACAAAAGATCCAGATTTGGGCAGATATTCAGTGGTTAACTCAGGGCTGCCGGATCTGGCTTTCACGATTATGACGGATGCAAGTCAAACAGGTTGGGGCGCCACCCTGAACCCGACAGACTCAAAATGCCAGGGTCTTTGGGACCCTCGGTTCTTGGAGAAACACAATCTTCTCAGGTGTCTGTTATGGGACGTACACGGAAGCTTCCTCTGCACGAGGACCTTCTTTATCAGGGGAAGTCACGCACACTGCATCACAACCCAGAAGGTCTCAACCTTCACGTATTTCCGTTGTGCGGTCCTTCTTGCACGGCAAGCAATTTACAGGACGAGCAGTGGACGCAATTTCTAACTGCAGGAGGTCCTCCTCTTCCTTGAATTATACAGCGAAGTGGGAGGTTTTCTTCTGTTGGTGTAAGGATCAGTCGATAGACGTCTATGATCCATCCATTCTGGATATTGCCAATTTTCTGATCTACCTGTTTGATGTTCTCAAACTGCAGCCCATCACTGTTAAAGGCTATAGGTCTATGTTATCGAACACTTATGCTCATCATGATAACTTGGCAGTTGTATCTAATGCTTCATTATCCAAACTGGTTAGAAATTTCTCTATAAATAGACCTAGAACCCTCAGATTAATTCCTAAGTGGAATTTAGCTCGGGTTATGTTGAAGCTTAAAGAAGCTCCATTTGAGCCATTAGACATTGTAGAGTTCAAATTCTTGACCTATAAAACAGCATTTCTCTTAGCATTTGCTTCCGCTAGAAGAGTTAGTGAACTCCGTGCTTTATCTGTTGACGAATCTCACTACCGTAGTGTTCGAAATACCATCACTTTAACTACAGAAGTTGTATTTTTGGCTAAGAATCAGGCTTCAGATAAATGGCCTGAGCCTATTATCATAAAGGCTCTGCTGTCTACAGACAACCGTAGACCTTTGCTGTGTCCAGTCAGGGCTATGCACACATATAAATGCCGATCAGAGTTTATTAGAAAAGGAAGGAAACGCTTCTTTTTATCATTGATTCCTAATAGAAGAGATATTTCTCTCTGTTGAGTTGCTAGATGGGTTCAGTTGGCAATGCGCATTGCCTATGAAAGTCTCTTCGGATCAGCGTTCTGTAAATAAGATATCAGTGCATGAAGTTAGAGCGCTGTCCACTTCTTGTGCTTATTCTAACAGTATAGCCATGACTGATCTCATGAAAGCTGCGTACTGGACACAGCCTTCTACATTTACCAAGTTTTACCTTAGAAATTTAGAGTCCATCTCCAGTGACCTTAGATGTTTAGGTCCTCTATCTGTTGCCCAGAATGTCGTCCACTAAATGATTACATCTATAGTCATTTCGGCAACCCATTCCAGCAGTGACGCTGTTCCGCTGCCCTCTTCGTTCTGAGGACATGTACCTCAGAACAAGGGGAAGGGGGGGGGGGGGGGGGGGTGATGGTTTTTCTCTTATGATCATCTGGCTTTATAGTGAAAAGCAAGGGAAAACCTCCTCAGGTGTCAGTGGTCCCGAGTCGGTGCTGGGATGGTTTTAATGTGTAGCTCGGTGTGAAGCAAAATTAATGTCTCATTTATGTATTGTTTTTAAAGTGTAGCTCAATGTGAAGCATATGTCATGTGTCAAACGGGCGTTAATATACAATCCTCAGACACTTTTAAATGAGTATTAAGAGTCTCATTCTCTGGACTATCTTTATATATTGGCTTCCCTTCACCGAATTAGCATAATGGGTTATGCTGGCATTAAATGGAGAATTATATATTATGTAATGCTCAATTATATTGTTGGTGTTATGTCTTTCTCATTTCTCGTAAATGAGAAAGCCATATATAATTCCTTTCTCTGCTATTCTCTTGAAGGAGCTATCCTTTATGAAGTGATTGAGTAATTGGATTTTCCTCTATGTCCTCCAGCCTTTTTACAATTCAGCTAGTCTGGGCCATTGGTTGTTGTATAAAAATATTATAAATTCAAAGTAATTTGTATATTTTTTATACTTACCAATGGCCCAGACGGGGATGACCCTCCCATGAGTGGGCACCCATACCTCCCCGCTGCTGACAACATTTAACAGGCAACTTCTAGAAAGAATGATGGTTGGCACCAATTTCGGAGTCTTCCTGGGTATTGCCCATGCGCAGTTTGCAAAAGTATGAAGGACCAGTTAGGACATAATTTTTTTTTGTTTTGCATGCAAATTTTGGCGATTGGGGGGGCAAACTTTGCATTTGGCCCTGGATATTTTTGAGTTAGTACCAGCTAGTCTGGGCCATTGGTAAGTACAACAAATATACAAATTACTTTGAATTTATAATATTCCTGCTACATCATGAAGGCATACCTTCTACGAAGACATGCCTTGATGATGCAGTTGGAATAGAATATTGGTCGGGACTTGAGCTGCCATCACAGTCACAACAAATTCATTTTACTGCACCCCCTCCTCAATCGGTTACCCTACTAGACACTCCTGAGTCGATTTGAGTTTCGATTCGATTTTAAATAATAGACCTTATTTGATTCGAGATTCGATTTGGATCGAAAATGTGTGATTTGCAGAGTCCTACTGTTAATGAATTTCTTGTTTTCATTAATTCTTGCTGGTTGCATGACGTCATGAATTACTGAGGTTTACTGCCCTGGTAAACTCTGTTAATAGACTAGAGAATGCCTGCTGAAGTGGTATCATAATAATATAACAATAACATGAGTTTGGAGGGTGTTACAGTTGATTAAAAACTCAAGAGGAATGAATAACCCAGGACACTCAACAAAATCATGTTACTACTATTATTACCGTGCCGGGGAGTGGACTGTGAAATTTTGTTTTCTTGAATGCCCGCCGCTTGCTTCCGGTTGAATGACTTCACGAATCACTGAGTTTTACTGGAAATTACCACCCTGCTAAATTCCAATAATATACTAGAGAATGTCTGCTAAAGTGGTAATAGTAGAACCGCAGTGCCCAAGAAAGTCATGTTATTATCCCTGTTGGCCATCCATCACAAACTTTGTCCACTTAACTCTTCCTACAGTTTTCAGTGGATTTTTGTCTGAAGTATCAGTATCAAGTGTAGATGTGCATGTGGTAAAAAATTTCCGATGCAACCATTTTTGCATGGTTACGGGCATTGGAAATAGCAAAATTTCCATTGCAAAGGCTTTTCTGCTTAACTCCTCCAAATTATTTTTTTTATTCCTGCGCATGTGGTCAGGAATTTTTGTTGCAACAAATTTTGTTCGGCCCTTGGAAATATCAAAATTTCCATTACAAGGGCTTGTCCACTTAATTCTTCCTACATTTTTTATTGGATTTTTACCAAACTTGGTCTGAAGTATCAATATCAAGTGTAAATGTGCATGTGGTCCGGAATTATTGATGGGACAAATTTTGCATGGTAAGGGCCCTGGTAATAGCAAAATTTGAAATTTCCGTCACAAATGCTTGTCTGCTTTAGTCCTCCTACATTTTTTATTGGATTTTTACAAAACTTTGTCCGAAGTATCGGTATCAAGTGTAGATGTGCATGTGGTCAGAAATTTTCGATGTGACAAATTTTGCATCATTACAACCCTTGGAAATAGAAAAATTTCCATCACAGAGGCTTGCCCGCTTACCTCCTCCTACATTTTTGGGGGGATTTTTATGAAACTTGGTCTGAAGTATCAGTATTAAGTGTAGATGTGCATGAGCTCAGGAATTTTTGATGCAATGAATTTTGCATGGTTACAGCCCTTGGTAATAGCAAAATGTTCGTCACAAATGCTTGTCCTCTTAACTCCTCCTTCACTTTTCATTGGATTTTTACGAAACTTGGTGTGCAGACTGCAGTATCAGTATGATGTGTACATCTACATATGGAAAGGAAGTTTTGATTCAACTAATTTTTCCAGAGTTATAGCCCTGTCGACTTTGAATTGACCAAAATTGCAAGGTTTTGGAAGATATCTTCAGTTGCGATCCATATGGTTCCTGCAGTTGCAATGAACCAAATGAGGTATTTAACCTTGTCCAGTGAAATACATTGGCTCCCTTCACCATCTCAGTGTTTGTTCATTCATCTTTTCATCTGTCTACCCTTGGGCAAGACACTTCACCCCCATTGCCCATGTGTGGGCACAGTGATGTTCTGTACTAAGGCGTACTGCACGTTGATGGTGCACCTGTCTTTCAACCAGTGCTAACCCTGCTTGTGTGGAGTTAGTTTGTTGGGGAGCCGACAGTTGCTCTCAGTTGCTCGGTGGTTCTCTCCGGGTACTCCGGCTTCCTCCACCCATAAAACTGTTGTGGTCATGATTGGCCATTGTGCAGAAATATGTGACCTTAAACACAAATAAAGAGATTGCAGCTGTCTTGATCACCTCATATTCTTATTCCCATCATAACATAAAAGTCAGTGGGGGATATGGATTTTGTTAGACTGTCTTTTTACTATTATTACCGATAATAGGAAAGGACATTCAGGTCACCTCAAAATAGTTTATTCAAATCTGAGAATTATTCAACATACTTGTCCTTCAATCAAGAAATACACTGACATTTTAATGTGAATAGAAAATGAACAATTCAGTTTAGAGTTATAACTTTGAATATTTGTGAGATGTTGACTTTTACATTTTAAAGTTTTTTAAAAACCTAGTGCTAAATAACTGAAGCAAAAAATCCATCATTGTTATTTGACAGCCTCAAAAAACAGAATGATACATATCTATACTGACCTATCATTATTTGGCTTCTAGTCTTCCAATAGAGAGATTTAAACTATTTTTATTGGCAGTCACCAAGATAACTGTTGGGAGATTTCTTTTTCTCGCGCTCCATCCAAACTTACAAAGCGGAAACAGAAGATTTGGAACAAGATGTAATTTGGGTCACAGGACCTTTCAGACTGCCGGGTGCAAATGGAAAGGAGATACCATTAGCGGCCCAGCAAATCATGTGATGATTTGAGCATTTATCGCATATTAATGCCCAAGAAATAAGCGGTAATGGCCCATGGAATGCCCATTAAAGTGGTGATAATATAACATTTAACATGAGTTTGGAGCGCGTTATAGTTTATTACAGAGAAATGAATAACAGGCAGATGGTTTATTACCGGTCGGGGTCTGTTATTCTGCCCTCGCATGCCATTAATAAACCAGGCTGCCTTCCAAAATCATGTTGTTACCATTACTACCATGATTGGAAGTAGGTGGCAGGCCATTAATGAGTTTTGTATTCATTTACGTCCTGCCAGAAGCGCCACCTGCTTCCGGTTCCATGATGCCCTGAATTACGGAGCTTTACCGTCCTGCAAACTTTGTTAATATACCCGCTAAAGTGGTAATGATAGTCAGTTATATATTTAAGGCCCCAGAATTCTTCAAATCCCACCACCTTTTCCTCTAGAATATCAGCAATAGTTTTTCTCAATGCTGCTTACTTTTGGAGATGGCATCATTTCTGAGTGTGTCTTTTCAAGAAGGGCTTTTAAAACACTAAATGAAATATTTAGTACTGTCATACCCATAACTCCCCTGTGGGAACCCCGTGAATTGAAGCAGTGCTTGTTTACTGTGGTAAACAAGCACTTTTTCACTGGTAAAATAGGACCCAGTCACTACTACTTGGGGTGCGAGTCCTCAAAAATAGGCATGAAGGGGGTTAAACGATTGACTTTATCTCCATGTTGTGGTCATGTTTAGCCATTGTACAAAAGTATGTGACCTTACCCACCAATAAATAACAATAAATAAATAATAGAAAATTTGCAGATGTCATGTCTCTTTTTTCGGTTTAGCCCTTTTTTACACCCACCTACCACCCTGTGCAATTTTCCTACTGCCATATTCATACACTCATCCCCGCTTTCTCATTGAAATTACAAATTGCTTTGACAAACATCATAATAGGTATGGAAAGAAGTATAATTCGCTGATTAGTTTGATTCCACCAGTGATTCCAGGTACTTATTACAACTTTTTATTAGCCAGAAAGGTTAGTTTTCCTTCCTGTTTGTGAAATGGGGCTTCTGAAATCTTAAAAAACTCATCCAAAAACAGCTCAATGTCCATGAAAGTATGAATGATGGCCTAAGGTATGCCCAACCCCATTCCCCTGATTTGACGTAAATAAAATATGTTTAAATTATTCCCCTGATTTGTACCATAGGAGTAAGTTAATGACAAAAAATTCACTCCATTCTGATCCATGTATTTATTTTTTAATTGTTTCTGGCATGAGTCCAAGTATTAGCCTTGTTAATATGGTTTATTAGGGCCCCGCCGAGAGGCAGACGCCCTATAGTGACCGCTCTGTCCGTGTGTCCGTGCATCTGTGCGTCCGTCTGTAATCTTTCTCTCTTAAGAGATAAGGTTTTGATATTTGACATGTGGGTATATTATTTCAAGACGATGTGTCACGTACCACGGTTGCCATGCTTTGACCTTGAACTTTGACCTCAAGGTCAAATTATTCCGAATTCGGGGTTCTTTTCTGACAAGTTCGTGTCCGGGCTGTAACTTTTTTCCCTTAATAGATAGGGTTTTGATATTTGGTCTGTGGATAGATTATCTCAAGACGACGTGTCACGTACCAAGGTTGCCATGCTTTGACCTTGAAGTTTGACCTCAAGGTCAAATTATTCTGAATTCGGGGTTCTTTTCTGACAAGTTCGTATCCGGGCTCTAACTTTTTTCCCTTAATAGATAGGGTTTTGATATTTGGTATGTGGGTAGATTATCTCAAGACGATGTGTTGCGTACCACGGTTGCCATGTTTTGACCTTGAACTTTGACCTCAAGGTCAAATTATTCCGAATTCGGGGTTCCTTTCTGACAAGTTCGTGTCTGGGCTATAACTTTTTTCCCTTAATAGGTAGGGTTTTGATATTTGGTATGTGGATAGATTATCTCAAGACGACGTGTTGCGTACCAAGGTTGCATGCTTTGACCATGAAGTTTGACTTCAAGGTCAGATTATTCAGATTTTTTTTTCCTGACAAGTTTGTGTCCGGGCTGTAACTTTTTTCCCTTAATAGATAGGGTTTTGATATTTGGTATGTGGGTAGATTATCCCAAGACAACGTGTCACGTACCAAGGTTGCCATGCTTTGACCTTGAAGTTTGACCTCAAGGTCAAATTATTCAGAATTTGGGGGTTTTTTTCTGACAAGTTCGTGTCTGGGAAGGGATTTTAATCAGATTTTACCTATTGCTTGAAATATTTTAGTATTACGGTTCACATCAGTTTATACCTAACATCGGTTAGTTGCTGCGGGGCCCGCAGAGATGGATTCCATCTCCGTGATATCTAGTTTATTTCTTGTTTATTTTAGCATAATTCTCAATTAAAAATCAGTTGAAAATGATATTTGTCAATTTTCCAAAATCTCAAGTTACCAGTGCCACATGTGGTAAAGTCTTAATACACAATAATAGCAAGTTAAACTATACTGATTATTATATTGTGACTAGGTCATGCAACAATATTTGAAATTTGAAAGCATGTTGGAACTGTTAACCATGCTGAAACAGGGCAGTTGTCACAATTCACTATAGCACTCCTCCATCATAATACTAAAGCAATGACAACTAGTAAACAACAGAAAATATTCTCAAATATCCTTTTCACATTTGAGTGAAAAAGTGAGGCCATTGAAGTGAATAGAATATTTGTTGATACTAGCACATTTTTACATTAATTCATGTTGTATCTGGTGCATTATAAAGCATTTTTCCCCAAAAATTGCCTGGCATATTTTCTACACTGAGAACCAGACACCCAACATGTATTATTTGTGACATTTGCTCAAATTCCATATCTTATGAACACTTAAAAAGGCTCCTTGTGTTGCTATTAATCTATTAGGGTTGATTTACAGCGTTATCTCAGTGGTTTGGAATATAAATAATGATATATTGTGATATATTTTAGAAAATTAAAAGAAGTTGCATAATTTGAGAACGCACGTTTTTAGCGCACCCATCAGACCCACCCACCCCACACATAACGTCTCGCAAATCTTTGGTGCCCCCCCCCCCCCCCCCCCCCCCACCCTTCCCTGCAAGAAATTGAAAATATGTAGTTATTCAAGAAATTTTGGTGTTTGTACTGTTGATTACTCATGTTACATGTACATCGAGGTAAAAAGTGAATGTGGATTTCCTTAGATCGCATATTGTGTTCTGCCTTTTTATACCTTTCAGAATGTGAGTTGTTTCTTGAGTGGAAACTCCACTCCCTTTGCATTTTATTTTGCTCACTGTACTGATTTTAGTAATCTTTTCTTTTCAGGTACAGCAGTGCAAAGGAGTAGAGGTTATTGGTATGTAGACATGTTTTGAATATTATAATGCAATATAAGCCTGCATATATTAGAAATATTAGAAATTAACACAAACCCCCAAAAATGCTTATAACACAGTGTATATGGTACCTTAACTATACCCTCACTATTAAAAATGATTGGAGTATACATGTATATACTGCATTGCATCTATCCATTTGTACAAGTCTGTATGAGGACCATAATTCAGCAGATAGTTGTTAGATCTTGATGAAATCACATTATGGGGTCTACACATTCCACTCACAGGGCTCGATTTGACTGGATTTGCACAGTGATTTTTGAATCAATTTTCAACTCTAGCTAATCAATTTCACATGACAAAACATAAATAATAGGAAATGCTAATCAAAATTTATCCAAGTTAGTAAACTGCTATTCAATTTTCTAAAACTAAATCAACCCCTGTCCACTCATGAGTTAGGCCCCTATATTTTTATACTGTACCAATGACCCAGACTTAGCTGGTGCTAACTCCAACAAAACCAGGGCCAAACACAAATTTTGCCCCCCAATCCCCAAAATTTGCATCCAAAACAAAAAGAAATCATGTCCTAAAGGACCTCCATAGTACGCCTCTACTGCGCATGCGCAGTGACGCAGTCGTCCCGAAATTGGCGCCAATTATCATTCTCTGTTTGGCCCTTCATAAGTCAACATCTCACTGATCTTTGTGCTTGTAAATCTCAGTTTAAAGGATGCCAGACACGTAATTTTTGGAGAAAATGTGATTCTAAGGAGGATAGAAGGAGGAGAGGAAAAAGAAGTGGCAAAAAATAATCAGGGCTGTACTTAAAATTTTTTGATGAAATTATGTTAAGTTGCCTATTTTCGAGGCATGGGCCTCTTGTTGTCATTCTTGCTAATTGTTGCACTGCTTATTCAGTGTTTCCTCTCCCCTAGCCTTCTAAAGTCCCCCCTGGCAATTCTCCCATGCTTTTGGCATATTTTTGAGAAGTTTCATTTCTAAAATTTCCTGGGAGAGTTGCTTGGTTACAGAATGTTTTCTGTTATTTTCCCCATAGTTACGTTTTCACCCATGGGTGTATAACGTTTGTGTTCTGCATCTTCCATCTGATGTTCTACAGATTCTCCCCTGGGAGTCTCTGTTTTGCATCAGATAGAGTGTAATTGATGACTGATTCCGGGCCAGTTTTTTCAGTGCCTGGAGTCATGTTTTCTAGTGTGTTTACACTGTTTGTTTTCATTGGCAACAGCCTTTTTTGAGGGGGGCTGTTTGCCTTTGTGGTAGTTTATCTCATTATAAGATACATTTATATTATCCGAAAGTGTCTCATTAATTATTTTATATAAATTTAAAATTTTTGACCACACTTTGCCATCGGATCCATCGGGGCTCAACGTTACTTTTCAGCAACTTGGGCTTCTCTGAAAAAATATTTTTTCAAAATTATTTTGTTTTGCAATTGTTTTTTCATTTATTAATGGATCATGTTATTATGTATCTTTGTGTCAGGGGTTTTTGCGAGTAACTAGGACTTATTGTTGTTCTTTCACAATAAGGGACATTGTTCAAATTGTAATAGGAAGAAATCTTCCTCTGACTTTCATGATCATTGTATTAATTGTAGTCAGTGTTCTCGCATTAATCCCTGTCCTATATGTGAACATTGGGATGAGAAACATTGGAAACGTGTGTCACGATATGTTGTTTCTGGAGAAAGAGCGATGCCGTCTCTTTCTCCACAAGGTCACTCTACTCTCTCAGTTTCTATTTCAGAGGAACCAGAACAGGGTGATGTTTCCATGTTATCTTCTTCAAGTGTGCGTCCGTCGTCACAAATGAATTCAGAGCTAGCGGCAAAAGTGCTCATGGAGATTAGACAAATGTCGTCCGCTAGCTCGCCCGGTGTAGCGTCCATTCACCGAATGGTTCGGCAGCCGGGTTCGTCCGATGCGGTCCAAGAGGAAATTTTGGGTGATGCGAGCACTATAAACATAATAGATGCACACCCAGTGACGGCGGATAGTAAGCGAGAACGGAGGAAGCCTTTTAGTCCGGTTCCTAGCTCGTCCAGGTCCAGCCGGGCCGCGAGCGAGAGAGGTCCCTCTCTCGTACAACAACATCTGGGACCAGATGTTGTGGTACAAAATGTGTCTTTAGCGGAGCATACGTCCGTCGCTCGGGACGCTCCGTTGTATAAGCAGTCTGCAGAGACTGTTAAGGCTTCCTCTTCTCGTCAGCGCACACGACCGCACCTTGGCTGCGTGACCGCCGATATTTTACCAGCTTTGCCGATGAAGGATTCTTCGGCGACCAGGTCACACCATCCGGCAGCCAGGGATTCGAGACCGATGGACTCCGGACGTTCGCATAGGAAAAGTATGCGGGAGCCATCTGATGCGGAGCTGCCCTCGGCGAAGCAGCGAAAGACTGCGCCTCCGCAGGTCTCGACGTCGGACATTCTTGTGCAGATAGCACAGCTTATCGCAGCATCCCAGCAGCCGACAGAAACGGTGTTGGATCGAGAATTATCCGATGGCGCTGGGTCGGTACGCTCCGCCGAAGCATCGGGGGCGGACGACCGGGAACATCGGGAGGTCCGACCGGATGGTGAAAGGGATACGGATGAATTGGAGCTATCCCTTTCGGAACAACATAAAGCTGCCGTGGACTTCATCCGGCACTTTCTCCCTCAAGTTGTTCCGTCGGGCCAGACTGTTGCGCTTCCGGACAAGAGAATTATAGCGTCATTGGACTCTGAATTTTTTGAGCGGTTCAGGGACATCGCTCCCGAGTTTCCGTCACAGTCCAATAATGTTGCAAGAGCATTTGAATTATTGAACGACGCTATATTTAAACTTGCTTCCAGGACGGGGAAAGCAGGTTTCTTGTCCGCTAATACTCTTAACCTGCCTTTCATTAATGCAAGGAATAAATTCGATACAGCAGGACAGGGTATACCGAGAGTTCCTCTGCGTATGGACGACGAGGCGGAAGACTTAGAGCTATCATTACCGTCGTCACCTTCTATTCCAACCGCGGTGTTGGAAACAGCTATTGCGTCTAACAGAGCCAATTTAGATGCCTTATCTTACGCAGATCACCTTACTAAGGCGTTATCACTGCGCCTTCAAGGGGAAGAGTTTCAGGATATACAATCCTCTTTAAGACTTCTTTCAAGGGCAGTAGCTTATTCCACGTGTAACTCCGCCCTTTCAGTGGCAAATCTGGAGTTGGTTAGACGTGACGCAGCCCTAGCTACATCCACACTAGTGGATTCTAAGGTGAAGAACTCTCTTAGAGTCGCTTCGGTCTCAGGAGAACTTCTCTTTGACGGCAAGCTTTCCGCTATTTATGATAAAATTAAAAAGAAAGCTAATGATTCTCTGTTGTTCAGATCGGCTCCTAAAAAGTCGGATACAGCAGACACGAATAAGACAGGCACTTCTGGGTCTAATGCGCCCAAGAGAGGTTCCTATAGAGGTTCCGGTGCGTCCTCTTGGTCTTATTCGAGAGACCGTCAGGATAGCGACTCTCGTTCGGGACGTCCTTCAGGCCGGGACAATCGGTCGGACGCCCCGAGGTCGACGAGGCGAGGTGCGGGTCGTGGAAGACGTGGTTTCTCCTACCGCAGGCCTCGTAGGTCCAGGAGGTGATGGCTTAAACCTCTATCGCGTTCCGGTTGGCGGAAGGTTGTCGAGTTTTTCACAAGAGTGGGCGTCGATTACGGACGACCCTTGGGTGAGAGGAGTGACTTCGGAAGGTCTAAAGATATCCTTCAAACGAAAGCCTCCATTAACTCGAAGTCCAAAGTGGACTCATCTTCCGTCAAATCCACAGAAAAGAGACGCTCTGTTATCAGAGGTGCAGTCTCTTTTAATGAAGAACGCGGTAGAGGTCGTAGAAAACCAGGAATCTCTGGGATTCTACAGCCATCTGTTTCTGGTTCCGAAACCAGACGGCTCGTTCCGTCCAGTCATAGATTTGAGCTGGATAAACAAGCTGATTGTCGCTCCGAAGTTTTATATGGAGACGATTCGATCGGTCAGAGCGAGTATTCGGGTGAACGATTATGCAACGAGCATAGATCTCAAAGATGCGTACTTTCACGTCATGGTACATCCGACATTCCGAAAGTATCTACGCTTCGCAGTCCTAGGAGTGGTGTATCAGTTCCGGGCCATGTTCTTCGGATTGAATCTAGCACCCTGGGCTTTCACTCGGGTAATGAACTCGGTAATGATCTACTTCCGAGCTCATTCGTCTGCGGTAACGTCGGCCTACCTGGACGACATTCTTCAGAGGTACGGCAACGAGTTAACGCTTCAGAACGATGTTCAGAATCTTCTTCTATTGCTCCGACGTCTCGGTTTTATAGTAAACGAGGAGAAGTCGGATCTGGTGCCGTCCAAGTCATTCACTCATCTGGGAATGAGCTTCGAGACGCACAACAATCTCGTTCGTCTGCCGTTAACCAGAGCGAAATTAGTCAGTTGTTACGCTCGCTATTGTCTGCACGCAGACAAAGTCACGGCGAGAGAATTTATGAGACTGATAGGTCTGTGCGGAGCCGATGCGGATCTCATTCCGATGGGGCGGCTACGCACACGTCCTCTTCAAATTTTCCTGACTCAGAATTGGAGTGTGAAAATTCATTCGCTCGATGTAGACGTTCTCTTGTCAGATCAAGTGAAACAAGAGATTCAGACTTGGGCAAACATTCAGTGGTTAACTCAAGGAGTTCCGCTGCAGTTGCCGGATCCGAGTTTTACCGTTATGACGGATGCCAGTCAAACAGGTTGGGGTGCATCATTAATCCCAACGGATTCGAGATGCCAGGGTCTTTGGGATCCGCAATTCCTGTGCAAGCACATAAACATCAAGGAAATGATGTCAGTTTGGCTTGCGTTACGTCACTGGATGGACATTATTCACGATGCTCATGTCCAAATCCTATCCGACAATACGACAGTAGTGGCGTATATACGGAATCAGGGAGGCACTCATTCAGTTCCGTTGTTCAATCTAACGGAAAGAATCCTTCTGTTTGCGTTAGAACATCACGTTCTTCTTTCGGTCCGTCACATACCGGGTCGTCTGAATGTGCTAGCAGACTCCCTTTCACGAAAGGGTCGCTTGTTGCCGTCGGAGTGGACTCTCAACAAACAAGTATTCAATCAGATTTGCTACCAATGGGAACGGCCAATGATAGACTTATTTGCGACACATCTCAACAATCAGTTGCAGACGTATGTGTCTCCGTGTCCGGATCCAAGAGCATTTGCAGTAGACGCTCTGTCGATCCCTTGGGACGGAATGATAGGATATGCGTATCCTCCAGCGCCGTTAATTCAACAAGTATTGCTAAAGATAAAACAATCTCAATGCAAGATTCTGTTGGTAGCATCTCTGTCGCCACAGAGACCGTGGATAAATCTACTCAGGTGTCTGTTGTGGGACCTACCGCGGAAGCTTCCTCCACGAGAGGATCTTCTTTCGCAGGGGAAATCGCGCCAACTCCATCACAACCCGCAAGGTCTCAACCTTCACGTTTTTCCGTTGTGCGGTCCTTCTTGCATGGCAAGCACTTTACAGGACGAGCAGTGGACGCGATTTCTAACTGTAGGAGGACCTCCTCTTCGCTAAACTATGCGGCTAAGTGGAAGGTTTTTCGTCGTTGGTGTAGGGATCATTCTGTAGATATATTTGATCCCTCTATACCAGACATTGCAAACTTTCTAGTATACTTGTTTGACGAAATCAAACTGCAGCCTGTTACTATAAAGGGTTATAGATCTATGTTATCTGATACCTATGCACATCATGATAGTTTACAAATTGGATCTAATGTCTCTTTATCGAAGTTGGTTAGAAACTTTTCGATAAATAGACCCAGAACTCTTAGATAAATTCCTAAGTGGAATTTAGCTTGGGTTCTCCTTAAATTGAAGGAAAAGCCATTTGAACCTCTTGGGACAGTAGATTTCAAATTCTTATCTTATAAGACAGCTTTTCTCTTAGCTTTCTCTTCTGCCAGAAGAGTCAGTGAGCTTCATGCACTATCGGTGGATGATTCTCATTATCGTAGTGTTGGGAACACTATCACCTTCACTACTAATGTGGGTTTTTTAGCTAAGAATCAGGCTCCTAATAAATATCCGGAACCTATTGTTATTAAGGCTCTTCCGTCTTCAGACGGGCGTAGGCCTTTACTCTGTCCTGTTAGAGCACTACGTATCTATAAACAGAGATCTCAGTTTATCAGAAAGGGACGAAAACGTTTCTTTCTGTCTTTGATGCCTAATAGAAAGGACATTTCAGTCCATTCTATTGCTAGATGGATTCCGTTAACTATCCGTACTGCTTATGAAGATTCATCTTCTTCTCAGCAGTCTGTGCTTAAGATTTCTGCTCATGAAGTAAGAGCTCTTTCTACTTCCTGGGCTTATGCTAATAGTGTTGCTATTACAGGTTTAATGAAGGCTGCTTATTGGTCTCAGCCATCCACATTTACGAATTTTTATCTCAGAAATATTGAGTCCATTTCTGGAGACCTGCATTGTTTAGGTCCGTTACCTGTTGCTCAGAATGTCGTCCACTAAACAGTTGCAACTATAGTTATGCAGGCTTTCTGTTCCGGCAGTGACTCCGTCCGGCTGCCCTCTTCGCTCTGGGCTATTTGACCCAGGGCAAGGGGAAGGGTGGGGGGGGGGGGGGGGGGGGTGTTCCCTTAGGTCACCTGCTTTATAGTGAAAAGCAAGGGAATGCCTCCTCCAAGTCAGTATTTCTGAGTCGCTTCCGGGATGGTTTTAAAGTGTAATATTAATGTTTAAATTCATTCATGTCTTATTTTTAAAGTGTAGCTCGGTGTGAAGCATTTGTATATGTCAAGTGTCAAACGAGCTTTAATATACAATACTCGGACACTTTTAAATGATTATAAAGAGTCTCAATTCTCTGGACTACTTTATTTATTGGCTTGCTTTAAAAATAATTAGTATAAGGGTTATACTGGATGCTAATAGAGAACATGAATGTTATTGTGCTCAATTATTAAGGGTAGTGTATCTTTCTAATTTAATATTAAATAAGAAAGATACATGTAAAGCCTAATACTCCTTTTCTCCTTAAGGGGTTACCTCTTTACTATATAGTTGAGCTTATTGGATTTTCCTCTATGTCCTAGGCCCTCCAGCCTGTTTACTATTCAGCTAAGTCTGGGTCATTGGTACAGTATAAAAATGTTAAAAAATTTATAGTAATTTATATATTTTTTATACTTACCAATGACCCAGACGGGGATGGCCCTCCCTGGAGTTGGGAACTCTTGCCTCCCCGCTGAGTACATAGCGCTGACCAGGCACTGCCAGTAAGAATGATAATTGGCGCCAATTTCGGGACGACTGCGTCACTGCGCATGCGCAGTAGAGGCGTACTATGGAGGTCCTTTAGGACATGATTTCTTTTTGTTTTGGATGCAAATTTTGGGGATTGGGGGGCAAAATTTGTGTTTGGCCCTGGTTTTGTTGGAGTTAGCACCAGCTAAGTCTGGGTCATTGGTAAGTATAAAAAATATATAAATTACTATAAATTTTTTAACTTTCATTGAAAATAGACTTTTTGTCAGTACAAGTCCATAACTCAGCTGATGGTGCTCAGATCTTAATGAAATTACTGCTAAGCCACCAGACTCACTAGGTGTGGCAAAGCAGAAGGTCTGTAAAATTACCCAGAATCCTAACCTTTTGAACCTTGTTGGTATCTTTCATGTCAGTTCAATGGCAGCATTTTAAAGAGTCCATAGTCATTATTTGGGGTGGACCAATTAATATTTTTAACATGCAGACTTGGGGCTGCATGTTGAAAATATTTATTGGTCTACCCCACATATATTCACTTAGCAGCCATTCTACTTGATGAAATTATAAAAACATATCATGTTGCTGGGCTGAAAAAGTGGGATCACGGGTTGTAAGGATAAAGGAATAAAAGAGACTTAGTGGGTTTTCTATTAGATTTATTGTACAAACATGAATTATAGAAACTCTTAGTTTATAAATATTTTCTGGGTTGGCATTTACTGCTCTCCTTATTTTCAAATCAGGAAAGCAAGGGTGATCTCAGGCCTCAGAATGACAGAACTGGCATAAGCTAGAGAAATAGCAAAATAATACTGCACTGTAATTGCAAAAGTAGTCACTTTTTCAATCTCAATCCATTCGTGATTTGATCACAATTTTGTTGCCACATTCATCCACCAATAGATTGCCTAAATAAAAATAAAATGTATAATTAAAACAGAATCAAGAAAAACAAATGAAAATATCACCTGATATTCAGTGTTCCAGCATGTCTTTTTTTGCCAGGTGAGATTCTACAATGATGTCGGCTAGAAAACGGAATTTCGACTGGGTGTTACTATAAATTCTCTGTGCGTTTTGTAATTACAATAGAGTAGAACCCACTTTTTGGATATCTCTTAACTGAATAACCCTGTTAATTGAATATCATTTCCCAACCCAAAACCATTTACCATACTTCCAGTACAGATTTGACCTGTTAATTGAATATAGGTTATATAGAAAACTCCTGTTAATTGAATAAACAATCTTGTAACCTGTCGAGAAATGATTCTGACTCTCCCCATTTTCTGATGTTTATAGACTTATTTGGCCTCAGTATATCCAATACAGGCATTTAATCTATTATATCTTGTTTGACAGAGCTTATGAAGCTCTGTCAAACAAGATATAATTGAATAAATGCTTAGAATATCTCTAGAAGACTGGAAAGTGACACAATTCCTGTTAATTGAATACTCCTCTTAATTGAATAATTTTCATTGGCAAAGTGGCTATTCAATTAACAGGGTTCCACTGTACTGTACTAATAAGTTTACCACTGCCAGTGCAGATGGTGAGACAGGAATCCCGTGGGGCTTTGGATTCAAGGATTGGTCTTGAATTTGACTCGGGGTCAGTCAAGGCCTTGAAATCCAGGAAAATGTGTCAGGAGGCCTTGAAAAGCCTTGGAATATTCATGATATAAAAATACTGAAGAAGCTTGTAATCATACCTATGTAGTTTTATATGCGATAGTTTGTAAAGGCATAATCCTAACTGGGACCTCCAATTATTACCATATTGTCCCACTTCCCTTGAGGGAAACAAGTCAGAAAATAAGCAGGCTGTCATCTGTAAAATGAGGTCCCCAGAGGGTGAAGCTAGTGATGCTACCCTGCTGTGTAGGGTAGCATCACTAAATTCACCCTCTGTGAACCTCAATCTGAATCAGGGTCTCAAAACTAAACAGAAAGAGGTACCCAGTGGATAAATTAGCCCACTGTATGGGATAGCATCATCAAATTCACCCTCTGGGGACCTCATTCTGCAAATGTCAGACTGCTTATTTTCAGGCCTGGGTATAAAACTTGTCAAAATTCTAGATCATCATAAGGTGTTGTACCTCACCTATATACCAAACAGTTTTTACATGTACTATATATTAATATAACATGTGTACTGCATGCCGCAACACAGCCATATGCAGCCAATTGGGATCATATGGAGTGTGACCTTATGCAATAGCCTAGAACATGTATCCTTGCCCAAATAGTTCCTGATATGTACAATATAGGAAAGATGATTCCCAATAACCAGTACCATTGGCGCAATCACTGGAAATGAAATTCGATTCAAGCTTAAATTTGATGTGAAATGATTTGTCTAAGTTAGTTTGAGCAAAAAATTGCCAAACTGTGGGTCCTACATGTATGTTGGAAGAGACACCTTTTCAATAGTGTATATAGTCATAGGATTTTAAAGTTCAGTTGTCATTATCAAAACAGTTCTAGCCCAAGGTTATTTTACAATCAATTTTTGCATCCAGCCATTGTCTTTGAGGCATGTGTCATTCATGAACATGGTATTCACAACTTCTCATCCAAAAATATTGAACCAATTTCTTTTCAACCTACTCACAATTGTTTACAATTGGCTGTAACATTAGTGCAAGCCCTACTTCGGAACTAACTCAAGCTTTTAGAATCTTTTCCAAACGAGTTGGAAAAGTACTAGAGTGCAAAAGCACGAAAAAGATCGAAAAAAGGGTCGAGCGAGACCAGCGCTCGAAATTACAGGTACTCTCTCTGCACACCTCTTGCGTTTACCGAGCGCATGCGCAACAACTGTGACGTCAATTCCTTTATTTTCTGCCATTGTACATGGTCGGAAATTTTTGTGACTCGTGCTAATTATGCTATGTATTCTTCATGAACAACTTATTCTTCATATTTAGTGTGCTACTGGATTGCATCCTTTTATCAAGCTACCAAATTATTATTATTATTTAATGTTAATTTGTATTTTTATTGCTGTTCTCTTCACACTCTATCTTGTCTTTCCCCCACGTGTGAACACGACCTTAGTACTGTTTTCCGTCGGTGGGAAGCTTGATTATTGTTTTGATATCATGCCTAAGACTATTCCTTGTACCTCTTGTTTGCAGGTGAAACATGTGGACGATTCTCATGCCACATGTGTCACTTGCAACAATTGCACTCAGGCCCAATCATGTGGTATCTGTGGGGTTTGGTCCTCTAAATTTTGGGCTTCTGTGAACAAGGTGGTTCTTTCCAGAGCTAGAACCCCTCGTTCTCGGGGTAAGGGTAGCCGTGCCATAGCAGACATTTCTGCTAGTGCATGTGGTGACTCTGTCACACAGGATTCGGATCTGACTTCTGTGGCGAGTTCCTCTGCAACTGTTGGCGGTGTTAGTTCAGTGATACCTGACGAGGAGACCGTGGTCTCTTTGTCTTCTGATGTCACTATTGAGGCGTCTGTTTTCGTTGAGAGCTTTTCCGAGGTCAGCTCGGTAACCCTCTCCGATCTGCCTCCTACACCGTCGACCGCTGTTGAGGAGGTTGCTACTCCAGATCCTATTCTGTCTGATGGTGGCTCTTCCATCTCCTCTGGGGATGGTCTACAGTCTCGGGGGACCGAGGCTGTATCTGCTGGTGTGTCTGTGTGTTCTCAGCCTCCCCCAGCCTCGTGGCGGGGCTGTGCGGGTTTCCTGTCTGCTCCGTCTCATCTGGCTAGGTTTGCTCCTAGTCGGTTGAGCCGGCCGGTCGCTTCGGCAGCGATTCCTCGTCCCTCGAGTGAATCGTTTATTGTTCCACCTTTCGCCTGCTAGTGTGCCGCCTAGCGGGATGGTGTTGGGACGTTGGCATCCAGGGCCTGCTGTTCGGCAGCGGTCAGTGACAGCCCCTGTTAGCTGTCACTCTCGGAACCTTCCTCCGGTGATTCCTCACTGTGTTCCGAGTCTGGGTGTCGATCGATGCTTGCCATCGGTCTCAGAGGATAGGCAGTTGGGGCCGTCTGCTGCGCAGAGGCCAATGACAGGTTCCTGTCATTCTTGGGACAATCCTCCAGTGTCCTAGGTCCAGCTACCGATCGACGTGCGCCGTCGGTCTCTTCTGAGGATTTGGGTTCTTCTACCAGAAGGGTCCATTGGGAGGACACTCCGTCGGGCGATTCTGCTGCGACAGATTCTCAGGGTGACCTGCGCCACGCCGTTTTGGCGCTCACCCAGTTGCTTTCTGGCAACCCTCAAGTTGGCCTCCCCGTGCCTCCTGAGGCACAACCTCCTTTAGTCGGTCGCCGAGATGTCTCGCCTGGCCCCTTGGATACTGCATAGTATTCACAGGAGGTTTCTGCTGGTCAGCCTGAGTTGGGCTACGTCTCCTCTGCTACGGAGGATGACGAGTATCTTGAAGGTGATGGGCCCCCCTCGTCAGTCTTGGGGCAGGCTTTGGATTTCGTCTTTGGCTTATTGCCGGACGTTCAACCTTCCGACCAGCCTTCTGTGACCGTCCGGCCGCGGTCCACTGTGGAGCGCCGTAACCCTGTTGAGCCTTCTAGCTCCGGGGCTTTGCGTCCTCTGCAATCGGCTAAGGTGGTTGAGTCCTTCCAGGGCTTAGACGCCAAAATGCGTTCTAATTCCCTCAAGGGTTCCTTCTTTTCTAGAGCTGATGCCTTTCTGCCTCCATCGCGGTTTCGTGTGTACGATTCCGTCTCTCCACCAGTCTTCCAAGGGATGACTACTGTGGATGAGGATTCTTCTTCCCTCGGGTTGACTAAGCCTAAGTCGGCAGTTCTCCCGATGTCGGTAGTTGAGTCTATGGTGGGCCTGTCCCGAGAGATGCTGGGTATGTTATCTCTCGCGGACCATGTCGTCGCTGCTGTGGCTGAATATTTTCCACCAGGGGAGTTTGATGACGCTCAGGCGCCTTTTCGCGTTTTGTCACAGGCTCTTATGAACTTGACTCACACTCACACCTGTAACACGGCTAATTTGGAGCTGGCACGCCGGGATGCGGTTTTGGATTCTTTACCATCCCTTCCTTCTGAGCAACGTGCTGTTCTGAGGTCTGCCTCTTTGGTGGGACCTCAGTTGTTCCATGGTTCCGTGGAAGGTGTTCGTGGCGAAGTTCTTCGTCATTCGAAGGACCAGCTTTTGCTGAGACAGCTTGACCCACCTGCTGCTGCGGGTGGGGGTCGTTCCAGGCCCACCAAGCATGCTGCTGCGTCTGCCTCATCGGTGACGTCGGCTTCGCCTTCGGCTCCGTCTGCTCCTTCTGCTCATAAGAAGCGCCGACGTGGCCAGGCCCGCTGGCAGCCTCAGGCTGGAAAGTCTCAGGACTCTGTCACTTCCCGAGGTGGTTTGTCCTCTCGGGGGCCTCGTCGAGGCTGCAAGTGAAGGTTCTCACCTCGATTCGCCTCCAGTCGGGGGAAGGCTGTCGCTGCTTTACGACCGTTGGACAGAGATCACGTCGGACTCTTGGGTCCTCGACGTCATTCAATCCGGTCTGCGACTGTCCTTCCATCGGCACCCCAGTTTATCTCGGGTGCCCCTTCCGACTCAGGTCCCTTCAGATTCTCTGCGTCGGGACCTTCTGGTGCAGGAGATCGACAATCTCCTCACCAAAGGGGCGATTGAGGTGGTCAGGAACACCCTTTCACCGGGGTTTTACTCGAGACTTTTCTTGGTGCCAAAGAAAAACGGCCAATATCGTCCTGTCATCGATCTGAGTACCCTGAACGAGTACATAATTACTCCTCGTTTCAGTATGGAGACTTTCCGGTCGGTTCGACGTTCAGTTCATCAAGGCGATTTTGCGGCCAGTATCGACCTGAAGGATGCCTACTTCCATGTACCCATTCATCTGGCGTCACGGAAATACCTTCGGTTCTCTTTTCGGGATCGAGTTTTTCAATTCAGAGCTCTCCCGTTCGGTTTGAACCTGGCTCCTTGGGCCTTCACCCGACTGATGTCACATGTGCTTGCTTTCCACCGCACTCAGTCGGCAGTGACTTCGTCAGCCTACCTAGACGACATCCTCCAACGGCACCACGATGCTGCTGTTCTGGAGTTCGATGTCCGGTAGTTTCTTTGCCTGCTAGCATCGCTGGGTTTCAGAGTCAATCGCGGGAAGTCGGATCTTCTTCCTTCTCAGCGATTCCGTCATTTGGGGATGGATTTCGACACTCTTCACAATGTAGTGTCGGTCCCCCAGGCTCGGGCGACGATTCTTTCCGCCTTGACTCGGGACCTGCTTCAATCTTCCTCGGTCTCGGCCAGGACTTTCCTTCGGATGCTGGGCCTTTGCGGTTCGGTGACAGATCTCATTCCGCTCGGTCGCTTGTTTGTCCGACCTCTCCAACACTTCCTGTTGGATCATTGGCATCCGAATGTAGATCCGCTGGATCTGGAACTCACTATTCCTCGGTCTCTGCTTTGTCACCTCCGTCCTTGGGCAGATATTCCCTGGCTGGCACAGGGTGTTCCGTTGGATCTTCCTTTGGCCGATCGCATCCTTACTGCAGATGCCAGCGATCGGGGCTGGGGTGCGACGTTGGATCCTCTCGGTCTGTCTACTCACGGAGAGTGGAACAGCGAGCAGGTGGCCCTTCATATCAACCAGAAGGAGCTCCTTGCTCTTCTGTTGAGTTTTCGGCTTTGGATCCCTCATCTGTCGGACCATGTTGTCCTACTTCTTTCGGACAATTCGACAGTAGTGGCCTACATACGGAATCAGGGAGGCACACATTCGATTCCCATGTATCAGCTGCCTCTTTTCTTTGAAGAGGCCTCGAGTTTTGCGTCTTACACCCAAGTGGAACTTGGCATGGGTGTTGCACTGTTTGGAGGGGGCGCCATTCGAGCCTTTATCTGAGACCAACATGCATTTTCTCACCTATAAGACGGCTTTTCTTCTAGCGTTTGCTTCTGCTCGTCGAGTCAGTGAGCTTCATTGCTCTTTTCTGGCTAAGAATCAACTCCCCGATTCGGTACCTCCTCCCATCTGCATTCGGGCTCTCCCTGCTGTAGATGGACGGAGGCCTCTTCTTTGTCCTGTTCGTGCGGTCAAGACTTACATTACTTGCACTCAGTTCATTAGGAGGGGTCGGAAGAGATTCTTTCTGTCTCTCATTCCTAAGAGGCAGTCTATCTCTTCCCATTCTATTTCCAGGTGGATCTGTCTTGCAATCAAGCTGGCTTATTCTCGCTTGTCTGCATCGGATCTTGTTTCGAACCGGCTTAATGCTCACGAGGTTCGTGCCATTTCTACATCCTGGGCGTTCTCCAATTCTGTTTCACTCTGTGATGTTATGAATGCGGCTTACTGGAGGAATGCTTCTACCTTCTCCTCCTTTTATCTCTGCCACCTTCAGCAGCAATCTGAGGACCTTTATTCTTTAGGCCCTCTCGTTGCTGCTCAGGCTGTTGTGCACCCTCATTAAAATTGTTTTTGTCGAGGTTGCGCTTCGCTCAGCCTTGTTCTTTCAGGTGCCTTCTCTCTATCTTCATTACAGGTTTTCGTTTTTGTTCTCTGCCATCCTTGCTTTCGTTCTGCTACTCTTGTTGGTATTGGTTATGTGATTCACCTCCTCCTATTGTTTATTCAGCCAATTGTAAACAATTGTGAGTAGGTTGAAAAGAAATTAAAATTTTTTAGTAAATTTTGTTTCTTAACATACCTACCACAATTGTTTACCGGAGGCCCACCCTCCTTGGGGATATCTTTGATAACGATGCCTCCCCGCTAAATCACAAACTTCTCGTTGGCGGAAATACGGAATTGACATCACGGTTGTTGCGCATGCGCTCGGTAAACGCAAGAGGTGTGCAGAGAGAGTACCTGTAATTTCGAGCGCTGGTCTCGCTCGACCCTTTTTTCGATCTTTTTCGTGCTTTTGCACTCTAGTACTTTTCCAACTCGCTTGGAAAAGATTCTAAAAGCTTGAGTTAGTTCCGAAGTAGGGCTTGCACTAATGTTACAGCCAATTGTAAACAATTGTGGTAGGTATATTAAGAAACAAAATTTACTAAAAAATTTTAATTTCAGTGAAATTTAAGATGTTTGTTTGTTATAACATCGCATTAGCCAACCCCATAGGGAGGAGGTAGGGAAAAATGGCCACAAATTTTGTTAAAATCTTCTCATGTTTTGTACTTGGTGGGGCTAAGGTTACTATATTTTTATACGACAACCAATGGTCAGACTAGCTGGTGCTAACTCAAATTAATCCGGGCCAAACACAACAATTGCCTCCCAATCCCCAAAATTTGCATACAAAACCAGAACTTAAAAGTCCTATCTGGCACTCCATACTTTTGTTATCTGCGCATGCACAGTATCCAGGAAGGTACCGAAATTGGCGCCAACCATCATTCTTTGCTGGCCCTGAAGTCAGCAACAATGAACTGACAGCTGTGCTTTTAAATCTCCTTTTTTGAAGATGCCAGACATAAATTAGTGGTAAAATTGGTGGATCCAAGGCTGTAAATGGATGATGGAAGGAAACAATGGTGGTTTGAAACGTTCAGGGCTGTAATTTTATAATAATTATAAAAATTATTTCATGTTTCCCAATTTCGGACATGCGTCTGACATCATCATTCTTGCTAATGCTTTGTCCACCCTTTTCTTAAGTGTTCCTTCCCTATCCCTACTTGAAGCCCTCCTGTTAAATTCCTAAGCTTTTTGGCTGTTTTTTATTGAAATTTTTTATTAAATTTCTTGGGAGTTTAATGTGTATTACAGAATGTTTATTCTGTTTATCCCCGTGGTTATATCCTCACCCTAGATGTGTTAGGTCATTTTGGTCTTGCATCTTCTATCCGATGTATCGTTTTTTCTTTGTTTAAAGATCTTGCTTTACATCTGTTATCTTTAAAATCTGTGACTTTGGGCCTTTTTTCTGTGCCTGATGTCTTGTTTCCTGTTTTTTCCTTTGACGTTGTTTACATTGACAACGTCTTTAAATATATGTAGTATTTAAGGTATTATATTACTGTAGGATTGTTGTAAGATAATTGATTATGATTTCGGTAGTGTAACTCAAAAAAATTGGATTTTGTCCACACTTAGGCTATATCGGGATGCCCTTGGGCTCTTCATGTTCCCTTTGGGAACTTAGGCTTTTTCAAAAAATTTTCGAAAAATTTTTGAATTTAATTTTTTGATTTTGATTGCAATTATTTATGTATCTTTATCATATATTTATTGTGGAATTTGTAGGAGTACTATCGACTTATTTTGATTGAATCATGAAAGATTACTGCTCTAAATGCAGTCGATGTACTCCTGCAGATTCTTGTCCTACATGTGTGAGTTGGGATGACAGACATTGGAAACGGGTTTCACGGTATGTTGTTGGCAGTGAGATGCCTATGCCAGTGCTTTCACCACAAAATAATTCAAGTTTTTCAGTTTCTTTTTCAGAGGAATAAGAACATAGTGACAGTATTGTGACGCCCACCAAAAGTTTGCTACTGTCGTCGCACTCTGGTGAGCAATCAGAACTAGCTGCAAAGGTACTCATGAATATTAAGCAAGGGATAAGGCCTCTTGTTAGTGTTCTTAATCCCTTGCAAGCAGCTAGCGCGACCAGTGAAGCGGTTACCCTGTCCGTTGGAGCCGTAACATGTAACACCGGGTATGTCTGTTGCGGTCGAAGGAAATGTAGATTTGGGTAGAGTGAACACCTTAAAATCAAATGCTCACTCAGCGACAACGGAAAGAGGGAGGAAGTCAGCAAATTTCTTGTCGGGAGGCTCGGCGAGGTCTAACAAGGCCGTGAGTGGGAGAGGTCCCTCTCTAACCCAACAACATCTGGGACCCACAGGTTGTTATGAGAAACTTGCACAGGCCGGAGCATACATCCACACCTGCCGCTCGGGATGCTCCGTCTAGACTGCAGCTGGCCTCGGCTACACTCACGGCTTCCTCCACTAGAATTCATAAGCACACACGACCGCATCCTAGCTACCCAACTTCAGATATCCAGCCAGCTGCACGAAGAAGGAGCCACTGTTCGCCCGTGATGTCAGACCATCCGGTAGCTAGGGAACTGAGGCTTAGATCGTCAGATCCATCTCTAGAACGCCGCCCCAGGCGCAGCAAGCGGCTAAAAAACAGAAGACCGCTGCTCCTCAAGCCTCGGTGACGGACTTGCTGTCGCAGATTGTGCACCTGATCGAAGCCTTCTGCAGATTCCGGAAGTGAGCTGTCGGATTGTGCTGGGTCATCTGTTCACGCAGATGTGATGGACCGAGATTCACAGCTGATTCAGTTGGATGGCAAAAGAGATAAGGAAGAGGATTACCCTTCCCTTTCTGAACAACATATGGTAGCGATGGAAATTATCCATCAGTACTATTCTGAATTTGTTCCACAGAATCAGTAAGCTGCAACAACGAGGGAGAAATGTAAGTCTGATCAGGATTATCGGTCAGACACCCCTGATCCGATCTTCACGGGGAGGACGTAGTTTCTCCTCCTGTAAGCCTTGCAAGTCCTACAGGTGATGGTCAAGACCTCTATTGCTTGCCAGTTGGCGGAAGGTTATCAAACTTCGCGAGAAACTAGATAGTCACGGAAGATCAGTGGGTGAGAAGGGTAGTCCCAGAAGGCCTACAGCCGAACGAAACCCCCACTAAAAGATGTTCGTGTTGGACAAATCTTCCAGCGGATCCTTTCAAAAGAGAGTCTCTCCTAGTGGAGGTACATGCTCTCTTATTAAAGGAAGCAATAGAGGTCGTCGAGAATCAAAATTCTCAAGGTTTTTACAGTCACCTGTCCCTCGTACCGAAGCCAGATGGCTCTTTCCCACCGGTAATAGACTTGAGCTGGGTAATCAAGTTAATCATGGCTCCAAAGTTCTATATGGAAACCATTCAGTCCATAAGAGCGAGCATTCGAGTGAACGACTATGCGGCAAGCATAAATCTAAAGGACACTTTACTTTCATGTCATGGTAAAGCCGGCATTCAGAAAGTACTGCGGTTTGCCGTGCAAGGAAAGGTTTATTAGTTCAGAGCAATGTGCTTTGGTCTGAACCTGGCTCCTTTGGCTTTCACTCAAATAATGAAGTTGGTAATGTCATACTTCTGAGCTCATTCGTCGGCGGTAGTTTCTGCTTACTTGGACGACACTCTTCAGAGATACGGCAACAGAATTATTCTTCAGAATGATGTTCAGAGTCTGCTACAATTGCTCTGATGTCTCGGTTTCATAGTAAAAGTGAAAAAGTCGGATCTAGCTCCGTCCAAGTCGTTCACTCACTTGGGAGTGAGTTTCAAGACTCGCAACAATCTGGTTCGTCTGCCGTTACCCAGAGTGAAATTAGTCAGTTGTTATGCACAATTTTGTCTAAACGCAGACGCAATAACAGCGAGGGAATTCATGTGACTGATGGGGTTGGGCGGAGCGACTGCGGATCTTATTCCAATGGGTTGCCTGTGCATACATCCCCTCCAGATATTCTTTACTCAGAACTGGAGTGTGAAGACACATTCACTCGAAACCAGTATTGTTTTAACAGACTTTGTAAAACAAAAGGTTCAGATTTGGGCAGATCTTCAGTGGTTAACTCAAGGAGTTTCGCTTCAACTGCCGGATCCGGTTTTCACCATTATGACGGATGAGCGTCAGACGGGCTGTGGCACAACCCTAAGTCCTGCAGGCTTGAAGTGCCAGGGTCTTTGAGACTCTCGGTTCCTAGAGAAGCACATAAACATCAAAGAGATGATGTCAGTATGGTTAGCACTACAACATTGGATTTGCCAAATAGCGAACGTCCACGTTCAAATTCTGTCTGACAATTCAACAGCAGCTACTTACCTCAGGAACCAAGGCGGCACTCACTCAATTCCATTATGAGAATTTACGGAGAGGATTCTCCTATTCGTTCTGAATCATCATGTTCATCTCTCAGTCCATCATATACCGGGTCGTCTGAACGTATTAGCAGACTCGCTCTCTCGGAAAGGTCGCTTGTTGCCATCGGAGTGGACTCTCAACAAGCGAATATTCAGGGATCGTCCCATGATAGATGTTTTTGTGACACACCTGAACAATCAGTTACTGACATTCATGTCACCATGTCCAGATCATCGAGTGTACACAGTAGACGCTCTGTCGATTTCATGGGATGGGATGGGATGATAGAATATGCATATCCTCCAGCTCCGTTGATTCAGCAGGTTCTGTTAAAGATCAAACAGTCTCATTGCAAAATCCTGCCAGTAGCACCTCTGTCATCACAGAAACCTTGGCTCAATCTTCTCAGGTGTCTGTTATGGGACGTTTCCTGGAAGCTTCCTCCACGAGAGGATCTTCTTTATCAAAGGAAGTCATGCACACTGCATCACAACCTGGAAGGTCTCAACCTTCATCTATTACCGTTGTGCGTTCCTTCTTGCACAGAAAACATTTTACAGGACGAGCAGTGGACGCAGTTTCTAACTGTAGAAGGGCCTCCTCTTCGTTAAATTATGCAGTGAAGTGGAGGGTTTTCTTCCATTGGTATATGGATCAGTCGATAGACATATACGATCCGTCCATTCCACATATTGCCAATTTCCTGGTCTACTTTTTGACGATCTCAAACTGTAGCCTGTCACTATTAAGGGCTATAGGTCTATGTTATCAGACACTTACACTCTTCATGATAACTTGGCTATTGGATGAGATACTTCTTTATCCAAGCCAGTTAGAGATTTCTCGATCAATAGACCAAGAACCCTCGGATTAATTACTAAGTGGAATTTGGCTTGGGTTCTGTTAATGCTCAAAGAAGTTCCTTTTGAGCCGATAGACGCCGTAAAGTTCAAATTCTTGACCTATAAGACGGCGTTTCTCTTAGTCTTTGCATCTGCTAGAAGAGTCAGTCAACTTCATGCATTATCTGTTGATGAATCTCATTACCGTAGCGTGGGCAATATCATTACCCTCACTATGAAAGTGGGATTTTTGGCTAAGAATCAGATTCTGGATAAGCGGCCGGAGCCTATTGTCATTAAGGCTTTACCATCCTCGGATAACCGTAGACCTTTGTTCTGTCCAGTCAGAGCAATGCTCATTTATAAACATCGATGAGATTTTATTAGAAAGGGAAGAAAATGTTTCTTTCTTTCTTTGATGCCTAACAGAAAAGATATTTCTGTTCATTCTGTCGCTAGATGGATTCAGTTGGCAATACGCATTGCCTACGAAAATCTCTTCGGATCAACGTTCTGTCAATAAGAGTTCAGCGCACGAGGTTAGAGCACTGTCCACTTCTTGGGTTTATTCTAACAGTATAGCCATTTCTGTTCTTGCTCTCTTTGATCTATATTCAGGCTGGCACAAGCCCACCCAAAACCATCAGCAGGGACCAGCCTAGGGGGGAATTTTAGGGAGACTTCAAGTCTCCCTCCAGAACAAATAAGGAGACTGCAGTGTCATGTAGGGAGACTTCATAGGCAAGTGGGGAAAATTAAGAATATTCATGTACCACCCCCGCCGCTTCTTCATATTTTCAATTTGTGGTCCTCCAGTAACGTCCGATCAATCCAGGTCCAGTTGTCTATGATGTGTCTGTGCCAGGTTAAAAAATCACAAAGTAATTATTGACTGAAAATCCCCCACTGCTACCCTCTCCTTCATGACCCCTCCCCTCTTCTTCGTGCCAATCCCCCAGCACCCTCTACTAAGCTAATAATTTCCCAAGTCTGAAAGTGTGAACAGGACCAGATGTAAGAAGGTTGCTTGGGAGGTACTTTGTTAGTTAATAAACAAAATAAATTCTGGGGTCGAGTATTTTGTAAAAGAAATGTCATTCCACATCATTTTTATGGCATTCCGGTGTCATTCCGCGTCATTTTGTATCATTCCGGTGTTTAGGAGGACCCTTTTTAAGATCGTCCACATGCACACTTGTTTCCTGTAGAGCTTTTCTTGTCATCACTAAAGCTTTTTTTCATGTGTTTCAATTCCATTCGTGTTTTTCTGGGAATAGACAGCCCAACAGTTAACAGTCGTCAGAAAAACAAAATGAAAATACTGTGTTATAAAATACGTCCGTTGTGTATACATTTTCGGCATCCTAAGCGACGTAACCTACTTTCAAACTGGGTTATTTTGTTGAGTCGCGTAAGTCACCTATTTTCGTTTCGACACTTGAAGCTCCTACTGAAACGCAACAGAATAGAAATAAAAAAAATCCGCCAAAAGCGACAATGGACAAGTGATAGTCGTGTGATTTCAAATAAATGGATGTTTAGTTGATGAATTAAAATGCACATTTATCACACTCGAGCACATTCGATTTATGAAAATAATCGTTTTCATGTGAACCTCGCATCACTCAGTTCAGCCTTTCCTCATTTTGGCCAGTTTTTAGAGGGCGACTTGTAATCGCCCCGACTATTTTTCTAGGCGACTTTGGGCTTAGAAGGGCGACATAATCGCCCCAGTCGCCCTCACGGCTGGTCTCTGACCATCAGAATCAGGCTATTGAGGAGGGCAGCTACTTGCTCTCCTCAGCAAAAATGTCAGGTGGGCTATAAGGTCTGGAGCAATCGCCCTCTTCAGAATGACAGGCCTGACCGGGTATTTTTACGTATTCCAAAGGTGTACATATTGCCAGGAATTTGATTTTGTTCAATTTTTCTCAAAAGTATGGGTTGTTGAACTTTGTAAATTTTTGTGAAATTTTGAATATAGGATACATGATTATATATATATAAATTAAAGTACATGGTAAAACTTGTGGGGGGCATCATATGTGTCTTATTTCAAATCAAGGCTCTTGGTTAATATTGGAGCTGCAAAATTTAACTTTGTGCAATATAAGGAATATTCTTTAAAAATCTTCTTACATCTGCCTGTTAGAATTGTGTGATATTTGGTGTACAGTATCAGTAATGGGGTCAGATTCTAGTTTGTTCAAATCAAGTCCCTAGGTTCATATTTGAGCTCCTTTTGGAAGCTTCAGTTTCAACCTTGTGCAATATGAGAAATATTTAAAAAAAAAAATTTTCTTCAGATCTACCAGTCAGGATCTTCTGATGTTTGGAATATAGCATCATTTTGGGGAGCATATTTTGTTCAAATCAAGTTTGCCTTGTTGGTTCATAGGGAGCCCAAATTTTAACTAAGTGCAATTTGAGAAATATTCTCCAAAAATCATCTTCTTCATATCCACTTAGAATCATGCAATATTTGGTAAACAGCATCCTGGTAGAGATGAGGGGAATTAAAATTTCTTCAGATTCTTCAGTTAAAATCTTTTTGGTATTCAACATTCTTTTGTTATTTCATATATAGCATCCTTAAAGGGTGGAGCGGGGAAGAGGGTCGAGAGCCTGATTCAGATTTGAGTGGGCTCATTATGCAAGACTGAATGCTAACTTAGTGTGATATGAGGAATATTGTGTAAAAATCTTCAACAATAAGCTGAGAAAGTTGTATCCACAGATAGGCTGAGTAACATATTTTTCTCATGTGTCTGCAAAGTACATGCAAAGATCGTTGAAAAATCAAGCCATTGCTTAACATACTATTCCTCACAACAGCTATGATTTGAATGGACAATAAATTGAGGGAGTTTTATCCATAGATATTGTTGAGTGATATACTTTTATCCAAAGCACTTGCAAAGGTCATAACATGTGTTTAGCTTGTTAACAACTCAAGCCATGCCTGGTTTAAAGCAGCAATGACTTGATTTGGCAATAAACTAAGAAAGTGTTATCCATAGATCTATATGCTGAGTAACATACTTTCTCATCTATCTACAAGCTACTTGCAAAGATCACTTTGCCTATCTCATTGACAAATCAAGACATGGCTGCTTCACAGCAGCCATGACTTGATTCGAGAATAAACAGAAAGTTTTTTCTGCAAATACGTTGAGTAAAATACTTCTCTCGTGCATCTTCAAGGGACTCGCAAAGGCCACTGTTAAAATATTGTCTCTACAGACACGAATGTGAAATTAGAGCATATTAAAATTAGACAGGAAATTTTGGCCTGTTCTGACCTATTTGCCAAGAACTCCACGTTAATGGGCGAAAGTTAGTGATGGGCAAAATACCAAAAACTGAACTGATTCTGATATCATTGGGTACCAAAAAACTGAATTGAACCAATCACTGAATACTGAAACGATCTGTATTTTCAAAATTTCATACTTTTGCCATTTATGATAGCTTGTTGAGGCCTGAAAGCAGTTAAAGTGTTCATTGTCATGAAAGAAGTGACTGAGTTTCTTAACAGTTTTATAAACCCTTGAGAGCAAGGACAGTTGTCCTGAATTCCGACTAGACTACATGTCCAGTTGCTTAGCAGAGATTTCTAGTCAAATCTTGTTGCCTTTTAATACAGCCAAGACTCAAATAGAAATCACTTCCTAAATGATTTGTCTTATATCAGCTGGATCTCCTAATAATGGCATGTTAAGGGCACATCATGCTCAGAGATCACAAAAGCCTAAAATAAACCTTTAAAGATTAAGGTGTAGTTGGAACAGTCACAAAATTACTGTAGATATGATGTGTGTTGCAAAATAAAGCCAGTGTTGAGTACATTGGCAGTGGTATTTGTGAAGCTTTGGTAGAATGATACGATAACAACTTATTTTGTATTTTTCTGGTGTGAATTCCCATTTGGTTCTATCAGCAAATCTCAGTCAAGTGATATACTGAGTACAGAACTGATACTGTGGTATACTTCTCTAAAAATACTGAAACCATACGGAACTCAAAAAACCCATGCCATCCATCTCTAGCAAAAGTTGAATGATATAACAAACTAACATACTTTTATTTTATTTATAGCTAAATATTTTCTAGAATGTGAATCTGAGAGCATACAGAATCGATCATGTAGAACACTTGCTAACTTATGTCTGGATCATCATTGCTGCATAACTCTGTGTGAAATGGAGGATTTGCTGCAGAAGGTTGTAAAGTTACTGAATGAATCAAAGACCAAAGAGTGCATATTGACATATTGTAGAGCTATAAGGTATATATGGCTGTAGTTTAACCCTTTACCTAACACGAAAAGCAGACGACACTTGCAAATAAAATTCTTGGAGCACTAATTTTTTTAGATTTTTTGCGTCAAAAATGTAGCCTATGACCCCTCATTCCAATGAGGGGTCATAAACTATGTTTTTGTGACAAAAATGAAAAAAGTAATAAAAATTGAATTGTGAATTTTGTGAATAGCGCTGGCCGGTTTTGGCCTTAACATAAGGATTGGGACGATATACCAAATTGACAGTACGATATGTATCTAGGTAAACAAGTCATGATACAATATGTATCTAGATACGTATCTTGATATTCATCCAGGTATTGAAGCTACAGTTAAGATCACAGGGACAATGGCGGAGCCAGGAATTCATACTTGGAGAGCGCAGATACATTAGGGAGGAGGATCAACTTCACACACCCCCCCCACCCCCAATTTTCCATATTCTATCACGTATGCACTGACTGGTCAGGCATATCTGAGCTCATACTCTGGCATAAGCCCGTTCCTAACTTTACAAATGTGAGTTACCAAGTTGCCCCCTGAGTCTTAGCACACCCTTCTACTTTTCAGTTTTAGAATAAAGACGATTTTAGTCACAGCCGCTGGTGATTGCGACGAAAATAGGTAAGTAATCATCTGATGATCACGACAACTAACCTTACCAAATACATGAAAAAGGCTGGAGTACCCTGGTCTCATAAGTTGGCAATGAAAATACATCAGTGATTGAGACATGCTCTTGCAGTTCATGATTCGACTTCCACTTTGCAATTTTCAAATCGATTCACCCGAACGAAAAAAGTCATGGAAGATGATTACGAAGAATAACTGGTGCACATCAAGGGGGCTAATTAATAGGCACCGACATCGTAGAAAACAGGAGTGAAGTTTTGTCAACTGCTTTGAAAACACTCGTAAAATGGCGACTAAAAATTTATCATTTCATATTACGAACGGACGTTCATAATAAATTGATGTATTGTTGCACTGTTTATCTGTAGTTTTACCATTTTTGAATCAGAATGTTGGATGAGCGCATAAAATATTGAATCGCACCATGCGAGCGAAATTTTGGTGATTAGATCTCACCTGGGATATCTTACTTCTCAAACAGCGATGTAAACCCAAACAAAAATACCCTGATTTAATAATCGGTATTCTGGAGTACCCCGGTGTTATATTCTGAATTGCAGGGTATTCGAGTTGGCCAAATCATCCAAGGCCTAAAATGTGATATATTGAATGTATTGAGAGTGAAAGAGTTGAATTTCAAGATCTGTGACCAGCCCATATAGTGGTATCGCGATACAATGAAATTTGGACGTCTGCCCTGGTACCCATATTGTGGGTTGCCGTATCGGCATGTATCGGAGTACCGGGATAGCGTCCCAAGCCTACGTTACATTGGGTAAAGGGTTAACCCTCAATTCTTCAACTTACATGGCTGGAATACAACAAACTGATAAATATATATTATCACCATTATATTTATGTCCGATACAATGACCAAAGAAAAACTTGAAAAATGAGTAGCTGATATTAGATCATGGATGGCAGAAAATTTCTTAAAACTGAATGCTGATAAAACTGAAATCATATACATTGGATTAAGCCATCAGTTATCACAATGCTCAAGGCCCGATCTCAACATTGAAGGCAGTACTGTTTCACCATCGACCACGGTACGCAACCTCAGATATTATTTGGATGAGAACCTGTCGGCGGGAAAACATGTCTTGTATGTCTGCAGGGCTTCGTATTATCATCTCCGAAATATCAGCAGGGTGCGGGGCGTGGTTGATGCGGCAACAGCTAAACAACTTGTCCATGCCTTCATTACAAGTCGCATAGACTATTGCAATTCTCTCTTATTTGGCTGTAAACAGAGCATCATTGACAAAATTGCCACAGTACAAAAATGTTCAGCAAGTGTAATTACTATGACCAAACGTTCCTGCCACATTACACCTATTCTTAAAAATCTGCACTGGCTGCCTCCGAGGGAACGCATTGAATTCAGAATTCTCATATTAACTTGGAAATGCTTAAATGGCGAGGCCCCACCATATTTGTCCACTTTGGTTTCACGTTACGAACCTGGTAGATCACTACGTTCGAAAACGCCACACAATCTTGTCCATGCACCAGGTGACCTCACAACAGCTGGTGATCGAGCCTTCTCGGTGGCTGCTTCATTCCTTTGGAACCTGCTTCCGAGTGGGCTGAAAGCATCCCAGAGTCTCCCATCTTTCCGATCAGCTCTCAAATCACATTTGTTCCGGAGGGTATATAACTTAGATGAAGACCGCTGATTGTGATTAATCCGCTTGGATACAGTCAGCAAATAGGAAATGCAGAGTGATATACATATATATAAAGTTTTTTTTGAGGATTTTCGGCTTTAAACTACATTTATTATTATTATTATTATGTACAAAATGTTAGGAGCGCAGTGGCTCAGTGGTTACGGCATTGAACTTCAAACCGAAAGGTCCACAGTTCAATCCCTGCCAGGGGTAACTGTGTTTTGTCCTTCGGCAATGCACCACCACATTGATTAACCCTCGTATTGTGTTGTTTTTTTTTAATTTGATGATCGGCGATATCCGATGAAAATTATGCAAGTTATTGCACTGTGTTTCATAAAAATATCGTGTAATGCTTGTTTATGGCATAATTTGAACTATAGTTAACAAATTTCAATTCTTTTTGGTGCATGTCTCGATAGCAACAATGTCTACATCAGGTTTGATGACCAGCGATATCTGATGAGAATTATGGGAGTTATTGCCCTTTGTTTAATAGAAAATATAGTGTAATGCTTGTTTATGGCATAACTTTAACAATAAAAATCAGATTTCAATTCTTTTCAGTATATGTCTCTATATCAAAAATTTCAACATCAAGTTTGATGACCAGCTATATCCAATAAAAATTATGGGAGTTACTGCCCTTTGTTAAAAAATATCGTGTAGTTCTTGTTTATTCAATAACTTAAACATTAGTTAACAAATTTCAATTCCTTTCGGTATATGTCTCTATAGCAACAATGTCTATGTCAAGTTCGATGACAGCGATATCCGATGAAAATTATGGGAGTTATTGCCCTTTGTTTAATAAAAAATATAGTGTAATACTTCTTTATGTCATAACTTAAACATTAGCAACTAAATATCAAATTGTTTTTGGTATGTATCTCTTTGGGAACAATGTCTACCTCAAGTTCGATGACCATCGTTATCCGATGAAAATTGTCCATTACCCCCTCCCTCTCCATCCCTCCCCCTCCCCCTATCAATTAGACATTTTTTTCTTTGCCCCAAAATGCATTTTGAAGGATTTAGAGTGATTACTTGGAGAAAAAAGACTTGACGTCTATGACACCCCCTCCCCCTCCCCGCACTCGTGTCTGGTCAGTTTTTTTTTTTTGCTTGAAGATGGGTTTAGCCAGATTTAGAGTGATTTTTTGTGTGAAAAAAATAGAGCTGGTCGGTTTTGTAATTTTCCCTCGGTTCAGTTTTGGACGAAAAAAATTGGTTTTCAATTTCGGTTTCGGTTTCAGTTTTTGTAACACAATACACATTTTCCATATCTTATGTATTAAACTAGGACAGGATAGTACTAAAACATGTTGAATAACAAACTTGAAATGAAGTAAAACTGTATTGTGATTGTTTCCTGTAAATTTAATGAACAAAAATTATATCTGAAATCTGCATACGCCTTTATAAAAAGTCATTCAAGCCCAAGGGTGTAGATACGGGAGTCGGGAGTGTGTGTCGAGGGGGAGAGGGGGGGGGGCTCAAACAGTTAGTCACAAAGATGCTGTTTGAAACTTTATGATTCCACCATCCTGTCAGATTTGTTTTTCATTTCCATTCACAGCATTGCCGTGTTGCCTGACAAGAAAATAGGTGAAACGGGTCAGAATTTGAGAAAGCAACTGCCCAATTTCAAGGAGAAGTTGCGAACTTTAGAATATGCCATTTACTTTCAGTAAAGCAGATACCCATTTCACAATCTAATTAACTTGACAAGTTGACATTTGTATCTGAAAGGAGCAAACTCTAAATCCCAGAATCATTCATTTACAAAGCACTGAAGAGGTTATGCAAATTACCGACAAGATCGCGTCACCTGACCTGATTTTCATGTCCATTATTCCCTTCAGTTAGCATTGAATTATCATTGTCAGAGTCACTGAATTCTGAGAATTCCCATTACTTCGAAAAACAACCCAGCCATGGGCGCTTTGCATGTATAAGTGTATTTTGGATTTTTACTGTAATTCTATTCAAATTTCCATTTGACACTTTGTATGACAGGTATGTGCAGCTAACTTTTTATTAATATTAATTTAACCCCTTTCCTGCAAAAAGGGGTTCCCCAACATCAACTGAGCTTTGAGCGAACTTACACTTTGCAAGTGTCACAGTCCGTTCTTTTTCAAGAACAGTGTTGTACTCTTCGGCCTGATGATTCTGTATGTGGCGATGTAGGTTGGAGGTATTTACACACTGGGCGATGACTGACTTATTGCATAATTGGCATTTGGCATTTCTATCTTCGTTTCTTATTGATATGCTACCATGCGTTTTAGCTGACATTTTTTGATTATACAAAATCTATGGCGTGCTAAATCTGAATATTCAAAAGTTAAGCAAAACCGAAAATGTACGTTTTTTAATCTCTTTTTCGGTTCGGTTTCCACTAAAAAAACGAGTTTTGGTTTCGGTTTGGTTAAACTGACCACCTCTAGAAAAAAACACCAATGGACCCCCACCCCCACCCCCACCCTCAATTGGGAGTGTGGGGAAATAGCAGTGCTTGGCGATGCAGGCATCTTGTTTGTCTTATGTCCTTCAAAGGCAACTAACACCTCATTACTACAAAATTTAGGAATATTTTTATAATTTCTTTTTACAAATTATAATGTATTTTGGACATTGAAAATTCAGCAGTCCAGTTTAGTAAGTGTTTGTGTTATGGTAGCTGTCACAAAGTCAAGTACCTCTCAAGGCTTTAGTATTTAATAGGTGAGTGTTTGGGATGCACCACGACATTGATTAACCCTCATATTGTTGGTGGTTTTTGTTCAATTTTAGTCAAATGTTTCAGTAAAACTTTGGGTTTTTTTTAGTTTTAAGAGTTTGCATTTCGGTCAGATTGCATGCATGTTATGTTGCTTTCATAATGCTGTTTAGTGAATATTTGTCTTTTTATGACCTTCAGAGGCAACTAACACATCATTGCTACAAAATTTAAGAATATTTTTATATTTTTTAGCTCAACTTTGGCAAGGCCAGATTTGAGGTATTGCCAAGGCCCGTCGTCCATCTGTCCGTCCATCGCGCCATACACACGGCTTGGGCTAGAGGCCGTATTTATGAACCAATCTTTACGAAACTTCTTGGGTTGGGTACCTTTGTTATCACCGTGAGACGAGAACTAGTGTTTTTGGGTCCGGCCGCTGGCAGCCATTTTGTACCAAAATTAGGTTCAATCAGATTTTTGCGCAGAACTTCCATATGAAAGCTCCGATTTGAATAATTTTTTTCTATGAATGTTTAGTACCATGGGATACATCACATATAATACAGGTTTTTTTCTTGTGCGTAAATTATGCAAATTAGACTAACTTTGATTTATTTAGTGTTACTTTCAGCACTGTAACTGCAAATGCCAATACGGCTAGGGCTAGAGGCCGTATTTTTGAACCGATCTTTACGAAACTTCTTGGGCACCTTTGTTATCACCTTGAGACGAGAACAAGTTTTTTGGGGTGCAGTTCAAAATTCAAGATGGCTGCCGGCAGCCATTTTGTACCAAAATTGGTGCAATCAGTTTTTACCTGCGTCGCCAGCGGCAGATCAGGTCTAGTAACCGCTCGACTCTGTCTGTCAGTCCGTCCGTCAGTCCATCCGAAACACTTCTTCCGTAAAAGTTTTCTTGGCTTCTATGAAAGGGAATGATTTTATATTTGGTCTGCTGCTTCATAATGATGAGTTGTATCGTGTATCTAATTTTCAGATCTGCTGTGCAGCCGCTTCCTGTTTGCCGATACTTTGAAGTCTGTTCATCTCTGTAATCAATTGCATGCAGCGACGGAGGTCCAGACCTGGTACTGGTCTTGGCTTGTTTGTACAGAACTTTTGTATGAAAGTTCTGATTTGAATAAATTTCTCTATGAATGTTTAGTAACATGGAATACATCACATATAGTACTGTTTTTTTTCTCGTGCAGAAATTATGCAAATTAGATGAACTTTGATTTATTCAGTGCTACTTATACACAGTAAGTGCACATGTCAATATGGACCGGGCTAGAGTCTGTATTTATGAACTGATCTTCACCAAACTTCTTGGGTACCTGTGTTATCACCTTGGGATGATAACGAGTGTTTCCGGGTGCGGTCCAAAATTCAAGATGGCTGCCAGTGGCCATTTTGTACCGAAATTAGGTCCAATCAGTTTTTTGTACACAACTTCTATACGGCTCAGGTTAGAGGTCGTATTTATGAACCGATCTTTACGAAACTTCTTTTTTGCGCAGAACTTGCATATGAAAACGCTGATTTGAATAATTTTCTGTGTGATTGTTTAGTACTATGGGATACATCACATATAATACGGGTTTTTTTCTCGTGCATAAATTATGCCAATTAGACTAACTTTGATCTATTTAATGTTACTTTCAGCACTGTAACTGCAATTGCCAATACGGCTCGGGCTAGAGGCCTTATTTTTGAACCGATCTTTACGAAACTTCTTGGACACCTTTGTTATCACCGTGGGACGAGAATGAGTGTTTTTAGGTGCAGTCCAAAATTCAAGATGGCCACCAGCAACCTTTTTGTACCAAAATTAGTGCAATCAGTTTTATGTACAGAACTTCTGCATGAAAGTTCTGATTTGAATAAATTTTTGTAGGAATGTTTAGTAACATGGAATACTTCACATATTATACAGGTTTTTTTCTCGTGCAGAAATTATGCAAATTAGATGAACTTTGATTTGTTCAGTGTTACTTATACACAGTAAGTGCACATGTCAATACGGACCGGGCTAGAGTCTGTATTTATGAACTGATCTTCACGAAACTTCTTGGGGTACCTTTGTTATCACCTTTTGACAGGAACGAGTGTTTTTGGGTGCCTTTGTTATCACTGTGCTATGAGAACAAATATTTTTGGGTTCAGTCAGACCCACTCTGGGACTCAAAGGTTTCTTTTCTAGTTTAGCATCTAACTGTTGCCCACCTTTACAATACTTTTACCTACACATTTGTTACAGGCTATGGTCAGCATTTATGTACAGACTGTTACAATACTTTACATGTACCTTTGTTATCAGGTCATTACCTAGATATTTATCATTGCTGTGTCACATACTATACATGTATATGTTTAAACAAGTTGAGCTACAGTGTCATTGACACTTTCATTTCACAAATTTGAATGTTTTTTTGTACTTTTGAAAATTTCACAGTACGATGTTATTAGAGTTTGTGTTAAGGTAGTTGTCACTGAGTCAAGTACCCCTCAAGGCTTTAGTATTTAATATGTGAGAGTTCAAGTTGCACCACCAGAGTGTTTAACCCTCATGTTGTGGGCTTTTAGTTCACCTGACTGAAAGTCAGGATGAGCTATAGTGATCATTTGCCGCCTGTCATCCATGAACATGGTGTTACATGTACATGTCTTAAACAAGTTGAGCTACAGAGTCATTGACACTTTCATTTCATAAATTTGAATGTTTTTTTGTACTTTTGAAAATTTCACAGTACGATGTTATTAGAGTTTGTGTTAAGGTAGTTGTCACTGAGTCAAGTACCCCTCAAGGCTTTAGTATTTAATATGTGAGAGTTCAGGTTGCACCACCAGAGTGTTTAACCCTCATGTTGTGGGCTTTTAGCTCACCTGACTGAAAGTCAGGATGAGCTATAGTGATCATTTACCGCCTGTCATCAATGAACATGGTGTTTGCACCAGCCCATCCAAAACCGCTGGACCAGTTTTAGTTAAATTTGGGGTGATTGCTTGTTCTGACATAGCATTTGTTTTGTTTTTTCAAATCAACCTGCAGCCCAGCCCCATAGGGAGGGAGTGGATGAAAATCCCCCCAGATTGTTTTAATATCTTCTCATGAACCACTGAGCACAATGACTTGATGTTTGATATGTAGCTTCCTTTTGAGGTGTAGAATCAAGTTTGTTCAAACTTGAATCTGACGCCCCTAGAGATTCCTTTTGAGGAGTAGAATCAAGTTTGTTCAAACGAAGTACATGGGACAATATCTGCCTTTGTACTGGGAGGGGCAAGATTTTTGGCCCTCCCAAAATTACTGTTTTCTAAACTGATGGTCCAATGTGTACTAAATTTGGTGAAGGGTATTATTGAGTCATAAGTACTTGACTCATGCAAAAACAAATTTTCTAGTTTCCCCGTCGAAGCCAGGAGCTAAAAAACAGAAATATTTTCAAATGCCCGTTATTTCCCAATCCACACAGAACAGAGAGCTGTTATTTGATATGAAGCATCCTTAGGACCAGTAGAAGTGAATGGTAAAAAATTGCTATCTATTGTGTCAGGGTGTTCTGTGGGGGGGGGGCATAAAAAATACTGAGTTGGCATATTTGCAAAAAAATTTCAAATTTTCTCCCGAACCACTTATCAGAATCTTTTGATATTTGGTACACAGCATCTGGGGGGGGGGGGGGGGGGGGGGAACCTATACAAGTTTGTTAAAATGAAGCCCCTTGGTTAATTTTTGGGCTCAATACAGGAGCCTGAGTATTTAACTTGGGCAATATGGGGAATCATTTTTAAAAATCTTCTTCTTCAGAACCACCAGTCAGAGTCTTTTAATGTTTGGTATACATCATTGTTATGAGGGTCAGATTCAAGATTGTTCAAATCAAGTCCCTTGGTTAATATTTGAGCTTTCTATGGAAACCCAAATTTTAACTTGGTGCAATATGGTAATAATCTTTAAAAATCTTCTTCTTCAGGTCCACCAGTCAGAATCCTTTCATATTTGTTATACAACATCTCTAGGGGCATCAGATTCAAGTTTGTTCAAATCAGGTCCTTGGGTTAAATGTTGGGCTCTCTGTTGGAGCCTGACGTTTAACTTGTGCAAAATGAGGAAATTTCTTTAAAAATCATCTTCAGATTCACCCGTCAGAGTTCTTTCATATTTGGTATACAACATCTCTAGGGGGTTCATGAGCGGATTTCTTTAAAAATATTCTTCAGATTCACCAGTCAGAATCCTTTCATATTTGGTATACAACATATCTAGTGAGGTGGGGGGGAGGGGCAGATTCAAATTTGTTCAAATCGGGTCCCCAGGTTAATTGGAGCCAGAATTTTAACTTAGTCCAATATGAGGAATTATCTTTAAAAATCTGCTTCTCGAGATAAAATCAGAATCTTTCAATATTTGGTGTACAGCATCCTTTGAGGATTCAGAAACAATTTGTTCAAATTAAGTCCCTGGGTTGATATTTGTGTTCCATTTGGGAGGGGGTGGCTAACTTTAACAAAGTGCAAAATTTGTAATATTCTCAAAATCTTTTTCTTCAGAACCACCAGTCAGAATCTTTTGATATTTGGTATAGAACATACTTCAAGTTTCTTTAGTCCCAAGGTTGATATTTGGACTACCTAGTTTTCCATTACTGAAAATCTGGGCATCATTTCTGTGGTAGCTTCTCAATACTAGAAAAGAATCATCTAGCATGAACAGCGAAGTTATAAATAATTAAGTAACTTGATTCCTCTGTTGTGTTAACTAGACATAGATGGTAATTAAATCCTTCTTTAAACAACTTTGATCAGGTGAGTGCCTGAGGCCCCATGGGGGCCTCTTATTTTAAAGGTCTCCCGACTGAAAATCAGGATGAGCTATAGTGATCACACTGTCCGCCGTCCATGAGCATGGTGTTTGCACCTTCTCCAAAACTGCTGAACCAATTTCAGTTAAATTTGAGGTGCTTGTTTGTTCTGTCAGTGCATTTTTGTTTTTGTTCAAATCAACTTGCTCAGCCCCATAAGAGGGAGGGGGGCATAGGGCTGCACGATATTCAGATTTGAATACCTATGATGATATAAAAAAAATATACTGCGATATACCTGTACATCATGGGAAATTTGTTCAGTCGAGACGGTAGTCATATATCACCGCTATTATGATACTATAGAAAATTGTCTTTTTCTACATTATTATAATAGAGGGTTACATGCTTATTATTATTTGTTGAAAGAATTCTGCATATTTCTGCAAGACAGCAAGTCCATTTGAAACAATTCATGCAATTGAAAATGGCTTACAATTGTTTTGATTCAAGTATACCTAAGGGGGACAACTGTGCCACTTGCATTACTGAAATGACCATTACCATGGAAGGTAACATGCCGGCTCATTTATTTAAATTAGCTGTTACGTTTACACACAGTATTGATTGTTGACAGCTACAATGTAGTAAATGTACCAGGTGGCTTAAATTTATACTGTCAAGCGTGTAAGTAAAAATGGTTCTTGGAATATTAAGGGGTGAGTTGTCAATGGGCAGAGTGGGGAGGGTTTACAGGGCAATAGTTAGAAAACACAAGAATAAATGTTTAAAGAACCTAATTTAATTTGTATCTTTCTTTTTGTTTGTAATACGTCTATATTCAGGCCTGAAAATAAGCAGTCTGACATTTGCAGAATGAGGTTCCCAGAGGGTGAATTTGATGATTCTATCCCAAACAGTGGGCCAATTTATCCTCTGGGTACCTCTTTCTGTTTAGTTTTGAGAGCCTGATTCAGATTGAGGTTCACAGAGGGTAAATTTAGTAATGCTACCCTGCTATGCAGGGTAGCATCACTAAATTCACCCTCCTTGGACCTTATTTCTGGTATTGTTTCTTGGAAAGTTCCCAACAAGCTTTCCAAGCAGCTGATAACAGAATTTAGTTTTATCAGCTTTCCAACAATTGATAATAGAATTTAATATTTTTTCAGCAGCAGACTGATTTATCAATTTATGCACCTTGTAATTGAGAAACCAATAGCACTTGTTGAATTATACCACAATCTTATATTATTACTGATAAAATCATGATTCCATTATCATTTGTTGGAAAGCTATCATCAGAATTGTGGCACCAGTCCAAAGTTTTTATTGCACTCATGATATTTGACCCATTGTCAGTTGTTACACACTCTAAATTTTCACAAATGTAATATTATCTCCCATGTGATTATCAGGGAAATATAAGGTTTCCAGCACACGCGAACACAAATTCCAATCTTCGTCAATAAAATGAACAGTTAACCAAGATAGGGTACTATACCAACCGCTGACCACAAATCTGTTGTGAGTCCATACCTGTTCACGCATTTCATTGTTCAGACCTGGAGCAGCAGTTTCACTGAAATAATTACGCCCTGGAAGCTGGGATTGATCAAAAGCCCTAAGCATTTGCTTGAAATGGGGCTGTTCAACAGTGTGCATGTAGATGGGCACCATATTGCCAGCAAGATATTTCGTCACACACTCAGTAAGACTATTCCATCGCTTTAACCCTTTTCGTAGGTTGTTAGGTTAGCAATTGATGCAGAAATTGTTGGTTGTTTGTTGGTACACTGGGTGGGCACCTCCCATTCTCTCTTTCTCTGGGTTGCTACTTGTGAGAATAAAATTGGGTGGTTTGCTTTTAAATGAGCAAAGAAGTTGGTGGTGTTTCCCCCATGAGAAACCACTACTTTCTGGCAAGTCTTACAGATAGGTTTAGTCTTGTCTGTTTTTTTTTATCTTCGCCAGGTTCAAAACCATAATAAGTCCATAATATTGACGTTGATTTAGATTTTGTGACCAGATCCATTACAGCTAACTACTGATATGATTTGAATGTAATGAAGGAAAAGTTTGATATGATTTACAGATACAATTGGAACAATATATACTCTTCAGTGCATATTTGTTTGTACAGTGGGACTCTAATATTTCTTCAGTGGGCCCGACACTGTTATGACAAGATTATAGCAGACAAAAGTATTATTGTCTTGTATACTTATTTCTCATTAAGCCGCATGCAAGCAACTTACAAAGAGTAGTTATGACAGCAATAGCATGGCTCAGTGAGTACTAAGTTACCCACATCAACCGACAGTGTTTTTACAGCAGTTTAAAGGACAATGGGGATTTGCTGTGTTTCAGACTTTCTGAACAATGAAAGCTGGTAAAGCAAGCTCTTGGGAGAATGTTGGCTAATAATATATATGTCGAGAATATTTCATATACCGGGTTTGAATTTTATTGATAAAAACAAACAAACTAATATCCCCCACAATTCTTAAAAAAACATGTTTGTTTGTCTATACATGGCATAATTCAAAGGTCAGAAGCCGAAGTCAGGTAATATCTTGCTGTTATTCGTTTGTCTGAGAAGTGAAAAAAACTTCCTGTTTCTCCAATCAGATATAAGATTGAATCAATTTTTTTGGAAAACAAAGGACTACTATGTTTTATATTGCATGCTAAAAAGGAATATCATTAAGAGACGATATACTTGTATTCCCACAGAATGGACAATATTCAATCGGTGAAGATTTCAATACCGGTGTCACACGTCATCTTCCCCCCTGGATATCTTCCCCCGCGGGGGAAGATATCCTAGTATATCTCCCCCCCCCCCCCACCCTGAATATCTGTAACTGTTTTGGGTAGAGAAATTGGTTTCAGATATAAACACTGAGTTAGGGTTGGTGGTTGGAATGGGAGATGAGGTGGGGGGGGGGGGGGTGGGGAGATATCCAGGCCTGGATATCTTCCCTCCACCATGACAAAAAATGTTTTGTCAAACATTTGACATTAATTGATAATGAAAGATATCCAGGCCTGGATATAAACAATGAGAAAATTAACTACCCACAAAAGATTTGATATTTTTATTCACTCCAGACTATATCAACAACCAGGGACTTCAAGTCTCCCTCCCGAAAAAATAGGGAGACTGCAGAGTCATGTAGGGAGACTTCATAGGCAAGTGGGGAAAATTAAGAATATTCATGTACCGCCCCACCGCCCCTTCATATTTTCAATGTGTAATTATTGACTGAAAATCCCCCCACTGCTACCCTCTCCTTCATGACCCCTCCCCTCTTCCTCGTGTCAATCCCCCAGCACCCTCCTGTGGTTGCCTTTCACCAAAGTCTACTGAACTAATAATTTCCTAAGTCTGAAATTGTGAACAGGACCAGATGTAAGAAGGTTGCTTGGGAGGTACTTTGTTAGTTAATAAACAAAATACATTCTGGGGTCGAGTATTTTGTAAAAGAAATGTCATTTCGCATCATTTTTAAGGCATTCCGGTGTCATACCGTGTCATTTCGTGTCATTCCAGTGTTTAGGAGGACCCTTTTTCAAGATCGTCCACATGCACACTTGTGTCCTGTACAAAGCTTTTCTTGAAATCACCCAAGCTTTTTTTTCATGTGTTTCAATTCCATTCGTGTTTTTCTGGGAATAGACAGTTCAACCATTAACAGTCATCAGCAAAACGAAATGAAAATACTGTGTTATAAAATACATCCATTGTGTATACATTTTCGGCATCGTAAGCGACGTAACCTACTTTCAAACTGGGTTATTGTGTTGAGTCGCGTAAGTCACCTATTTTCGTTTCGACGATTGAAGCTCCGACTGAAACGCAACAAAACAGAAATAAAAAAAAATCTGCCAAAAGCGACAATAGATAACTGATTGTCGTGTGATTTCAAATAAATGGACGTTTATTTGACGAATTAAAGTGCCCATTTATCACGCTCGAGCACATTCGATTTTTGAAAATAATCGTTTTCATGTAATTGTAAACCTCGCATCACTCAGTTCAGCCTTTCCTCATTTTTTGGCCAATTTTTAGAGGGTGACTTGTAATCGCCCCTACTATTTTTCTAGGCGACTTTGGGCTTAGAAGGGCGACGTAATCACCCTAGTCACCCTCACTGCTGGTCCCTGTCAACAACAACAACAACCTAACAAAGCAATGTAATTTGTTATAGCACTTAAACAATAAAAGTTGTTATAGCACATGAAACATTGTATACAAACAACAGGAATGATGCAGCTTGAAGCTGCTTCCCATAATTTTCCTTCTTTGACGCTGCCATGGTCAATTTTCAAGGTACCTGGGTAACCCTTTGGTTGGAATGGGCGGTGGGGTGGGGGGAGGGGAGATATCCAGGCCTAGATATCTTCCCCCCACCATGACAATAAAATTTTTGTCGAACATTTTACACTAATTGATAATGAAATGGTGAGAGAAATAGATTTGGGACTTTAAAAATGGTTTCGGATAAACACTGAGTTAGGGTTGGTTGGAATGGGAGGTGGTGGGGGGGGGGAGATATCCAGTGCTGGATATCTTTCCCCCCCCCCCCCCCCCCACCATGACAAAAAGATTTTTGTCAAACATTTGACACTAATTGATAATGAAATGGTGAAAGAAATAGATTTGGGACTTTAAAAATGGTTTCGGATAAACACTGAGTTAGGGTTGGTTGGTGTGGGAGGTGGGAGGGAAGATATCCGGGCCTGGATATCTTCCCCCCAACGATGACAAAAAAATTTTTGTCGAACATTTGACACTAATTGATAATGAAATGGTGAGAGAAATAGATTTGGGACTTTAAAAATGGTTTCGGATAAACACTGTGTTCTCTTGCACACTGCATGCATTCATAAACCATGCTTTACCTGATAACTGATAGCAAGCCAAATACAATCTATATGGTTATACATTTATACGGTAACATAGAAGCATTTGTGGTCATAGGAAATGGAGAAAGGTACTCTTTGTTGAAGCAAGTGGCAAGGTGCTGGCGTATTTTTTAGTACAAAATTGTCGTCCCACAATGTCACCAAATGTCACCATTTAAAATATGAAAGGCATGAGCAACTGCAAATAGTCCACAGTCTGAGGTGTTTGTCTGCCTAATTGTTTCTGGAAAAACAACTTTCACTCTGCTGGTTCTCATGAGGTCTCTCAGAAGTTTTTTCATTGAAGTGGGGAGTGATCAACATAAACTGTCGTAAATTTCAACAGTCCCTGAAGCGCAACCAATGGTGCTCACAGTAACCCAATGGTTGCCACCAGTATTTAAACTCTGAACAAATTCATGTGTAGGAATGTCAAATGAAGTTGAGGAGAAGATGGCACAGTTCTTGAGTCAAATTAATCAAAAAATTTTTTTATGGGTGGGGGGGGGGGGGGGGAGATATACTAGGATATCTTCCCCCTCGGGGGGAGGGGGGAGATATCCAGGGGGGAAGATATCCTGTTACACCAGTATTACCCATATATCAAAATATCGTGCAGCCCAAATTTTTGTTAAATCTTCTTTTGAACCACTGGGTACAATGACTCGATATTTTGTACTGGGCGTCCTTTTGAGGTGAAGACTCAAGTTTGTTCAAACGAAGTTCGTTTAGTAATATTTGCCTTTGTAATGGGAGTGGCAAGAGTTTTGTTCTCATCCAAAATTTCTATATTTTTATACTGTACCAATGACCCAGACTTAGCTGGTGCTAACTCTAAAATATTTAGGGCCAAACACAAATTTTAGCCTCCAATCCCCAAAATTTGCATCTAAAACCGAAAATTACATGTCCTATATGGTCCTCCATACTTTTACTCCACTGCGCATGCGCAGTGTCAAGGAGGTCTCGAAACTGCCGCCAAAAGTCATTCTTTGTTTGGCCCTCAATACAGTTACACTTCACTGTTATTTGTGCTTGTAAATCTCAGTTTTAAGGATGCCAGATGCATAATTATGAGAGAAATGTTGGATATATGGTGGAAATAGAAGGTGGAGAGGAAAAAACAGTGGAAACAAATGTTCAGGGCTGTAACTTATAATTATTTTACGAAATTATTACATGTTACCTATTTCCGTGGCATGACCGTATTGTGGTCATTCTTGCTATGAATTTTCCATTGTTCAATCAGTGTTTCCTCTCTCCCTTTCCTTTATTTCCCCCTAGCTATTCTCCCATGCTTTTGGCTTATTTTTTTGTAATGTTTATTACTAAAATTTCTTGGGAGTTTTGGCCTGGAAACAGAATTATTTTCTGTTTTTTCCCCATGTTTACGTCCTCACCCTAGGGGTGTTTAGGCATTTTGGTCTGCATCTACCATCTGATGTTCTACAGGTTCTTCTCTGGAATCCTCTGTTTTGCATCAGATAGTGTTTAAATTGGTAACTGATTTTTGGCCATGTTTGTTTTAGTGCCTGGAGTCATGTTTCTGGGTTGTTGACACTTTTGCTCCTGTTGACAACTGTTACTTCTGACAATGATTACTTGTCTTCTGCTTAATTTAGTTCATAGCAAGATACATTAATATTGTCCGTAAGTGTTACATTAATTTTTTCAAAATGATTAAAATTTTTGTCCACACTTAGGCTTTTTGGGGCTCAGGGTTCCCATTGGGAACTTGGGCTCTTCTGAAAATTTTTTCCAAAAATTTTTTTTTGAAAATTATTTTCTTTTGAAATGTTATAATGAATTATAATATATTATGTATATTTATTTCAAGAGTTAGTGAGAGTAATATGGCGGTGTATATTTTTTCTGGTTGAAAAAATATTCTTCATCGTAATGCGAGGATATCTTCCTCTAATTCACAAGTTCATTGTGTTTCTTATAGTCAATGTAGTCGCATTAGTTCTTGCTCTGTGTGTGTTGATTGATATGACAACGTTGGAGACGTTTGTCACGGTATTTTGTTGCGGTGAGAGGTCCATTACGGTCCTCTCTCCATAGGGTCACTATATATTATCAGTTTCTTTTTCAGAACTCAGAGTGATGTTCCGTGATGTCTTCTATAACTGTGTCTCCGTTGTTGCAATATTAGAGCTAGTGGGAAGTGCTCAAGGTATTACGACAATTGCTGGGAGTTAGCTAGATCTATCGAAGGCATTGTCACACGCTAGTCCACCCAGTGTCGCGTCCATTCAACAGGGAAGAATGGTACAGCACCTGGGTTAGTCTGTTGCGGTCCAGGGAAGCAGATTGGCTGATGCGAGCACTATAAAACTTCAGATGTGCACACCCAGCAACGACGGATCCGAGGATAGTACGGAGGAAGCCTGTCAGTCTGATAGCTAGCTCGTCCAGGTCCCCCGGACCGGGAGCGAGAGAGGCCCCCTCTCTCTTGCATCAACATCTGTGCTGTGATGTTGTTGTATGTTGATCGCTTATAATTAGTCGGAGCTTACGCCCACTCCTCCTGTTTGGGACGCTCCGTCGCATGACAGTCCGATGCAGCTGTTATATTGGCTTCCTCATCCTCGTCAACACACACGACTGCACCTTGGCTATGTGACCACAGATTTCCAGGGGACGTTCGCATATTATGTAAATGCAGGATTGAACGTCCCTGGTGCTCTTGCTTCGCCGACCAAGGAATACACGTCGACCAGGTCACTCCATCTGCTAGCCAAGGATACGAGACCTTTCCAGTTGGGACGTTTGCATATTATATAAATGCTGGAATGAACGTCCCGGGAGCTTCCAGCGGATATTTCACGTAGGACCACGGCTCCACAGGTCTCATAGGGTAACATGAACTAGATATTGTTGCCGTGATGTCTTCGTAAAGTGTGCTTCAGTTGTCACAGTCAAATTAAGAGTTAGCGGCAAAAGTGCTCATGTAGATACGTCAATTGCCTGGAGTTCCCTAGTATGATAGATGGCGTTGGTGTCCGCTAGCTCGCCTGGTGTCGCGACCATTCACCGAATGGCTCGGCACCCAGGTTCATCCATTGTGGTCCAGGAAGGAGATTTGGGTGATGCGAGCGCTATAAAATACAATCTGCACACCCAGTGACGACGGATACGAGGATGGTACGGAGGAAGCCTATTAGTCCGGTTCCTAGCTCGTCCAGGTCCATCCGGGCTGCGAGCGAGAGAGGTCCTTCTCTCGTATTACAACATCTTGGCTCAGATGTTGTGATACAAAACGTTCCTCAGTCGGAGTATATGTCTACCGCTCGGGGCGCACCGTTATATAGACAGTCCGGAGAGACTGCTCTTTCGGCTTCCTCATCCTCACAGCAGCACACGCAACTGCACCTTGGCTATGTGACCTGTGATATTCAACCAACATCGCCGATCAGGGATTCTACGGTGACCAGGTCACGCCATCCGGTAGCCAAGGATACAAGGCCTTTATATTTTTATACTGTACCAATGACCCAGACTTAGCTGGTGCTAACTCTAACAAAACCAGGGCCAAACACAAATTTTGCCCCCCAATCCCCAAAATTTGCATCCAAAACAAAAAGAAATCATGTCCTAAAGGACCTCCATACTACGCCTCTACTGCGCATGCGCAGTGACGCAGACGTCCCGAAATTGGCGCCAATTATCATTCTCTGTTTGGCCCTTCATCAGTCAACATCTCACTGATCTTTGTGCTTGTAAATCTCAGTTTAAAGGATGCCAGACACGTAATTTTTGGAGAAAATGTGATTCTAAGGAGGATAGAAGGAGGAGAGGAAAAAGAAGTGACAAAAAATAATCAGGGCTGTACTTAAAATTTTTTGATGAAATTATGTTAAGTTGCCTATTTTCGAGGCATGGGTCTCTTGTTGTCATTCTTGCTAAATGTTGCACTGCTTATTCAGTGTTTCCTCTTCCCTAGCCTTCTAAAGTCCCCCCTTGCAATTCTCCCATGCTTTTGGCATATTTTTGAGAAAGTTCATTTCTAAAATTTCCTGGGAGAGTTGCTTGGTTACAGAATGTTTTCTGTTATTTTCCCCATAGTTACGTTTTCACCCATGGGTGCATAACGTTGTGTTCTGCATCTTCCATCTGATGTTCTGCAGATTCTCCCCTGGGAGTCTCTGTTTTGCATCAGATAGAGCGTAATTTTGATGACTGATTCTGGGCCAGTTTTTTCAGTGCCTGGAGTCATGTTTTCTGGTGTTTTACACTGTTTGTTTACATTGGCAACAGCCTTTTTTGAGGGGGGCTGTTTGCCTTTGCTGTAGTTTATCTCACTATAAGATACATTTATATTATCCGTAAGTGTCTCATTAATTATTTAATATAAATTTAAAATTTTTGACCACACTTTGCCATCGGATCCATCGGGACTCAACGTTACTTTTCAGCAACTTGGACTTCGCCAAAAAAAATATTTTTTCAAAATTATTTTGATTTGCAATTGTTTTTTCAATTATTAATGGATCATGTTATTATGTATCTTTGTGTCAGGGGTTTGTGCGAGTAACTAGGACTTGTTGTTGTTCTTTCACAATGAAGGGACATTGTTCAAATTGTAATAGGAAGAAATCTTCCTCTGACTTTCATGATCATTGTATTAATTGTAGTCAGTGTTCTCGCATTAATCCCTGTCCTATATGTGAATATTGGGATGAGAAACATTGGAAACGTGTGTCACGATATGTTGTTTCTGGAGAAAGGGCTATGCCGGCTCTTTCTCCGCAAGGTCACTCTACTCTCTCAGTTTCTATTTCAGAGGAACAAGAACAGGGTGATGTTTTCATGTTATCTTCTTCAAGTGTGCGTCCGTCGTCACAAATGAATTCAGAGCTAGCGGCAAAAGTGGTCATGGAGATTAGACAAATGTCGTCCGCTAGCTCGCCCGGTGTAGCATCCGTTCACCGAATGGTTCGGCAGCCGGGTTCGTCCGATGCGGTCCAGGAGGAAATTTTGGGTGATGTGAGCACTATAAACATAATAGATGCACACCCAGTGACGGCGGATAGTAAGCGAGAACTGGGGAAGCCTTTGAGTCCGGTTCCTAGCTCGTCCAGGTCCAGCCGGGCCGCGAGCGAGAGAGGCCCCTCTCTCGTACAACAACATCTGGCACCAGATGTTGTGGTACAAAATGTGTCGTTAGTGGAGCATACGTCTGTCGCTGGGGACGCTCCGTTGTATAGGCAGTCCGCGGAGACTGCTAAGGCTTCCTCTTCTCGTCAGCGCACACGACTGCACCTTGGCTGCGTGACCGCCGATATATTACCAGCTTCGCCGATAAAGGATTCTTCGGCGACCAGGTCACACCATCCGGCAGCCAGGGATTCGAGACCGATGGACTCCGGACGTTCGCATAGGAAAAGTATGCGGGAGCCATCTGATGCGGAGCTGCCCTCGGCGAAGCAGCGAAAGACTGTGCCTCCGCAGGTCTCGACGCCGGACATTCTTGTGCAGATAGCACAGCTTATCGCAGCATCCCAGCAGCCGACAGAAACGGTGTCGGATCGAGAATTATCCAACGGCGCTGGGTCTGTACGCTCCGCCGAAGCATCGGGGGCGGACGACCGGGAACATCATGAGGTCCGACCGGATGGTGAAAGGGATACGGATGATTTGGAGCTATCCCTTTCAGAACAACATAAAGCTGCCGTGGACTTCATCCGGCACTTTCTCCCTCAAGTTGTTCCGTCGGGCCAGACTGCTGCGGTTCCGGACAAGAGGATTATAGCGTCATTGGACTCTGAATTTTTTGAGTGGTTCAGGGACATCGCTCCCGAGTTTCTGTCGCAGTCCAATAATGTTGCAAGAACATTTGAATTATTGAACGACGCTATATTTAAACTTGCTTCCAAGACGGGGAAAGCAGGTTTCTTGTCCGCTAATACTCTCAACCTGCCTTTCATTAATGCAAGGAATAAATTCGATACGGCAGGACAGGGTATCCCGAGAGTTCCTCTGCGTATGGACAACGAGGCGGAAGACTTAGAGCTATCATTACCGTCGTCGGCTTCTATTCCAACCGCGGTGTTGGAAACAGCTATTGCGTCTAACAGAGCCAATTTAGATGCCTTATCTTACGCAGATCACCTTACTAAGGCGTTATCACTGCGCCTTCAAGGGAAAGAGTTTCAGGATATACAATCCTCTTTAAGACTTCTTTCAAGGGCAGTAGCTTATTCCACGTGTAACTCCGCCCTTTCAGTGGCAAATCTGGAGTTGGTTAGACGTGACGCAGCCCTAGCTACATCCACACTAGTGGATACTAAGGTGAAGAACTCTCTTAGAGTCGCTTCGGTCTCCGGAGAACTTCTCTTTGACGGCAAGCTTTCTGCTATTTATGATAAAATTACAAAGAAAGCTTCGGATTCTCTGTTGTTCAAATCTGCTTCTAAGAAGTCGGATACAGCAGACAAGAATAAGACAGGCACTTCTGGGTCTAATGCGCCCAAGAGAGGTTCCTATAGAGGTTCCGGTGCGTCCTCTTGGTCTTATTCGAGAGACCGTCAGGGTAGCGACTCTCGTTCGGGACGTCCTTTGGGCTGGGACAATCGGTCGGACGCCCCGAGGTCGACGGGGCGAGGTGCGGGTCGTGGAGGACGTGGTTTCTCCTACCGCAGGCCTCGCAGGTCCAGGAGGTGATGGCTTAAACCTCTATCGCGTACCGGTTGGCGGAAGGTTGTCGAGCTTTTCTCAAGAATGGGCGTCGATTACGGACGACCCTTGGGTGAGAGGAGTGACTTCGGATGGTCTAAAGATATCCTTCAAACGAAAGCCTCCATTAACTCGAAGTGAAAAGCAAGGGAATGCCTCCTCCAAGTCAGTATTTCTGAGTCGCTTCCGGGATGGTTTTAAAGTGTAATATTAATGTTAAAATTCATTCATGTCTTATTTTTAAAGTGTAGCTCGGTGTGAAGCATTTGTATATGTCAAGTGTCAAACGGGCTTTAATATACAATACTCGGACACTTTTAAATGACTATAAAGAGTCTCAATTCTCTGGACTACTTTATTTATTGGCTTACTTTAAAAATAATTAGTATAAGGGATATACTGGATGTTAATAGAGAACATGAATGTTATTGTGCTCAATTATTAAGGGTAGTGTATCTTTCTAATTTAATATTAAATAAGAAAGATACATGTAAAGCCTAATACTCCTTTTCTCCTTAAAGGGTTACCTCTTTACTATATAGTTGAGCTTATTGGATTTTCCTCTATGTCCTAGGCCCTCCAGCCTGTTTACTATTCAGCTAAGTCTGGGTCATTGGTACAGTATAAAAATGTTAAAAAATTTATAGTAATTTATATATTTTTTATACTTACCAATGACCCAGACGGGGATGGCCCTCCCTGGAGTTGGGAACTCTTGCCTCCCCGCTGAGTACATAGCGCTGACCAGGCACTGCCAGTAAGAATGATAATTGGCGCCAATTTCGGGACGTCTGCGTCACTGCGCATGCGCAGTAGAGGCGTAGTATGGAGGTCCTTTAGGACATGATTTCTTTTTGTTTTGGATGCAAATTTTGGGGATTGGGGGGCAAAATTTGTGTTTGACCCTGGTTTTGTTAGAGTTAGCACCAGCTAAGTCTGGGTCATTGGTAAGTATAAAAAATATATAAATTACTATAAATTTTTTAACTTTCCAGACGTTCGCATATTAGAGGTATGCAGGAATGAACGTCCAAAGAGCTTCCAGCGGCTATATCCTATAAGACCGCAGCTCCACAGGCCTCTGTTGCGGATATGCTATCGCAAATAGCACAAATTATTGCAGCATCCCACAACTGACAGTAACTCTGTCAGATCAGGAATTATCCGACGATGCTGGGTTGGTACGTTCCGCTGCAGGTTCAGGCACGGACGACCAAGAATTTCAAGTGGTCCGACAGGATGGTGAAAGGGATACGGATGAGTTGTATTTTCCCTTTTCGGAACAACATGATTGCCGTAGAGTGCATCCGGCATTATCATCGGACGTTGTTCCCCCCGGACCAAAATGCTGCGTTGCTGGATAAGAAGCGGATAGCGCCACTGGGTATAGAATTCTTAATCGGTTTAGGGACATCATCCCTCAGTTTCCGACATAGTCCAGATATGTTTCACAGACTTTTGATCTGTTGAATGACGCTATATTTATATAACTTGCTACCTAAATGGGGAGGTCAGGTTTCTTATCGGCAATATGCTCTACATCTTCCTTTCATCATTTCATTGAATATTTTGAAACGGCAGGACAGAGCATTCTGAGAGTTCTCTGCGTCTAGATGACCAGGTCAGGTCAAGAACTAGTATTGTTTTACTGTCATCTATGTCATTTCCAACCATGATGTTGGAAATAACAATATTGTCTGGCAGGGACAGCTTACACGCATCATCGTACGCAGATCACCTTACCAGAACGTTATCATTACGTCTCAAAGGGAAAAGAATTCTTGGATGATAATATCCTTAAGAGTTCTTTCAAGGGCCTCGCGTAAAACTCCGTCCTTTAGTGGCAATATGGAGTTGGTTAGACGTAACGCGGCCCTGGCTACATCCACGTGTGTAGATAGTAAGGTGAAAAACTCTCTCAGAGTCGCTCCGGTCTCCGGAGAGTTTTCTTCAACGGCAAACTTTCTGCAGTTTATGATCAGTTAACTAAGAAAGCTTCAGACTCTCTGCTATTAAAATTCGCTTCCATATAGTCAGATTCAGCAGAGAAGAGTAGGACAGGCACTTCTGGGACGCATACGTCCAAGGGAAGTTCCTATAGAGGTTCCTATGCATCCTCTAGGTCTTATTCTGGAGACCGTCAATGTAGCGACTCAGAAAGGGGCCGTATTTCTGACCGAGACATCCAGTCAGACGTCCCTAGGTCGACGAGGTGAGGTGCGGGCAGTGGAGGACATGGCTTCTCCTTCCGCAAGCCTCGCAGGACCAGGAGGTAATGGTTTTAACCTCTATCGTGCACTAGTGAGCGGAAGACTGTCGAATTTCTCAATGTTTTGGGATTAGATTACGGACGTACCTTGGATTCAAGGGGTGATTTCGGAAGGATTAAATTGTTCCTCAAACGAAATCCTCTGTTAACTCAGAGTCCAAGTTGGACTCAGCTTCCGTCAGTCAGTACGATAGATGCTCGCTTCCACCAGTCTCTTCTGGAATGATCGCGATAGAGATCATAGAAATCCAGGATTTTCCAGGCTTCTACAACCATCCTTTTCTGGTTCCAAACCAGACGGCTCATTCCGTCCACTCATATTCTGAGCTGGATAACAAGCTGATCGTGCCTCCAAGTTTCTATATGCAGTCCATCCGATCGGTCAGAGCGAGTATTCGGGTGTATGACTATGCTACACGCATAGATTTGTAGTTGCATACTTTCACGTCAGGGTTCATCAGGCATTCAGAAAGTATCTTTGCTTCTTTATCATAGGAATTGTGTTTCAGCACCGACCAATGTGTTTCGGTCTGAATCTAATTCCTGGGCTTTCACTCGAATAACGAACTCGGTAATGACTCATTTCTGAGCTCATTCGTCTGAAGTAACATCGGCCTACCTGGACGACATTCCTCACAACGAGTTAACACTTCAGAACTATGTGCAGATTCTGCTTCTATTGATCCGATGTCTCGGTTTCATAAGTAAACGAGGAGAAGTCGGATCTGGTTTCGTCCAAGTCATTTACCCACTGGGGGATGAGCTTCGTGACGCATAACATTCTCGTTCATCTGCCGTTAACCAGAGCGCAGAACGATGTGCAGATTCTGCTTCTATTGATCCAACGTCTCGGTTTCATAAGTAAACGAGAAGTCGGATCTGGTTTCGTCCAAGTCATTTACCCACCGAGGGATGAGCTTCGAGAGCATAACATTCTCGTTCGTCTGCCGTTAACCAGAACGAAATTAATCAGTTGTTACACTCGCTATTGTCTTCGCTCAGACAAGGTCTCAGCGAAAGATCTCATATGACTGATACGTTGTGCGGAACTGCCGTGATTTTATTCCAATGGGGCGGTTTCACATTTGTCCTCTCCAAATTTCTTTTAATTCAGAATTGGAGGGTGAAGATTATTTCGCTCGATATGAACATCTTCTTGTCAAATCAAGTGAATAAGAGATTCAGACTTGGGCAAGTTTTCAGTGCTTAACTCAAGTAGTTCCACTGCAATTGCCGGATCCGAGTTTTACAGTTTTGACGGATGTCAGTCAAACACTATGGGTAGTTTCATTAAACCCAACGGATTTGAAGTGCCAGGGTCTTTTGTTTCCGTAGTTCCTTATCAAGCACACAAACATCAAGAATGATGTCATTTTGGCTTGCGCTACGTTATTGATGAACGTTATTCAGAATGCTCATATGCTAATTCTGTCCGACAAGTCGACAGTATTAGCGTATTTTCGGTATTATGGAGGCACTCATTCCATCCTGTTATTCATGTTAACGGAAGGAATCTTTCGGTTGGTACTAGAACATCAAGTTCTGTTGGTCCATAATATTCCAGGTCGTCTGAATGTATTAGCGGACTCCCTTCACGGAGGGGCCATTTGTTGCCACCAGAATGGACTTTCAAGAAACCAGTATTCAATCAGATTGCTACCAAGAAGAGCGGCCAATGATCGACTTTTTCGCGATGCATCTCAACAATTAGTTGCAGACGTATGTGTCACAATGTTTGGATCTTCGAGCGTTTGCAGTAAACGCTCTATCGATCTTGTGAACGGAATAATAAGATATACGTATCTTCCAGTGCCGTTGATTTAACAGATATTGCTCAATGTAATTATTTCAATGCAAATTCTGTTGGTAGCTTCTCTAGATCCACAAAGTCTGAGGATTAATTTACTCAGGCGTCTGTTGTGGGACATGCCGTGGAAGCTTCCTCCACATTTCGGTCCATTCTATGGTCAGATGGATTCAATCTACTATCAGTTCTGCTAATGATTATATCTTCATTCAGCAGTCTGTGCATTAGTTTTAAGCTCATGAAGTAAGAATTCTTCTACATTATAGGCTTAAGCTAATTTTGTTGATATTACAGATCTAATGAGGGCTGAATATTGGTCTTAGCCCTCCATTTTCACGATTTTGTATTTGAGAATATTGAGTCCTTTCTGCTGATCTACATTGTTTAGGTCCGTTATTTTTTACTCAGAATGTCGTCTACTAAACAGTGGCAACTATATGTGTATAGGCTTTCGGTTCCGGCAGTGACTGTCCTGCTGCCCTCTTTGCTCTGGAGTATTTGATCCAGGGCAAGGGGAAGGGGGGGGGGAGGGGTGTTCTTTGGGTCACCTGCTTTATAGTGTAAAGCAAGGGAATACCTCCCTTGGAGTCAGTAATTCCGAGTCGGTTCCGAGATGTTTTTGAAGGGTAAAGCCTATGTTTACTCATCTGTGTAATATTTTTTAAGTGTTGATTGGTGTGAAGTATCTGTATATATCACGTGAATATACATTCTTCGTACACTTTTAAATGAGTATATAGAGTCTCATTTTGCTAGACTCCCGTATTTATTGGCTTTCCCTTAAAAAATATTGGATTTTCCTTATGTCCTAGGCCCTCCAACCTTTTTACTATTCAGCTAAGTCTGGGTCATTGGTAGAGTATAAAAAATGTTAAAAAATTTATAGTAATTTATATATTTTTTATACTTACCAATGACCCAGACGGGGATGGCCCTCCCATGAGTTGGGAACTCATACCTCTCCGCTGAGTACATAACGCTTACCAGGCACTGGTTGTAAGAATGATAATTGCGCCAATTTCGAGACCTCCTTGACTCTGTGCATATGCAGTGGAGTAAAAGTATGGAGGACCATATAGGACATGTAATTTTCGGTTTTAGATGCAAATTTTGGGGATTGGGGGGTAAAATTTGCTTTTGGCCCTAAATATTTTAGAGTTAGCACCAGCTAAGTCTGGGTCATTGGTAAGTATAAAAAATATATAAATTACTATAAATTTTTTAATTTTCTGAACCAATCAGCTGATTTGAACCAAACTTGGTATGTGGAATTACTGAGTCATAAGTACTTGATTCATGCAAAATATTTCCTGTATCCCTGTGGGAACCCCAGGAGCTAAAAATTTTATTATTTTCAAATGCCCATATTTCCGAAACCACACAGAATGAAGATCTGTTATTTGGTATGAAGCATCCTTAGGACCAGAAGAATGAAATGGTAAAAAAAAATTGCCAGAGATTCTATCATGGTGTACTGCAGAGGGAATTGAATAAATGCTGAGTCATCATATTTTAAATATTTTTAAAAATCTTCTCCAGAACCACTGATCAGAATGTTTTGATACTTTGTATACAGTATCCATAGGGGGACTTAGATACCAGTTTGTTAAATTTAAGTCCCTCAATTTACATTTGAGCCAGAATTTTAACTTTGTGCAAGATGAGACATACTCTTTAAAGAATCTTCTACAGAACCACCAGTCAGTCCTTTAATATATAGTGTACAACATCGATCAGTACAGGGGTCAGATTTACATTTGTTCAAATCAAGTCCCCCAGTTAATATTTGGGCTCTAGAATTTTTCCTTTGTCCGACCGTCTGTCCGTCCGTCTGTCCGTGCATCCATCTGTCCATCCGTCCGTCCGTCTATCCATCCGGCGTCAGTATCCATTTCTTTGGCATTCGATAACTTGAAAAATATTGCTTGGATTGTCAGGTTACTTTATATTTGTGTTCAGGTTACTGATGTGCCGAGCTGTATAGTTTTTGGTGTAAATCGGATAATTTGATCCTGAGATATTAACCCTTTATCCTTCAAATTGAAAATTTCTCCAATCCCTTTGGCATTCGATAACTTGAAAAATATTGCTTGGATTGTCTTTGGTGTAAATCTGATGATTTGATCCCGAGATATTAACCCTTTATCCTTCAAATTGAAAATTTCTCCAATCCCTTTGGCATTCGATAACTTGAAAAATATTGCTTGGATTGTCTAGTTACTTTATATTTGTGTTCAGGTTACTGATTTGCCGAGCTGTATAGTTTTTGGTGTAAATCTGATGATTTGATCCCGAGATATTAACCCTTTATCCTTCAAATTGAAAATTCCTCCAATCCCTTTGGCATTCGATAACTTGAAAAATATTGCTTGGATTGTGTAGTTACTTTATATTTGTGTTCAGGTTACTGATGTGCCGAGCTGTATAGTTTTTGGTGTAAATCTGATGATTTGATCCCAAGATATTAACCCTTTATCCTTCAAATTGAAAATTCCTCCAATCCCTTTGGCATTCGATAACTTGAAAAATATTACTTGGATTGTCAAGTTACTTTATATTTGTGTTCAGGTTACTGATATGCCAAGCTGTATAGTTTTTGGTGTAAATCTGTTATTTTGATCCTGAGATATTAACCCTTTATCCTTCAAATTGAAAATTCCTCCAATCCCTTTGGCATTCGATAACTTGAAAAATATTGCTTGGATTGTCAAGGTACTTTATATTTGTGTTTAGGTTACTGATGTGCCGAGCTGTATAGTTTTTGGTGTAAATCTGATAATTTAATCCTGAGATATTAACCCTTTATCCTTCAAATTGAAAATTTTCCAGTCCATTTGGCATTCGATAACTTGAAAAATATTGCTTGGATTGTCAATTTACTTTATATTTGTGTTCAAGTTACTGATGTGCCAAGCTGTATAGTTTTTGGTGTAAATCGGATAATTTGATCCTGAGATATTAACCCTTTATCCTTCAAATTGAAAATTCCTCCAATCCCTTTTGCATTCGATAACTTGAAAAATATTGCTTGGATTGTGTACTTACTTTATATTTGTGTTCAGGTTACTGATGTGCCGAGCTGTATAGTTTTTGGTGTAAATCTGATGATTTGATCCCAAGATATTAACCCTTTATCCTTCAAATTGAAAATTCCTCCAATCCCTTTGGCATTCAATAACTTGAAAAATATTACTTGGATTGTCAAGTTACTTTATATTTGTGTTCAGGTTACTGATATGCCAAGCTGTATAGTTTTTGGTGTAAATCTGTTATTTTGATCCTGAGATATTAACCCTTTATCCTTCAAATTGAAAATTCCTCCAATCCATTTGGCATTCGATAACTTGAAAAATATTGCTTGGATTGTCAAGTTACTTTATATTTGTGTTCAGGTTACTGATGGACCGAGCTGTATAGTTTTTGGTGTAAATCTGTTATTTTAATCCTGAGATATTAACCCTTTATCCTTCAAATTGAAAATTCCTCCAATCCCTTTGGCATTTGATAACTTGAAAAAAATTGCTTGGATTGTCAAGTTACTTTATAATTGTGTCCAGGTTACTGATGTGCTGAGCTGTATAGTTTTTGGTGTTAATCTGATAATTTGATCCGGAGATATTAACCCTTTATCCTTCCAATTGAAAATTCCTCCAATCCCTTTGGCATGAGATAACTCAAAAAATATCAATCTGATTGTCATGTTACTTTATATATTTATTCAGGTTCCTGAAGTGCTGTGCTGTATAGTTTTTTATGTAAATCTGATAATTTGATCCAGAGATATTAACCCTTTATCCATCAAATTAGACACTCCTCCAATCCATTTCTATATGTACCCATACCTTGTATGGTGTACATAATGTTGGCATCCGTGGTGGCCCTCCTTCATACAGCTTTCTACTAGTTGTATGGGTACACATCTGACGATTTCATCGGCCTATTTTTTGATGTTTGGTATACAACATCCTTAGGGAGGTCAGATCTAATTTTGATCAAACCAAGTCCCTGTGTTAATATTTGGGCTTCCTATTGGAGCCTGAATTTTAACTTACTCCAATATGAGGAATAATCTTGAAAACTCCTTTTAACCTGAGCTACTGGTCAGAATCTTTTGATATATGGTAACCAGAATTCTTACAGGGTTCAGATTTAAGTTTGTTCAAATCAAGGATATCGTTTAAAAATTGGGCTCTCTATTGGAACCCAAATTTTAACGTAGTGCATTATGGAGAATAATCTTTAAAAATCTTCTTTAGATCCACTAGACAGAACCTTTTGATGATTAGTAAACAGCATCCTTAAGGAGGTCAGATCTAAGTTTGTTCAAACCAAATCACTGTATTAATATGTGGGCTCACTATTGGAGCCTGAATTTGAAGTTAATCCAATATGAGGGGGCATTGCGGTAACCGGTTCTCGTCAGATCACCAAAGTTAAGCAACGTCTAGCCTGGTTAGTCCTTGGATGGATGACCATCTGAGCGATCGATTCGGACTCCCGTGTTGTGTCCTTGGGCAAGGCACTTAACCCTGATTGTCTACATGGGGGCACGATGAAGCCATGTACTAAGGCATGCTGCACATCGATGGTGCGCATGTCTTCAACCAATCCAGCCCTGCCTGAGCTGCAGTGCGGAGTTACGATGTTGGAGAGCTGGCAGCTGCTTGTTGTTGCTCAGTTATTTTCTCTGGGTACTCCAGCTTCCTCCACCCGTAAAACTGTCACCGACCTGATATGACCTTGGCTGTTGAAGTGTCGTTAAGGGGTCATATTCACGTTTGACCAAACCAATCCCATTGGTGCATAACTGGGCTCTCTGTGGGAGTCTGAATTTCAGCCTAGTGCAATATGGGGAATAATCTTTAAAAATCTTTTTCACATCCACCAGTCATAATCTATTGATGTTTTGGATACAGCATCCTTGCGGGGGTCAGATTAATGTTCATTCAAATCAAGTCCCATTACTGGAAATGTTGGCATTATTTGTGTGGCAGCATCTCAATACCAGAAAAAACCCATCTTATTCAACAACAGCGTTTTGAATAGTAACATGACTTCATTTCTCTGTAGTGTTTTTTACTAGCCATAGATGCTAATTTAATCCTTCTTTAAGCCTTTGAACACTGGTGGTATCTTCCATGCCAGTTAAATGGCCAAAATTGGAAGAGTCCATATCCATTATTTGGGGGTAGAGCAATTAATATTTTCAATGTGCAGCCTTCAGGCTGCACATTGAAAATATTAGTTGTTTTACCACACACCTTCACTTAGTAGCCATCATACTTAATGAAATTATAACGTATCGTGTTGCTGGATCGGAAAATCGGTCTCTCGTGTTGAAAGAGTTAAACAATTCTGTCAGGTGCACCTCAGGCCCCAAGGTGACTCTTGTTTCAGTTTTAATCAAAGTTTTCAGTAAAACTTATTAGTTTTTTTTTAAGTTGAAAGAGTTTACATGTAGGTCAGATTGGATGCATGTTATGTTGCTTCAACAATGCTATTTTGTGTTTATTTGTCTTTTTTTGACCATCAGAGGGAGGCAATTAACACATCATTACTACAAAATTTAAGAATATTTATATATTTTATTTAAAACAAATTATAAAGTTTTTTTTACTTTGAAAATTTCATAGTCTTGTGTTGTAAGGGTTTGTGTTGAGGTAGTTGGCTCAACTGATTAACCCTCACATTTTGTGGGTTTTTTTCAATTTTAATTAATTTTTTCAGTAAAACTTTTTTGGGGTTGTAAGAGTTTGCATTTTGGTCAGATTGTATGCATGTTATTAGTGATGTGGACCGGACCAGACCAACCAAAGCAAGATGGTCCACTCCACTGTCAAGGCCAGTCTGGTATGGTCCCGGTCATTCTTGTCCGGTATCCATGCCTGGACCGGTCCAAAGTGGTCCGGTCCACAATATGTTAATGAATTGCCTGTTTTCTCAAAGTTGTTAACCTATATATTGAAAAATAAAATTGAGTGCTTTGCAAAGAGTGCATATACAATGTTGGATGATTGTGTGTAGCATTGTCTTTCTCTGGTGGCAGTGGTGGCAAGGGCACACTGCAATATTTATTTATTTATTAGTCGAGTTGTGACTAAGTCAAACTCGACTTATAGTTTGGTGAATGGCAGTTGGGCGTAAACAGTTGGTTTCCGGGTGATAATTTGATAATGCTTCGACCCATGTTCATGAAGCTTCATAGGTAGGTTGGCCTCGGTGAGAGGAAGAACCCTAATAATTTTGGACTCACTAGGTCAAAGGCCAAGGTCACAGTGACCTTGAACATACTAAATCATAAATAATTGGTTTCCAGATGATAACTTTACTGTGGTTGAACCCACATTCAAGAAACTTCATATGTAGGTTGGCCTGCATGAGAGGAAGAACCCTATTTATTTTGGACTCGCTAGGTCAAAGGTCAAGGTCACAGTGACCCTGAACAAAGAAAATCAAAACAATTTGTTTCTGGACGATAATTTGATAATGGTTCGACCCACGTTCGTGAAACTTCATAGGTAGATTGGCATCTGTGAGAGGAAGAACCCTATATATTTTGGACTCGTTAGGTGAAAGGTCAAGGTCACAGTGGTCTTCAACATAGTAAATCCATAAACAATTGGTTTACGGATGATAACTTTATATTTGTTCAACCCACTTTCATGAAACTTTATCGGTAGCTTGGCATCAGTGAGAGGAAGAACCATATCTATTTTGTACTCGCTAGGTGAAGGTCAAGGTGACCTTAAACATAGTAAATCATAAACAATTGGTTTCCAGATGATAATTTGACAATGGTTCATCCCACGTTCAGGAAACTTCAGAGGTTGGCATTGGTGCAAGAAAGATCCCTATTTATTTTGGAATCACTAGTTCAAAGGTCAAGGTCACAGTGACTCTTCACATAGTAAATTGTAAACAACTGGTTTCCGGACGATAAGTTGATAATGATTAAACCCACTTTTGTGCTGTCACAACTTGACATTGGATTGGTGATCCTATCGGCATTTTTGGTGTTTAAGGTCACATATTTCTGCACCATGGCTAATCATGACCACAACAGTTTTATGGGTGGTGGAAGCTGGAGTACCTGGAGAGAACCACTAAGCAATGGTAAGCAACTGTTAGCTCCCCAACCTAACACCACACAGGCAGGGTTAGTATTGGTTGAAGACAGGTGCACCATCGATGTGCAGGACACCTTAGTACACAACGCCACCATGCCCCCATGCGGGCAATCGGGGTGAAGTGTCTTGCCCAAGGATATAACGCAGTTGCCGCAGGTGGGATTCAAACTGAAGACCTCTCGGCTTGCAGCCTGCACCTATACCAACTGTGCCACCACACCCCTGGACAATGCAATAGCCCATGCAGTAACGCAAATATGCACTATTCATTTCGCATCCATTTTAGGCAATACACCTTAATGAACAGAGAAAAAACGGTGAATAAAATTCACATATTTCACATATTGAATAAAAGATAGACCTATTTAAAACTGACAGATAAAAAAAGTCACCGCGGTATCTGTTTTGGCAGACATCTGGCACAGGAACAATGTCACGAGTGACGAGAAGTCAGAACTAGGCAACATCAAAGTACACAGACACAAGTCGGCGACATTAAAAGCATGCGGTTGCCCACAAAGCCGCATTCAACTGTATCGCTGACATACGCAACATGGGGATGGTGACATCTATATATGGGATTGCAATGTTTTCATGGCATAAAATATTTTACTATTAACCACTTGAACTAGGGACCTGCGAGCCAGGGATAAAACTTCGAGCCGAATCTCGAGCCGAATCATCCCTCTGGTATCGAGTCGAGTCGAATCTCGAACCTTGAAACCGGCGCGACGGCGACATTCGTGCTTCCATAGTCTGCAATACCGGTACTCTGCATGCTGGATGAGTTCAGAATCAATTGGTCTGGAATCGAGTATTCTCGCACTGCGAGAATACTCGATTCCAGACCAATTGATTCTGAACTCATAGACTCGCAGTTTTATTCTACCCACTTGGTGGTCGTAGCTCGTGCTCAGCCTCATCAGCACCAAATACCATTATTATTAAAGCAAACAAGGCATGTCGGAAAATATGATAAAAAATCTCAAACTCAAAGTCTCGCGAAACACAGTATCGCGCACTAATAGTGAAGATAGACAATTGAACCTCTAATTTAAACTTTTGATCAAAACATTTTTAGAATATCTTTCTAAAAACACAAAAAAAAAAACTCAGAAAAAAAAACTGAAAAATAAACAAACAACAGATAGTCATGTGACAACGGAATTGTCATTATCAGTTCATGGAAGAATCAGGTCTCCATTTTTGCGGGCCCATATCAATGTTTCCGCGTTGGCATTACTTAAGTTGTGGCGGAGATCTGTAATTATGTTTCCACCAACAGAGTTCACTCTTTCTCAATTTGTGGCCTGAATAGTACTATGACGGCGTGTTCTTGATGCGAGCGAGTGCACATATAATTCGCCGTTTGAACAGAGGTCGGTTCGAAAAATACGAATCGGACTGTGATGTATCGAGTTGAATCGAATCTCGGCGATGGTTTCGAGTCGAGCCGAATCTCGAACGGTTCGCAGGTCCCTAACTTGAACCCATTAATACATGGTTGCTAATTGTATGTTCGGAAAAATATGTGATAAATTTGCGATAGTAGACTCAACATAAAATAGTGGACAGGATCGTGAGTGTAAACTGGGCCAGAGTCACCTGGTCTACACCAGACTGGGGTCCAGGAGTGGCCCAGTCCACTTCACTACATGTTATGTTGCTAACAAAGCTATTGGGTATTATTTGTCTTCGTATGATCTTCAGCGGCAGCTAACACCTCATTACTACAAAATTTCAGACTCTTTTTGTATTTTTTTCACAAACTTTAATGGTTTTTGTATTTTGAAAATTTCACAGTCTGGTGTTGTATGAGTTTGTGTTTAGGTAGTTGTCCGTAAGTTCTGTGCCCCTCAGGGCTTTAATATTTCATAGGTGAGTACATGGGATGCACCACCACAGTGATTAACCCTCATATTATAGTTTTCAATTTTATTTTTAATTATTTATATATTTTGTTGTCAATTTTATGATTATTTATATATTTTTGTGGTCAAGATTTTCATTTTGATTTAAGAAGGTCAGCATTTATATATTGTACTTCTACCTAATTTCACAAAATGAGTTTTTCTTTTGATCAAGTACTATGTACATGTAGATCTTGGCAGCCTGACTTCTGATTACTCATTTCACATTGCACGAACTACATCAAACACAAATATTGGTGAGCTGATAGGATTAGACAACCCTCTTATATTTACAATACAGCAATGTGGGGGAAGGAGGCAGATTCAAGTTTGTTCAATTTAAGTCCTTGAGTTAATTTTTTCATGCTCCCAATAGGACCCCAAATTTTAACTTGGTGCAATATGAGGAAAAGTCTTTAACCCTTTACCTAATGAATTGGCTGCAACTGCCTATGTAATTTACAAATTGAGCAGTTTAAAATACACTATTTTTCAAAAATTTCAACAAAACAATATCATATGACTCCCGCATTGGAATGAGCTCATCAAGATTTTGTTGATATCTTTTGAAAAATTTGAAAAAATGATATTTGAAATAATAATAATAAATTCTGATGCGGTGGACTGGTTGAGTGACGGTTCTTTGGTTGATTTTTTTGGTTTGATTTTAAAAAGAGTTTTGTAAGGTTTCATGTGAGTTTGTGCACCAGGGGGGAGGGGGGTGGGAAGGGAAGGAGTGAATTAATATCTTTCAGTACCTATTTTAAATTTTTTTTAAAATTCCCCTTATGGACTGCCCCACTCACACTCCTAAGTTAAAAGTATGATCTTGACACAATTTCAGCATGAATGCAGGGTTCACATTCAACCCAGGACTGTGGAAAATAGAGGTTTCAAATATCAGGTTTTGGAAAAAAGGCTCTCTTTTAGCATTACTGAAAATTTGGGCATTTATATAATCTGACATGGTCATCAGAGTTATAAAAAATTACATGACTTAACTGGTAGAGTGTTAAAAGCCACTATCATGGCTCAATTGAAAAGTGCTAATAGTCACTTGGCATTGCACTGCAAGTATTAGCTTGATTGTTTTGTTACAATTAATTAGAGAGTGCCAGCATCCTTCTGTAAGTAACTTTCGTAAGTGAACGATTAAAGCCTCTTGGGACTTCTTGTTTTTTTTTTCGAGGCACTAATATACCAGCAAGGGGACCCTTAGTTGAGCAAGATTTTGTTCATTAAAATTATTGGAGAATTCCTATTGACACTGTCCAATAAATTATAGCAAAACAATTTTAGATAAACAGTTTTGTTCTGCTTTTTGAGCAAACTAACAAGCTAATGTCTGCAGTGTAAAGTTTTCCCCATGGGAACCCCGGGAAGTGAAGCAGTCCCTGTTCACTGCAGTAAACAGGCTCTGTTTTACTGATAAAATAGGATCCAGTATCTAATGCTTGGGAGGTGCAAATCCTCTCGAAATTGGCAACATGGCTTATTAATGCTCACCACTGGTCTTGAGTTGATACTTGTGTTGTGGTCATCATTAGCCATTGTGCAAAAATATGTGACCTTAAACACCAATAAATAATAATAATAATAACAGTGTAAAGTTAAGTCTAAAAAAGTTAAAAATCTGTTTCTCTGTCCTTCTCGCATGGTCCTTTTGGCTGCTGCATATACTTAAAAAATGAAAATTAAGTGGTTTACATGTATGTCTGACAATCCCCCCAACCTTTTTTTTTGGTAAATTGGATTGAAATAAAAAATAAATGTTTTTGTTTACACTTATTTTTGTAATAGGTGCACACTTCCAGGGAATCCCCTGATGCACATGAAGATTTTCAGTCAGAATCACTGTCTATGACACAAATTCTGCACCTCCTCGGTGGACTAGGACATCCGTAGTAAATGTTTATCAAAATTTGGCAGTTGTTCAATGAAGCATTTTCAGACTTACAATGGAGTGAATGTTTATCCTATTTGTTCACTTGATTTAATTGAATTTGGTGAAGTGGTGTTAGCAGACGAAACTTAAACAAACCCGCACCGCCGTTCAAGTGCACTCGTTCCAGCTCAGTAAACTACTCTCTTCGACGTGACCAGCTAATGATGTGAAATCGAACGCACCAGTAAATAACCTGTCATACTATAGTGATACGGAATCAGATTCCATACTGTAGATTTTTCACGGACCAGAAAAACGGTAGTGATATTTAGCAGTTGAATTACATAGTCATATAATAAACAAATTGAACAGTGGAAAAACAAATTAACAAAACCATATCATGCGACCCCTAATTGGAACAAACCAGTTAATTTTTTTTAAGAACTGGGGGGAAAAATTAAAAATAACAAATTTTGATATCATGATTTCTGTAAATGGTTAAATTCTGTTCATTGGAAATAGGCCAAATACTACAATGCATGCTCGAAACTGTGAACAATACACCATGAATTATAAGCTGCTGCATTCCAAGATTTCAAACTAATCAAACTCACTTTCCCAGAATTGCAGGCCTGGCATTCTTAAAAATGCAGAAGAGCTAAAAATTGCTTCCCTCACATGGCCTAGGCAAGCGATTAGCTCTCCACAAGCTTACAAAAGCTAAAAGTTGCAAAATGAAGTTTTACTGTTAATGATTTCTGCCAAGTGGGCTTTGTACCTTTTATTTGGTGATGCTAACAAGGAAGTCTCTGTGAGGTGGCTACACTGCCCCTCCCACACCTCCGGGCCTCTGCAAGGCCCAGAGGCATGGGAGGGGCAATGTGGCCATCTTACGGAGACCACTAATATAGCAGAGACCTTGAAAAAGGATGTGGGTTTTAGACATAGGTGGTTATGGTAATCATAATTTTCTAAGGCCAGGAGGGCTAGTTTTTGCCCTCCTTAATTTTTTTAAGGTGATCAGTAGACAAGAGAATAAATCACTCTCCTGAATGTGCCAGGCCTGGAATTGGTACTTAACCTTTTACCCATTGCAGACGATTTCAAAATATATTATTTTGAATATCATTTTTAAAATTTTTTTGAAAAATTTCAACAAAACCATATAATGTGACCCCTCTTTGGAATGAGCTCGACGAGCTCGTTCCAAAGAGGGGTCACATGATATGGTTTTGATATTTTTCGAAAAATAATATTTTTTCAGCTACTGAATTTGCATATTAAGCGGGCGGATACGGGCAAATCATTGGGTAAAGGGTTAAACAACATAAAAGGCCAGTAATGCTACTCAATGTCTTTTCACTCATGTATTCCGTGGAGAATCATCGGTATACCCTTTGCAGAGAAAAAAGTCTAGAAATGGAAATGGAAATCCTTGTGTTTCTCCAAGAAAGCATCACCATGTTAAAGATTGTGTAGGAATGAACCATTTCGGTGTTAAAATTTGGAAGAAATTTATTACCTTGCTATGGGTATATAGTAGAAATTTATCTCAGGATTTCCCCATGGGACCTCTGGAAAGTGCTTGTTTACTGTTTTAAAGTGACCCGGTAACCAGTTCATGGGATGAAAGTCCTCAAAATGGGTAATATGGGTAGAAATGATTGACTATAAGATTAATTAATCCTTTACATTATATGATGGAAATTACTCTATTCATGAAAATATCCATTTAAATTTAATTATTTTTTAAATTTTTGTCTCTAGAGCATGCCTTATGACCCCTCAGTGGAGCCGGCTGATTTCAGTGAGGTGTCATATGCTATGTTTTGAATGCAAAAAGAGAGCATTCTTGTTATTCACAAAATACTTTTGTGTAATACAATGGAACCCACTTAACTGGATATCTCTTAATTGTATATCCCTGTTAATTGAATATAATTTCCCAACACAAGACCATTTACCATATCTCTAGTACAAATTTGACCTGTTAATTGAATATAGGTTATAGAGTAAACTCCTGTTATTTGAATAAAAAATCTTGTAATATGTCTAGAAATTACCCTGATTCTCCCCAGTTTTCCTTTGGTTATAGACCTATTTCTACATCCAATACAGGCATTTAATCTATTATTTCTTGATCTGTCAAACAAAATATAACAGAATAAATGCTAAGTTTATCTCTAAAATACAGGAAAGTGACACAATCCCTGTTAATTGAGTACTCTTATTAATTGAATTATTTTCATTGGTAAAGTGGCTTTTCAATTTTCAGGGTTCCATTGTATAAGGGTTACAAGTTAAGATATACATGTGTAATGAATTTATTACCAAAAACTGAGGATCTAACAAGTCGTGATTCTAGACAAAATTTAGTAACTGAGTTATCCCTTTACCCAATGCAGACGATATCAAAATTTATTATTTTAAATATAATTTTTTCAAATTTTTCAAAAAATTTCAACAAAACCATATCACGTGACCCTTGTTGGAATGAGCTCAACAAGCTCATTCCAACGAGGGGTCACATGATATGGTTTTGATGAAATTTTTTGAAAAATAATATGTTTTCAACTACGGAATTTGCATATTACGCGGGCAGATGTGGCCGATTCGTTGGGTAAAGGGTTAATTAAATTCCATTCGAGTTGAGGATTGCCGAGACTCAAATCAAGTTTAGTGAACAAGGTTGAAGGTTTATATAATTTTTGATAGGATCACAATGAATTTGAGATCCATTTTATCAAATAAATTCTCCATGGGAACCCCAGAAAGTGATGCAGTCCTTATTTACTGTGGTAAACAATCTCTTTTACAGGCTTGTCATTTTGAGGCGGGCAATCGACCAGGGCCGCAGTCGCCCGCCTGAGTTCAAAATTTTGTGGATGGTAAACGTCTGTCGAACCCCGATTTCTGTGGCCCATTAATTCAGTCAGAGGCACCTCAAAATCGGCCGCCTGAAATGGACATTTTCACAGATTGACGGAGGTACATGTAACAAAAGCACAGTTTGTGAAGTTTGTAGTGTTTCGTCAACGCAGTCACCCAGAGACAGTAAATAACTTTTCAAATATACATTACTTGATGACGTACATCATAATTACACAAACCATATACAGTACGTGGAGAGTGTATTATCACTAAATCACCTGCAGAGTGGAGATTCCACCCAAGCAATAATTGCAAATTTGTTGCAAAGCATAACAAGCACAGGCAAAGTTTCAACCAATGGACCTCTGGGTTAAACCCAGAGGTCCATTGGCTGAAACATTGCTTGTGTTTTTTGTCCATATGTATAAAATTTGAAAGTTATAGTTTGGGTGATAACTCCACTCCACAGGTGATTTAGTAACAATCCCCTCTCCACATACTGTACCTTAAAATGATATTAGTTGTCTACCCATCAGGCCAAAACAAAATGGACCCCGCAAATCAAATATGACCCTCCTGGGGTCATTTTATGTGAACCCAAAATGGCCCTCCTGTGGAGATTTGAGGTGAACCATAATGTCCCTCCAGCAATTTTCAAAATGACAAGCCTGCTTTTACAGGTAAAATAGGACCCAGTAACTAATGCCTGGGTTGGAAGTCCTCTAAAATTGCAAAAGGTTAGAAACGATTGGCTGGACTTGACTTTATATCCAAGTTGCAGTCACGATTAGACATTGTGCAGAAATATATAACCTTAAACACTTATAACTAACTAAATAAATAACTCCACCTTATTCATATATAGTTTATTATGTATATTAATTGGATATCTCTTAACTGAATAACCCTGGTAATTGAATATAACTTCCAAACACAATACATTTTACCATCAATACAAATTTGACCTAATTGCATATAGGCTATAGAAAATCTCCCGTTAAGGCCACACAAAGTAGAGCATCTGTTTCTCAGGCCATTTTTAGCTCAACTTTGATGTAGTCAAATTTGAGGTTTTGTCATGGCCCGTCGTCCATCTGTCCGTCCCTCAACTATTCAATACAGCTCGGGCTGGGGGCTGTATTTATCAACCGATCTTTACGAAAATTCTTGGGTACCTTTGTTATCACCATGGGACGAGAACGACTGTTTTGGGGTGTGATATCCTTCAAACGAAAGCCTCCATTAACTCGAAGTCCAAAGTGGACTCAACTTCCGTCAAATCCGCAGAAAAGAGACGCTCTATTATCAGAGGTGCAGTCTCTTTTAATGAAGAACGCGGTAGAGGTCGTAGAAAACCAGGAGACTCCGGGATTCTACAGCCATCTGTTTCTGGTTCCGAAACCAGACGGCTCGTTCCGTCCAGTCATAGATTTGGGCTGGATAAACAAGCTGATCGTCGCTCCGAAGTTTTATATGGAGACGATTCGGTCGGTCAGAGCGAGTATTCGGGTGAACGATTATGCAACAAGCATAGATCTCAAAGATGCGTACTTTCACGTCATGGTACATCCGACATTCAGAAAGTATCTACGCTTCGCAGTCCTTGGAGTGGTGTATCAATTCTGGGCGATGTGCTTCGGACTGAATCTAGCACCCTGGGCTTTCACTCAGGTAATGAACTCGGTAATGATCTATTTCCGAGCTCATTCGTCTGCGGTAACGTCGGCTTACCTGGACGACATTCTTCAGAGGTACGGCAACGAATTAACGCTTCAGAACGATGTTCAGAATCTACTTCTATTGCTCCGACGTCTCGGTTTTATAGTAAACAAGGAGAAGTCGGATCTGGTGCCGTCCAAGTCATTCACACATCTGGGAATGAGCTTCGAGACGCACAACAATCTCGTTCGTCTGCCGTTAACCAGAGCGAAATTAGTCAGTTGTTACGCTCACTATTGTCTGCACGCAGACAAAGTCACAGCGAGAGAATTTATGAGACTGATAGGTCTGTGCGGAGCCGCTGCGGATCTCATTCCGATGGGGCGGTTACGCACGCGTCCTCTCCAAATTTTCTTGACTCAGAATTGGAGTGTGAAAATTCATTCGCTCGACGTAGACGTTCTCTTGTCAGATCAAGTGAAACAAGAGATTCAGACTTGGGCAAACATTCAGTGGTTAACTCAGGGAGTTCCGCTGCAGTTGCCGGATCCGAGTTTTACGATTATGACGGATGCCAGTCAAACAGGTTGGGGTGCATCATTGATCCCAACGGATTCGAGATGCTAGGGTCTTTGGGATCCACAATTCCTAGGCAAGCACATAAACATCAAGGAAATGATGTCAATTTGGCTTGCGTTACGTCATTGGATGGACATTATTCACAAAGCTCATGTCCAAATCCTGTCCGACAATACGACAGTAGTGGCGTATATACGGAACCAGGGAGGCACTCATTCAGTTCCGTTATTCAGTCTAACGGAAAGAATCCTTCTGTTTGCTCTAGAACATCAAGTTCTACTTTCGGTCCGTCATATACCGGGTCGTCTGAATGTACTAGCAGACTCCCTTTCACGAAAGGGTCGCTTGTTGCCGTCGGAGTGGACTCTCAACAAACAAGTATACAATCAGATTTGCTACCAATGGGAACGGCCAATGATGGACTTATTTGCGACACATCTCAACAATCAGTTGCAGACGTATGTGTCTCCGTGTCCGGATCCAAGAGCATTTGCAGTAGACGCTCTGTCGATCCCTTGGGACGGAATGATAGGATATGCGTATCCTCCAGCGCCGTTAATTCAACAAGTATTGCTAAAGATAAAACAATCTCAATGCAAGATTCTGTTGGTAGCATCTCTGTCGCCACAGAGACCGTGGATAAATCTACTCAGGTGTCTGTTGTGGGACCTACCACGAAAGCTTCCTCCACGGGAGGATCTTCTTTCGCAGGGGAAACCGCGTCAACTTCATCACAACCCGCAAGGTCTCAACCTTCACGTTTTTCCGTTGTGCGGTCCTTCTTGCATGGCAAGCACTTTACAGGACGAACAGTGGACGCAATTTCTAACTGTAGGAGGACCTCCTCTTCGCTAAACTATGCGGCTAAGTGGAAGGTTTTTCGTCGTTGGTGTAGGGATCATTCTGTTGATATTTTTGATCCCTCCATACCAGACATTGCAAACTTTCTAGTATACTTGTTTGACGAAATCAAACTGCAGCCTGTTACTATTAAGGGTTATAGGTCTATGTTATCTGATACCTATGCACATCATGATAGTTTACAAATTGGATCTAATGTCTCTTTATCTAAGTTAGTTAGAAACTTCTCGATAAATAGATCCAGAACTCTTAGGTTAATTCCTAAGTGGAATTTAGCTTGGGTTCTTCTTAAACTGAAGGAAAAGCCATTTGAACCTCTTGGGACAGTAGATTTCAAATTTTTGTCTTATAAGACAGCTTTTCTCTTAGCTTTCTCTTCTGCTAGAAGAGTCAGTGAGCTTCATGCACTGTCGGTGGATGATTCTCACTATCGTAGTGTCGGGAACACTATCACCTTCACTACTAATGTGGGATTTTTAGCTAAGAATCAGGCTCCTAATAAATATCCGGAACCTATTGTTATTAAGGCCCTTCCGTCTTCAGATGGGCGTAGGCCTTTACTCTGTCCTGTTAGAGCGTTACGTATTTATAAACAGAGATCTCAGTTTATCAGAAAGGGAGACGAAAACGTTTCTTTCTGTCTCTGATGCCTAATAGAAAGGACATTTCGGTCCATTCTATTGTTAGATGGATTCAATTAACTATCCGTACTGCTTATGAAAATTTATCTTCTCAGCAGTCTGTGCTTAAGATTTCGGCTCATGAAGTAAGAGCTATTTCTACATCTTGGGCTTACGCAAATAGTATTGCTATTACAGATTTAATGAAGGCTGCTTATTGGTCTCAGCCATCCACATTCACAAATTTTTATCTCAGAAATATTGAGTCCATTTCTGGAGACCTGCATTGTTTAGGTCCGTTATCTGTTGCTCAGAATGTCGTCCACTAAACAGTTGCAACTATAGTTATGCAGGCTTTCTGTTCCGGCAGTGACTCCGTCCGGCTGCCCTCTTCACTCTGGGCTATTTGACCCAGGGCAAGGGGAAGGGGGGGGGGGGGGGGGGGGGAGGGTGTTCCCTTAGGTCACCTGCTTTATAGTGAAAAGCAAGGGAATTCCTCCTCCAAAGTCAGTATTTCTGAGTCATTTCCGGGATGGTTTTAAAGTGTAATATTAATGTTAAAAATTCATTTATGTCATGTTTTTAAAGTGTAGCTCAGTGTGAAGCATTTGTATATGTCAAGTGTCAAACGGGCGTTAATATACAATCCTCGGACACTTTTAAAGAATATAAAGAGTCTCAATTCTCTGGACTAACTTTATTTATTGGCTTACTTTAAAAATAATTAGTATAAAGGGTTATACTGGATGTTAATAGAGAACATGAATGTTATTGTGCTCAATTATGAAGGGTATTGTATCTTTCTAATTTATCATAAAATAAGAAAGATACATGTAAAGCCTAATACCCCTTTTCTCCTTGAGGGGTTGACTCTATATTATATAGTTGAGCTTATTGGATTTTCCTCTATGTCCTAGGCCCTCCAGCCTTTTTACTGTTCAGCTATGTCTGGGTCATTGGTACAGTATAAAAATGTTAAAAAATTTATAGTAATTTATATATTTTTTATACTTACCAATGACCCAGACGGGGATGGCCCTCCCAGGAGTTGGGAACTCATACCTCCCCGCTGAGTACATAGCGCTGACCAGGCACTGCTTGCAAGAATGGTAATTGGCGCCAATTTCGGAACGTCCTTGACACTGGGCATGCGCAGTAGGGGCAAAGTATGGAGGTCCTTCAGGACATGATTTCTTTTAGTTTTAGATGCAAATTTTGGGGATTGGGGGGCAAAATTTGTGTTTGGCCCTAGATTTTTAAGAGTTAGCACCAGCTATGTCTGGGTCATTGGTAAGTATAAAAAATATATAAATTACTATAAATTTTTTAACTTTCGTTTATTGTTTGGCCAATACTAGAGAAGTAGCTGTTGAAGTGATTAGCTATATTTGTTGGGCTTGATTCCTGTTTTTCATTTTTAACGAATTCAGTCGGGAGGACCTGCTTGTTATCTGATTTATTAATAGCATCACAAAGAATTTCCCAGGTTTTTCTCATATTCTTTGCATTCTCATGCTAGATATTTTTATAATACAAAACTTTAGCAGCTCGCTTTATTTTATTAAACATCGCACAGTATGATTTGTACCTACTAGTGTTGTCTGTTGATGGACGTTTCAACTTATTATGATATAACATATTCTTATTGCGTGATGACTGAATGAGACCTTTTGTCATCCAGGGCTGGCGTTTCATGTATTTATTTGGAATGGTAATTTTTTTCAGCAGAAAATGTTTGTCAAACGCATTCGAAAAGATCTTCATGAATTTTTTATATGCCACTTTAGGGCATGGTGATTCGAAGACTGATTCAAAATCAGCACTGCCTAGTTGTGTTTTTAAAACACATGTGGTATGAAAAATGTTAGATCATTACATAGTCAATAAGAGATATTGTCTTTGATGAATAGCCCCACACCCCCTCTACCGTCATCATCAACTGGGCATGTGTTAGTTAATAACCGATGATAGCCCTGCAGCTTATATTCGATTCCATGGTGTATGTTAAATATTTCTGTGAGGCCAATCACATCAAATACATTGCAAATACATTGCAGGTGTACTGTAAATCTTTTAGTAAATTTGTCAGTGAATCCCAAGTAGCACTGAGGCTTCTGCAATTTATATTAAATAAGCTAAGTGCAGTATCGGACGCTAGTGAGCTCCTAAAATTTTCGCTGGTGTAATAGTTACAGGAATGTTGATGGATGTTGAAGGGTGTCATACTTTCTTCATCATCCTCAGTCCTGTCACTGTATAAAGCCGTGAAATCAAACCTTTCAGTTGATTTCAGTCCATCTATCGATCAGTCGCCATCGATAATGTAGAGTAGAGAGTAACATTTTAAATTGGTGTTAGGCAAACACAACATCATTAGAGTATTGACTCTTGGATATGCAAACATATAACACTTACCAAGAAAGGTATATAAAATCCACGCACCGCTATTCGTCGAAGAAGAAGAATGAAATTAAACGTAATCAAAAAAAAAAAATGAAATACAAAATTCAAAGCACGAATTGGTCATGCTTCAAACATAATTGGTGACTTGGAGAGGAGGAGGTCAGTTGACTAACAATTGTGTATATAAACATACACATGTGTACATATATATATGCTATATATGTATACTAGAGCATGAGCACAGAAGGCTCTTAGAGCATCACATCAGATTCCATTTCCATCAATTATAACCATTGAAAGTTATTGTAAAGTGCCCTTAGGCACCCCCCAATAACCTTCATCAGAACAAATTTTGATGAACAAAATTATGATTTTGATGAACAATTTATGACTTCCTGAAATGATCCAGCACTCAGCCAATTATGATTTGCAAGCAGAAACCCATGCACATCCTTCGAATAATCAAGTGAGTACACAGATCGCAAAACAAAATTCTGATCTTATCAGAACCAGCAATTTGGGTAAGTAATTAAAGCTCGAACATAACTGCTAAAGTCATCACATTCTTTAATCAGAGTACATATTCCGTTACCAGCAAATAAAGATAAAATTAGTTTGTATTCCTTCACAAGCAAATGAGAGCTTTTTCCTGTGATTTGCTTCATAAGAAATTATTGGCGAGTGCCCTTAGGCACCCTCCAAAAATTTCCATTAGAACAAATTTTTATGAACAAATTATGACTTCCCAGAATAATTTAGCACTTAATAAAACAAATTTTGATGAGTATATTATGACTATCCAAAGTAAACTGGCACTTATCCACTTAAACTTTACTCGTCAGAATCCGTGAACATCCATCCTTCGAATAATCCGAGTCAATCCAGAGTAACCAACACAAACTTTTTATCTCATCCGAACCAGCGGTTTAATTGAACAATTAGAGCTCCAAATATAATTGTACCAGAGTCTTCATACATTTTACTCAAAGTTTACATTCCGTCCATAGGAAATAAAATTGTGTTTCTTGTGCTTTAATTTGCTTCATTGAGAATTACTGGAGTGTTCCCTTCGGGACCCTCCAGATTCAAAGTACATATTCAGTCACAAGCGAATAATGTTGTGGTCATATTTCGTACAAGTAAATAAAGTTAAGATACATGTGATTTGCGTCATTAAAAATCATTGGAGAGTGCCCTTAGGTCTCACCCAACAATATGTAATAGTACAAATTTTAATGAGCACATGAAAATTTCTCAAAATAATCTAGTACTTGATAAACAGATTTTGATGAGCAATTTATGACTTTTCAAAATAATCTAGCACTGAACCAGTTGTAAATTATCAGCAGGAATCTATAAATATTCTTCAAATAATAATCCAGGTCAATCCACAGGTGGCCAAACAAAATTCCGATCTTAACGATTCTGGCGACCTGGTTACGTTATTACAGCTCGAACATAACTGTAGTATAGTACTGAGGTCTTCTCAATCTTTACACAATGTTCATATTCTGTTACAAGCAAATACGTGAGTTTGTTTCTTGTGATTTGCTTCTTTACAAAATCATTGGAAAGTGCCCTCAGGCACCCTCCAACGAATTTCACAATAATTTGTAAAAGCTAAAATTTTGGTGAATAAATTAAGACTTCCCAAGATAATCTTATCAATACTCAATCAGTTCATGTAATTTGCTTCATTAATAATTGTCTGAGAGTGCCCTTAGGCCTTTCTTCATTAATAATTGTCTGAGAGTGCCCTTAGGCCTTTCTTCATTAATAATTGTCTGAGAGTGCCCTTAGGCCTTTCTTCATTAATAATTGTCTGAGAGTGCCCTTAGGCCTTTCTTCATTAATAATTATCCGAGAGTGCCCTTAGGCACCCTCCAACAATTCACTACAAAACAAATTTTGATGAGCAAATTATGACTTTCCAAGATAATATAGCACTGAACCAGTTACAAGTTTACTAGCAGGAACCTGTGCCTACCAATAATCCACGCCAATCAACTGTTGGTAAAGCAAGATTCCAATTTTATTGAATTATCGGAATTGATTAAGAAACTAGAATTCGACCATACATGTAACTGTTTAAAGTCTTCACATTCTTTACACAAAGTTCGTATTCAATCGTAAGCAAATAAGATTGTGTTTTGTGTAATTTGCTTCGTTAAAAAACCTTGGCGAGTGCCCTTAGGCACCCCTCGATGATTCTCAACAAAAGATGTTTTGCTAAATATATTTTGATTTCCCAGGGTAAACATGCACCCAATCTGTTCAATATTACTCGCAGAATGCTGTTATCATCCGTCAAATAATGCGAACCAGCCCACCTTTGGCAAAACAAAATTCTTATCATATCGAAACCAGCGATTTGCTTTAGTAATTGATGCTTGGCCATAATTGTACTGCAGTCTTCACATTGTTTTTACTCTGAGTACATATTCAGTCGCAAACAAACAATTTGGGTTCATATCTAGTCACAAGCAAAGAACCATTTGAGTTTTCTTTTTTTTAAGTTTGCATTGGTTATAAAAGAGAGCATGCAGCAGCCAAAAGGACCTTGTGGGAGGGTCTGAGAAACAGATTTTTCAATTTTTTTCAGGCCTAATTGAATTTATTTATTCATTTGGATTTTACAACATTTCTGTCAACCAGGATCACCTCATGTTGGATGTTAATTGAATAAAACATCTTGTAATATATTGGTAAATTACCCAGCCAGTCACTTAATTCACCTTGTTTAAAGACCTATTGGCCTCAGTACAGCCACTACAGGCATTGAATCTTTTACATTTACTTTGATAGACCTCCATCAGCTCTGTTAAACAAAATATAATAGAATGTATACTATTCAATTAACAGGGTTACACTGAAGTCATTGTCTGGCTTTGAAATCATGAATATTCCTGAAATAAAGAGCTGACCAAGGGCATAGTCATAACTATTTGGTTTTTTTATTGCATGTCTGTTCTATGAAATCTCCCATCTACAGCAACACTAAACCATGCTGAAAATGAAAATCTATTCTGCACACATGCAGAACAGAAATCATTGATGGACTATTTTTAAATAGAAGCTGAATTTCACTTGGAATTTTCTACAAATCGTGCTCCACAATTACAATTTGAATCACTAGCGATTGTTAAAAATAGTAATGCAGGTTCCCCTCACAGAATTGGTCGACGATAAAATGTGTTCTTTTTGTTGATAGTTCATCAACTGAGTTCCAATGTGTTCTATGTGCCCACTGGCACATAGAACACAATGGAACTCAGGGGATGAGTTGTCAGATGTATTGCTGGGTGTTCTTCTAATTCTTGTTCATATAGACGTGAAAGCATGTAATAAACACAGAATGATACGCGTGTGAATGGGTAAATTGATATGGCACTTGTGCCATCACAGAAGGATAAAACACGATGCTTCCGGCCTCCTGTTGTATCCTTCTGCACTGGCACTCATGCCATATCAATTAACCCATTCACATGCATGTCATTCTGTGTATGTATGCCAGGGTTCATGAAGATGTAGTCCTAACTAGTTCCCTTTGGTCAGTACCACCTCCTTCCCCTTCCCTTAAAGGTGGGAGGAGGGAATAATGACTGTAGTGTCCTGATTAGGCCTTGTGAAGGAAGGGACTTCAAAATCTTGGAATTTGGCAATTGCAGGACCATGAAAAATGTCAAGAAAACTGCCTTGAATAGCCTTTAATTTTATCAGAACTTGCCTGCAGGAACTCTGGCGAGGCTTCTCTGTCTTCTCTGTTTTTACTACACCAGCCCTGCTGTTTTATGTCTAAACAGGATTTCTGCCTAAATAAATATCAACAATTAATGTGTGATCTCACTTCAGCAAAATTGCACACTAGTTGTTACTATTTATTTTGATGAAATTTTTTTAAAATGCAAGCAGCATGCTATTTGATTCATATGTGGATGTAATACTCAACCTTTGAGTCAAGGTAGTAACAAAAAATTGTCTTTCTAGACATACGTGAGATTACTAATATAAATTTATGTTGTATTACTTTGTCGAAACCTGTAGTTTGTTCATATATTTTACAATTGACGTAACTCACACTTAACCAGTAACCTAAATGATCATTGATGAGTTATTTCCAGGCCTGTGTGGAGTTGCAAATCTATTCAGTTAGGTATTTACCACAGCATTTGAGACCATGATTAGTTTTCAACATTTGATATTTTTAACACTTCTGATATATAAAATATGAAATGTTCATGTTATAATTTCAGGCTTTTTGGCCAAGTTTCTGACAACAAGAGAAAACTTTCTGAAGTACAGGCATTCCATGCAGTTGCTAGGTTGCTAAAGCATGAAGATTCAGAAGTGAAGAAGAATGCAGTAAGGGCAGTGTATGAACTGAGCAGCACAAGGTATATCATTACATAAGTTAGATTCATTTACTCCCTTCTTGTTTCTCATGCTCATATGAAAGGTTTGTTTTGGTTTTCATGATTCTGTTCATTCAAAAATTTCACTGAATTTGCCGATTTCAGTCAATGCCAACATGCTGAAGTTTCAAAGTTTCATCTAAACATATTAGTCCTGTTATCTTTTCGTACCATACATTTTCTGGCCGGTGCTTGTAGCTCTCCCTTAATCCTTAAGACCTGGACAATTGTCCTGAATTCTCATCTGACCACAACCTGTACATGTCCAGTGGCTTAACAGTGATTTCTAGTCAAGTCTTGACTGGAAACCACTGCCTATGTAATTTGTCTATTGTCAGCAGGACTTACTTATGATGGCATGTTAAGGGCATGTTCTGCAGTCATAAAAGTCGGAAATAGGCCTCTAAGGGTTAACAAGCCTGTACTGTGTCTCTGGACCAGCACTGAATTGCATTCAGTAATAGCTGTAGTTTATTTAACCCTTTACCCATTGAACATGATATCAGAATTTGTTATTGTGCCCGCTCCTGTGGGGATATATAGTAAAGAATTGAATACATTTTTTTACTGATCATTTCTGCCCAACATGTTTGCTATGGTACTCTAGCTCCATCACCTGTTATGACAATATGCAGCTGTTTACTATATACCCCTCCTTTGGGGGTATATAGTAAACAGCTGCATATTGTCATATGTTACAGATTATTTCGGTCCAGCATGTTTACTTCTCTAGCCTCACCAGTAGTGGTTGGATTTATGCTCCCTCCTGAGGGGGTACACAGTAAAGAGCTGCATATATTCGTATGTTATAGATTATTTCCATCCAACATGTTTGCTCCACCAATAGTGGTTGGATTAAAACGATTTTTGGTATCCTTCGACCTAATCATGGGAGACCAGATCCTATGGCAGAATTAATGCCCTCACATAAATATGTACAGAGTTTTATGCCCTTGTAGGTCTGCACGGTATATCAGTAAACCAGAAATTACCAGTATTGAGAATGATGCCGGATGAATACCGGTAATGTTTTAAAAGTACTGCTATATCGTAAGAAATGGTACTGTATCAAATTATGGAAGTTGAAGTTGATATATTATTGGGGGGAAAAAACACTATTCTATCATGCCTGTCATTCCCCAAATGTCAGTCATAGAATGCAGATGAATTCTACTTGAAACTCCTCTCAGATTGACAACTCCTGTTATGAAGACCATGTCAATCAGTCTTCATTTGACCAATGAAAACAGTTTGCAGCGTACTTCATCTGCGTAAGTTAAAAATAAAAATATTCGTACCAGCAATTTGAAACTGAAACTGAAAGTTGAATATTTCAGGAGTGCGTCAAATTCTGGGAATGAATACTTTCAGTGTTCGACACATTTGACTTGTAATCTCACATTTTCTCCTTTGGATAATAATATTACTCACAAAATCATAATTGGGAGTGTTTGTTTTATTTCTTCTATCCCTCTCAAAAACAGATTAAATCTGAAGCCAAGTTGATCAACATTTCCAACCACACTGTCATTGTGACCTTCGAACTTATGAATATTAGTAAGTTTTTCAATGGTAATGAAGTATGGGTAGGATGTCCTTGTCACTTTTCATCCAAATTTTAAAACAATGACAACCAACAATGTAAAACTCTAAAACTATTTTTTTGTAACTTCAAATATTTTTTTTATACAGATGTTATCCCAGAAATTAATAATGAATTCAGATAAACCTGGTATTTATATCTTAACCCTTTAAGAACAGTACTAACCACGCATCACATCAGGTGCAGTTTTGCAGGTATGTACAGAAGAGTTTTTCACCCCAAAATTGGATAGTCCATCCTACTGATGTAAAAAATGCACCCTTAATTTGGAGATCATTTTTTAGAGAAAAAGTGTGAACTATACACAGGCTGGATAAACTTGACTTTATACATGTATTGCGGTCATGAAATACCCATAATGCAAAAAGTAACAATGAAATAGCCATAATGCAAAAAGTAACAAGTGTTTCACAATCCAAAACTGTAGTTTTTTACACGACTCTACTATGATTCGCATACTTGGAGATTTGGCAAAGCGTGGATTTGTGTTGAAATTTTTCCCCTGTTAATTAGTTCAGCAATCTGAACATAATCATCAGTATCAATGACTATCAGCCTTTCCCTTGTTTCACAGAGGATATAATAAATATTTCAGTCCAACCTGTTTAGTACTCCAACAGTGTCACTGTTTGTTTCACATAGTGCATTTCTAAAAATATATTTGTCCAACATGTTTAGTACTCCAGCTGTGTCACTGCTTGTTGGATTGAAGTGAATTGTCACAACAGTCTACCTTGGCATGGGAGAATTTATTTCCTGACAAGCTGGATGCCCTCTCTGAAATATGTTCAGAGTTACTTCCCTTTAGACATTTATCAAAATTCTGTTCGTGCAACAGGTTTGCTGCTGCTCTAGTTCTGCCACTGTTTGGTGGATTCAAATAATTTTTGGCATGGTTGTACTTATCATAGGGGAATAGATCCTATGCTAAAACAAATACCCTCACTTTGATTTTTACAGAGTTATATTTTTATTCTAAAACCAATGGCCCAAACTAGCTTCTGGTGCAAACTCATTATTATCCAGGACCAAATACAAATTTTGAACCCCCCCAATCCCCCAAATTTGCATACAATACCAAAATTTGAAAGTCCTATCTGGTCCTCCATACTTTTGTGTACTGTGCATGCATGGTAGCCTGGAAGGTACCGAAATTGGCACAAAGCATCATTCTTTTGTTTGGCCCAAGTCAGTAAAACATCTGAACTGACATCTGTGCTTAAATCTCTTTTTTGAAGATGCTAGACAAAAATCTATGATGGTTATTGTGGATTCAAGGCTGTAACAGGATGCTGGAAGTGAACAATGGTGGTTTTGTATGTTCTGGGCTGTAACTTTAAAATAATTATGTAAAATTATTCATGTTTCCCAATTTCGGGACATGCGCCTGAATGTCATCATTCTTGCTAATGATTAAATCTACTGTTTGTTAAATGTTCCTTCCCTGTCCACCCATGAACCCTCCTGTTAAACTCCCAAGCTATTTTGGGTTTTTTATTGACATTTTTTATTAAATTTCTTGGGAGTTTAACGTGCTTTACAGAATAATTATTCTGGTTATCCCCATGGTTACGTCCTCATCCTTGGGGTGTTAGGATGTTGGTAGTCTTTCATCTTCTACCAGATACATTGTTTTTTCTTCCTGTGAAGATCTGGCTTTGCATCTGATAGTGGTTGATCGGTTACTGACTTTGGGCCTATTGTATGCCTGTTGTTTAGTTTCCGGTTTTTCCTCTTGACGTTGTTCCCAGTTTAACATTGCTTTAATATATATATACTACTGAAAGTTTGCTAAGCACCAAGTATATCCAACTACCTGTTTTACGTTTTAGTTGAAATATTGTAATGAAAAGTGTATATATTTTTAGCTCAACTTTGGCGAAGCCAAATTTGAGCTTATGCCATGGCCCGTCATCTGTCTGTCCGTCAACAATTGGATACGGCTCGGGCTAGAGGCCGTATTTATGAACTGATCTTTACGAAACTTCTTGGGTACCTTTGTTATGACCGTAGGACGAGAACGAGTGTTTTGGGGTTTGGTCCGAAATTCAAGATGGCTGCCAGCCACCATTTTGTACCGACAATGCAGAAATCTGTTTTTTGTACAGAACTTCCATATGAAAGCTATGATTTGAATAATTTTTTGTATGAATGTTTAGTACCATGGGATACATCACATATAATACGGGTTTTTTTCGTGCGTAAATTATGCAGATTAGACTAACTTTGATGTTTTTTGGTGTTTTCAGCACTGTAAATGCAAATGCCAATACGGCTCGGGCTAGAGGCCGTATTTATGAACCGATCTTTACAAAATTCCTTGGGCACCTTTGTTATCACCGTGGGACGAGAACGAGTGTTTTTGTTTTTTTCTCGTGCAGAAATTATGCAAATTAGATGAACTTTGATTTTTTCAGTGCTACTTACACACAGTAAGTACACATGTCAATACGGCTCGGGCTAGAGTCTGTATTTATGAACCGATCTTCACAAAACGTCTTGGGTACCTTTGTTATCACCTTGGGACGAGAACGAGTGTTTCTGGGTGTGGTCCAAAATTCAAGATGGCTGTCGGTGGCCATTTTGTACCGAAATTAGGTCTTAGGTTTTTTGTACACAACTTCTATATACGGCTCAGGCTAGAGGCCGTATTTCTGAACCGATCTTAACAAAACTTCTTGGGTACCTTTGTTATCACCGTGGGATGAGAACGAGTGTTTTTGAGTGTGATCCAAAATTTAAGATGGCAACCGGAAGCCATTTTGTACCAAAATTAGTGCAATCAGTCTTTTGTGCAGAACTTCTGTATGAAAGTTCTGATTTGAATATATTTTTGTATGAATGTTTAGTAACATGGAATACATCACATATAGTACGGGTTTTTTCTTGTGCAGAAATTATGCAAATTAGATTAACTTTGATTTATTCAGTGCTACTTATACACTGTAAGTGCACATGTCAATACGGCTCGGGCTAGAGGCTGTATTTATGAACCGATCTTCACAGAACTTTTTGGGTACCTTTGTTATCTCCTTGGGACGAGAACGAGTGTTTCTGGGTGCAGTCCAGAATTCAAGATGGCTGCCAGTGGCCATTTTGTACCAAAATTAGGTCCAATCAGTTTTTTGTCATAACTTCTACACAGCTCATATTTGTGAACTGATCTTCACGAAACTTCTTGGGTACCTTTGTTTTCACCTTGGGACAGGAATGAGTGTGTTTTGGGGTGCCTTTGTTATCACTGTGCTATGAGAACAAATATTTTGCTGTTCAGTCAGACCCACTCTGGGGCTCAAAGATTTTTTTCTAGTTTAGCATCTGACTGTCACCCACCTTTACAATACTTTATCTATACATTTGTTACAGCCAACGGTCAGTATTTATGTACAGACCGTTACAATACTTTATATGTACTTTCGTTTTCAGGTCATTACCTAGATGTTTGTCATTGCTGTGTCACATACTATACATGTACATGTCTTTGTCTTGACAAGTTGAGCTACAGTGTCATTGACACTTTCATTTATTTAATTATATCATCAATGATTTAAGTACAGAAATTAAGATTTTATTTGTGTTTGACATTATTTTTTATAAAAGAAGAAATTTTTCAAATTTGCCAAAAAGTTGACTGAGCAAACTGGTATGGGTTCAGTATCGAGTATGAGACCCATTACTGTTAATTATAGCTTGACAATGCCTTCTCATGCTCCCTATCAGGTTCTTGGTGGTCCTTTGTGGGATGTTGTTCCATTCTTGGACCAGCATGGCACCAAGCTCATGGACACTTCTTGGCTGGACTGGACGGGCTGAATTTGCAAGCTGCAACTCATTCCAGACATGTTCGATTTGATTGAGGTCAGAGGATCTTGCTGGCCAGTCCATACACTCAATCCCCTCTCTCTGTCGGTACTCCCCGACAGCATAGGCAACATGAGAACGAGCATTATCATCCATCAGAATGAATCTATCACCCACTGCACCTGCATAAATCTGACGTGGACATCCAGGATCTCATCAATATACTGCTGTGCAGTCAATGTACCATGTTCAAGGACTCACAGATCTGTACGTCCATCCCTGCTGATGCTGCCCCCGACCATGATTGACCCTCCACCATAGCGGTCATGCTCAGCAATGTTGGCTGCATGGAATCACTCTCCTGGTCTTCTCCATACCCTAGAACGCCTATCTGTGTGGTCTAGGCAGTTCCTTGACTCATCTGTAAAAAGGACAAGTCGCCAATGTTCTCTGGTCCATCCAACATGGTCCATGGCCCATTCATATCATGTCTGGCGGTGATGCTGGGACTGCTCTGGTCTTCTCGACTGGAGACCACCTTTGTGCAACCTTTCCCAGATAGTCTGCGCCGAAACATTTACCCTGGATGCATTCTGAAGGTCACTGCAAAGCTGGGTTGCCTATGGGCCTGAATGATCAAAAACCGGTCTTCAGCTGCAGATGTTGCCCTGTCTCTGCCACCACCATGCCGTCTTACTGGTGTGCCATACTGCTGAAATCTTGCCAAGGTTCTGGTGATCATCGTATGGTGCACACCAAGGGCTTCACCAACCTGACGATGGGTAGCCCCTTGCTCCACCATCCCTACAGCCTGCCACATTTCTGCTCCAGACAAATGTCTTCTTAAATTTGCATTTGCCATATTCATCATTAAATCACAAGGGTTTGTGTTGAAATGAAGATTGAATACCCTACACATGTCATGTACATGTAGACAGTACACGAAAATATCATGACAATCAAGAGGTACATGCTTTCCATGACTGTCACGAAAAGTCTGCCTGTCAAGAGAGCTTATGTAAACACTGGGGACCATCTCAATACATTCCTCAATCATATCCACCAAAAATATCGCAAATATGTCAGAAGCAAATTTCACAATGATGTGTCAAATATTTGGTGCTTAGCAAACTTTGAGAAGTATATTATTTCAGTATTTAGTATAGCACAGTTACTGTATTTATAGTAGGATACATGTCTTTAATATTCCATTAGTGCAGCTTTAATTATTTAGTGTTTGTCCACACTTAGGCTCTATCAGGATGCCCTTGGGCTCATGAGGTTCCCTTTGGAAACTTAGGAGTGTTTCAAAACTTTTTTGAAAAAAACTGTTTTTTGATTTCTTTCCAAATAATTTGATTGCCTTCTTATTGTATCCTTATTATGTATAAATTATTTTTATAGTTTAGGAGTGCAGTGGACTTTGTCTTTGGCTTAAATATTATAATGAAAAATTTCTGCTCAAAGTATAAGACAAGGAAGTCTGCCTCGGATTTACATGCTTGTTGTCTTGCTTGTAGTCGCCACACTCCTACTGATACATATGCTACTTGTGTAGTATGTGATGCTAAATGTTTGAAGTGGATGTTGCACTATGTGGTGCGTGGTGAAGTTCCAGTGCCGGAACTGTCACCGCAGGCTAATTCTAGCTTTTCAGTTTCTTTTTCAGAGGAACAAGAACATGGTGATGGTATATCGACACCCATCCATAATGTGCTGTCGTCATCATGCTCTGATGAGCAAATAGAGCCAGCTGCATTGGTGCTCATGAATATCAAGCAAAGAATAAGGCCTCTTAATCGTTCGCAAGCAGCTAGCTCAACCGGTGAAGCAGTTACACCGTTAGTGGGAGCAGTGACACCGGGTAAGTCCATAGCGGTCGAGGAGAGTGTAGATTTGGGTTGAGTGAGCATCTCAAACATAAAAGCTCACTCAGCGACGATGGCAAAGGGGAAGAAGCCTGCAAGTTTCTCATCAGACGCTTGGCATGATCTGGGGTCAGATTGCGAGCGGCAGAGCCTTCTCCGTCTCTTCAGCAGTTTCCGTTGCGAGAAACTTCACTGACTCAGAGCCAACGTCCACGCTGGCCATTAAGGAAGCTCCTTCCACACTGCAGCCGTGGCTGTCGGCAGTTACGGCTTTTTCCACGCCTCTGACAAAGCACATTAGACTGCTCACTAGCTTTCTGATTTCGGATGTTCAAGACGCTTCCAGTCTTTGCCACTGAAGTCAGTCCATTCGATAGCTAGTGGTTCAAGGCTTGATTGTGTGGAGCATTCGGGACGTTCGTCGAGGAGATCTGGGACAGATCTCCGTCTCACAAACAGCATGCAGCAAAAAAACAGTTATGGACCTGCTGTCACAGCTTATTGCAACTTCCAAGCAAACACAGGTTCAGCCATCAACAGACACCGGTAGTGAGCTGTTGGACGGTGCTAGGTTGGTCCAGTCATCATCTGTTCATTCAGAGGGAGTTGACCATAATTCACAGTTGGACCAGTCGGATGGTGAAAGGGAACCGGAGGAAGATTCTAAGTCCCTTTTGGAACAACACATGGAAACTATGAATTGTTTTCATCAGTTTTTTCCAGATCTTGTTCCATTTGGTCAACAAGCTGTGTCAGCTAGGCAGAAACCACTTTTGTCCCTAGATAGGGATACCCTGTGTAGGAAAGACGACATTCGTTCCTTCCTGGGTCAGTCTGTTCATGTGTCGGAGTCCTTCGGCCAGATTAATGACACAATCTTTAGCCTAGCAAATTCAAAAAAGCGGTTTCTTATCTACATCTCTCCATATACCATTTCCTGGACCACGTTACTTGAAAATGGTAGGAGAAGGTTTCAGAGAGCTCCTCTGCGTCTGGATGAGCGGGCCTTAGATCTGGATATCTCGCTCCCCGCATCATTCAATGTCCACTCCGAAGTGGTCGAATCTTCCATAGATTCTAGTTGGGCAGTTCTAGATGCTATGTCCTATGTAGACCATATCACCAGGACTCTGGACCAATGTCTTAGTGGGCGATTCCATTAAATGCGACATAAAACCCCCCAAAATAATTTCATTTTATGCTTTATTCTTTGTATTCTTTTGGTAGCTAGTATATCCAATTCACCTTTTTCTAATTTGTTTTCTGTATGCACCTTGAATTTTTAAAAACATTATTGGACACTTCCAAGTACATTATTTTTTTGTTTAATCACCTTTTTATTTCCTCTTTTTGTTAGCATGTTTTGCAACCAATAATTAGCCAACGTTTGTTTCATCTACAAGAGCAGTCAAACTAAATTAGCTAATGAATTAATTGTATACTCATGAAGTGTCGATTAGATCCAGATTAGTTAATTTTTATGAAGATTTCCATCCCACCCACTACCAATGTCCCGTACAACACTGTTTGGATACAAAAGTTTACATACCAAAAGGAAAAGTTGTAGAAAATCGTATCTGCTATAGAATTTCTTTCTGTATGATAGATCTTTAGGAATGCCATTAGAAATAGATCTCAATCTTTTTATGTGTACCCATACTATGTATGGTACACATAATGCCGGCATCTGGGGTGTGTACCCATACTATGTATGGTACACATAATGCCGGCATCCGGGGTGGCTATCCGTCGTTCGTCCATCCTTTGTCCATCTGTCTGTCTGTCTGTCCATCTGTCCGTCTGGCATCCGTATCCATTTCTTTGGCATTCGATAACTTGAAAAATATTGCTTAGATTGTCAAGTTACTTTATATTTGTGTTCAGGTTACTGATGTGCCAAGCTGTATAGTTTTTGGTGTAAATCTGATAATTTGATCCTGAGATATTAACCCTTTATCCTTCAAATTGAAAATTTCTCCAATCCCTTTGTAACTCAAAAAATATTAATCCGATTGTCATGTTACTTTATATATGTATTCAGGTTACTGATGTGCTGTATAGTTTTTTTATGTAAATCTGATAATTTGATCCGGAGATATTAACCCTTTATCCATCAAATTGAAAATTTCTCCAATCCCTTTGGTAACTCAAAAAATATTAATCCGATTGTCATGTTACTTTATATATGTATTCAGGTTACTGATGTGCTGTGCTGTATAGTTTTTTATGTAAATCTGATAATTGGATCCGGAGATATTAACCCTTTATCCATCAAATTAGACACTCCTCCAATCCATTTCTATATGTACCCATACCATGTATGGTGTACATAATGTCGGCATCCGTGGTGGCCCTCCGTCATACAGCTTTCTACTAGTTGCGCGTATGGGTATACATCTGACGATTTCAGCAGCCTATTTTTTATTTTCCATGATAATTTCTGGCGAAACTTGTCCCGTACAACACTGTAAACGCTCTGTTTCCCAAACATTGTATCTCTACCTCTGGATGAGCTTTATTTAGCAGTTAATGGATGGGTATAAGTCACTGTGGTTATTTAATAAATTTTACATATAATTAAGTACACTAAGTGTGCACATATATTTCTGACTGATAAAAGACTTACCCACTCGTTGATGGTGTCCCATACCACACTTACATGTGAATATAAAGACTATGTATAGGAATCCAAACACAATAGCTAGCTTGATCTCACCACTCCGTGATAGGTGGAAGCCAATTTGAGAGAGAGACCTGTGCCTTACCGCCACCAGATTAGAAGACATAAAGTGTCAAAACTGTGTCCCGTACAACACCAGTGTGGTGTCCTTGTGGTCTGTAATATCCTGGATGCTTTATTCAGTGCAGTGGTAAACTGACATCTTGTAGAAATGCAGACTGCAGCAAAGTTTTCAATTGCTGAATGAATTTATTTATTTACTGGGGTTTAACAACACTTTTGACAGCCAGGGTCACCTCGTGTTAGGCAGATTTATGGGTGGAGGAAGCCAGAGTACCTAGAGAGAACCAGTGAGGAATGGCAAGAAACTGTCAGACTCCCCATATGTAGTAACTTCACACAAACAGGGTTAGCATTGGCTGAAGAAAAGCACACCATCGATGTTCATTACGCCTTAGGACACAATGCCACTGTGCCCCCATGCAGGCAATTGGGATGAAGTGTCTTTCCCAAGGACACAATGCGGTTGCCGCAGGTGGAGTTTGAACAGAGAACCTCTCGGCTTGCAGCCTGCATCTCTACCTACTGAGGCACCATGCTCCCTGCAGTATGAATATCCACATACCAACGTCTGCAGTGTAAGTCTATAGCACAAGTTGATACTTCCAGCAACTGGTATTTCTGGAGAAGCTCTCAAGGAGTGCATGAGAATATCACAAGAAATCGTTAAATGCTTGAATTAGCAACAGAAGGTAAAATCAACAGTTCCTTGTGGTTATTCTGCATCTTATTTCCACTTTTCCTAATATTTGACAAGGTAACAGTAAATGTCCCATACAACACCCATCTTTGTCCCGTACAACACTGGTGCTGCTAAAATACTCAGAATTTCTATTTCAGCCAATAGTTTTAGACAAATTTAAGCAAAACCTTTCTTGTACATTTAAATACTAGTATTTGATATAAACTTCTGTGTGTCCTTTGGCAAAAAGTGCACAGCTTCAAATTGGCGACAAAACTGTCCCGTACAACATTTTTTATCATGACCTGTACAACACCTGCAAATTTAGGATTCCACTAGTAATGACTCTTTTCATCAACAAATATTGTATAGCCATTTAAAGCTCATTATCCCTGTTTCCTTTTGATATTGCAGTCATGACATTTTGGCCAGGTATTTAATAGAATTATTTCTTTTTTTGGACTACCCACAGTATCATGTCACAAAATTGTCCAGTACATCACCATACCATTTTTTGATTTTTGTTCAGTTGCTTATGAAAATCAACAATTGACAACTATGTTTGGTTCCCTAGCATGGATTGCTAGGACATGCAATAAAAAATGCATCAGTTCTCATTTGCTTTAGATAACAAGAAACAAAAATATCTTGAAATGTCCCATACAACACCATATGGAATCGTCCAAGTGGGAAATAATTTGACGACATCAATTCGTGGCTCAGAGTTCTTTCTAGGGCAGTTATGTATACCACATATCATTCCGCCCTCAAAATGGCTAATATGGAATTGATAAGACGTAATGGAGCCTTAGCATTGTCCTTATTGATAGATGATCATGTGAAAAGCTCTCTAAGAGTCGCTCTGGTTTCCGGTCATACCTTGTTTGATGACAAGTTATCCTTTGTGTACGATGAAGTTACGAAAAAAGCTACTAGAACTTTGTTGCTGAGGTCAGGTTCCCAGCAGCAGTCATCTGCTGGATGTGGTAGGTGAGGGGGTCATCACAGTCATCGAAAAGGGCCTCCTCGCGGGGTTCTAAGAAACTCTCGTACGGATACTCAGGGAACCGTCAGTATAGTGACTCTGGAAAGTGGCGTAAGTTTTACAAAGACTTTAAGCCAGACGCCCCTAAGCCAACGGCGTGAGGTGCTGCATGGGGAGGACATAGTTTATCTTCCCGAAAGACTCACAAACTATACAGGTGATGGTCTAGACCTCTATCACTCTTCAGTTGGCAGAAGGTTATCAAACTTCGTGAGAAACTGGATGGAGATCAATGGGTAAGGAATGTAGTCAGAACAGGTCTTTGGCTATCATTCTGTTCAAAACCCCCACTTACAAGAAGTCCACATTGGACAAATCTTCCGGTGGATCTTTCAAAAAGGGAGTCTCTTCTTGCAGAAGTTCAATCTCTCCTAGTAAAGGAGGCAATAGAGGTCAAAGAAAATCTCAACTCACTGGGATTTTACAGTCACCTGTTTCTTGTGCCAAAGCCAGACAGCTCATTCCGACCAGTGATAGACTTGAGCTGGATAAACAAATTGATTATAGCTCCGAAGTTCTATATGGAAATCATGTGGTCGGTAAAAGTGAGCATGCGAGTGAATGATTTTGTGGCAAGCATAGACCTAAAGGACGCGTACTTTCACGTCTTGGTCCATCCGACTTTCAGAAAATATCTGCGCTTTGCCGTTTAAGAGTAGGTTTACCAGTTCAGAGCGATGTGCTTCAGTCTGAACCTGTCCTCTTGGGCGTTCACTCGAATAATGAACTAGGTAATGTCATACTTCCGAGCTCATTCTTCAGTAGTAACGTCGGCTTACTTGGACAACAATCTTCAGAGATACTGTGACAAAGATGCACTTCAGAACGATGTGCAGAGTCTGCCTCAATTATTCTGACCTCTCGGTTTCATTGTAAACAAAAAGAAGTCGGATTTAGCTCCGTCCAAGTCCTTAGTTCACTTGGGAATGAGCTTTGAGACTCACAACAATCTCGTTCATCTTCCAATAACCATAGAGAAGTTAGTCATTTTTGCTATGCTCGCTTTTGTATAAACTCTCTCACAGTATCAGCGAGGGAGTTTATGCGACTGATGGGACATGTGCAGAGAGGCAGCAGACCTGATTCCACTAGGTCGCTTACGCATACGTCCTCTCCAGATTTTCTTCACTCATAGCTGGAGTGTCAAGATGCATTTACTCAAAAGCCAGATTGTTTTAACAGACTTGATAAAACAAAAAGTTCAGATTTGTGGGGATCTCCAGTGGCAGACTCAGGGAGTCCCGCTTCAAGTACCAGATCCGGTATTCACTATTATGACAGACGCAAGTCTGATGGGTTGGGGCTCATCCCTGATTCCCGCAGACCTGAAGTGTCAGGGTCTTTGGGACCCTTGGTTCCTAGAAAAGTACATAAACATCAAAGAAATGATGTCTTTTTCGCTGGCACTAAAACATTGGATTGCTCACGTAGCGAACATCCATGTGCAGATTTTGTCTGACAATTCCACAGTAGTGGCTTTTCTCAGGAACCAGGGCAGCACTCATTCAATTCCTCTGTTCGAATTGATGGAGAAAATTCTCCTATTTGCTCTAAGTCATCATGTTCATCTGTCAGATCGTCATTGTACGGGTCATCTGAATGTAGTAGCAGACTCGCTCTCAAGAAAAGGTCGCCTGTTGTCATCAGAGTGGACTCTCAACAAACGAATATTCAGACAGATGCTACCAGTGGGATCGTCCCATGATAGATCTCTTTGCCACGAACCTGAACAGTCAGCTTCCGACGTTCGTGTCGCCGTGTCCGGATAACGAAGCTTATGCAGTAGATGCTCTATCGATCTAAGAAACGGAATAGCAGGAAATGCATTTCCTCTAACTCCGCTGATTCAGCAGATTCTGTTAAAAATCAAACAGTCTTCATTGCAAGATTTTGCTGGTAGCACCTCTGTCAGCTCAGAAACCATGGATCAACCTGGTCAGGTATCTGTTATGGGGCATTCCGCAGAAGCTTCCTCCTCTCAAGGACCTTCTATATCAGGGGAAGTCCAAAGTACTGCATCACAACCCGGAAGGTCTCAACCTTCATGTATTTCTTTTGTGTGGTCCTTCTTGCATGGAAAGCCGTTTTCAGGTTGAGCAATGGATGCAATTTCTAACTAGCAGGACCTCATCTTTGTTGAATTACGCAGCGAAGTGGAGAGTCTTCATTCGTTGGTGTGCAGATCAGTCGGTGGATATTTATAATCCATCTGTACCTCCAATTGCCAATTTTCTGGTCTACCTGTTTTGACGTATTAAAACTGCAGCCCGTTACTATTAAGGGCTATAGGTCTATTTTGTCAGACACATATGCTCATCATGATAACTTGGCTATTGGATCAGATCCTTCTTTATCCAAGCTAGTTAGAAATTTCTCTATCAATAGACCTAGAACCGTAAGATTAATTCCTAAATGGAATTTGGCTTGGGCTCTCTTGAAACTTCAAGAAGCTCCTTTTGAGCCATTGGAATTTAAATTTTTGACTTACAAAATGGCATTTCTCTTAGCCTTTGCTTCTGCCAGAAGAGTTAGTGATGAGCTGCCTGCGTTGTCTGTTTTTGGTACCTTCCTGGTTAATGCGCATGTACACAAAAATATGGAGGACCAGATAGGACTTTTAAATTTTGGTATTTTATGCAGGCATGCAGATTTCACAGAAACACTCATTCCGTTTCCATGCAGGTTCCGTCAAATCGAAATCATGGAAACGAAAAACAGGTTCCCACAATTCTTGTAGCATTACGTTTTTTCATCAAGAGGCACTTAAAACACATTAAAAGTTTTCTACCAATACTAAAATTGTATCATTTATTATCGATGAAACAGTGATCATAATAGTAACAACATTGTGCTCGTTTTGACAATCTCGGGCAGTCCAGAGTGTTGAGCATGCGTGTTTCCAACAGTTTCTGATTCTTAATTACTAAAATCGAAGGCACCCAATGTCAGTGCGTTTTACAACAAAACCACGTGAAGCCAAACACATGAAACTGTATCTTTGAAAACAAAATCACTTATCACCGAAACTGACGATGAGGGGAAAATATCTTTGCTAAAATGCAAGATATGTTCTTCCAATTTTACAATGCTCTTTGCAGAACCAAGTAGAAGAGGTGCGTTCATGCTTTATTTATAGCAAGGTATACTGACATTTCGTCCCAATCAATTGAATACCATTGCTTTCCTGAACGGGATGTTTATCACTTGGACGTTTCGCCCCTCCCAAATTAGAATACACAAAAAAAAACTATTTAATTATTTGTTTTTATTTGTTCAACTTTAAAGTAAAAACCAAAATAATCATTTCATTGTCTTACAGTTATGATTGTTTTTTTCTTTATCTTTTTCACTTGCAATTAATGATGTACACACTTATCTGAGTCATCATTGTTTCAGTTAAACTGAGTGTTCAAGGGCATAAAAGACACAAATGAAAACACAGATAACTTGTTTCACTTTTTAGCTAACCGAAGGGAGCTCAACTTATCACTTGCCATCCGCCGTCTGTCGTCCATTGTCGTCCGTCGTCGTGAACATTTTTCAAACGACTTCTTATCTGAAACCACTGGTCTGATTTTCACGAAACTTCATGTGGATGTTCATTAGTATATGGCAATTCATGTTTGTTCAAACGAAATGGCCATGTCCCTTGGGGGCTCTCTGTATGGGGCATAACTCTGATAGCACCATATGAATTATAGAAAAATTATTAAAAAATCTTCTTTTCTAGAACCAATAGGCAGAATCTTTCAATACTTGGTATGCAGCATCTTGGTATGGGTCTGATTCAAGTTTGTTCAAATCAGCCCCCTGGATTCATATTTGGGCTCACTATAGAAGCCCCAATTCGAACTTAGTGCATTTCAGGCAAATTTCTTAAAAAATCTTCTTCTACAGATACAGCAGGCAGAATCTTTTGATATTTGGTATGCAACATTGTGGGGTGGATCTGATTCAAGTTTGTTCAAATCGGCCCCCTGGATTCACATTTGGGCTCAATATAGAAGCCCAAATTCGAACTTAGTGTATTTCAGGCAAATTTCTTAAAAAATCTTCTTCTCCAGATCCAGCAGGCAGAATCTTTTGATATTTGGTATGCAACATTGTGGGGTGGATCTGATTCAGTTTTCTTCCAATTGGCCCCTGGATTCATATTTGGGCCCAGTATAGAAGCCCGAATTCGAACTTAGTGCATTTCAGGCAAATTTCTTAAAAAATCTTCTTCTCCAGATCCAGCAGGCAGAATCTTGTGATATTTGGTATGCAACATTGTGGGGGTGGATCTGATTCAAGTTTGTTCAAATCGGCCCCCTGGATTCATATTTGGGCTCCCTATAAAAGCTCGAATTCGAACTTAGTGCATTTCAGGCAAATTTCTTTAAAAATCTTCTTCTCAGGATCCAGCAGGCAGAATCTTTTGATATTGGGTATGCAGCATGCTTAGGGGGTAAGATTCAGGTTTGTTCAAGCCAAGTCCTTGGGTCCATATTTGGGCTCACTGTGGTAGCCTGAATTATAACTTAGTTCAAAAAGAGGAATTTTCTTTAAAAATCTTCTTCTTTCGATCCAGCAGTCGGAATGTTTTGATATTTGGTATGCAGCATCCTTAGGGGGGTGAGATTTAAATTTGTTCAAGCCATGTCACTAGGTCCATATTTGGGCTCACTGTGGGAGCTTGAATTGTAACTTAGTTCGAAATGAGGAATTTTCTTAAAAAATCTTCTTCTTCAGATCCAGCAGTCAGAATGTTTCGATATGTGGTGTGTAGCATCCTTAGGGGGGTGAGATTCAAGTTTGTTAAAGCCAAGTCCCTGGGTCCATATTTGGGCTCCCTGTGGGAGCCCGAATTATAACTTAGTCAATATGAGGAATTTTTCTTTAAAAATCTTCTTCTTCAGATTCAGCAGTCGGAATGTTTTGATATTTGGCTTGCTGCATCCTTGGGGGTGAGATTCAAGTTTGTTCAAGCCAAGTCCCTGGGTTCATATTTGGGCTCACTGTGGGAGCCCGAATGATAACTTAGTTCAAAATGAGGAATTTTCTTTAAAAGTCTTCTTCAGATCCAGCAGTTGGAATGTTTTGATATTTGGCATGCAGCATCCTTAGGGGGTAAGATTCAAGTTTGTTCAAGCCATGGCCCTAGTTCCATAAAATTTGTCTCTCATGACTTCATTCCTTTGTAGTGTTGATGAACTATGTCTAACTGAATATGACCACCAAATACTTCTTTGAACCACTTTGGCCGGTGAGTGATTAAGGCTCCTTGGGGCCTCTTGTTTATTTTGTATTTCATCAAATGTATTCACCCTCTCATCAATAACAATCCACTGCATATTCTAGGTCCTTAAGTCTTCAACTGGAAATCAGGATAAGAAAATGCTAGTCCAAACATAGACTGTAAGACAGTAATTTCATTTTTTGGTTTGGGACGTTAAAATACAGTCTCTCATGCCATGTTTGGACTAAGAAAATGGGTACAGAATCAGTAAAAAATAAAAATAGATTCCCCGATAGCTTGTGTTGGAACTCAAAAGTAGGTTCCGTGGGGTTCCCAGAAATCAAATACACGGAACCTGTTTTGAGGTTCCGTGTGTTCCTGAAATCTGCATGCCTGGTTTGCAAATTTTGGGGATTGGTGGGTTCAAAATTTGTGTTTGGCCCTGGTTAATAATGAGTTATCACCAGCAGCTAAGTCTGGGCCATTGGTAAGTACAAAAAATATGCAAATTATTTTAAATTTATCATTTTCATGATTCACTGAATGGTTCATACTGTAATTTGAGAACGGTTTGTTTGCGTAATCTCATTAAGAATTTCAGAAACACTCATTTCCATTTTTAGTCGAGTTGTGACGAAGTAAAACTCGACTTATAGTTTGATGAATGGTGGGCGGGCGGGCATAAACATTTGGTTTCCGGATGATAACTTGATAATGGTTTGACCCACATTCATGAAACTTTATAGGTAGGTTGGCCTCGGTGAGAGGAAGAACCTTATTTATTTTGGACTCACTAGGTCAATGGTGAAGGACACAGTGACCTAGAACATACTAAATCATAAACAATTGGTTTCCAGATGATAACTTGACTATGGTTGAACCCACATTCATGAAACTTCATATGTAGGTAGGCCTTCATGGGAGGAAGAACCCTATTTATTTTGAAATCGCTAGGTCAAAGGTCAAGGTCACAGTGACTCTGAACATAGTATATCAAAACACTTGGTTTCCGGATAATAACTTGATAATGGTTTGACCCATGTTCATGAACTTCATAGGTAGGTTGGCATCAGTGAGAGGAAGAACCCTATTAATTTTGGACTCGCTAGGTCAAAGGTCATGGTCACAGTGACCTTCAACATAGTAAATCTGAAAAAAGTTGGTTTCCAGATGATAACTTGATAACGGTTCAACCCATGTTCATGAAACTTCATATGTAGGTTGGCATGAGCGAGAGGAAGAACCTTATTTATTGTGGACTTGCTAGGTCAAAGGTCAAGGTCACAGTGACCTTGAACATAGTAAATCATAAACAGTTGTTTCCAGATAACTTGACTATGGTTCAACCCACATTTATGAAACTTCATATGTAGGGTGGCCTTCTTGAGAGAAAGAACCCTATATATTTTGGATATGCTAGGTGAAATGTCAAGGTCACAGTGACCTTCAACATAGTAAATCGTAAACAATTCTTTTCCAGATGCTAACTTGATAACGGTATGACCCACATTCATGAAACTTCATAGGTAGGTTGGCCCAGGTTAGTGGAAGACCCGTATTTATTTTGGACTCGCTAGGTCAAAGGTCAAGGTCACAGTGACCCTGAACATAGTAAATCAAAACACTTTGTTTCTGGATGATAACTTGATAATGATTCGACCCATGTTCATGAAACTTCATAGGTAGGTTGGCATCAGAGAAAGGAAGAACCCTATTTGTTTTGGATTTGCTAGGTGCAAGGTCAAGGTCACAGTGACTTTCAACATAGTAAATCTGTAAACAATTGGTTGGGCGGGGCGGTGGCTCAGCAGGTAGAGGTGCAGGCTGCAAGCCGAGAGGTCCTTGGTTCAAATCCCACCTGTGGCAACCGCGTTGTGTCCTTGGGCAAGACACTTCACCCCCATTGCCCATGTGGGGGGCACGGTGAAGCTGTGCACTAAGGCGTACTGCATGTCGATGGTGCACCTGTCTTCAACCAAAGCTAAAGCTGCTTGTGTGGAGTTAGTATGTTGGGGAGCTGACAGTTGCTTGCCGTTGCTCATTGGGTCTCTCCGGGTACTCCGGTTTCCTCCACCCATAAAACTGTCATGGTCATGATTAGCCATTGTGCAGAAATATATGACCTTAAACACCAATAAATAAATAATAAATAAACAATTGGTTTCCAGTTGATAACTTGATAACGGTTTGACCCACGTTCATGAATCTTCACATGTTGGTGGGCATCAGCGAGAGGAAGAACGCTATTTATTTTGGACTCGCTAGGTCAAAGGTCAAGGTCACAATGACCGTGAACATAGTAAATCATAAACAATTGTTTCTGGATGATAACTTGACTATGGTTCAACCCACATTTATGAAACTTCATATGTAGTGTGGCCTTCTTGAGAGAAAGAACCCTATTCATTTTGGATTTGCTAGGTCAAAGTTCAAGGTCACAGTGACCCTGAACATAGTAAATTGTAAACAATTGGTTTCTGGATGATAACTTGATAAAGGTTTGACCCATATTCATGAAACGTCATAGGTAGGTTGGCCTAGGTGAGTGGAAGACACCTATTTATTTTGGACTCGCTAGGTCAAAGCTCAAGGTCACAGTGACTCTGAACATAGTAAATCAAAACACTTGGTTTCCGGATGATAACTTGATAATGGATTGACCCACATTTATGAAACTTCATAGATAGGTTGGCCTAGGTGAGTGGAAGACCCCTATTTATTTTGGACTCGCTAGGTCAAAGGTCAAGGTCACAGTGGCCTTGAACATAATAAATCGTAAATAATTGGTTTCCGGATGATAACTTGATAATGATTCCACCCACGTTCATGAAACTTCCTAGGTAGGTTGACATTGGTGCAAGAAAGAGCCCTATTTATTTTGGAATCACTAGGCCAATGGTTAAGGTCACAGTGACCCTTCACATAGTAAATTGTAAACAACTGGTTTCCGGGCGATAAGTTGATAATGATTCAACCCACTTTTGTGCTGTCACTACTTGACATTGGATCGGTGATCCTATCTGCATTTTTTCATTTCCTGCATATTGTCATCTCTACAGTAAAATAAGAAATCCCTCGTCTCGCTCGTAAAATAGGACCCGGTAACCTATGCCTGGGGTGAGAGTCTACAAAAAATGGGAAACATGGGTATAACCAGTTGGCTGGACTTGACTTAATATCCATGTTGCAGTCATGCTTAGCCATTTTGCAGGAATATGTGGCCTTTAACACCAATAAATAAATAAATAATCCCTTGAATAAATTGATGTGGATACAGCAACTATCAATGTACATCTCAGAATGCTCTACTGCATGACTCCCAGACAATGCTCCATAGTCTTGATCAGCATAGCAAGGGAGAATACAGAAATTTGTCATGTGATGTACTAATGATGGTTTAGGTATATTTAGTTCAAGAACACTGTTTTTTATAATTTAGTGCAGGCATGTTAACCATAGAAAAAATGTTCAGGGAACTAGAGGGTGATTTTTTAGGAAACTGGATGAATTTCATGGAAAAGTGTGTGTGAGAACACTACACAAGAAAACAAGAAAATTTTAAGCTCTTGGACCACTACTGGCACCAGGTTGCACCCAGTTCATTGGCTAAAAATCTGCTGATGCCCTTATACCATGTCCAAAAATCATGAAAAATTATTGGTTTGAATATTTCCAGCTCCTTCTTTTCTTCAACCAATAAGCCACCCCTCCCCACCCCTACCCCTTTCCCCTGTTCACCACCACTGCCACCGATGGTTTCCAGCTTACCAAAGTGCTCCAGGTATATAAATCCCTTCTGGAATGGACATTAAAGTGTAATATATGTACTATTTTTACAAAGCATGCAATTCAGTCATTTAATCCACATTTCTGTTTTTTGATGTAGTGATTCTTTACAATCACCAATTTCAGCCAAGGGGCATTTCAGCCTTTAGGGGTTGAGATTTTCTTTGTCGTGATTTATAACTTTATTTTCACCTGTTTTAATATCATTCATAATTTTCTGGGAATAGTCACCCCAACTAAGAATCACACAACAGAACAGTATTACTGAGAATTCGAAAATACATGTTTTGTGTATTAGTTTTCTGCTGTAAGATGGAAACAAGGTAAATTGACCCATTTTAAAACTGCAAACTCATCGAGCTCGTTCCAATGAGGTGTCATAACCTATGCTTTTGAGACAAAAAATGAAAAAAATTAGTTATTCAAGAATTTTGTTTGCAAGTGTTGTCTGCTTTTCATGTTAGGTAATGGGTTAAGTGAAGGTGAATGTCTAGATATGGTGAACTTAAGTCACCTATTTTTGCTTTAATGCTTGAAATGTAGACCATGCAGCTACAATTGAAATTCCCTGTGGGAATGCTAGGAAGTGAAGCAGTGCATGTTAACAGTGGTAAAAAAGTTCTGTTTCACTGGTAAAATAGGAGCTGGTCACCAATGTCTGTGGTGGAAGTCCTCTAAAATGGGCAACATGGGTACAAAGGATTATCTCCATGTTGTGCTCACAATTAGTCATTGTGCAGAAATATGTGACCTTAAGCACCAAACAATAAATAATTGAAATGAATAAAACAAAAAATATTGATATTAAGTTAAATATTTTTAACAAAAGACTCTTTTATTAAATATTTTTCACTTGTATGCATATTTTTTTGTTACATTCATTATGATTGGAGCTTTGAAAGCCTGTGATTTGATACTGAACATCTTGAAATGGAAAAATATTTGACTCCTATTTTCTGGGATTTATTTTTGACCAAAACTAATTCCCTTCTCGGGGGTCGTTAACTACACTGAATTTACAGGATTTTCCTGGGCATTTTGAGAAAGTTAACATGTTGAAGTAGTGGTGTATGTGTTCAGGTTCTTTTCCAATAAATAAGAGCTCTACAAATGTTTCAATATAACAAATTTTTAGCTCACCTGACTGCAAGTCCAGGCCTGTCATTTTCAGGTGAGCAGTCGCCTGCCTAAAGTCAAAATTCCATGGACGGTAAACGACCGCCTGACACTGATTTCTATGGACCATTAATTAAATCAAAGGCACCTCAAAATCAAACAGCAATCTTCGCGGATTGAAGGAGGCAACAAAGTGCAATTCATGCAGTTTGTACTGTGTCATCATGTTTCACCCGCAGTCACTTAGGTACGAGCATTCTCCATAATCAACTTCCATAACCTTTTTCATTTTTTTTGTTTGGGTAGATCAATTTGAAATTGCCAAGTGGAAATCAAATCATGAACTTCACAAAAAACAGTTAAAATTTTCAGCATCCAAATACCATTCCACCCTCTGGGTCTTGATTCAGCATGCTCAGTCCTGCAAAGCAGAAAGTTCACACTCCTTACCTGAACATTCAGGAAATCATATGGTATGTTAATCTACAAAATATATGTCTTCCATACTTGTACAGTCTATAATTATCTGCATTAGATAGACACAGTGAGTGTTATGACTTAGGGGTGTCTTGAATCTAAATTTTCAAGCGTGCATCAATACACCACATGATGTGCAACCATATTTCACAAACCATGTATCTTAAAATGATTTGAGTGGTCCACCCGACAGAGTGAAATAAAAATGGCCCCCTTAAACCAAAAATGGCTCTTCTGGGGTCATTTGGGGCAAACCAAAAATGGCCCTTCTGGGGTCTTTAAGGTGAATCAAAAAGGCCCTCCTCGAATTTTGAAAATGACAGGCCTGCAAGTCAGTGTGAACTGTTGTCATCACTTGATGAGCAAGCAAGTATCCATAATCTATTAACTTCTGTATTTCTATTTTGTTCTTTAGAACCGCGGGGCCAAATCCAAACAAATTCAGCACACATCATCTTTGGTGGATGCCCTTTCAATTTTGTTAATGAAGTTGCTGCAAGGTATGGGGTGGGGATAATGCCCCAAAATTTACATTATCACAAGCCAACAATCACAGTGTTTTGGTATTTGTTCCTTCAGTTCCTTCAGTGGTGTTCAACTTTGTTCAAAGAAAGTTTTCCAGGCAATGTCTGTCCCTGCTTTGGGAAGGGCAAATGTATGACCTTGCCCTAATTGCAGTTTTCAGAATAGGTTGGCTGATTTGAACGAAATTTGGAATGTAGAATTGTTGGGTGACATGAACTTCATGCGTAAAAAAAATGTAGCACAGAAAGTCATGAATCGGTCAAAAGATAAAATTTTAATGCACTTTCGTTTGTCTACAAGTTTGTTAACTGGTCATGATGTGTGGAGGAAAAGCAAATGTGGGTACCCCAGAAAGTGAAGCAGTGCATGTTTACTGTGATAAAGAAGTTATATGTTTTACTATTAAAATGGGAGCGCGGTGGCTCAGTAGGTAGAGGTGCAGGCTGCAAGCCGAGAGGTCCTCGGTTCGAATCCCACCTGCGGCAACCGCGTTGTGTCCTTGGGCAAGACACTTCATCTCCATTGCCCGCGTGGGGGCACGATGATGCCGTGTACTAAGGCGTACTGCACGTCGATGGTGCGCTTGTCTTCAACCAATCTAACCCTGCCTGTGCTGCAGTGCGGAGTTACGATGTTGGGGAGCTGGCAGCTGCTCGTCGTTGCTCGGTGGTTCTCTCCGGGTACTCCGGCTTCCTCCACCCGTAAAACTGTCGCGGTCATGATTAGCCATTGTGCATAAATATGTGACCTTAAACATCAATAAATAAATAAATAAATATACTATTAAAATGGGACTCACTAACCATTGCCTGGGCCCAGGTTCCCTGAAGAGGGCAGCATTGTCAGAAATGATTGGCTCAACTAACTTCATATTTGTGTTGTAGTCGTGATATAGCCATAAATGCAGAAAGTGACCATGAACACCAATAAATAAATAAATAAATAGGGAGAAAAGGCCATACTTGTCTATGATGTGGTATTTTGATCATGGCTATGTTACAGTACCAGCTGAAATAAGTTGTAGAGTAAGCAAAAAGAAAATTTGTTACTTTTACCTTTGTTGATAACACCAACCCTTGACACAATTTCTTAGGAAGCTCTCAGGGAGATCTTCCCAAGAAATGATGTCAAGTGTTAGAATTATGAACAAAGAATGAATGTTCTCAAACTTTCTTGTGTGTATGACCCATTTCAATTGTTACTGTACCATTACCGAGCATAGTATGTTATCTTCTGTTCCTCTGCGTACCTGCTCCATATATTTGCCAGGGAAAAGTATATATTTGTCATGGAAAAGTCAAAGTTCTAGAGCTTTGAGAAACCGGCATTTTTCCTTACCTAATATAACAGCCATATCATGCCAGTGATATTTATGAAAGTCTTCATTCATTGTTTTAAGCCTCCAACCCCTGACATATGATGGATGGCATGAGTGATTTGAGGGTGCATATGTTTGTAAGTGTGTGTGTGTCGGTGTCCAAACCAATAACTGAAAACTTATTAGGACTGCAATCATCAAACTTCACACAATAATAAAGGACAATAAGAGGATGTATCACACTGTAGCTGGGTCCATAACTTCTAGGTCAAATTTCTAGGTCACACTTAAAATCTCAGCCCTAAGTCAGAAACAAGTAATATACTGTGATCATCCTTCATACAAGGATGGTCAGAATGTGTGTGGTATATAATAGTTGTTGCACATCTTTAAGGACAAGGTCATAAATCAGTGCCATATATGATGGTCAGAACTCATGTTTCAGCCATAATTAAGGAACTGTTGGTATATTGCACCATAGCTAGGTCCGTAACTTAAAGGTCAAGGTCACACTTAAAATCTGTCAATATGCATGTCTCCCCATATCTCAGAAATGAATCAAACTACAATTATTAAGCCTCAGGCAAATGTTAAGGACAGCCAAAAGGTGTCTTGCATAAAATAGTTAATTGTGAATCATCAAGGTCATACTTTAGTGCCATATGTTCAAGGTCACAAGGCATGTCTCAGGCATAACTCGGAAACTTCACATAATCATCATGGTCAGTTTCATTATGTGGTTTTAAGTGTGGGGGCATGTGTTATGCAATGACAATTCCTGTTTTGTTTTTCTTATCTTTTATCTCCCAATTTATAACGTATAATCCCCTGATTAGAACCAGCTTATCGAGCTCATTTCATAAAGTACTCATTAGCTAGTTTTGAGGTAAAAATTGTGAATTTTTGGTTATAAAGAAATTGTTTTGCAAGTGTTGTCCTCTAGTCAGGTCAGGTAAAGGGTTAAGAGATGGTGATTTCTTTTGTAGTTTTGGTGATGAATTTGCAAGACAAATCAACTCTGCTAACATCTGTCAGGAGCTTTTGGAATTGACAAAAGTAGATGATCGTACCATATCGGAACATGCACAAAAATCATTCCTGAAACTATCGACACATTCCAACCTTCGACCCCAACTTGGAGCAGCCGGGGCAGTTAGTGATTTACAGAACTTATTTGAAAAAGAGGATGATGTACCAAAGAAATGTAGTGTCCTGAGTACATTGTGTCTGTACTGTGTGGAAGCTGTAAATCGAGTCCGAATTCGTGAAAATGGAATTCTTTTAATATTTCTAGAGTCACTACAGTGTGTAGACTATAAACTTGTTCATGATAAAATTATTAGTGCATTGGTGTGCTTCTTGTATGATGAATCCAGTTTCCAAATACTTTTAGACAATAGAATGATTCCAATATTATTAACACATTTTAGAAAGTGTGGAAAATTTGATATTGTAGAAGTTACTGAGGCATGTGATGGAATGGACAAGGCATGTGAAATATGGGTTTCCCTTCAGTCAAACAAGGTTGATGTTCATTGCTCATCACCACAGTTAGAAGTCGAAAAACAGAATACAAAAGAAGCTGTATCAGGTTTAAATTCTCCATCACTACAAACTGGTGATGAAGCTACATTCATTGAAATGGAAGATGAGGGTGAGGTTGTGTATAATCTTGATGATAAGGCTGCTGAGGCTCCAATGAGTGAACCAACATCAAACAGAAAAATATCAAATTCAGAGTCCACTACTGATGAAATAAGAATGGATGTAGGTGTTGATAGCGCGCCTGGTATCTTGCAGGCTGGAGTTGAGAAGAAATGTATGAGATTGTGTGCAAATACAAGAAAGTCAAACACAGAATATGAAAATACACCCAGTTCATCAGGGAGTCATTGTGAACATCTTGAAGACCCGAAACTTCTACAGCCATCTGGTAACAGATCTACTGACCTGATTTGTTCTCAGCAAGGCACTAGCATTGACTCAAATGCAAGGCCATTTTATAGCATTGACAGCCCTAGTTACCAGGAGATTAGTGGATGGAGCATTGATGGAAAAATATGTGAAGCCACTTGTAAACGCAAATTTTCTCCATCCTCCTCACATGTACAAACATCTCCATATAGTCCGCTAAGTGCTCAAAGTTATTACTCTCCAGTGGACAGTTCGCCAGCGAAAAAAGATACAATTTGGTCTTATGAGTGGAAAACTCCAGAACTAAGTCCTCTTCTTCAGAGTCCAACAAATAGCACATCTCCATCAGGTTGCTCGGATGGAACTGTATCCAGTGTTGATCGCTCTGGAACCCCACTTGGAAAATTTGAGTTTGACTTGTACCCACCTGTTGGAAGCCTTCATTATCTCTGTAGAAGTCCGGAGACAGTTCAGTCAGATCCTGTTCAAGAGCCTGTATATTCATCTTCTGAAGATGATGAAAGTCCAAGTACGAATGAAGGGAAGATATCTGTTGATCTAAGTGGCAGTAAAGGTTTAGTAGGTACAAGTTCATCTAAACGAAATTTATCTGCTTCTTTTGATGTGTCGACAGAGGAATATACAGCAGCAGGAAAGCCAAGTGAAGAGGGATTGACATCAAGTTCCAATGTTAGTCTCACTACACTGAACATTTCAAAAGGTTCTAGCTCATTTGAGCTTCTTTGTAGAACATCATCAAGTAATAACTCAATAAACTTCTCACAAAATATTGATGAATCTAATGAATCATCATCTGTATCTATAGCAAACCTGAATAAAGAAGGTATATCATATATTTCCAACAGTATATCACAGAGGAATACTCAACAAAATTCATCTGGAAATGGCAAGAGTTCACCTACATGTCTCTCATTACCTTCATTAAACTTCACTCATAGGAAGCTAGATGTCGAAGAATGTTATAATCCTGTAGCACCACTTTCTGACAACACTTCTTATGCACATATATCTAATGACGAAATTTGTGGTTCCAGTGACACTTCTTCAGGAACAAGATCCGATCGGCAGAAGTTGCATCCAAAAATATTTGAAAAATTTAGTGAACCATCAGATGTGAAACGAAGGGCAACTTATCAGAGGAGTGGATTAAAAGTATTCAGACAACGATCTCAATCACCAGGTAATGAATCCAGTAGACCCTCAAAAATAAGAAGGTTAGACCGGTCTGTAGCTATCTCAAGAGTCACTGAAGATAACATCCTGAAAATTTTCTCTCGCTTGTCAAATCAAGAAGATCCGTCCAAATTCATCAGAGAAACATCATTATTTATTTCTCTTGTCTTTTATGCAGCAAAAAGTAGCAAACCTTTCAGTCGATGTGGCCGTATCTTACAGCGCATAGTCAAAAACCACAACTGTTTTGAGCACATGTTGAAGATCTCAGCTCCATGGATAATTTATACATATTTATGTCATGCTCAAGCCACTGAAATGATGGATTCAGAGGATATTTCTACACCATCTTCAAAAATGAGTACATCACCTGAGTTAGTCATAAGTTCACAGTCAGATTTATTTTCTAGTCCCTATGAGAGGAGATGGTCATCTGAACTGTTCAAAGCTGGTGTTGAAAACATCTTTAGTTCAGTGGAACTGGGTAAAACTTTATTGAGAAATCTGAGTTTCATTGCTGAATCATATTATGGTGATGGTATGATCTCCAAAGTACTCCACAGATCTAGTGAGAGTGAAATGTTGAGATTGCATCTAAATTATCCATTTATGGCAAGGTAAGTGTTGGCTTCTGGTAATTGCATTTAATTACAAACACCAACCATTTGCAATGCTTTTAAGACAAATTTGACATGTTAACGATATATTGATTATAGACTACATCGATGTTAACACTTTAGCCATTGAACATATCAAAATTTGTTAGTTTTAAAAAAAAATTTCAACAAAACCAAATCATGTAGCCCCTTATTTGAATGAGGTCAACTTGCTTGTACCAGTGAGAGGTCATGTGATATGGTTCCGTTTAAATTTTGGGGAAAAATTGTGTTTTCAGCTGCTCATTTTGTAAATTATGTGGCCAGATGCAGCAATTTCTTTGGATAAAAGGTTAAGTGAATAAAAATATTGATATTTTTAAGAGTTCTACTAACAACCCTCAAATTCTGAAGGTTTATGGACCTAATTTAGCCTCAGTACTCAATAATATGTACTGTGCAACCCACTTAATTGTATATCTTTTAATTGAATAATCCTGTTAATTGTGTATAACTTACCAACACTAAACCATTTACCGTACCATCAATGCACATTTGCCCTTTTATTTGCATATAGATTTTAGAGTAAACCTCTGTTAATTGAATCAAAAATCTTATAATCAGTTGAAGAATTTACTTCGACACCAACAGAATTCTCCATATCCCATAGAGGCATTTATCTATTTTATTACATGCCCATGCAGTCTCTCTTATGCAATACGGCGTGCAATATGGCTGTGCAATACAGAATTCCGTATTGCACACCAACCTGTTCCAACCGGGACTTTTTTTATGCAATGCGACTGCATAAAGTGCATGGTGTTTACCACCGTTGATAGAAAAGAAAATTAGGTCAGTAGGTGCTTGGGTCATGTAATAAATACAAAACCACATGTATGTTTCAATGAGTCGTTTTGTATTCAATTCGTCAGATGTTCGTAGAAAGAAAACGTCTCGACCTTTGGTCTCGACGTTTTCTTCCTACGCACATTTGACTCATTGAATACAAAACGACTCATTGAAACATACATGTAGTTTTGTCTATATTTATCTTGTTTGATAGAGCTCATAAAGCTCTGTCAAACGTAAGATATAATAGAATAAATGCTCAGTTTATAATTAGAAGATAGGAAAATGACTCAATTCCTGTTAATTAGCAAAGTGGATATTCAATTAGAAGGGTTCAACTGTATTTATTCTCAAGCATCTAATCAATTTATACAGTGTTTCCTCTAGGGATAAAATGTAGGATCCCTTTTTATGGACCTTTGGGGGCTAAAGTCTAGTGCTGAAATGGCTGCATACTGGTTACTGACGTAGCTGGTTGAAAAAGATGTCAACAGGATAACCACAATGTTAATATTGTATATTATCTATAGTATAAATAGCCCATTTATTCAACTGAATGTGAATGTTACTGCAGTAATTAATCAAGGTTGCAACACTTGAACACATGTGGAGCATGAAAATATTATATTGACTGTTAAATGATGATACTCTTAAATGACTATCATTCCACAGTTTTTGTGTTATATGACATTCCATTTTCTTACATTTTGCTACTGTGCATATATTGAATGTATGTCCCATGCATTCTAAAACAACCACAAGTCTTTATTCTACTTCAGTTTTCGTTTAATTGTAAGTCTACTGTTGACACAGCCACAAGATGTCTATTAATAGTACCATTCTAAGAATCTCACTTTCAAATCTCATTTAATTGTCCCATTCGAGCGTGGTGGCTCAGTGGTAGAGTGTTGGACTTCTGAGTTCGATCCCCATCTGGGACGACCTGTGTTGTGTCCTTGAGCAAGGCACTTTATCCCGGTTGCCTACATGGGGGCACGATGATGCTGTGAACTAAGACGTACTGCTCGTCGATGGTGCACATGTCTTTTACCGCTGTAACCCTGCTTGAGCAGAGCTTGAACAGAGTTAGAATGTTGAGGAGCTGACAGTTGTTTGTCAATGCTCAGTGGTTCTCTCTGGGTACTCTGGGTTCCTCCACCCATAAAATTGTCATGGTCAGGATTAGCCATTGTGCATAAGTATGTGACCTTAACAATAAATAAATTGTCCAGTTCAGTCCTGACACAACCACAAAGATACTACATTTATCTGTACTTGAAGTTTGTTTCTTTACTGTACTGATGGCTTTTATGTTTTTTATGACTTTAGTTAATAATTAACAGAAAATATTGAGGGTCTGGGCAGTGGCAGAGCTATAGGGTGTCTTAAGAGGTTCACCCCACTACCCTCCTCCCACATCTCATCTGCCCCTAATTCAAACCCCATCTCAGCTATATTCACCCATCAATCACATGTTACAACCACATTGAGGCAAAATCAGAGATACACTATTTGGTGTTGGGAACGTTCATTATAGTTTGTTTTGGAATGAAGCACAAACACGACTCCAAAGTCAATATGGGCAATTGTCATGGTTTGAAAACTGATCATGTATGTGTAAATGCTTTGTCCATGTGGGCTCCCCATGGGAGCCCGAATTTTAACTTGGTGCAATATGAGGAAATTTTTTGTAAATTCTTCTTCTTCAGATCCACCTGTCAAAATGCTTTCATATTTAGTATACAACATTTCTTGGAGGTGTGGGGATCAGATTCAAGTTTGTTCAAATCGAGTCCTGGGGTTAATATTTGGTCTCCCTATGGGAGCCGGAGTTTTAACTTTGTGTAATATGAAGGCATATCTTTAAAAAATCTTCTCCAGAACCATCAGGTAGAATCTTTTGATATTTGGTATATAATATTTCTAGGAGGTCAAATTCAAGTTTGTTCAAATTGGGTCTCTGGGTTAATATTTGTATTCTCTATTGCAGCCCAAAGTAGTTCAACTGAGTGCATATTTTGATTTTAATTTAACTTAGTGCAATATGAGAGAATTTTTATAAAATTCTTCTTCTTCCGATCCTCCAGTTAGAATCATTTCATATTTGGTATACAACATCTCTAGGAGGGGTCAGATTCAAGTATGTTCAAATCAGGTCTTTGGGTGAATATTTGGGCTGTCTATTGGATCCCAAAGTTTAACTTAGTGCAATACAAGGAAATTTCTTTAAAAACTTCTTCACATCCACCAGACAGAATCCTTTCATATTTGGTATGCGACATCTCAGGGTGGGAGGGGGGTGGCAATATGAAGGAATTTCTATAAAAATCTTCTTCTTCACATCCTGCCATTAGAATCCTTTCATATTTGGTATACAACATCTCTAGGGGGGTCAGATTCAATTTGGTTTATATTTGGGAACCCTATGGGAGCCTGAATTTTAACTATGTGCAATATGAGGGAATTTCTCTAAAAATCTTCAGATCCACACGTCAGAATCCTTTCAAATTTGGTATACAACATCTCCAGGTGGGTCAGTTTCAAGTTTGATCAAATCGGGTCCCTGGGTTAATATTTTTGAATTTTAACTTAGTGCAACATGAGGGAATTTCTTTCAAAATCTTCTTCTCCAGAACCATGAATTTAAATCTTTTGATATTTGGTATACAACATCTTGGGTGGGGTGGGGGAGGATGGGCAGGGCAGGTTCAAATTTGTTCACATTAGGTCCATGGGTTAGTATTTGGGTTCCCTATGGGAGCCCGAATTTTGACTTAGTGCAATATGAGGAAATTTCTTCAAAAATCTTCTTCTTCAGATCCACTTGTCAGAATGCTTTCATATTTGGTATACAACATCTCTGGAGGGGGCAGATTCAAGATTGTTCAATTCAAGTTCTCTATGGGGGTGGGGGGAGGTTAGGTTCAAGTTTGTTCAAATCCATTCCCTTTTTCCATAAAATTTGCCTTTCAAACTGCAGTGAAATAACAACCTTGGAAGTTTGGCAGCGCTTGTCTACAGCCGATAGAATTGGAAGCAGTCATGAGGACCTATAATAATAATTATCTGACATAACACCAGATTTATGAATAATTCCATAGCTTCATTCCTCTGTAGTGTTGATGAACCATGACTAACTAACTGAATGTGACTCAAAATACTTCTTTGAACTACTTTGTCAGGTGAGTGATTAAAGCTCCTTGTTTATGTAAATTGTTTTATTACAAATTATTGTAGAGATCCTGTGGGCACTCTCCAATAATTTGTAATTAATATTGACTAACAAATTCAGACCACCAAAAATAATTACTCCCTCAACCACTTAAATTCACCAAATTAGTGACAGTAGAAGCTGTTCCCAAATTAAAGTAATTGGGGTCAAATTATCTGGTATTTGAATCATTTTTGCTGGGAGCATGGTGGCTCAGTGGTAGACTGTTGGACTTCTATGCTAGAGCTCCCCAGATCGATCCCCGTCTGGGACGACCCGCGTTGTGTCCTTGGGCAAGGCACTCTATCGCAGTTGCCTACATGGGGGCATGATGATGCCGTGTACTAAGGCATACTGCATGTGCACATGTCTTCAACCACTGTAACCCTGCTTGAGCGGAGCTTGAACAGAGTTAGAATGTTGAGGAGCTGACAGTTGCTCGTCGATGCTCGGTGGTTCTCTCCGGGTACTCTGGCTTCCTCCACCTGTAAAACTGTCACGGTCATGATTAGCTATTGTGCATAATTATGTGACCTTAAACAATAAATAAATAAATAATAAATCATATTTTTATACTGTACCAATGACCCAGACTTAGCTGGTGCTAACTCTAACAAAACCAGGGCCAAACACAAATTTTGCCCCCCAATCCCCAAAATTTGCATCCAAAACAAAAAGAAATCATGTCCTATAGGACCTCCATACTTCGCCCCTACTGCGCATGCGCAGTGTCAAGGACGTCCCGAAATTGGCGCCAATTATCATTCTCTGTTTGGCCCTTCATCAGTCAACATCTCACTGATCTTTGTGCTTGTAAATCTCAGTTTAAAGGATGCCAGACACGTAATTTTTGGAGAAATGGTGATTCTAAGGAGGATATAGAAGGAGGAGAGGAAAAAGGAGTGACAAAAAATAATCAGGGCTGTACTTAAAATTTTTTGATGAAATCATGTTAAGTTGCCTATTTTCGAGGCATGGGCCTCTTGTTGTCATTCTTGCTAAAATGTTGCACTGCTTATTCAGTGTTTCCTCTCCCCTGGCCTTCTAAGTCCCCCCTTGCAATTCTCCCATGCTTTTGGCATATTTTTGAGAAAGTTCATTTCTAAAATTCTCTTGGGAGAGCTGCTTGGTTACAGAATGTTTTCTGTTATTTTCCCCATAGTTATGTTTTCACCCATGGGTGTATAAACGTTGTGTTCTGCATCTTCCATCTGATGTTCTGCAGATTCTCCCCTGGGAGTCTCTGTCTTGCATCAGATAGAGTGTAATTTTGATGACTGATGTCGGGCCAGTTTTTTCAGTGCCTGGAGTCATGTTTTCTGGTGTTTTACACTGTTTGTTTACATTGGCAACAGCCTTTTTTGAGGGGGGATGTTTGCCTTTGGTGTAGTTTATCTCACTATAAGATACATTTCTATTATCCGTAAGTGTCTCATTAATTATTTAATATAAATTTAAAATTTTTGACCACACTTAGCCACCGGATCCATCGGGGCTCAACGTTACTTTTCAGAAACTTGGGCTTCGCTGAAAAAATATTTTTTCAAAATTATTTTGATTTGCAATTGTTTTTTCATTATTAATGGATCATGTTATTATGTATCTTTGTGTCAGGGGTTTGTGCGAGTAACTAGGACTTGTTGACTTTTCACAATGAAAGGATATTGTTCAAATTGTAATGGGAAGAAATCTTCCTCTGACTTTCATGATCATTGTATTAATTGTAGGCAGTGTTCTCGCACTAATCCCTGTTCTATATGTCAATATTGGGATGACAAACATTGGAAACGTGTGTCACGGTATGTTGTTACTGGAGAAAGGGCTATGCCGGCTCTTTCTCCGCAAGGTCACTCTACTCTCTCAGTTTCTATTTCAGAGGAACAAGAACAGGGTGATGTTTCCATGTTATCTTCTGCAAGTGCGCTTCCATCATCACAAATGAATACAGAGCTAGCGGCAAAAGTGCTCATGGAGATTAAACAAATGTCGTCCGCTAGCTCGCCCGGTGTAGCGTCCATTCACCGAATGGTTCGGCAGCCGGGTTCGTCCGATGCGGTCCAGGAGGAAATGTTGGGTGATGCGAGCACTATAAACATTCAATGTGCACACCCAGTGACGGCGGATAGTAGGCGAGATCGGAGGAAGCCTTTGAGTCCGGTTCCTAGCTCGTCCAGGTCCAGCCAGACCGCGAGCGTGAGAGGCCCCTCTCTCGTACAACAACATCTGGGACCAGATGTTGTGGTACAAAATGTGTCGCAAGCGGAGCATACGTCCGTCGCTCGGGACGCTCCGTTGTATAGGCAGTCCGCGGAGACTGCTCAGGCTTCTTCTTCTCGTCAGTGCACACGACCGCACCTTGGCTGCGTGACCGCCGATATCTTACCAGCTTCGCCGATCAGGGATTCTTCGGCGACCAGGTCACACCATCCGGCAGCCAGGGACACGAGGCCGATGGACTCCGGACGTTCGCATAGAAAAAGTATGCGGGAGCCATCTGATGCGGAGCTGCCCTCGGCAAAGCAGCGAAAGACTGCACCTCCGCAGGTCTCGATGCCGGACATACTTATGCAGATAGCACAACTTATCGCAGCATCCCAGCAGCCGACAGAAACGGTGTCGGATCGGGAATTATCCGACAGCGCTGGGTCGGTACGCTCCGCCGAAGCATCGGGGGCGGACGACCGGGAGCATCATGAGGTCCGACCGGATGGTGAAAGGGATACGGATGATTTGAAGCTATCCCTTTCGGAACAACATAAAGCTGCCGTGGACTTCATCCGGCACTTTCTCCCTCAAGTTGTTCCAGAGGATTATAGCGTCATTGGACTCTGAATTTTTTGAGCGGTTCAGGGACATCGCTCCCGAGTTTCCGTCGCAGTCCAATAATGTTGCAAGAACATTTGAATTATTGAACGACGCTATATTTAAACTTGCTTCCAAAACGGGGAAAGCAGGTTTCTTGTCCGCCAATACTCTCAACCTGCCTTTCATTAATGCAAGGAATAAATTTGACACGGCAGGACAGGGTATTCCAAGAGTTCCTCTGCGTATGGACGACGAGGCGGAAGACTTAGAGCTATCATTACTGTCGTCGGCTTCTATTCCAACTGCGGTGTTGGAAACAGCTCTTTCGTCTAACAGAGCCAATTTAGATGCCTTATCTTACGCAGATCACCTTACTAAGGCGTTATCACTGCGCCTTCAAGGGAAAGAATTTCAGGATATACAGTCCTCATTAAGACTTCTTTCAAGGGCAGTAGCTTATTCCACGTGTAACTCCGCCCTTTCAGTGGCAAACCTGGAGTTGGTTAGACGTGACGCAGCCCTAGCTACATCCACACTCGTGGATACTAAGGTGAAGAACTCTCTCAGAGTCGCTTCGGTCTCCGGAGAACTTCTCTTTGACGGCAAGCTTTCTGCTATTTATGATAAAATTACAAGGAAAGCTTCGGATTCTCTGTTGTTCAAATCTGCTTCTAAGAAGTCGGATACGGCAGACAAGAATAAGACAGGCACTTCTGGGTCTAATGCGCCCAAGAGAGGTTCCTATAGAGGTTCCGGTGCGTCCTCTTGGTCTTATTCGAGAGACCGTCAGGGTAGCGACTCTCGTTCGGGACGTCCTTCGGGCCGGGACAACCGGTCGGACGCCCCGAGGTCGACGGGACGAGGTGCGGGTTGTGGAGGACGTGGTTTCTCCTACCGCAGGCCTCGCAGGTCCAGGAGGTGATGGCTTAAACCTCTATCGCATACCGGTTGGCGGAAGGTTGTCGAGCTTTTCACAAGAATGGGCGTCGATTACGGACGACCCTTGGGTGAGAGGAGTGACTTCGGAAGGTCTAAAGATATCCTTCAAACGAAAGCCTCCATTAACTCGAAGTCCTAAGTGGACTCAACTTCTGTCAAATCCGCAGAAAAGAGACGCTCTATTATCAGAGGTGCAGTCTCTTTTAATGAAGAACGCGGTAGAGGTCGTAGAAAACCAGGAGACTCCGGGATTCTACAGCCATCTGTTTCTGGTTCCGAAACCAGACGGCTCGTTCCGTCCAGTCATAGATTTGGGCTGGATAAACAAGCTGATCGTCGCTCCGAAGTTTTATATGGAGACGATTCGGTCGGTCAGAGCGAGTATTCGGGTGAACGATTATGCAACAAGCATAGATCTCAAAGATGCGTACTTTCACGTCATGGTACATCCGACATTCAGAAAGTATCTACGCTTCGCAGTCCTAGGAGTGGTGTATCAATTCTGGGCGATGTGCTTCGGACTGAATCTAGCACCCTGGGCTTTCACTCAGGTAATGAACTCGGTAATGATCTATTTCCGAGCTCATTCGTCTGCGGTAACGTCGGCCTACCTGGACGACATTCTTCAGAGGTACGGCAACGAGTTAACGCTTCAGAACGATGTTCAGAATCTACTTCTATTGCTCCGACGTCTCGGTTTTATAGTAAACGAGGAGAAGTCGGATCTGGTGCCGTCCAAGTCATTCACACATCTGGGAATGAGCTTCGAGACGCACAACAATCTCGTTCGTCTGCCATTAACCAGAGCGAAATTAGTCAGTTGTTACGCTCGCTATTGTCTGCACGCAGACAAAGTCACAGCGAGAGAATTTATGAGACTGATAGGTCTGTGCGGAGCCGCTGCGGATCTCATTCCGATGGGGCGGTTACGCACGCGTCCTCTCCAAATTTTCTTGACTCAGAATTGGAGTGTGAAAATTCATTCGCTCGACGTAGACGTTCTCTTGTCAGATCAAGTGAAACAAGAGATTCAGACTTGGGCAAACATTCAGTGGTTAACTCAGGGAGTTCCGCTGCAGTTGCCGGATCCGAGTTTTACCATTATGACGGATGCCAGTCAAACAGGTTGGGGTGCATCATTGATCCCAACGGATTCGAGATGCCAGGGTCTTTGGGATCCGCAATTCCTGGGCAAGCACATAAACATCAAGGAAATGATGTCAATTTGGCTTGCGTTACGTCATTGGATGGACATTATTCACAATGCTCATGTCCAAATCCTATCCGACAATACGACAGTAGTGGCGTATATACGGAATCAGGGAGGCACTCATTCAGTTCCGTTGTTCAATCTAACGGAAAGAATCCTTCTGTTTGCGCTAGAACATCAGGTTCTTCTTTCGGTCCGTCACATACCGGGTCGTCTGAATGTGCTAGCAGACTCCCTTTCACGAAAGGGTCGCTTGTTGCCGTCGGAGTGGACTCTCAACAAACAAGTATTCAATCAGATTTGCTACCAATGGGAACGGCCAATGATAGACTTATTTGCGACACATCTCAACAATCAGTTGCAGACGTATGTGTCTCCGTGTCCGGATCCAAGAGCATTTGCAGTAGACGCTCTGTCGATCCCTTGGGACGGAATGATAGGATACGCGTATCCTCCAGCGCCGTTAATTAAGCAAGTATTGCTAAAGATAAAACAATCTCAATGCAAGATTCTGTTGGTAGCATCTCTGTCGCCACAGAGACCGTGGATAAATCTACTCAGGTGTCTGTTGTGGGACCTACCGCGAAAGCTTCCTCCACGGGAGGATCTTCTTGCGCAGGGGAAATCGCATCAACTCCATCACAACCCACAAGGTCTCAACCTTCACGTTTTTCCGTTGTGCGGTCCTTCTTGCATGGCAAGCACTTTACAGGACGATCAGTGGACGCGATTTCTAACTGTAGGAGGACCTCCTCTTCGCTAAACTATGCGGCTAAGTGGAAGGTTTTTCGTCGTTGGTGTAGGGATCATTCTGTAGATATTTTCGATCCCTCTATACCAGACATTGCAAACTTTCTAGTATACTTGTTTGACGAAATCAAACTGCAGCCTGTTACTATTAAGGGTTATAGGTCTACGTTATCTGATACCTATGCACATCATGATAGTTTACAAATTGGATCTAATGTCTCTTTATCTAAGTTGGTTAGAAACTTCTCGATAAATAGACCCAGAACTCTTAGATTAATTCCTAAATGGAATTTAGCTTGGGTTCTTCTTAAATTGAAGGAAAAGCCATTTGAACCTCTTGGGACAGTAGATTTCAAATTCTTATCTTATAAGACAGCTTTTCTCTTAGCTTTCTCTTCTGCTAGAAGAGTCAGTGAGCTTCATTCACTGTCGGTGGATGATTCTCACTATCGTAGTGTCGGGAACTCTATCACCTTCACTACTAATGTGGGTTTTTTAGCTAAGAATCAGGCTCCTAATAAATATCCGGAACCTATTGTTATTAAGGCTCTTCCGTCTTCAGACGGGCGTAGGCCTTTACTCTCTCCTGTTAGAGCGTTACGTATCTATAAACAGAGATCTCAGTTTATCAGAAAGGGACGGAAACGTTTCTTTCTGTCTTTGATGCCTAATAGAAGGGACATTTCGATCCATTCTATTGCTAGATGGATTCAATTAACTATCCATACTGCTTATAAGAGTTTATCTTCTTCTCAGCAGTCTGTGCTTAAGATTTCCGCTCATGAAGTAAGAGCTCTTGCTACTTCTTGGGCTTATGCTAATAGTATTGCTATTACAGATTTAATGAAGGCTGCTTATTGGTCTCAGCCATCCACATTCACGAATTTTTATCTCAGAAATATTGAGTCCATTTCTGGAGACCTGCATTGTTTAGGTCCGTTATCTGTTGATCAGAATGTCGTCCACTAAACAGTTGCAACTATAGTTATGCAGGCTTTCTGTTCCGGCAGTGACTCCGTCCGGCTGCCCTCTTCGCTCTGGGCTATTTGACCCAGGGCAAGGGGAAGGGGGGGGGGGGGTGTTCCCTTAGGTCACCTGCTTTATAGTGAAAAGCAAGGGAATGCCTCCTCCAAAGTCAGTATTTCTGAGTCGCTTCCGGGATGGTTTTAAAGTGTAATATTAATGTTAAAATTCATTCATGTCATATTTTTAAAGTGTAGCTCGGTGTGAAGCATTTGTATATGTCAAGTATCAAACGGGCTTTAATATACAATACTCGGACACTTTTAAAAGATTATAAAGAGTCAATTCTCTGGACTACTTTATTTATTGGCTTACTTTAAAAATAATTAGTATAAGGGTTATACTGGATGTTAATAGAGAACATGAATGTTATTGTGCTCAATTATAAAGGGTATTGTATCTTTCTAATTTAATATTAAATAAGAAAGATACATGTAAAGCCTAATACTCCTTTTCTCCTTAAGGGGTTACCTCTTTATTATATAGTTGAGCTTATTGGATTTTCCTCTATGTCCTATGCCCTCCAGCCTTTTTACTGTTCAGCTAAGTCTGGGTCATTGGTACAGTATAAAAATGTTAAAAAATTTATAGTAATTTATATATTTTTTATACTTACCAATGACCCAGACGGGGATGGCCCTCCCAGGAGTTGGGAACTCTTGCCTCCCCGCTGAGTACATAGCGCTGACCAGGCACTGCCAGTAAGAATGATAATTGGCGCCAATTTCGGGACGTCCTTGACACTGCGCATGCGCAGTAGGGGCGAAGTATGGAGGTCCTATAGGACATGATTTCTTTTGGTTTTGGATGCAAATTTTGGGGATTGGGGGGCAAAATTTGTGTTTGGCCCTGGTTTTGTTAGAGTTAGCACCAGCTAAGTCTGGGTCATTGGTAAGTATAAAAAATATATAAATTACTATAAATTTTTTAACTTTTGCCATATTTTGCAAAGTTCTGCTCGTAGTCTGTCCACCTTATACAAAACACACGATATGGTTACACATCGAATCAAGAAAAGATAGTCAATAAATAAGAGCAGAACTGTCAAAATGGATAGCTTTCCTCTGGTAAACGCTGTATGAGTGTAGTGCCAAAGGCCATGATGTCAAGCCTGAATATAAGCAACCTGTCATTTGCAAAATGGGGTCCTCAGAGGGTGAATTTGCTGATGCTATCCCATACAGTGGGTCAAATCAACCTCTACGTAAACATCTTTCTGTTTTGGTTTGAGACCTTGATTCAGACTGAGGTTCACAGAGGGTAAATTTTGTGAAGCTACCCTGCTGTGCAGGGTAGCATCATCAAATTCACACTCTGGGGACCACATTTTGCAGATGAAAGTCTGCTTATTTTCAGGCTTGCATGATGTACATGTAGTCTAAACCATGTGTTATTTTTATACAACAACCAATGGCCCAGACTTAGCTGGTGCTAACTCAAAAATATCCAGGGCCAAACACAAATTTTGCCCCCTCCCCTCCCCCCCCCCAATCCCCAAAATTTGCATGTAAAACTGAAAAAAATTATGTCCTATGTGGTCCTCCATACTTTTGTGATCTGTGCATGTGCAGTATCCAGGAAGCACTGAAATTTGCACCAAGCATCATTCTTTCCTTGTTTGGCCCTCTGTCAGATAACAACAAACTGACTTCTGTGCTTTTAAATCTCAGTTTTAGTGATGCCAGACACAAATCAATAGTGATTTTGGTGGATCCAAGGACACAATAGGATGATGGAAGGAAGAAACAGTGGTTTTGAGTGTTCAGGCCGTAACTTGATAATTTTTGACAAAATTATTTCATGTCTCCCAATTTTGGGACATGGGCCTGACGTCATCATTCTTGCGAATGATTTTGCCACTGTTTGTTAAGTGTTCCTTCCCTATCCTTCCTTGAAGCCCCCAGTTAAACTCCCATGCTTTTTGGCTTTTTTTATTGAATTTTTTTTTATAAATTTCTTAGGAGTTTAACGTGTTTCACAGAATGTTTATTCTGTGTATCCCCATGGTTACATCCTCACCCTAGGGGTGTTTAGGCGTTTTTGGTCATGCATTATACATCCGATATATCATATTTTCTTCTGATGAAGATCTTGCTTTACATCGGATAGTTCAAAATCTGTTACTGATTTCGTGCCGTGTTATTCAGTGCCTGGAGTCTTGTTTCTGATTTTCAGTTGACGTTGTTTACATTGACAACGCTCTGTTTATATATGTAGTTTCCTATTTATTAATCATGGTAGGATTATTGTAAGATACATTATATATTCCGGTAGTGTAGCATTAATTTTTGGAGAGTAAAAAAAAATTTTGTCCACTCTTAGGCTCTATCGGAATCCATTTGGGCTCATCGTTCCCTTTGGGGACTTGGGCTCATGTCAAAATATTTTCGTAAAAAAATTTTATTTTGAATTATTTTTTGAATTATTGTTTTGAATAACATTATTATGTACCTTTTTCAGATATTTATTGGGAGTTGGTGCAAGTACTGTTGACTTTAATTTTATTCAAAATGAAAGCTTATTGCTCAAATTGCAACTCGAGGAAGTCTTCCTCTGATTCACATGATAATTGTATCACCTGTAGTCAGTGTACTTGCACTAATTCCTGTTTAATATGTGTCATTTGGGATGACAAACGTTGGAGATGGGTGTAACGGTACATTGTTAGCGGCAAGAGACCAATGTCGGTCCTCTCGCCACAGAGTCACTAGTTTTTCAGTTTCTATTTCAGAGGAACGAGAACATGGTGATGTTTACGTGACGCCATCAGAGAGTGTGCTTCCATCGCCGCAATTAGATAGTCAATCAGAGCTAGTGGCTAAAGTGCTCTTAAATATTAGACAGGGCAATAAACCACACACCCGTGATTTCGGATCCCTGTCGCCAGCAGCTAGCTCGACTGGTGAAGCGGTTACTCCGTCCGTGGGTACCGTGATGTCGGGTGTGTCCGTTGCGGTCGAGGAGAGTAAAAAGGGTAGAGTGAGCACTATAAAATACAAACAGGCTCACCCTGCAACAACGTATAGGAAGAAGCCGGCAAGTTCAGCGGTAAGCTCGGCAAGGTCTGATAGGACTGCGAGCGAGAGAGTCCCCTCCTCTCTTTCACAACAACATCTGGGGCCAGATGTTGTGGTTCGGAACTTGCGTCAGTCAGAGCTTCACCTCCCATCCGGGATGCTCCGTTCAGTTCACAGCCGGGATCAGATACAGTTACGGCTTCTTCAGCGTCTACCAAGCACACACGACTGCACCTTGGCTATGTGACTTCTGATATCCAGCCTGCATCGCCGAGAAAGGACCACTCTTCGTCAAATAAGTCATACCATCCGGTAGCCAAGGAGATGAGGCCTCATTCATCGGGACATCCGCAGAAAAGAGCCATCTGGGACACACTGTCCCAGGAGCAGCAGGTGGCCAAGCAACAGAAGACTGCTGCTCCTCAGGCCTCCGTAATGGACTTGCTGTCGCAAATCGCGCAGCTTATCGCAGTATCCCAGCAGGTGCATGAGCAACCTACGGCAGTCTTGGAACCCGAGATGTTGGATGACGCCGGGTCGGTCCAGTCATCTGCGCATTCAGATGCCGATGACCGTCAGTCTTATCAGATTCCGTCGGATGGTGAAAGGGATTTGGAGGAGAATGACCCTTCCCTTTCGGAACAACACATGGTGGCGATGGATCTAATTCATCATTGCTTCCCTGAGTTCGTTCCTGAGAATCAGAATGCTGCAACCGCTCATAAGAAGCTGCTAGCGTCGTTAGACGCTGACTATATCCAGACAAAGGAGGAGGTCCTTTCCTTTCCTGTACAGTCTAGACAGGTATCACAGGCCTTCGGTCTTCCAAACGACGCCCTATTTAATCTTTCCAGTGGAAAGAACAAAGGCAGCTTCTTATCATCATCTTCCGTACGTCTACCGTTTATTGGACCACGTTCATTTAAAATGGTAGGGGAAGGTGTTCAGAGAGTTCCTCTGCCTTTGGATGAGCAGGCCGAGGACCTAGACATGTCCTTACCTCCATCATTCACAATTCGCTCGGACATGATTGAGATGGCAATTTCTTCTAACAGAGCGAATTTAGATACTATGTCTTACGCAGATCACCTTATGAGAGCTATGGCACAACGTCTCAATGGGAAGGAATTTGAGGACGTTTGTACCTCTTTAAGAGTTCTTTCCAGGGCTATTATGTTTACCACATATAACTCCGCCTTAACTGTAGCTAATTTGGAGTTAATTAGACGTGATGGATCCCTTGCGTCGTCATCCTTAATAGATGACAGGGTGAGTTGCACTTTTATCTGGTCATGATATCTTTGACGACAAGCTTTCCTTGGTCTACGACCAAGCTACAAAGAAAGCGTCAAACATTATGCTACTTAAGTCGGCGTCTAATAAACCTGCAAAAGCATAAAAGAGTAAAGGAGGACGTTTGGGACAAAAATCGTCCAAAGGGAACTCCTCACGAGGATATAAGAGATCCTCGTATTCTTACTCTAGAGATCGTCAGTATAGCGACTCAGGAAGGGGGTGTGGGTCTGGCCGAGGGAACCGGTCAGACGCTCCCAAGCCGGTGGGTCGAGGCTCTTCACGTTGAGGACGTGGTTTCTCCTCCCTTAGGCCTCGCAGATCCTACACGTGATGGTTAGGACCTCTATTGCGTTTCAGTTGACGGAAGGTTATCAAGATTCGTGAGAAACTGGATAACTATTACGGAAGACCAGTGGGTGAAAAGTGTGATCTCATCAGTATGGCTTGACAAAAAAATCACACCTCGCGAACTAAATGTCGAACAGGCAAGATTTGAATCAATCAAAACAAAACTATTTTGTTTGAAAATGCACAACCATAAAAAAAATTATGAATTTGACTGGCCAACGTGTCGAAAAAGTCTCAATAATACGGTATTTTAATCCGCAGAGTGCTATTCTGTTTTTGACACACTGACATGACCGTAATCCGGCCCATTAATTATTACCAACCAATGAGGCGTTGGCACAAATATGTGCGACATCCCACCAGTGCTCACTGCATACTGTAAGAAAAAAAATTCGTAGAACATCTTAGCGCAGATCTAGGGTGGTTTATATTCGCAGCACAAATGTGTATCTTTAAAACAATTAATTGGTTGTGTTTGTGTTCAATGCCGTTCATTCAAATTCATTCACGCTTCTGTTTTTATTAAACTTGTGGAAAATGATGTGTGTGCAAACGGTAAACTTTATCGAGGACACCAGGTGAAAATTTGATAAACGTCATTGTAAATGACACACTCACGCAAATAAATATGGGAAAACTGGTACTTTAAGCATACTCTAAGTGTATACCGGCAAGTATTTTTATACTGTACCAATGACCAATACTGTACCAATGACCCAGACTTAGCTGGTGCTAACTCTAACAAAACCAGGACCAAACACAAATTTTGCCCCCCAATCCCCAAAATTTGCATCCAAAACTAAAAGAAATCATGTCCTAAAGGACCTCCATACTACGCCTCTACTGCGCATGCGCAGTGACGCAGACGTCCCGATATTGGCGCCAATTATCATTCTCTGTTTGGCCCTTCATCAGTCAACATCTCACTGATCTTTGTGCTTGTAAATCTCAGTTTAAAGGATGCCAGACACGTAATTTTTGGAGAAAATGTGATTCTAAGGAGGATAGAAGGAGGAGAGGAAAAAGAAGTGACAAAAAAAATAATCAGGGCTGTACTTAAAATTTTTTGATGAAATTATGTTAAGTTGCCTATTTTCGAGGCATGGGCCTCTTGTTGTCATTCTTGCTAAATGTTGCACTGCTTATTCAGTGTTTCCTCTCCCCTAGCCTTCTAAAGTCCCCCCTTGCAATTCTCCCATGCTTTTGGCATATTTTTGAGAAATTTCATTTCTAAAATTTCCTGGGAGAGTTGCTTGGTTACAGAATGTTTTCTGTTATTTTCCCCATAGTTACGTTTTCACCCATGGGTGTATAACGTTTGTGTTCTGCATTTTCCATCTGATGTTCTGCAGATTCTCCCCTGGGAGTCTCTGTTTTGCATCAGATAGAGTGTTAGTTGATGACTGATTCCGGGCCAGTTTTTTCAGTGCCTGGAGTCCTGTTTTCTGGTGTTTACATTGGCAACAGCCTTTTTTGAGGGGGGCTGTTTGCCTTTGCTGTAATTTGTCTCACTATAAGATACATTTATATTATCCGTAAGTGTCTCATTAATTATTTAATATAAATTTAAAATTTTTGACCACACTTTGCCATCGGATCCATCGGGGCTCAACGTTACTTTTCAGCAACTTGGGCTTCGCTGAAAAAATATTTTTTCAAAATTATTTTGATTTGCAATTGTTTTTTCATTTATTAATGGATCATGTTATTATGTATCTTTGTGTCAGAGGTTTTTGCGAGTAACTAGGACTTGTTGTTGTCCTTTCACAATGAAGGGACATTGTTCAAATTGTAATAGGAAGAAATCTTACTCTGACTTTCATGATCATTGTATTAATTGTAGTCAGTGTTCTCGCATTAATCCCTGTCCTATATGTGAATATTGGGATGAGAAACATTGGAAACGTGTGTCACGATATGTTGTTTCTGGAGAAAGGGCTATGCCGGCTCTTTCTCCGCAAGGTCACTCTACTCTCTCAGTTTCTATTTCAGAGGAACAAGAACAGGGTGATGTTTCCATGTTATCTTCTACAAGTGTGCGTCCGTCGTCACAAATGAATTCAGAGCTAGCGGCAAAAGTGCTCATGGAGATTAGACAAATGTCGTCCGCTAGCTCGCCCGGTGTAGCGTCCATTCACCGAATGGTTCGGCAGCCGGGTTCGTCCGATGCGGTCCAGGAGGAAATTTTGGGTGATGCGAGCACTATAAACATAATAGATGCACACCCAGTGACGGCGGATAGTAAGCGAGAACGGAGGAAGCCTTTGAGTCCGGTTCCTAACTCGTCCAGGTCCAGCCGGGCCGTGAGCGAGAGAGGCCCCTCTCTTGTACAACAACATCTGGGACCAGATGTTGTGGTACAAAATGTGTCTTTAGCGGAGCATACGTCCGTCGCTCGGGACGCTCCGTTGTATAAGCAGTCCGCAGAGATTGTTAAGGCTTCCTCTTCTCGTCAGCGCACACGACCGCACCTTGGCTGCGTGACCGCCGATATATTACCAGCTTCGCCGATCAAGGATTCTTCGGCGACCAGGTCACACCATCCGGCAGCCAGGGATTCGAGACCGATGTACTCCGGAGGTTCGCATAGGAAAAGTATGCGGGAGCCATCTGATGCGGAGCTGCCCTCGGCAAAGCAGCGAAAGACTGCGCCTCCGCAGGTCTCGACGCCGGACATTCTTGTGCAGATAGCACAGCTTATCGCAGCATCCCAGCAGCCGACAGAAACGGTGTCGGATCGAGAATTATCCGACGGCGCTGGGTCGGTACGCTCCGCCGAAGCATCGGGGGCGGACGACCGGGAACATCATGAGGTCCGACCGGATGGTGAAAGAGATACGGATGACTTGGAGCTATCCCTTTCGGAACAACATAAAGCTGCCGTGGACTTCATCCGGCACTTTCTCCCTCAAGTTGTTCCGTCGGGCCAGACTGCTGCGGTTCCGGACAAGAGGATTATAGCGTCATTGGACTCTGAATTTTTTGAGCGGTTCAGGGACATCGCTCCCGAGTTTCCGTCGCAGTCCAATAATGTTGCAAGAACATTTGAATTATTGAACGACGCTATATTTAAACTTGCTTCCAAGACGGGGAAAGCAGGTTTCTTGTCCGCTAATACTCTCAACCTGCCTTTCATTAATGCAAGGAATAAATTCGATACGGCAGGACAGGGTATCCTGAGAGTTCCTCTGCGTATGGACGATGAGGCGGAAGACTTAGAGCTATCATTACCGTCGTCGGCTTCTATTCCAACCGCTGTGTTGGAAACAGCTATTGCGTCTAACAGAGCCAATTTAGATGCCTTATCTTACGCAGATCACCTTACTAAGGCGTTATCACTGCACCTTCAAGGGAAAGAGTTTCAGGATATACAATCCTCTTTAAGACTTCTTTCTAGGGCAGTAGCTTATTCCACGTGTAACTCCGCCCTTTCAGTGGCAAATCTGGAGTTGGTTAGACGTGACGCAGCCCTAGCTACATCCACACAAGTGGATACTAAGGTGAAGAACTCTCTTAGAGTCGCTTCGGTCTCAGGAGAACTTCTCTTTGACGGCAAGCTTTCTGCTATTTATGATAAAATTACAAAGAAAGCTTCGGATTCTCTGTTGTTCAAATCTGCTTCTAAGAAGTCGGATACAGCAGACAAGAATAAGACAGGCACTTCTGGGTCTAATGCGCCCAAGAGAGGTTCCTATAGAGGTTCCGGTGCGTCCTCTTGGTCTTATTCGAGAGACCGTCAGGGTAGCGACTCTCGTTCGGGACGTCCTTCAGGCCGGGACAATCGGTCGGACGCCCCGAGGTCGACGGGGCGAGGTGCGGGTCGTGGAGGACGTGGTTTCTCCTACCGCAGGCCTCGCAGGTCCAGGAGGTGATGGCTTAAACCTCTATCGCGTGCCGGTTGGCGGAAGGTTGTCGAGCTTTTCACAAGAATGGGCGTTGATTACGGACGACCCTTGGGTGAGAGGAAGGTCTAAAGATATCCTTCAAACGAAAGCCTCCATTAACTCGAAGTCCAAAGTGGACTCATCTTCCGTCAAATCCGCAGAAAAGAGACGCTCTGTTATCAGAGGTGCTGTCTCTTTTAATGAAGAACGCGGTAGAGGTCGTAGAAAACCAGGAATCTCCGGGATTCTACAGCCATCTGTTTCTGGTTCCGAAACCAGATGGCTCGTTCCGTCCAGTCATAGATTTGAGCTGGATAAACAAGCTGATCGTCGCTCCGAAGTTTTATATGGAGACGATTCGGTCGGTCAGAGCGAGTATTCGGGTGAACGATTATGCAACAAGCATAGATCTCAAAGATGCGTACTTTCACGTCATGGTACATCCGACATTCCGAAAGTACCTACGCTTCGCAGTCCTAGGAGTGGTGTATCAATTCCGGGCGATGTGCTTCGGATTGAATCTAGCACCCTGGGCTTTCACTCGGGTAATGAACTCGGTAATGATCTATTTCCGAGCTCATTCGTCTGCGGTAACGTCGGCCTACCTGGACGACATTCTTCAGAGGTACGGCAATGAGTTAACGCTTCAGAACGATGTTCAGAATCTACTTCTATTGCTCCGACGTCTCGGTTTTATAGTAAACGAGGAGAAGTCGGATCTGGTGCCGTCCAAGTCATTCACTCATCTGGGAATGAGCTTCGAGACGCACAACAATCTCGTTCGTCTGCCGTTAACCAGAGCGAAATTAGTCAGTTGTTACGCTCGCTATTGTCTGCACGCAGACAAAGTCACGGCGAGAGAATTTATGAGACTGATAGGTCTGTGCGGAGCCGCCGCAGATCTCATTCCGATGGGGCGGTTATGCACACGTCCTCTTCAAATTTTCTTGACTCAGAATTGGAGTGTGAAAATTCATTCGCTCGATGTAGACGTTCTCTTGTCGGATCAAGTGAAACAAGAGATTCAGACTTGGGCAGACATTCAGTGGTTAACTCAGGGAGTTCCGCTGCAGTTGCCGGATCCGAGTTTTACCATTATGACGGATGCCAGTCAAACAGGTTGGGGTGCATCATTAATCCCAACGGATTCGAGATGCCAGGGTCTTTGGGATCCGCAATTCCTGTGCAAGCACATAAACATCAAGGAAATGATGTCAATTTGGCTTGCGTTACGTCACTGGATGGACATTATTCACAATGCTCATGTCCAAATCCTATCCGACAATACGACAGTAGTGGCGTATATACGGAATCAGGGAGGCACTCATTCAGTTCCGTTGTTCAATCTAACGGAAAGAATCCTTCTGTTTGCGCTAGAACATCAGGTTCTTCTTTCGGTCCGTCACATACCGGGTCGTCTGAATGTGCTAGCAGACTCCCTTTCACGAAAGGGTCGCTTGTTGCCGTCGGAGTGGACTCTCAACAAACAAGTATTCAATCAGATTTGCTACCAATAGGAACGGCCAATGATAGACTTATTTGCGACACATCTCAACAATCAGTTGCAGACGTATGTGTCTCCGTGTCCGGATCCAAGAGCATTTGCAGTAGACGCTCTGTCGATCCCTTGGGACGGAATGATAGGATATGCGTATCCTCCAGCGCCGTTAATTCAACAAGTATTGCTAAAGATAAAACAATCTCAATGCAAGATTCTGTTGGTAGCATCTCTGTCGCCACAGAGACCGTGGATAAATCTACTCAGGTGTCTGTTGTGGGACCTACCGCGAAAGCTTCCTCCACGGGAGGATCTTCTTTCGCAGGGGAAATCGCGCCAACTCCATCACAACCCGCAAGGTCTCAACCTTCACGTTTTTCCGTTGTGCGGTCCTTCTTGCATGGCAAACACTTTACAGGACGAGCAGTGGACGCGATTTCTAACTGTAGGAGGACCTCCTCTTCGCTAAACTATGCGGCTAAGTGGAAGGTTTTTCGTCGTTGGTGTAGGGATCATTCTGTAGATATATTCGATCCCTCTATACCAGACATTGCAAACTTTCTAGTATACTTGTTTGACGAAATCAAACTGCAGCCTGTTACTATAAAGGGTTATAGATCTATGTTATCTGATACCTATGCACATCATGATAGTTTACAAATTGGATCTAATGTCTCTTTATCTAAGTTGGTTAGAAACTTTTCGATAAATAGACCCAGAACTCTTAGACTAATTCCTAAGTGGAATTTAGCTTGGGTTCTTCTTAAATTGAAAGAAAAGCCATTTGAACCTCTTGGGACAGTAGATTTCAAATTCTTATCTTATAAGACAGCTTTTCTCTTAGCTTTCTCTTCTGCTAGAAGAGTCAGTGAGCTTCATGCACTGTCGGTGGATGATTCTCACTATCGTAGTGTCGGGAACACTATCACCTTCACTACTAATGTGGGTTTTTTAGCTAAGAATCAGGCTCCTAATAAATATCCGAAACCTATTGTTATTAAGGCTCTTCCGTCTTCAGACGGGCGTAGGCCTTTACTCTGTCCTGTTAGAGCATTACGTATCTATAAACAGAGATCTCAGTTTATCAGAAAGGGACGGAAACGTTTCTTTCTGTCTTTGATGCCTAATAGAAAGGACATTTCGGTCCATTCTATTGCTAGATGGATTCAATTAACTATCCGTACTGCTTATGAAAATTTATCTTCTTCTCAGCAGTCTGTGCTTAAGATTTCTGCTCATGAAGTAAGAGCTCTTTCTACTTCCTGGGCTTATGCTAATAGTGTTGCTGTTACAGATTTAATGAAGGCTGTTTATTGGTCTCAGCCATCCACATTTACGAATTTTTATCTCAGAAATATTGAGTCCATTTCTGGAGACCTGCATTGTTTAGGTCCGTTATCTGTTGCTCAGAATGTCGTCCACTAAACAGTTGCAACTATAGTTATGCAGGCTTTCTGTTCTGGCAGTGACTCCGTCCGGCTGCCCTCTTCGCTCTGGGCTATTTGACCCAGGGCAAGGGGAAGGGGGGGAGGGGGGTGTTTCCTTAGGTCACCTGCTTTATAGTGAAAAGCAAGGGAATGCCTCCTCCAAGTCAGTATTTCTGAGTCGCTTCCGGGATGGTTTTAAAGTGTAATATTAATGTTAAAATTCATTCATGTCTTATTTTTAAAGTGTAGCTCGGTGTGAAGCATTTGTATATGTCAAGTGTCAAACGGGCTTTAATATACAATACTCGGACACTTTTAAATGACTATAAAGAGTCTCAATTCTCTGGACTACTTTATTTATTGGCTTACTTTAAAAATAATTAGTATAAGGGATATACTGGATGTTAATAGAGAACATGAATGTTATTGTGCTCAATTATTAAGGGTAGTGTATCTTTCTGATTTAATATTAAATAAGAAAGATACATGTAAAGCCTAATACTCCTTTTCTCCTTAAGGGGTTACCTCTTTACTATATAGTTGAGCTTATTGGATTTTCCTCTATGTCCTAGGCCCTCCAGCCTGTTTACTATTCAGCTAAGTCTGGGTCATTGGTACAGTATAAAAATGTTAAAAAATTTATAGTAATTTATATATTTTTTATACTTACCAATGACCCAGATGGGGATGGCCCTCCCTGGAGTTGGGAACTCTTGCCTCCCCGCTGAGTACATAGCGCTGACCAGGCACTGCCAGTAAGAATGATAATTGGCACCAATTTCGGGACGTCTGCGTCACTGCGCATGCGCAGTAGAGGCGTAGTATGGAGGTCCTTTAGGACATGATTTCTTTTTGTTTTGGATGCAAATTTTGGGGATTGGGGGGCAAAATTTGTGTTTGGCCCTGGTTTTGTTAGAGTTAGCACCAGCTAAGTCTGGGTCATTGGTAAGTATAAAAAATATATAAATTACTATAAATTTTTTAACTTTTCTATTATTTACCGGCTGTTGATAACATCCACCCACCCACCCCTCCCCCGGAAAAATTAGCTCTCTCCTACCAAGCTTTAATATCACCGTAAACCCTACCTTTTCCCCCAAAGCGAGCTATCACTTGCCGAAGAATCAACGAGTTAAGGCTTGAATTTAATCACCCAGGTTTTGGACTCCTCAATATAATTTGTACGGATCTGTGTTTGTGATATATTGACATCCTGTTCGCTTTCATTAACTGGAATCAAATAATTAAATTTTCCAACGATAACCCCCACAACAACCCACCCCCAAAAAGAAAGACCACCAGCAATTTTAATTATTAATTCACCATAATATTGTTGAATATGACAATTGTTTTAACTTAATTTAAAGTCAAAACACAACCTGCAAGATCAACGTAGACCTTACATATCAAAGTCGCTGATCTTAATTACCCTTGATTAACAGGACTCAGATTTTTAATGCACTGTACAGGTAATGTGAAAGCCTGTTCCTCTTCCTCTACCACTGTCTGTTCTGAGCTATATCATTAGAACTGTCAAGAGTACAGTAATTCCATTTCAAAACCAGAAAGGAATTTTCAATTTTCCCTGACTGAGTCTGATTCAATCACAGTTTAGTTGAAATTCTCTTTCTGCTTTTCTGCCCAAAACATTAGAATCTTACAAACCAAAAAAAAACGTGAAGTGTTGCATCTCTGATGCTTTTTTCGGTTTTATTTCTTCAAACTGTCTTGATTTTGAAATACAGTAGAGCCCACTTAACTGGATATCTCTTATTAAATCATTACCCCCATGGGAACCCTGGGAAGTGGTGTAGTGCTAATTTATTGTGGCAAACACTTTCTGATTTACCAGTAAAGTATGTCCCAGAACCAACAGCCATGGTTGATGTCCCCTTAGGTTGGCAGTATAGGTGTAAATGATTGGTTAAACCTGACTTCATACCAGTGTTGTGGTCATGATATAGCTATAGATGCTGAAAATGACAGTAAACACCAATAAATAAATAAGTGACTGATCAGTCCTGTTAATTGAATAAAATTTCAAACACCAAACCATTCACCATACCTCAGTACAGATTTGATCTCTTAATTGCCAATATGTTATAGAGTAAATTGAATAAAGAATCTGGTAATCAGTGTGCAAAATTTGACGAAAACGCGTCGTGGTTACGCAGATTTAAATCTATGCGAACAGATTACCGGTTCGCCAACAAAAGTTCACACATTTTTAGCTCAACTTGACAAAGTCAAGATAAGCTATTGCCATCACGCCTGTGGAAGCCTGTTAGCCTGTTAGTCTGTGAGTCTGTTCACATTTTCCTTTAGCACAGGCTTCACCCCGTAGTTCTTGTCTGATCATCACGAAATTTCATATGCAGGTTTGGGGTCATGTCTAGATGAGAATGTCCCCTTTTGGTTGCGATCGGTCAACTGGTATGGCTGCCTGAGCCCAGAACCCAAAAACCATTAGCACAGTCTACAGATCATATTTATAAAGGGATTTCATTGTAACTTGGTAGGATGCCTCTGTATAATGCCTAGATGAGAACGTCCCCTTTTGGTCATGATCTGTCAACCGTGACGACTGCCCAAGCCCAAAACCTGAGAACCTTTAGCACAGGCTTCAGGTCACATTTATGGAGGGAATTCATTGTAACTTGGTAGGTAGACTTCATATAATGTCTAGATGAGAACGTCCCCTTTTGGACGTGATTGGGCAACTGTGACAGCTACAGGGGCTCGAAGCCAGAAAACCTTTAGCACAGTCTCCAGGTCATATTTATGAAGGTATTTCATTGGAACTTGGTAGGATGACTCCAAATAAGGTCTAGATGAGAAAGTCCCCTTTTGGTTGCGATCATTCAGCCTTGATGGCTGCCCGAGCCCAAAAACCTTTAGCATAGTCTATAGGTTGTATTTATTGCAGGATTTCATTTTAACTTGTTAGGGTAACTCCATATAATGCCTAGATGATGACATCCTCTTTTGGTCATGATTGGTCAACTGTGACAGCTACAGCTGAAGCCCAAAAACTTTGATCACAGTCTACAGGTCGTATTTATGAAGGGAGTTCATTGTGACTTCATAGGATCACTCCAGATGATGCCCAGATGAGAATGTCCCCTTTTGGTTGCGATCATTGAACCATGATGGCTGCCCAAGCCTGAAAACATTTAGTACAGTCTACAGGTCATATTTATGAAGGGATTTCATTGTAACTTGGTAGGTTGACTTCATATAATGTCTAAATGAGAATGTCCCCTTTTGGACACGATTGGGCAACTGTGATGGCTACAGGGGCCCGAAGCCTGAAAACCTTTAGCTCAGTCTACAGGTCATATTTATGAAGGGATTTCATTGTAGCTTGGTAGGATGACTCCAAATAATGTCTAGATGAGAACGTCCCCTTTTGGTTGCGATCATTCAGCCTTGATGGCTGCCCGAGCCCAAAAACCTTTGACATAGGCTATATGTTGTATTTATGGAAGAATTTTATTGTAACTTGTTAGGTTGACTCCATATAATGCCTAGATGATGACATCCCCTTTTGGTTGTGATTGGTCAACTGTGACAGCTACAGGGGCCCGAAGCCCGAAAACCTTGAGCACAGTCTACAGGTCATATTTATGAAGAGATTTCATTGTAACTTCAGACGATCACTCCAGATGATGCCCAGATGAGAATGTCCCCTTTTGGTTGCGATCATTCAACCATGATGGGTTGCCCGAGCCCGAAAACCTTTAGGCCAGTTTACAGGTCATATTTATGAGGGGATTTCATTGTAACCTGGTAGGTTGACTTCATATAATATCTAGATGAGAACGTCCCCTTTTGGACGTGATTGGGCAACTGTGATGGCTACAGGGGTCGGAAGCCCGAAAACCTACAGGTCATATTTATGAAGGGATTTCATTGTAACTTCGTAGGATCACTCCAGGTGAGAATTTCCCTTTTGGTTGCGATCATTCAACCATGATGGCTGCCCAAGCCCGAAGCCCAAAAACCTTTAGCACGGTCTACAGGTCATATTTATGAAGGAATTTCATTGTAACTTGGTAGGTTGACTTCATATAATGTCTAGAATAGAACGTCCTCTTTTGGACATGATTGGGCAACTGTGACAGTTACAGGGGCCTGAAGCCCAAAAACCTTTACCACAGTCTACAGGTCATATTTATGAAGGGATTTCATTGTAGTTTGGTAGGACGACTCCAAATAATGTCTAGATGAGAACGTCCCCTTTTGGTCGTGATCATTCAGCCTTGATGGTTGCCCGAGTCCAAAAACCTTTCGCATAGTTATTCGGTCGTATTTATGGAAGGATTTCATTGTAACTTGTTAGGTTGACTCAATATAATGCCTAGATGATGACGTCCCCTTTTGGTTGTGATTGGTCATCTGTGACGGCTACAGGTGCCCGAAGCCCGAAACCCTTCGGCACAGTCTACAGGTCAGATTTATGAAGGGATTTCATTGTAACTTCGTAGGATCACTCCAGATGATGCCCAGATGAGAGTGTCCCCTTTTGGTTGCGATCATTCAACCATGATGGCTGCCCGAGCCCGAAGCCCGAAAACCTTTAGCACAGTCTACAGGTCATATTTATGAAGGGATTTCTTTGTAACTTGGTAGGTTGACTTCATATAATGTCAAGATGAGAACATCCCCTTTTTGACGTGATTGGGAAAATGTGATGGCCACAGGGGCCTGAAGCCCGAAAATCTTTAGCACAGTCTACAGGTCATATTTTTGAAGCGATTTCATTGTAATTTGGTAGAATGACTCCAAATAATGTCTAGATGAGAATGTCCCCTTTTGGTCGCTATCATTCGGCCTTGATGGCTGCCCGAGCCTAAAACCCCAAAACCTTTAGCATGGTCTGTAGGTTGTATTTATGGAAGGATTTCATTTTAACTTATTAGGTTGACTCCATATAATGCCTAGATGATGACATCCCCTTTTGGTCGTGATTGGTCAACTGTGACGGCTTCAGGGGCACGAAGCCCGAAAACCTTGAGCACAGTCTACAGGTCATATTTATGAAGGGATTTCATTGTAACTTTGTAGGATCACTCCAGATGAAGACCAGATGACAACGTCCCCTTTTGGTCATGATCATTCAACCGTGATGGCTTCCCGAGCCCAAAACCTGAAAAACATTAGTACAGACTACAGGTCGTATTTGTGAAGGGATTTCATTGCAACTTAGTAGAATGACTCAGTATAATGTCGAGATGAGGACGACCCATTTTAGTTGCAATCGGTCAACCATCATGGCTACACAGGCCTCAAGCTCGAAAACCTTTAGCACAGTCTACAGGCCATATTTATGAAGGGATTTCAATGTAACTTGATAGGATGGCTCGTTTTGGAATAATTTCACTGTAACTTGGTAACTTCCGTTGACATACATTAACTGTGAGGGCCACAAACATTAACTGTGAGGTCATATTAACCCACCCCACAGCTCTTCAGTATAGTGTATTATTTTTAGTAAAAACATAGCATACAGGGAACAGAAATTAACATATTCCCAATTATCACAATTCTTGTCTTATTTCATAATCCTTTCATAAACATTGAACATTATCCTTTTCATCAAACACAACACACAGACAAGTTAAGCTATAGTGCCATTGACACTTTCATTGTGTTGTTACAATTAATGGGAGAGTGCCTCTTCATGTAGGCACTCTCCTATTGTAACAATGCAAATCGATGGAGATGAAGTAATTTTACTTCCAAGATAATTTGAAGGACATCCACAGAATATGAAGCCTTTAACTTTTGGTACCTGCAGTTCAGAATAAAGCCCAAATATGGGCTTCTAGCACTCTACAAGTTAACCAGCCTTTCTTGTGTCTTGAGAGGCAGGCTATATATATTTCAATTCCGCATGATATACTTGTTAATGATAAAAAGGCAGTTTCCCAAGAATGTTTATGTAGCCGAGTGTTTCGTTAGCCATCTCCAAACTACAAGAATGGTAAGTCTGTTAGAGTCATTTTTTAAAATTTTGCACACTGAGTAATCTATCAAAGAATTCCTCAGACAACCTCTAAATTCTGAATTTTTAAAGATCAAGTTGGCCTGAGTACCCTATTATATCTTGTTTGACAAACTTGGGCAAAGCACCATTGGCTCTTTTGAACAAGATATTATGGAATAAATGATTAGTTTATTTCCAAAATTTAGGAAAATAACCACTTCTTGTTAATTTAATACTCTTGTTTATTGAAATGTTTTGTCACTGGCAATCTGGGTATCAATTAATGCCTTTACATGAGTCGGCTGCATTTGCCTGCATAATTGGCAAATTGAACAGTTGGAGGAAAAAGTCTTTTCAAAAAATTTCAACAAAACCATATCATGTGACCCTTCATTGGAACGAGCTCTTCAAGCCATGATATGGTTTCTTTGAGCTTGTTTCAGTCACGGGTCATATGATATTGTTTTGTTAAAAAAAAATTGAAAAAATAGAATTTTAAGTAATAAATTTTGATATCATGTGCATTGGGTAAAGGGTCAACAGGGCCCTACTGTATTTGGTTTATGAAATATCACTCAGAGGTGGAAATGTGTTGTGACCAGATTGCAATCTGGGGCCAATACTATATAACTCTTACAGTCATATATTTTTATACTGTACCAATGACCCAGACTTAGACTTAGCTGGTGCTAACTCTAACAAAACCAGGGCCAAACACAAATTTTGCCCCCCAATCCCCAAAATTTGCATCCAAAACAAAAAGAAATCATGTCCTAAAGGACCTCCATACTACGCCTCCACTGCGCATGCGCAGTGACGCAGACGTCCCGAAATTGGCGCCAATTATCATTTCTCTGTTTGGCCCTTCATCAGTCAACATCTCACTGATCTTTGTGCTTGTAAATCTCCGTTTAAAGGATGCCAGACACGTAATTTTTGGAGAAAATGTGATTCTAAGGAGGATAGAAGGAGGAGAGGAAAAAGAAGTGACAAAAAATAATCAGGGCTGTACTTAAAATTTTTTGATGAAATTATGTTAAATTGCCTATTTTCGAGGCATGGGCCTCTTGTTGTCATTCTTGCTAAATGTTGCACTGCTTATTCAGTGTTTCCTCTCCCCTAGCCTTCTAAAGTCCCCCCTTGCAATTCTCCCATGCTTTTGGCATATTTTTGAGAAATTTCATTTCTAAAATTTCCTGGGAGAGTTGCTTGGTTACAGAATGTTTTCTGTTATTTTCCCCATAGTTACGTTTTCTCCCATGGGTGTATAACGTTTGTGTTCTGCATCTTCCATCTGATGTTCTGCAGATTCTCCCCTGGGAGTCTCTGTTTTGCATCAGATAGAGTGTAATTTGATGACTGATTCCGGGCCAGTTTTTTCAGTGCCTGGAGTCATGTTTTCTGGTGTTTTTACACGGTTTGTTTACATTGGCAACAGCCTTTTTTGAGGGGGGCTGTTTGCCTTTGCTGTAGTTTATCTCACTATAAGATACATTTATATTATCCGTAAGTGTCTCATTAATTATTTAATATAATTTTAAAATTTTTGACCACACTTTGCCATCGGATCCATCGGGGCTCAACGTTACTTTTCAGCAACTTGGGCTTCGCTGAAAAAATATTTTTTCAAAATTATTTTGATTTGCAATTGTTTTTTCATTTATTAATGGATCATATTATTATGTATCTTTGTGTCAGGGGTTTTTGCGAGTAACTAGGACTTATTGTTGTTCTTTCTCAATGAAGGGACATTGTTCAAATTGTAATAGGAAGAAATCTTCCTCTGACTTTCATGATCATTGTATTAATTGTAGTCAGTGTTCTCGCATTAATCCCTGTCCTATATGTGAATATTGGGATGAGAAACATTGGAAACGTGTGTCACGATATGTTGTTTCTGGAGAAAGGGCTATGCCGGCTCTTTCTCCGCAAGGTCACTCTACTCTCTCAGTTTCTATTTCAGAGGAACCAGAACAGGGTGATGTTTCCATGTTATCTTCTACAAGTGTGCGTCCGTCGTCACAAATGAATTCAGAGCTAGCGGCAAAAGTGCTCATGGAGATTAGACAAATGTCGTCCGCTAGCTCGCCCGGTGTAGCGTCCATTCACCAAATGGTTCGGCAGCCGGGTTCGTCTGATGCGGTCCAGGAGGAAATTTTGGGTGATGCGAGCACTATAAACATAATAGATGCACACCCAGTGATGGCGGATAGTAACCGAGAACGGAGGAAGCCTTTGAGTCCGGTTCCTAGCTCGTCCAGGTCCAGACGGGCCGCGAGCGAGAGAGGCCCCTCTCTCGTACAGCAACATCTGGGACCAGATGTTGTGGTACAAAATGTGTCTTTAGCGGAGCATACGTCCGTCGCTCGGGACGCTCCGTTGTATAAGCAGTCCGCGGAGACTGTTAAGGCTTCCTCTTCTCGTCAGCGCACACGACCGCACCTTGGCTGCGTGACCGCCGATATATTACCAGCTTCGCCGATCAAGGATTCTTCGGCGTCCAGGTCACACCATCCGGCAGCCAGGGATTCGAGACCGATGGACTCCGGACGTTCGCATAGGAAAAGTATGCGGGAGCCATCTGATGCGGAGCTGCCCTCGGCGAAGCAGCGAAAGACTGCGCCTCCGCAGGTCTCGACGCCGGACATTCTTGTGCAGATAGCACAGCTTATCGCAGCATCCCAGCAGCCGACAGAAACGGTGTCGGATCGAGAATTATCCGACGGCGCTGGGTCGGTACGCTCCGCCGAAGCATCGGGGGCGGACGACCGGGAACATCATGAGGTCCGACCGGATGGTGAAAGGGATACGGATGACTTGGAGCTATCCCTTTCGGAACAACATAAAGCTGCCGTGGACTTCATCCGGCACTTTCTCCCTCAAGTTGTTCCGTCGGGCCAGACTGCTGCGGTTCCGGACAAGAGAATTATAGCGTCATTGGACTCTGAATTTTTTGAGCGGTTCAGGGACATCGCTCCCGAGTTTCCGTCGCAGTCCAATAATGTTGCAAGAACATTTGAGTTATTGAACGACGCGATATTTAAACTTGCTTCCAGGACGGGGAAAGCAGGTTTCTTGTCCGCTAATACTCTCAACCTGCCTTTCATTAATGCGAGGAATAAATTCGATACGGCAGGACAGGGTATACCAAGAGTTCCTCTGCGTATGGACGACGAGGCGGAAGACTTAGAGCTATCATTACCGTCGTCGGCTTCTATTCCAACCGCGGTGTTGGAAACAGCTATTGCGTCTAACAGAGCCAATTTAGATGCCTTATCTTACGCAGATCACCTTACTAAGGCGTTATCACTGCGCCTTCAGGGGAAAGAGTTTCAGGATATACAATCCTCTTTAAGACTTCTTTCAAGGGCAGTAGCTTATTCCACGTGTAACTCCGCCCTTTCAGTGGCAAATCTGGAGTTGGTTAGACGTGACGCAGCCCTAGCTACATCCACACTAGTGGATACTAAGGTGAAGAACTCTCTTAGAGTCGCTTCGGTCTCAGGAGAACTTCTCTTTGACAGCAAGCTTTCTGCTATTTATGATAAAATTACAAAGAAAGCTAAGGATTCTCTGTTGTTCAAATCTGCTCCTAAGAAGTCGGATACAGCAGACACGAATAAGACAGGCACTTCTGGGTCTAATGCACCCAAGAGAGGTTCCTATAGAGGTTCCGATGCGTCCTCTTGGTCTTATTCAAGAGACCGTCAGGGTAGCGACTCTCGTTCGGGACGTTCTTCAGGCCGGGACAATCGGTCGGACTCATCTTCCGTCAAATCCGCAGAAAAGAGACGCTCTGTTATCAGAGGTGCAGTCTCTTTTAATGAAGAACACGGTAGAGGTCGTAGAAAACCAGGAATCTCCGGGATTCTACAGCCATCTGTTTCTGGTTCCGAAACCAGACGGCTCGTTCCGTCCAGTCATAGATTTGAGCTGGATAAACAAGCTGATCGTCGCTCCGAAGTTTTTTATGGAGACGATTCGATCGGTCAGAGTGAGTATTCGGGTGAACGATTATGCAACAAGCATAGATCTCAAAGATGCGTACTTTCACGTCATGGTACATCCGACATTCCGAAAGTACCTACGCTTCGCAGTCCTAGGAGTGGTGTATCAATTCCGGGCGATGTGCTTCGGATTGAATCTAGCACCCTGGGCTTTCACTCGGGTAATGAACTCGGTAATGATCTATTTCCGAGCTCATTCGTCTGCGGTAACGTCGGCCTACCTGGACGACATTCTTCAGCAACGAGTTAACGCTTCAGAACGATGTTCAGAATCTTCTTCTATTGCTCCGACGTCTCGGTTTTATAGTAAACGAGGAGAAGTCGGACCTGGTGCCGTCCAAGTCATTCACTCATCTGGGAATGAGCTTCGAGACGCACAACAATCTCGTTCGTCTGCCGTTAACCAGAGCGAAATTAGTCAGTTGTTACGCTCGCTATTGTCTGCACACAGACAAAGTCACGGCGAGAGAATTTATGAGACTGATAGGTCTGTGCGGAGCCGCCGCGGATCTCATTCCGATGGGGCGGTTACACACACGTCCTCTTCAAATTTTCTTGACTCAGAATTGGAGTGTGAAAATTCATTCGCTCGATGTAGACGTTCTCTTGTCAGATCAAGTGAAACAAGAGATTCAGACTTGGGCAAACATTCAGTGGTTAACTCAGGGAGTTCCGCTGCAGTTGCCAGATCCGAGTTTTACCATTATGACGGATGCCAGTCAAACAGGTTGGGGTGCATCATTAATCCCAACGGATTCGAGATGCCAGGGTCTTTGGGATCCGCAATTCCTGTGCAAGCACATAAACATCAAGGAAATGATGTCAATCTGGCTTGCGTTACGTCACTGGATGGACATTATTCACAATGCTCATGTCCAAATCCTATCCGACAATACGACAGTAGTGGCGTATATACGGAATCAGGGAGGCACTCATTCAGTTCCGTTGTTCAATCTAACGGAAAGAATCCTTCTGTTTGCGCTAGAACATCACGTTCTTCTTTCGGTCCGTCACAAACCGGGTCGTCTGAATGTGCTAGCAGACTCCCTTTCACGAAAGGGTCGCTTGTTGCCGTCGGAGTGGACTCTCAACAAACAAGTATTCAATCAGATTTGCTACCAATGGGAACGGCCAATGATAGACTTATTTGCGACACATCTCAACAATCAGTTGCAGACGTATGTGTCTCCGTGTCCGGATCCAAGAGCATTTGCAGTAGACGCTCTGTCGATCCCTTGGGACGGATTGATAGGATATGCGTATCCTCCAGCGCCGTTAATTCAACAAGTATTGCTAAAGATAAAACAATCTCAATGCAAGATTCTGTTGGTAGCATCTCTGTCGCCACAGAGACCGTGGATAAATCTACTCAGGTGTCTGTTGTGGGACCTACCACGAAAGCTTCCTCCACGGGAGGATCTTCTTTCGCAGGGGAAATCACGCCAACTCCATCACAACCCGCAAGGTCTCAACCTTCACGTTTTTCCGTTGTGCGGTCCTTCTTGCATGGCAAACACTTTACAGGACGAGCAGTGGACGCGATTTCTAACTGTAGGAGGACCTCCTCTTCGCTAAACTATGCGGCTAAGTGGAAGGTTTTTCGTCGTTGGTGTAGGGATCATTCTGTAGATATATTCGATCCCTCTATACCAGATATTGCAAACTTTCTAGTATACTTGTTTGACGAAATCAAACTGCAGCCTGTTACTATAAAGGGTTATAGATCTATGTTATCTGATACCTATGCACATCATGATAGTTTACAAATTGGATCTAATGTCTCTTTATCTAAGTTGGTTAGAAACTTTTCGATAAATAGACCCAGAACTCTTAGATTAATTCCTAAGTGGAATTTAGCTTCGGTTCTTCTTAAATTGAAGGAAAAGCCATTTGAACCTCTTGGGACAGTAGATTTCAAATTCTTATCTTATAAGACAGCTTTTCTCTTAGCTTTCTCTTCTGCTAGAAGAGTTAGTGAGCTTCATGCACTATCGGTGGATGATTCTCATTATCGTAGTGTTGGGAACACTATCACCTTCACTACTAATGTGGGTTTTTTAGCTAAGAATCAGGCTCCTAATAAATATCCGGAACCTATTGTTATTAAGGCTCTTTCGTCTTCAGACGGGCGTAGGCCTTTACTCTGTCCTGTTAGAGCATTACGTATCTATAAACAGAGATCTCAGTTTATCAGAAAGGGACGGAAACGTTTCTTTCTGTCTTTGATGCCTAATAGAAAGGACATTTCGATCCATTCTATTGCTAGATGGATTCAATTAACTATCCGTACTGCTTATGAAGATTTATCTTCTTCTCAGCAGTCTGTGCTTAAGATTTCTGCTCATGAAGTAAGAGCTCTTTCTACTTCCTGAGCTTATGCTAATAGTGTTGCTATTACAGATTTAATGAAGGCTTCTTATTGGTCTCAGCCATCCACATTTACGAATTTTTATCTCAGAAATATTGAGTGCATTTCTGGAGACCTGCATTGTTTAGGTCCGTTATCTGTTGCTCAGAATGTCGTCCACTAAACAGTTGCAACTATAGTTATGCAGGCTTTCTGTTCCGGCAGTGACTCGGTCCGGCTGCCCTCTTCGCTCTGGGCTATTTAACCCAGGGCAAGGGGAAGGGGGGGGGGTTCCCTTAGGTCACCTGCTTTATAGTGAAAAGCAAGGGAATGCCTCCTCCAAGTCAGTATTTCTGAGTCGCTTCCGGGATGGTTTTAAAGTGTAATATTAATGTTAATTTCATTCATGTCTTATTTTTAAAGTGTAGCTCGGTGTGAAGCATTTGTATATGTCAAGTGTCAAACGGGCTTTAATATACAATACTCGGACACTTTTAAATGACTATAAAGAGTCTCAATTCTCTGGACTACTTTATTTATTGGCTTACTTTAAAAATAATTAGTATAAGGGATATACTGGATGTTAATAGAGAACATGAATGTTATTGTGCTCAATTATTAAGGGTAGTGTATCTTTCTAATTTAATATTAAATAAGAAAGATTCATGTAAAGCCTAATACTCCTTTTCTCCTTAAGGGGTTACCTCTTTACTATATAGTTGAGCTTATTGGATTTTCCTCTATGTCCTAGGCCCTCCAGCCTGTTTACTATTCAGCTAAGTCTGGGTCATTGGTACAGTATAAAAATGTTAAAAAATTTATAGTAATTTATATATTTTTTATACTTACCAATGACCCAGACGGGGATGGCCCTCCCTGGAGTTGGGAACTCTTGCCTCCCCGCTGAGTACATAGCGCTGACCAGGCACTGCCAGTAAGAATGATAATTGGCGCCAATTTCGGGACGTCTGCGTCACTGCGCATGCGCAGTGGAGGCGTAGTATGGAGGTCCTTTAGGACATGATTTCTTTTTGTTTTGGATGCAAATTTTGGGGATTGGGGGGCAAAATTTGTGTTTGGCCCTGGTTTTGTTAGAGTTAGCACCAGCTAAGTCTAAGTCTGGGTCATTGGTAAGTATAAAAAATATATAAATTACTATAAATTTTTTAACTTTTCTGAATTGTATTTTCTGTTTATGAAAATAACTAATTGAAATGAACCATTAGCATTTTCAAGGATGTGGCAATTTGCCAATTGGCAAATTGCCACATCGTTTGAAATGCTAATGATTCATTTCCAACATTTATATTCACTTGTAGAGAATACAATTCGTGAAATTAGAATTGTAAAAGTTTTACAGTATTGGCCCTTAATCGAGAAAGATCCATTTTGTGTAGTCACAGTGCTCTTTCTCATCAACAGTTTACTGCAACATTGACTGTCAACATCATTTTCTGTCCCAACAAGATGTGTATTAATTGTGTTTCTTCATAACTTCAGATGTGTGCGTGTATTTTATAATTCTAGAACAAAAGATGTAATCCAGAAAATGATAGTCATACCCATGCTCCATGAAAAGTTTCTTGGGATCCTGCAATCAGATGGTGCACCAGACAAACTAAAGGAAATCATTCTCAATGGACTAAGTTACATGCCAGATAAACTGAAAGTAGAATATGCACTATTGTCTGATAACTTAAATCTCATATTCCCACAGACAGTCAATATTGTTACTCCACACAAGCAAAACTGTTACTATGATGGATCAAAGAATTCCCATAACATGATTTTCACATTGGATGATAAGAAATGTTCTGCAAGAAGAGACATTCTTGTAAGCAATTCCCCCCTCTTTGCTGCCATGCTTGAAGGACATTATTGTGAGTCAAATCAATCTGACGTTAGCATTGTTGATGTATCTTATGGGGCATTTATGTACATTCTTCACTTTCTACATGGCTGTAAACAACATTGTGGAATCATAGGAGCATATTCAAATGATGAAACAGAGAAGGATGTGGAAGAAGTATTGGAGATACTTACAATGGCTGACAGATATCTTATCTCTACTCTACACACATATTTATTATGTCTCATATCCACCCTGTATCTTAAATGGGAGAATATTCCTCTGGTTTTCTCCTTTGCTTTGCTCCACGATTATTCCACACTTGCGGAGGAGTGCATCAAAAGATTGCTCAAGTCCAGTGATGGTACATTCCAAGACAGACTCGCTGTATTTAGTGAATTGTTGAAAAGTTCATACAGAGAAAATGTCATGGAAATTTTGAACAGATTGTTGTTTTCATGAAATTAAAAATAGGTATTTTTCTATCAGTTTTGGGTCTTTGTTTTTTATTTTTCCATTATTAACTCTTAATCTGCTGAGTATTTTTAAAAAATATTTTCATCAAATCTAGTCATAGCAACCATGATTAGATTTGATGAAAATCTTTTGGAAATTTAACTCAAGAACTTATTGGTCAAGACTAGATTCAATTTACAGGGGGTAAATTTAATTAAAAATGCCCAAGTTTTATTTATTCTAGTGGCAATAGATTTGCTGTCCAGAGCAGGAATATATGCCAGCAGCAGGTAAAAAGTTAATGCCAACGTAACCAGACTTTGTACACATCATTAAGTCTTTAACTAATATGATATTAAATTTGAAATTCAAGACCAAAAAAACACTACTTGAAAATTTTAATAGATGGGAATGAACAGAATGTTGTTGATCCGGGAATGAAAATCATAGGAAACTGTAGTAGCTCAATCAATCTGAGACTATGAACTGTATTGCCCACAGTCATTCCTCCAAACACTAATGGTAGTTGACGTAAAAGCTACAGTCAGCATAACAGCTCTCACATCATCAAACATAAAATGAAAGCCTGATATAAAAACTAGTAACATGGTGTTAATTTTCCAGTATCAGCACTTGTTTTTATGCTCCTGAAACTTTTTCAAGGAGCATATAGCAGTCACTTTGTCCTGTTCAGATGACCATCTGTCAGTCTTTCTGTCCATCTGTTTGACTGTGCTAACTTTGTCTGGTCCATAACAATTATTCAATGAACCTATTTTGTTCATACTTCACACAATGTTGGCTGATGACTCAATGGTGTTACAGGACCTTGACCCAAGGTTATTGCTCCAAGGTCAAGGTCACAGACCATTCCTGTGTTCATTCTTCCATCCTAACTTTGTCTGGTTCATACAAATTAATTCAATGGACCTATCATGTTCATACTTCTCCCAAGGATTGCTCATGACCCATATTTGTGTCATGACCTGGACTGAAGATCATAGCTTCAAGGTAATGGTCACAACGGGGGTGCGGTGGCATTGATGTAACCGGTTCTCATCAGATCACTGAAGTTAAGCAACGTCGAACCCGGTTAATCAGTGGATGGGTGACCGTCTGAGCGATCAATTCGGACTCCCACATTGTGTCTTTGGGCAAGGCACTTAACCCTGTTTGTCCACATGGAGGCACAATGACGCCGTGTACTAAGGCATACTGCAGGTCGATGGTATGATGTCTTCAACCAATCTAACCCTGCCTGTGCTGCAGTGCGGAGTTACAATGTTAGGGAGCTGACAGCTGCTCGGTGGTTCTCTCCGGGTACTCTGGCTTCCTCCACCCGTAAAACTCTCCACGGTCATGATTAGCCATTGTGCATAAGTATATGACCTTAAACACCAATAAATAAATAAAATAAATAAATAAATGGTCACATCATTTGTGGATTTGTTTGTCCATTCTAACTTTTTCAGGGGCATAAACTTTTTTCAATGGACTGAGCTTCTTCCCACTTCACACAATGATTGCTTATGACTCAATGGTGTGTCTTGTTTGCCTATAGTACATAGAAACTGTCATGACAAATGTGCACAATATCAACATCTTTGTATTCTGCAGACATTAAAGTATTTTCTTTAAAATGCAGGCAGCGATTGCTAGGCATGAGAAAATTGAAAATTATCAAGAAATTTTTTTATGTTGAGCATGGTTTGCTTATAGGAACTCCCCCCCCCCCCCCCCACACCTCCCCTTCTTCACACCTAGACAGTGGAGGCTGGGGTACCTTTCTGTTTGTAACCATAAATGAAGGCCTGCCATTTTCAAAATTTTGCGTAACCCATTTATCGTTCACCTGGTCTGAGCTTTGGTAACTTATCGTTTGTTCCCTGTTCTTGATTCTGGTATCCCATTAGTAACCTAAATAAATATATATGTATCACAACTGTGCTGATATATGAACTGTTGTATCATAACCAAGTTCTTGCTCCATTGGGCAATATCCTGCTGAATAAAGATGAATCCTTAGGAACAATAAGCGGCTGTGTTGCAGCAATTCAGATACAAATTAGTTGCAATTTTAATATAGCCTAATATTGTCAGTCTGTAGAATAGATTGGCATCCCTAATCACTATTTGTGGCAGAGATATGGATAATTGCCATTTCCTGATTTTGTATTTATGCTACGTCTTAAGATGATCAACAATTTAAAATAATGTTGAGCATCAACCAATGATTGGCATAGGTGTTTGCATCTGCCTGATGTATAGCTGCTCTGTTGGCCAATACTTGGCCAACGGACCAGCTACACTTCAGGCAGATGCAAACACCTGTTGATGCTCAACATCATTCCACCATTCATTCATACTAGTTCATTCAACTTGGCGAAAATAGCACGTGACCCGGGGACTATTTGGCGCACCCCATTTTTCGTTCGCATGGTTTTCATTTTAGGTAACCTCCTCACAACCCAAACTATCATTTTCCTCAAATCGACACCCCTGCAAATTGCCAATGAACACTCCTAAAATGCAGTTGTAAAGAGATCAGTGAGTTTTTCCTTGAAAGCCATCCTACAAGGGAACGGGTCAAGTCGCCCCTGGGTCAAGTCATACATCAAGTCAAGTCACCCCCCACAAAAAAAAGAGTTTTGGAATGGGAAGACATAACAATAACGTAAGACGTAAGACTGGTCAGATTAGATACGTATATTTTTATACTGTACCAATGACCCAGACTTAGCTGGTGCTAACTCTAAAATATTTAGGGCCAAACACAAATTTTACCCCCAATCCTCGAAATTTGCATCTAAAACCGAAAATTACATGTCCTATATGGTCCTCCATACTTTTACTCCACTGCGCATGCGCAGTGTCAAGGAGGTCTCGAAATTGGTGCAATTATCATTCTTTGTTTGGCCCTCAATTCAGTTACAACTGACTGATATTTCTGCTTGTAAATCTCAGTTTAAATGATGCCAGACTCATAATTATGAGAGAACTGGTGGATATAAGGAGGAAATAGAAGGAGGAGAGGAAGAAACAGTGGAAGGAAATGTTCAGGGCTGGAACTTATAATTTTTTTTACGAAATTATTTCATGTTACCTATTTTCGAGGCATGACCCTGTTGTGGTCATTCTTGCTATGAATGTTCCATTGTTTGATCAGTGTTTCCTCTCTCCCTTTCCCTTATCCCCCCCCCCCCCCCCCCCCTAGCTATTCTCCCATGCTTTTGGCATATTTTTTGTAATGTTCATTACTAAAATTTCTTGGGAGTTTTGGCTTGGTAACAGAATAATATTCTATTTTTCCCCCATGTTTACGTACTCACCCTTCGGTGTTTAGGCATTTTGGTCTGCATCTACCATCTGATGTTCTGCAGTTTCTTCTCTGGAAGTCTCTGTTTTGCATCAGATAGTGTTTAAATTGATAACTGATTTCAGGCCATGTTTATCAGTGCCTAGAGTCATGTTTCCGGTTGTGTACACTTTTCGTTTGTGTTGACAACTGTTACTTCTGATAGTGAGTACTTGTCCTCTGTTTAGTTCAGTTCATAGCAAGATACATTAATATTGTCCATAAGTGTAACATTAATTTTTAGCTCAACTTTGGCGAAGCCAATTTGAGCTTATGCCATGGCCAGTTGTCCGTCAACAATTCAATACGGCTCGGGCTAGAGGCCGTATTTATGAACCGATCTTTACGAAATTTCTTGGGTACCTTTGTTATGACCGTGGGATGAGAACGAGTGTTTTTGGGTCCGATCCGAAATTCAAGTTGGCTGCTGGTGGCCATTTTGTACAGACTTAGGTGAAATCAGATTTTTGTGCAGAACTTCCATATGAAAGCGCTGATTTGAATAATTTTTTGTATGAATGTTTAGTACCATGGGATACATCACATATAATATGGGGTTTTTTCTTGTACGTAAATTATGCAAATTAGACTAACTTTGATGTATTTAGTGTTACTTTCAGCACTGTAAGTGCAAATGCCAATACGGCTCGGGCTAGAGGCCGTATTTATAAACCGATCTTTACGAAACTTCTTGGGTACCTTTGGTATCACCGTGGGACGGGAACGAGTGTTTTTGTGTGCGGTCCGAAATTCAAGATGGCCAAATGGCAGCCATTTTGTACAAAATTAGGTGCAATCAGATTTTTGCACAGAACTTCCATATGAAAGCGCTAATTTGAAAAATTTTTTGTGTGAATGTTTAGTACCATGGGATACATCACATATAATACGGGTTTTTTTCTCTGCAAATTAGATGAACTTTGATTTTTTCAGTGCTACTTACACAGTAAGTACACATGTCAATACGGCTCGGGCTAGAGGCTGTATTTATCAACTGATCTTCACGAAACTTCTTGGGTACCTCTGTTATCACCTTGGGACGAGAACAAGTGTTTCTGAGTGAGGTCCAAAATTCAAGATGGCTTCCAGTGACCATTTTGTACCGAAATTAGGTCTAATCAGTTTTTTGTACTCAACTTCTATACGGCTCAGGCTAGAGGCCTTATTTATGAACCGATCTTTACGAAACTTCTTGTGTACCTTTGTTATCACCGTGGGATGAGAACGGGTGTTTTTGGGTGTGGTTCAAAATTCAAGATGGCCACCAGCAGCCATTTTGTACCAAAATTAGTGCAGTCAGTCTTTTGTACAGAACTTCTGTATGAAAGTTCTGATTTGAATAAATTTTTGTATGAATGTTTAGTAAAATGGAATACATCACATACAGTACAGGTTTTTTCTCGTGCAGAAATTATGAAATTAGATGAATTTTGATTTATTTAGAGCTACTTATACACTGTAAGTGCACATGTCAATACGGCTTGGGCTAGAGGCTGTATTTATCAACCGATCTTCTCGAAACTTCTTGGGTACCTTTGTTATCACCTTGGGACGAGAACGAGTGTTTCTGAGTGCGTTCCAAAATTCAAGATGGCTGCCAGTGACCATTTTGTACCAAAATTAGGTCCAATCAGTTTTTTGTCACAACTTCTATACAGCTCACATTTATGAACTGATCTTCACGAAACTTCTTGGGTACCTTTGTTTTCACCTTGGGACAGGAATGAGTGTGTTTTGGGGTGCCTTTGTTATCACTGTGCTATGAGAACAAATATTTTGGGATCCAGTCAGACCCACTCTGGGACTCAAAGATTTCTTTTCTAGTTTAGCATCTGATTGTCACCCACCTTTACAATACTTTACCTATACATTTGTTACAGGCTACGGTCAGTATTTATGTACAGACTGTTACAATACTTTATATGTACCTTTGTTATCAGGTCATTACCTAGATGTTTGTCATTGCTGTATCACATACTATACATGTACATGTCTTGACAAGTTGAGCTGCAGTGTCATTGACACTTTCATTTGAAATGGTTTTAAAATTTTTGTCCACACTTAGGCTTTTTTGGGAACCATTTGGGCTCATTATTCCCATTGGGAACTTGAGCTCTTCTGAAAATTTTTTCCAAAAATGTTTTTTGGGGAAATTATTTTCTTTCGAAATGTTATAATGGATTTTATTATATTATGTATCTTTATTTCAAGGGTTAGTGCGAGTAATATGACTGTCTATATTTTTTCTTGATGAAAAAATATTGTTCAAATTCTAATGTGTGGATATGTTCTTATAGTCAATGTATTCGCACTAATTCTTGCTCTGTGTGTGTTGATTGGAATGACAACATTGGAGACGTGTGTCACGGTATTTTGTTAACGGTGAGGGGTCCATTCCGGTCCTCACTCGGCAGGGTCACTCAACTTTATCAGTCTCTTTTTCAGAATTCAGAGTGATGTTTCCGTGATGTCTTCAACAAGTGTGTCTCCATCATTGCAATATTAGGGCTAGCGGGAAGTGCTCAAGGTATTACGACAATTGCTGGGAGTTCCCTAGTAGGATCGAAGGCATTGATCGCCCTCTAGTCCGCCCGGTGTCGAATAGATCGGCATCCAGATTCGTCCATTGTGGTCCAGGGAAGCAGATTGGGTGATGCGAGCACTATAAAACATCAAATGTGCACACCCAGCAACGACGGATCCGAGGATAGTACGGAGGAAGCCTGTCAATCCGGTAGCTAGCTCGTCCAGGTCCACCCAGACCGCGAGCGAGAGAGGCCCCTCTCTCTTACATCAACATTTGCGCGGCGATGTTGTTGTATGTTTGTTCGTTAGTCGGAGCTTACGTCCACTCCTCCGCGGTGGTTGTATTGGCTTCCTCATCCTCACATGAACACACACGACCACACCTTGGCTATGTGACCACAGATTTCCATGGGACGTTTGCATATTATATAAATGCAGGATTGAACGTCCCTGGTGCTCCCGCTTCGCCGACCAAGGAATACACGTCAACCAGGTCACTCCATCTGCTAGCCAAGGACACGAGGCTTTTCCATTTGGGACGTTCACATATTATATAAATGCAGGAATGAACGTCCCTGGAGCTTCCAGCGGATAATTACGTAGGACCACGGCTACACAGGTCTCACTGAGTAACATGAACAAGGTGATGTTACCATGACGTCTTCGTAAGTGTGCTTCTGTCATCACAGTCAAATGAAGAGCTAGCAGTAAAAATGCTCATGCGTCAATTGCCTGGAGTTCCCTAGTAGGATCGATGGCTTTGGCGTCTGCTAGCTCATCCGGTGTCGCGACCATTCACCGAATGACTCAGCACCCGGGTTCGTCCGTTGCGGTCCAGGAAGGAGATTTGGGTGATGCGAGCACTATAAAATACAATGTGCACACCCAGTGACGACGGATTCGAGGATGGTACGGAGGAAGCCTATTAGTCCAGTTCCTAGCTCGTCCAGGTCGATCTGGGCTGCGAGCGAGAGAGGTCCCTCTCTCGTACTACAACATCTGGGCCCAGATGTTGTGGTACGATACGTTCCTCAGTCGGAGCATACGTCCACCACTCTGGACGCTCCGTTATATAGACAGTCCTGAGAGACTGCTCATTTGGCTTCCTCATCCTCACGGCAGCACACGTGACCACACCTTGGCTACATGACCAGTGATATTCAACCAACATCGCCGACCAGGGATTCTACGGTGACCAGGTCACGCCATCTGGTAGCCAAGGATACGAGGCCTTCATACTCCGGACGTTCACATATAAGAAGTATGCAGGAGTCAACGTCCAAGGAGCTTCCAGCGGCTAAATCCTGTAAGACCGCAGCTCCACAGGCCTCTGTGACGGACATGCTATCGGAGATAGCACAAATTATCGCAGCATCCCAGCAAGTGACAGTAACTCTGTCGGATTAGGAATTATCCAAGGAAGCTGGGTTGGTACGTTCCGCTGCAGGTTCAGGCACGGACGACCAAGAATTACAAGTGGTCCAACAGGATGGCGAAAGGGATACGGAGGACTTGTATTTTTCCCTTTCGGAACAACATAAATGCCGTAGAGTACATCCGGCATTATCATCTGACATTGTTCCTCCGGACCAAAAAATGCCGTGTCGCCGGATAAGAGACTGATAGCGCCACTGGACTCAGAATTCTTAATCGGTTTAGGGACATCGTCCCTCAGTTTCCGACATAGTCCAGAAATGTCTCACGGACATCTGAACTATTGAATGACGCTACATATAACTTGCTACCTAAACGGGCAGGTCCGGTTTCTTATCGGCAAATGCTCTACATCTACCTTTCATCAATTGAAGGAATAATTTCGAAACGGCAGGACAGAGCATTCCGAGAGTTTCTCTGCATCTAGACGACCAGGCCAAAGACCTAGTATTGTCTATACCGTTGTCAATGTCAATTCCAACCACGATATTGGAAACGACAATATCGTCTAGCAGGGTTAGCTTAGTCGCATCATCGTACGCAGATCACCTTACCAGAGCGTTATCATTACATCTCAAAGGAAAAAGAATTCCAGGATGTACAACCTCCTTAAGAGTTCTTTCAAGGGCCTCACGTATAACCCCGCCCTTTTAGTGGCGATATGGAGTTGGTTAGACGTGACGCGGCCCTGGCTACATCCACGTTTGTGGATAGTAAGGTGAAAAACTCACTCAGAGTCGCTCCGGTCTCCGGAGAGTTTCTCTTCGACGGCAAGCTTTCCGCAATCTATGATCAGATAACTAAGAAAGCTTCAGACTCTCTGCTATTCAATCCGCTTCCATAGAGTCGGATTCAGCGGAGAAAAGTAGGATAGGCACTTCTAGGGCGATTACGTCCAAGGGAAGTTCCTATAGAGGTTCCTATGCATCCTCTAGGTCTTACTCTAGAGACTGCCAGGGTAGCGACTCAGGTAGGGGCTGTAATACTGGCCGAGACATCCGGTCAGATGCCCCTAGGTCGACGGGGCGAATTGTGGGCCATGGAGGACATGGTTTCCCCTTCCGCAAGCCTCACAGGAACAGGAGGTAATGGTATTAACCTCTATCGTGTACCAGTGAGCAGAAGACTGTCGAGTTTCTCAATCAATTGGGAGTAGATTACTGACGTCCCTTGGATTCGAGGGGTGATTTCAGAAGGACAAAATTGTCCTTCAAACGAAAACCTCCGTTAACTCAAAGTCCAAGATGGACTCAGCTTCCGTCAAGTCCGCAGGAAAGAGGCTCGCTTCCATCAGAAGTCCAGTCTCTTCTGGACAAGATCACAATAGAGATCGTAGAAATCCAGGAATCTCCAGGTTTCTACAACCATCCTTTTCTGGTTCCGAAACCAGATGGCTCGTTCCGTCCACTCATAAATTTGAGCTGGATAAACAAGCTGATCGTGGCTCCAAGATTCTATACGGAGACCATCCGATCGGTCAGAGCGAGTATTCGGGTGAACGACTATGCTATATGCATAGATCTCAAGATCAAGCCTGGAAATAAGCTGTCATCTGCAGAATGGGGTCCCCAGAGGGTGAATTTGGTGATGCTACCCTGCACAGCAAGGTAACATCATTAAATTTACCCTTTGTGAACCACAACCTGAATCCAGGTCTCAGGCCTAAACAGAAAGAGGTATCCAGCAGGTAAATTGGCCCATTGTATAAGATAGCATCAGCAAATTCACCCTCTGGGGACCTCATTCTGCAAATAACGGATTGCTTATTTCCAGGCATGCTCAAGATGCGTAATTTCACGTCATGGTACATCAGGTGTTCAGAAAGTATCTTCGCTTCGCCGTCATAGGAGTCGTGTATCAGCTCCGAGCAATGTGTTTCGGTCTGAATCTAGCTCCCTGGGCTTTCACTCGAATAATGAACTCTGTAATGACTCATTTCCGAGCTCATTCGTCTGCGGTAACGTCGACCTACCTGGACGACATTCTTCAGAGGTGTGGCAATGAGTTAACGCTTCAGAACGATGTGCAGAATCTGCTTCTATTGCTCCAATGTCTCGGTTTCATAAGTAAACGAGGAGAAGTCGGATCTGGTGTCGTCCAAGTCATTCACCCACCGGGGGATGAGCTTTGAGATGCACAAGAATCTTGTTCGTCTGCCGTTAACCAGAGCGAAATTTAATCAGTTGTTACGCTCGCTTTTGTCTTCACAGACAAAGTTATAGCGAGAGATTTCATGAGACTGATAGGTTTGTGCTGAGCTGCCGCAGATTTTATTCCAATGGGGCGGCTACGCACTCGTCCTCTCAATTTTTCTGATCCAGAATTGGAGGGTGAAGATTCATTCGCTCGATACGGACTTCCTCTTGTCAAATCAAGTGAACAAGAGATTCAGACTTGGGCAGTTATTCAGTGGTTAACTCAAGGAGTTCCACTGCAATTGCCGGATCCGAGTTTTACAGTTTTGACGGATGCCAGTCAAACAGGTTGGGACGCAACATTGAGCCCAATGGATTTGAAGTGCCAGGATCTTTGGGATCCGCAGTTCCTAATCAAGCACATAAACATCAAGAAATGATGTCAATTTGGCTTGCGCTACGTCATTGGATGAACGTTATTCAGAATGCTCACGTGCAAATTCTCATCCGACAATTCGACGGTATTAGCAAATATTCGGAACCAGGGTGGCACTCATTCCATTATGTTATTCAAGTTAACGGAATGAATCCTTCTGTTTGTACTAGAACATCAAGTTCTCCTATCGGTCTGTCATATTCCGGGTCGTCTGAACGTATTAGCGGACTCCCTTTTATGGAGGGGGCCGCTTGTTGCCGTCAGAATGGACTTTCAACAAACGAGTATTCAATCAGATTTGCTACCAATGAGAGCGGCCAATGATGGACTTATTTAAGACGCATCTCAACAATCAGTTGCAGACGTATGTGTCACCATGTTCGGATCCTCGAGCGTTTGCAATAGACGCTCTATCGATCTCGTGAGACGGAATAATAGGATATGCATATCCTCCAGCGCCGTTGATTCAGCAGATAGTGCTCAAGTTAAATAATCTGAATGCAAAATTCTGTTGGTAGCATCTCTATCTCCACAAAGACCGTGGATTAATCTACTCAGGTGTCTGTTGTGGGACATGCCGTGGAAGCTTCCTCCACATTTCGGTCCATTCTATGGCTAGATGGATTCAATTAACTATCAGTACTGCTTATGATAATATCTTCAGCTCAGCAGTCTGTGCTAAAGATTTCAGCTCATGAAGTAAAAGTTCTTTCTACATCATGGGCTTACGCTACTAGCACTGCTATTACAGATCTAATGAGGGCTGCATATTGGTTTCAGCCATCCACTTTCACGAATCTGTACCTTAGAAATATTGAGTCCATTTCTGGAGATCTGCATTGTTTAGGTCCGTCATCTGTTGCTCAGAATGTCGTCCACTAAACAGTTGCAACTATAGTTGTGTAGGCTTTCAGTTCCAGCAGTGACTCTGTCCTGCTGCCCTCTTCGCTCTGGAGTATTTGATCCAGGGCAAGGGGAGGGGGGGGGGGGGGATAAGCAAAGGAATACCTTCCCTGGAGTCAGTAATTCCAGTCGGTACCGGGATGATTTTAAAGTGTAAAGCCAATGTTTACTCATTCATGTAATATTTTTAAAGTGTAGCTCAGTGTGAAGCATTTGTATATGTCACATGTCATATGGGCGTTAATATACAATCCTCGGACACTTTTAATGAGTATAAAGAGTCTCATTTCTCTGGACTTCCTTTATTTATTGGCTTTCCTTTAAAAATAATTAGCATAACGGGTTATACTGGAGGTTAATAGAGATCATTGATGTTATTGTGCTCAAGTACAGAATGGTGTTGTGTCTTTCTCATTTTGATGCAAATAGAAAGATACATGTAAAGCCTATTTCTTTATGTCCTAGGCCTTTTTACTATTCAGTTAAGTCTGGGTCATTGGTACAGCATAAAAATGTTAAAAAATTTATAGTAATTTATATATTTTTTATACTTACTAATGACCCAGACGGGGATGGCCCTCCCATGAGTTGGGAACTCATACCTCTCCGCTGAGTACATAACGCTTACCAGGCACTGGTTGTAAGAATGATAATTGCGCCAATTTCGAGACCTCCTTGACACTGTGCATGTGCAGTGGAGTAAAAGTATGGAGGACCATATAGGACATGTAATTTTGGGTTTTAGATGCAAATTTTGAGGGTTGGAGGGTAAAGTTTGTGTTTGGCCCTAAATATTTTAGAGTTAGCACCAGCTAAGTCTGGGTCATTGGTACATATAAAAATATATAAATTACTATAAATTTTTTAACTTTTTATTTATAAAAGCTAGAACATAATAGCAAAATATATAACAAATAGACAGTAGAACCTGTCTTGAGAGACCGCCCTTTGGACCACACAAAAGTGTTCTCTCAAGATAGGAGGTCTCTCATAACAGGTTTCAGGTTTTCTAAAGTCAGTGAATAACCAACCACAAAATTCAGAAATGGGGAAGAATGGATTTTTGTAATTACTTTGTAGTTGTTCTTTTTTATGAAGTTTTTGTAACAAACTGAAATGGACTGTTATAAAAATTATAAACATAAATTAGTGTTGAAAATCTTCATTGAAGATTTTCAATACAAATTTATTTTTATAATCCTATCTGTCACATTTCAGGTATGTATGAAATTGTTTATTCAGCAATAATCCTAATCATTTCACAGGAGTCTTCTAAAAACATCTCAATCTTTAATGAGTTATGTAACTGAACCGCAATTGAAACCCAATTAAGAGGATTTAATACTTTTAATTATGTTAGTATAACCACAATGGATTTTCCAATTCCAGAATGGTACAAAGTTTTTGTCATGGTTTCAGTCTTCAAAGGGGCGGCCTCTCAAGACAGGTCCATTATGGCATAAAAATACAAGTTGGTACCAGGTCACAGTGGTCTCTCAAGACAGGTGGTCTCTCAAGACAGGTGATCTCCCATAGCAAGTCCATTATAGAGTAAAACCAAACGGTGACTGGCAGATGTCTCTCAAGACAGGTGGCCTCTCAAGACAAGTTTTACTGTATACAATTTTTTTTTATTCATTAAAATTAGAACTGTAAATGAAAGTACATAAATTAATATTCCATAATTGTCTGTTTTTTTACTAAAAAATATAAAAATTCTAAAAATGGAGTTAGTAAAAAAATTTTTTGGTCGGGTCAACTCGCACCCCAAAGTGGGTCAACTCGCCCCAAACCAGGGGTGACTTGACCTGGAAATATAAGTGGGGGCAGGCAACTTGACCCAGAGCCTCCTACAAGCATCTGATGTTGATTTTTTGGAAGCTTTCATTGCAAACTCTTTATGAATCACTCTGAGGCAGAAGCCCATATTATTCCGCCCCTTAAGTTCACACTCATAATTACTGACTTTCAACTCCAGACTTTGATGAGATTTTGAGTCAAATAGACAATTTGAAAAGACTGAAGTAAACGGGTCATGCTAAACACCCAAATACACCCCAAAACACCCAAATACTTATACAACTGCACCCAAATACACCCTTAAATGAATAAGATAACAAAAAAATTGACATGAACATTTATTCATTTTAAAGATTAAAAACTAACAAAAACAGTGAATACAAAAAACGAGTTGCATATAAAAAATTATAAGAATTTGTTCATGTTACAAAGTTGCATAAAATTATGACAATAAATTCAGAACAATACAAAAGTGGGTTGTTGTTACATAGTGAAAATGGCCACTTTGCAAGTGAAAATTATACAGTTAACTCACACTAGCTGCAGACGACTGCCAAATATTTTGTTTTAAAAAAGTTTTTTCCCATTTTTCTTCCAGTACATAATAGCTTATGACGCCTCATTTTTAGCCTGACTGTTTACAGTCAGGGGTATAGTCATGACTTTCGTCCGTCTGGCTGCCATCTGTCCACCTGTCTGTCTGTCCATCTGTTAACATTTAGAGTTTGGTTTAAAGTTTGTGGTTAAAGTTTTTTAGTGAAGGTTAAAGTTTTTTTCTTTTAAATTAATATTAATTACTATTGATTGTATCATTCTCATAAAATTTCATGTTATTTTGAGAAATATTTAACCCTTTTTTGTATGGCAAATTAACTTACAACTTCCATCTTAAAGTTTTTGGTTAAAGTTTTTTTGTTTACAAAGTTACACCTTTAATTCTTCAAACAATTTAGTCCAATGTCACTGTTTCTCATTTGGGACAATGTCTACTGTCTACTGAACCTTTCTGCAGTGATTTTCATTTATATTGGCATGATTTTAACCCCTTTTAAACATGTTTTTAGACTTAGTTTCTTTGTATTGGAAATTAGGCTTTGCCACATACTTTCTTATTTTAATTCTTGCATAGTCAATATAACTTAATGATTGCATTTACATCAATGATTTCTTTTATCTGTTTTAGGAAATATTTAACCCCCTTTTTGGTAGTCAGTTTTACTTAGTATTCCCAGCTTAAAGTTTTGGATTAAAGTTTTGCTTTTCATGGTTGTACCTTTCATTCTTCAAACAAACACTGTATTATTGTTTTTCATTTGGGGCAAGGTCTACTGAACCTATATAAAGTGGTTTCAAATAATATTTGCATTAATTTAACCCTTTTCAAAACTGTTTTCAAACTTAGTTTCTCTAAATTTCAAATTAGGCTTCTACCACATATTTTGTTACTTTTTATCTCCCCCCCCCCCCACCCACAAGGGAGGGATATAACATAGAGCTCCATCTGTCTGTCTGTCTGTCCATCTGCCCAAACTTTCTTTATCGCATAACTCGAACAAGAACAGTAGTTCACAGATTTCAATTCTTTTCAGTATATGTCTCTACAAGCTGCAGTGTTATTGCCCTGCTCCTTGTTTGCTCCAAAATGCCTTTTGAAGTATTAAGAGTGACTACCCGGTACATGCAAACAATTTTTTTAACCCTTTACCCAACGCAGACGATATCAAAATTTATTATTTTAAATATCATTTTTTAAAATTTTTCAAAAAATTTCAACAAAACCATATCATGTGACCCCTCGTTGGAACGAGCTCGACAAGCTCGTTCCAATGAGGGGTCACATGATATGGTTTTGTTGAAATTTTTTGAAAAATAATATTTTTTCAACTGCTGAATTTGCATATTACGTGGGCGGATATGGCTGATTCGTTGGGTAAAGGGTTAACTCCATACCCCTACACCCCTCCAACACCCCTGGGTCCAAAATGCATTTTGAGGGATTTAGAGTGACTACATGTGGAAAAAAATTGACTCCTATAACCCTCTCCCCATCCCCCTGTCTCTCCTACCCCACTCCCGCTCCTCTGGGACTATTTAAGCAACATTTATCTTTGGTCCAAAATGCATTTTGAAGGATTTAGAGTGACTACATGCAGAAAAAGTTTTAACTCTTATAATCCCCCCTCCACACCCCCCCCCCCCCCCCCCCCCCCGGGGTGCCAATTAGGCATTTTTAGCCAGACTGTTTACAGTCAGGCCTATTCATGACTTTCGTCCTTCTGTCTGACCGTCCGTCCATCAGTCAGTCCGTCCATCTGTTAACATATAGAGTTTTGGTTAAAGTTTGTGGTTAAAGTTTTTTTTAGTCAACGTTATATTTTTTTTTCTTTTTAATTAATATTAATTACTATTGATTGCATCATTCTCATTATGTTTCATGTTATTTTGGGACATATTTAATCCTTTTTTGCAGTCCATTTAACTTCCAGGTTAAAGTTTTTGGTTAATGTTGTTTATTTACAGAGTTACACCTTTAATTCTTCAAACAGTTTAGTAGAATGTCACTGTTCTCATTTGGGACAATGTCTATATTGTCTGCTGAAGCTTTCTACAGTGATTTTAATTAATATTGTCAGGATTTTGACCCCTTTTAAACATGTTTTCAGACTTAGTTTCTTTGTATTGGAAATTAGGCTTTTACCAAATACTTTGTTACTTTAATTTTTGCATGGTCAGTAGAAGTTAATGATTACATTTACATCCGTGATATCTTTTATCGGTTTTAGGAAATATTTAACCCTTTTTTTACAGTCAATTTTACTTAGTATTCCTAGCTTAAAGTTTCAGATTAAAGTTTTGATTTTCAACGTTGTACCTTTTATTCTTCAAACACTGTGTTACAACATCATTGTTTTTCATTTGGGGCATTTGGATCTACTGACACTGTATACAGTGGTTTCAATTAATATTTGCATTAATTTAACCCTTTTCAAAACAGTTTTCGAATTTAGTTTCATTAAATTTGAAATTGGGCTTCTAACACTTACTTTGTCACTTTTTGTTCTTGCATGATCAATACAACTTTTAATAATTGCATTTACAGACCTGCTTTCTTTTACTTGTATGTACCGGTAGCTTTTTTTCTCATTACCTGAGCTTCACAGTTTGAAATAAAAAGAAATGCCTTCTGCAGCATACTTTTGTTGTTTTACAAAAGTTATACAGATTGGAAGGAAATGGGAGTGAGGGACTTTGATGCTCTCTCCAAAACTTTGGGGAGATGGGTGGAATCAATCCACCCATACCCCCTCCCCATGTTATCCAGAAGATAAATCCAGTTCTAATTATACGATTCTCTTCAAATTTGATATTACTCTTTTATACGCCCATTTGTAAAAACTATCATATTATGTAAATGGTCTGTCCATCCATCCATCTGTCTGTCTGTCCATCCGTCCATCAACAATTGGTTTCCGACCAATAACTCCAGTTTAGGCAATTATTTCCAAAATGCATTATGAAGGACTGGGAGTTATTACATGCAAAAAAAAACAAATTTACTCCTATAGCCCAACAATGTTTTCTGTACTGCATCTTTAACCCTTTACCTAACACAAGTTGAAGCCAACAGTACAAATTATTTTTCTGAAACATCAGATTTTTAGCTCACCTGAATGAAAGTCAGGGTGAGCTTTTCTGATCACTCTTCGTCTGTCGTCCATCCATCCATCTGTACGTCTTCCTGCGTGAAGGTGGTGTTTGAGCCTCTTTCTCCTAAACCATTGGCCACATTTTAATTAAATTTCATGTAAGTAGTGGTTATATAGGGGCATTTTGATATTTTTATACTGTACCAATGACCCAGACATAGCTGGTGCTAACTCTTAAAATATAGGGCCAAACACAAATTTTGCCCCCCAATCCCCAAAATTTGCATCTAAAACTAAAGAAAACATGTCCTGAAAGGCCCTCCACACCTCGCCCCCACTGCGCATGCGCAGTGTCCAGGACGTTCCGAAATTGGCACCATTTATCATTCTAAGTTTGGCCCTTCATCAGTTAACATCTGACTGATCTTTGTGCTTTTAAATCTCAGTTTAAATGATGCCAGACACATAAATATTAGTGAAATGGTGATTCTAAGGAGGATAGAAAAGGAGGAGAGGAAAAGAATGTGTGACAGAATATTATCAGGGCTGTAACTTAAAATTTTTTAATGAAATTATGTTAAGTTACCTATTTTCAAGGCAGCAGCCATTTTGTTGTCATTCTGATTATTTAGTTACACTGTTTTTTCAAGTGTTTTTCCTCTCTCCCTGTCCTTTAAGTTCCCCCTTGCTATTCTCCCATGCTTTTGGCATAGTTTCTGTAATTATTATTACTAAAATTTCTTGGGAGTTTTAGCTTAATAACAGAATGAATTCTGTTCTTTCCCCATGTTTACGTCTTCACCTACGGGTGGTTAGGCGTTGTGTTCTGCATCTACCATCTGATGTTCTGCAGTTTCTTCCCTGGAAGTCTCTGTTTTGCATCAGATGGTGTATTTTTGGTAACTGATTTCGGGCCTGGGTGCCTGGAGTCTTATTTTAGTGTTTTTACACTCATTGTTTACATTTACAACAGCCCTCTGTGTGAGGGGGGGATTTCTAAATAATAATATCTTTATGTTATTTTAATCATAACTAGATACATTATTATTGTTCGTAAGTGTTGAATAAATTGTTTAAAATATTTTTAAAATTTTTGTCCACACTTAGGCTTGGGATCCATTGGGGCTCAACGTTACTTTTCAGAAACTTGGGCTGTTCTGAAAAAATATTTTTTCAAAATATTTTGATTTCAATTATTTTTTCTATATTAATGGATCATATTATTATTATGTATTTGATTGCCAGGGGTTAGTGCGAGTACCAGGACTTGTTTTCTTTCTCATTGAAAGGATATTGATCAATTGTTTTAGGAGGAAGTCTTCCTCTGACCTTATTATCATTCTATATGTGGTCAGTGTACTCGCATTAACTCCTGTTCTGTATCGTATGATTTCGATGACAATATGGGAAGCGTATGTCACGGTATGTTGTTGGGGATTTGGACACTCCGGTCCTTTCCCCGCAGGGTCACTCTACTTTATCAATTTCTATTTCAGACGATCAAGATTAGGGTGATGTATCTGTGATGTCTTCCAACAGTGTGCCTCCGTCGTCACAATTAATGAAGGGCTAGCGGAAAAGTGCTCATGTAATACGCCAATTGCCTAAGAGGACCCTAGTAGGTTCGACGGCCTTTGACGTCCGCTAGCTCGCCCGGTGTAGCGTCCATTCACCGAATGGTTCGGCAGCCGGGTTCGTCCGTTGCGGTCTAGAAGGAATTTTGGGGTGATGCGAGCACTATAAAATTAACTTAATGCACACCCAGTGACGGCGGATCGGAGGGAGAACGGAGGAAGCCTTTTAGTCCGGTTCATAGCTCGTTCCGGTCCATCCGGACGGCAAGCGAGAGAGGCCCCTCTCTCGTTCAACAACATCTGGCCCCAGATGTTGTGGTACAAATGTGTTGTTAGCGGAGCATACGTCCGTCGCTCGGGACGCTCCGTTGTATAGGCAGTCCGCTGAGACTGCTAAGGCTTCCTCTTCTCATCAGCGCACACGACCGCACCTTGGCTGCGTGACCGCCGATATATTACCAGCTTCGCCGATCAAGGATTCTTCGGCGACCAGGTCACACCATCCGGCAGCCAGGGATTCGAGACCGATGGACTCCGGACGTTCGCATAGGAAGTATGCGGGAGCCATCTGATGCGGAGCTGCCCTCGGCGAAGCACCGATAGACTGCGCCTCCGCAGGTCTCGACGCCGGACATTCTTGTGCACATAGCACAGCTTATCGCAGCATCCCAGCAGCCGACAGAAACGGTGTCGGATCGAGAATTATCCGACAGCGCTGGGTCGGTAGCCGGGGACTCGAGGCCTGCAGACTCCGGACGTTCGCATAGGAAGTGTGCGGGAGTCAACGTACACGGAGCTTCCAGCGGCAATGCATCGTAAGTCCGCTACGGCACAGGCCTCGGGAACGGACGTGCTTTCCTTAATAGCACAGTTTATCGCAGCATCCCAGCATCAACTGAATCTGTCGCATATATTTTATCCGACGATGCTGGGTCGGGACGCTCCGCGGAAGCGGGTACGGACGTCCGAAAGTTTCATCCGGTCCGACGGGATACCGAAAGGGATTCGGTGGATTTCAAGCTTTCCCTTTCGGAACAACATATGCTGCGATGCCGGATAAGAAACTGATAGCGTCGGTGGACTTAGAAATTTTTGGTTCGGTTCAGGGACATCGTCCCTCAGTTCCGACATAATCCAATAATGTCACACAAACTTTCGAATTATTGAACGACGCTATATATATTATTATTTTATGCTTGCTATCCAAGCATTTCTGGTTTCTTGTTCGAAGAGTTATGGAGATGTCTTTCAAAAGTGTGCCTCTGTCGTCATAGTTAATGAAGAGTTAGCGGCAATAAGTGCTCATGGAATATGTCTATCGCTTACGGAATGACATTCGCTAGCTCACCCGGTGTAGCATACATTCATCGAATGGTTCGGCTGCCGGGTTCGTCCGTTGCGGTCTAGGAAGGAGATTTGGGTGATGCGAGCACTTTAATTACTTTAGTACTCACCCAGTGACGGCAGATTGAGGACAGATCGGAGGAAGCCAACAACATAGGGGACCGCATGTTGTGGTTCAGATATTTTACATTCGGAGCATATGTCCGTTGCTCGGGACGCTCCGTTATATTGACAGTCCGAGAGACTGTCTTTAATGCTTCCTCATCCTCACAGCAGGGCACACGACCGCACATTGGCTACGTGACCTCGAGTATCCGATCAGTTTCGGCATTCAGTGATTCCACAGCGAATAGGTCGCGCCATCCGGTAGCCAAGGGACACGAGGCCTATACACTCCGTTCGCTCGCATATTGGAAGTATGCACGGGGTAACGATCTCGGAGCTTCCTGCGGCAATGCATCGTAAGACCGCTGCTCCTCAGGCCTCGGTGACGGACGTGCTATCCGAGTTAGCACAGTTGTTTCGCAGCATCCCAGCAATTGACGGTTTCTCGGTCGAATCAGGAATTATCCGACGGCGCTGGGTCGGTGCGGTCCGCGGTTGCATCAAGCTACGGACGACCGAACGCTTTATAGGGTCCGACAGGATGGCGAAAGGGATTCGAAAGATTTCGAGTTTTCCCTTTAGTAGTATCGGAAGATGCCTTTCATATCTTCTGGCATTTCTTCCAGTGATTATTTTTCGGACTTCATTGCTGCGATCTTGGATAAGAGACTTATAGCGTCATTGGACTCGGATTTTTCGATCGGTACAGGGACTTTGTCCCTGACTTACCGACGCAGTCCAATATTGTCATTACAACATGTGTTTTATTTTTCGACGCTATATATTATATATATATATACAAGCCTGCTACTAAGCATGATAGTTTAGTTTCTTGTCCGCGTGGCTCATTTCTGCCATTTTATCTTTTTTACATATAGTTTATTTTGGCAGAGCAGGGCAAACCGAGAGTTCATATGCGTCTAGACGGTGTGATTAAAGACTGCATATATTCTTTTTCGCCGTTTATGTCTTTTCCAATTTCAATATTGGGAACGACATTATGTATAGTAGACTTAACTTAGACGCTTTATTATACGTAATCCGCCTTACTGAGGCGTTATCATTACGTCTTCAAGAAAAGATTTACGGGATATTATTCTCAATGTAATTTCTTTTGAGGGCAGTATTTTGTTCACGTATAACTCCGCCCTTCAGTGGCTGATTGGAGTGTTTAGACGTGATGCAGCCCTAGCTACATCCACGCGTGGATAGTAGGTTAAGAACTCTCTCAGAGTCGCTTCGTTCTCGGAGGAGCTTCTCTTCGACGGCAACTTTCCGGCAATCCATGAATTGCTTGGTTTATACATTCTCTTGTCTATCTACTGTTACAAGAGATTCAGACTGGGGCAAACATTCGGTGGTTGACTCAGAGAGTGCCGCCGCAGTTGCCGGACCCTAGTGTGGCTGTTATGACGGTTGCCAGTCAAACAGATTGGGATATATACTGATCCCTACGGATTCGAAGTGCCAGGGTCTTTGGGTTCCGCAGTCTTTTAGCTATCAGTTTAACTTCCGCGGAATAATGTTTTTTAGGCTTGCTTTATGTCATTGCATGAACATTATTCAGAAATGCATGCCCAAATTCCTGTCCTTTAATTCGACAGTAGTGGCGTATCTCCGGAACCAGGGAGGCACTCTTTCGTTTCCGTTATTCAATTTAATGGAAAGAATCCGTCTGTTGGTTATAGTACACCAAGTTCAGTTTTGGTCCGTCATATTCGGGGTCGTCTGATTGTTTTATCGCACTCCCGTTCTCTTACGGGTCGCTTGTTGCTGTCAGAATGGACTCTCAACAAACAAGTATTTAATCAGATTTGCTATCTATGGGAGCGCCCAATGATGTTTTATTATGACACAGCTTGCTAATCAATTGCAGACGTATGTGTTGGCTTGTCCAGATCTCTGAGCTAATACTGTTAACGCTCTATTGATCTATAGGACGCAATGATAGGATACGCGTATCCTCCGGCGCTGTTGTTTTAGCAGGTATTGCTAAGATAAACAACCACAATACATTTCTGTTGATAGCATCTCTATCTTCACAGAGATCATGAGTAATTTACTCTCTTGTCTACTGTGGATCTTAACGTGAAATCTTCCTCTATGTGAGGATCTTTTTTCACTGGGTAAATCGTGTCATCTTTATCACAACCAGCAAGGTCGCAACCTTCATGTATTCCGTTGTGTGGTCCGTATTGCATTGTAAGCACTGTACTGGACGAGCTTTGGACGCGATTTCTTACTATAGGAGATCCTCTTCTTCGCTATTCTATGCGACTAAAGTGGAGGCTCTTCCGTCGTGGTGTAGGGATCATTATGTTCATATGGTTGATCCCTCCATACTACGCATTGCTAGTTTTTAGTATACTTGTTTCACAAGATCTACTGCAGCCTGTTGTTATTTAGGTTATAGGTCTATGTTACCTCATACCTATGCACTCTACGATAGTTTACAATTGAGTCTTTTGTCTCTTTATCTAAGTCAGTTAGTAACTTTTTGATAAATAGATTTAGAATCTTTAGATTAAATTCCTATACGGATTTTAACTTCGGTTCTTATTTAGCTAAGTAATCATTTGAGCCTCTGGAAACAGTAGTTTTCAAATTCTGACCTTTTAGACAGTAATTCTGTTGGTTTCTCTTTTACTGTAGAGTCAGTGAGTTTCATGCACTATCGATGGATGATTTTCACTTTCATAGTTTCGGAATCAATACTTCCGTTACTATTTAGGTTGGATTGTTGCATAAGAGTTAGGCTCCTATTATCCGGAACCTATTATTTTAAGGTCCTTCCGTCTTCGTATGGGCATAGGCCTTTACTCTTTCCGGGTACAGTTTATGTATTTATAAACAGATATCTGTTTATTACAAGGGCGTAAGCTTCTTCTGTCTTTGATGTCTAGTAGAAGGACGTTACGCTCCATTTTATTGTTAATCGATTCTATTAACTAGCGTACTGCTTATGGTATATCATTGGCTTAGCAGTTGTGCTTAAGATTTCGGCTCTTGAAGTAAGAGTTCTTCTACTTCTTGGGCTTACATTAATAGTGTTGCTATTATAGATTTTTGAAGGCTTCTCATTGCGCTCAGCCATCCATTCATGAATTTTATCTCAGAAATATCGAGTCCATTTCTGGAGGCCTCTATTGTTAGGTCTATTATCTACTGCTCAGAATGTCATTCACTTAACAGTTGCTACTATAGCTAGGTAGGCTGTCTGTTTCGGCAGTGTCTCCGTTCGGCTGCCCTCTTCGCTCTGGGCTATTTGACCCAGGGCAAGAAAAAGGGGGGGGGGGGGAGGGTGTTCCCTTGGGTCACCTGTTTTTACTATGAAAACAAGGGGATACCTCCTCCGGAGTTAGTAATTCTGAGCTGTTATTGGGATGGTTGTTTAGTGAGAAGTTTAAGTTTATAAAATTCATTCAAGTCTTAGTTTTTAAAGTATAGCTTTTGAATATTGCATATGTCAACGGACATGATTATGCAATTCTCACACACTTTTAGGAGTATAAGAGTCTCTATTCTCTAGACTTACTTTATTATTGGCTTACTTTAAAAATTATTAGTATAAGGATTATTGGATATTAATAGAGTACATGGATGTATGAAGCTCAATTTTTGGAAGGTGTTGTATCTTTCTAATTTATCATAAATAAGAAAGATACATGTAAGGCCTATTACTTCTTTTCCCTACAGGGGATGACTCTATTTTATTTTATTGAGCGTATTCCATTTTGCTCTATGTCCTTGGCCCTCCAGCCTTTTTACTATTCAGCTATGTCTGGGTCATTGGTACAGTATAAAAATGTTAAAAAATTTATAGTAATTTATATATTTTTTATACTTACCAATGACCCAGACGGGGATGGCCCTCCCAGGAGTTGGGAACTCTTGCCTCCCCGCTGAGTACATAGCGCTTACCAGGCACTGGTTATTAGAATGATAAATGGCGCCAATTTCGGAACGTCCTGGACACTGCGCATGCGCAGTGGGGGCGAGGTGTGGAGGGCCTTTCAGGACATGTTTTCTTTAGTTTTAGATGCAAATTTTGGGGATTGGGGGGCAAAATTTGTGTTTGGCCCTATATTTTAAGAGTTAGCACCAGCTATGTCTGGGTCATTGGTAAGTATAAAAAATATATAAATTACTATAAATTTTTTAACTTTTATGCAAATTAGGTTTCAGCTCATATTGAGTAGAGGGGTGGGGAAAAATGGACATATTTTTTGAAAATCTTCTAATGAACCACCAGTAGCAGAGACTTGATATGTGGTATACAGAGTCCTTTTGAGGTTTAGAATCAAGTTTGTTCAAGAGCAGTTTGACGGGCATTATATTTTGCCTTCGTTATGGGAGGGGCAAAAATTTTGGCCATGCCTAAAATTTCTATTTTCAGAACCGTGAGGTCGGTTTGAACCAAATTTGATATGAGATGATAATGGGTCATAAGTAGTTGATTGATGCAAATTTGTTTTTTCTTATTGCCCCATGGGAACCTCGGGGGCTAAAAATAGGAAAAACCTTAAAACTGCCATATCTCCAAAACTCCACAGCACAGAGAATTCTTATTTTGTATAAAGTTTACTTTTATCCAGTAGAATAGAATGGTTAAAAAAATCCCTATCGGTTTGATCACAAGGTACATTTTTCAGGACTTTGGAAAAGTGCTGAGTCAGCACTTTTTAACACTGTAGGCAGTGGGAAAAACATTAAAAAATCGTCTTCTCCAGATCCAGCAGGCAGAATCTTTTGATATTTGGTATGCAACATTGTAGGGTGGATCTGATTCAAGTTTGTTCAAATCGGCCCCCTGGGTTCATATTTGGGCTCGGTATAGGAGCCCGATTTTAAACTTAGTGCATTTCAGGCAAATTTCTTAAAAAATCTTCTCCAGATCCAGCGGGCAGAATCTTTTGATATTTGGTATGCAACATTGTGGGGTGGATCTGATTCAAGTTTGTTCAAATCAGCACCCTAGATTCATATTTGGGCTCATATCTAATATTAGAAAGAAAGAAAAAAAACACAAAAATGAGACCAAGAAAGAAATTGTATCCGACGTTAGTGGACGATGAGGATGAGAATCCGAACGGCGTTTTGCCAATGGCACCGTCGCTAGAAGAAAAAGAAAGAGGAGAGAGGTATCGCATCGATCAAATCAGTAGAATCCAAACATATCTAACTCGAGAGAGAGATTCTCATCGTTCTCTCAAAAAGAAGTATTCGCATTTCGTGAAATTCATCAACGCGATCGACACGACACTCATCACGATTTCCATGGGTTTACACTCGGCCGGCATCGGATTGTTGTCGACCGCAGTCGGTATTCCGATCGTGTTAACCGTAGAAGGAGTGGCTCTTGCCGCTGGATTGTTTAGCACGCTCGGAAACTTTTTGAGTAGGAAATTATATCTGAAGGCGAGGAAACATGACAAGATTCACGTCTTGGCCGACTCCAAGATCGACACGATATCCGAAATGATCTCGATGGTGTTGAAAGATGGTAGGATATCGGACGGAGAATACTTCACGATATTGGGTGAGAAAACGAAATACGAAGCCATGAAAGAAGCCGTGAGGACCAAGACTCGTCAGATCATCAAGGAAGAGATGAAGGATTCTCTCGTGGAAAAGGGGAGGAAAGAGGCTAGGGAGGAATTCAGTAGGATGATAGAACGCAAGAGCAGGGATTGAAAAAAAATATATATAGAATAAGAACAGAATTTTTTAAAAATGAAATATTAAATTTATATATAAAATAAAAATGAAATTAATTTAAATAACTCTCAAAAAATGTATTGCGTAAAGTGTAAGAGAGTTACCGAGACGAGTAATTCTTGAGAAGTATGAACTAAAAACGACAGACAGATGCTTCGTCAAAAAAAAGAACGCAAGCAAAGGTAAAGGCATTGTAAATAAAATGATCAATAATCTACCTTTGGAAATGCATCTGCCTGGTCACAGTTTCATGGGACCTGGAACGAAATTGAACAAGAGACTCAACGCCGATCTGACTACTAAATCTTGGAGCAAACCTGTGAATAGGGTGGACGCGGCCGCGTATGTCACGATCTATGCTACGCTGGACATCCCGACACCAAGACTCGCAACGATGTCTGCGATAAAAACATGTTGGCAAAATTGAGAGGTATATCGAATCCGACCAGGAGAGAGAAGATAGAACGTTCGCTGGTCGGCAATTTGATCGGTGCAAAACGTCGACTCGGATGGGGCGTTCAAAAAAAAAACACTGCATCTGAAAAGAAGAAATGATTATTGACGAGCGAATTGGCTGAGGAGTTACACAAACTCATCGTGCATAAATTTCGAAAGAGAAGGGTATTCGTGAAGGGTTTGGATGATATTTGGTCTGCCGACTTGGTCGACATGAGATCATTTTCGACGTGGAATGAGGGTGTCAAGTATCTATTGACGGTCATCGACGTGTTTTCCAAATACGGTTGGATCACAGCCTTGAAGAATAAATCGGGACCTTGCGTCGCCGAGGCTCTGAAGAGCATGTTCGACTCGTCTTCTCGAAAACCGAATAAATTGTGGGTGGACAAGGGAAAGGAATTCTACAACAAGCACGTTCATTGATTAGTCGACCTCTACTCGATCAAAAACGAAGAGAAAGCCAGCGTGGTGGAACATTGGAATCGAACGATGAAGGAAAAGATGCATAGATACTTCACAGCGAATTTGACTAAGAAATACATATAAGCTCTGAATGGTCTGGTCAAAGATTACAACAACACGCGACACAGATCGATCAAGATGACTCCTGCGGAAGCTAGCGATCCTCGAAACGAAAAACGGGTCTACGCGAATCTATATCCCGAGAGGTCTAAGATCAGGAAGAAGTCTAGAACGCCGAAATTTGCGGTCGGCGATCGAGTGAGAATCTACGCTTATAAGAAGCACTTCGAAAAGAGTTATACTCCTCGATGGACCTCTGAAATCTTCGTGATAATCAAAATATTTCACACTGATCTGGTGACTTACGAAATCGAAGCTTTGGATGCAGAAGAGATCATCGGAAAGTTTTACGAACAACAATTGCAGAAGACGAAGTTTTAATAAAAAAAACAAAATTTTTTTTATTTACTCTCTTTAACATTTCTTGTTTACATATATATATAGGAGAGAAAAATAATAATAAAAATAAAACTATTTTTAGATAAAAAAGCAAGCTAATTAATAAACAAAAAACAAAAAACCCTTCAAAAATGGCAAATATACTAGATGTTGCACAAAGCATAGTAAAAGATGAAAGTATTCAAGAATATGAGGTTCACCAATACAAACCGATAAGCGGAACGAGTTTGAACAATGTGGGAGAGATAAGAATCAACGTCGAAACTCAAGATCTATTTGTTCATACTAGCGAGAGTTACATAGTGGTGCAGGGACGTCTCACCAAAGAAGATGGAACCAACTACACCAACGACGACACGGTTACTCTAGCCAATAATGGCATCATGCATCTATTCAGTAATATAAAATACATGCTATCCAGACAAGAGATAGAATCTGTGTTTCATCCCGGTCAGGCCACCACGATATTCGGACTCTTGACGTATCCGGATGATTTTTCGAAATCCACAGGACTTAATCAGTTGTGGGTGAAAGACACTGTTGGCCCTGCTAGCGCCGGCGCCTCTGCAATATTCGACTATTTCGTCAAGACGTTCAGACCTAAAGGAACATTTTCGTTCAGGATACCTTTGAAACACATCTTCGGATTCACGGACGGTTATAACAAGATCATGTATGGATTCAAACACAATCTGATGATTCAAAAAGGAAACGACGACACAATAGTGAGACTCACTGTGACCGATGCGGGTAAGATAACTCTACACAAGATATCATGGTTCGTTCCGCACGTGGAGCCTTCGATCAAGGAAAAAACGTGTCTCTACAATATCATAGAATCCAAGAGTAAATTACCCATGGGATTTAGAATGAGACAGTGAGACATGGCTAGCATTCCACTCTCCACGAATCACCTCGATTGGAGATTGACGGTGAAATCTGCTTCTGAGAGACCACGTTTCATCGTGGTTGCATTTCAGACTGATAGGGATGGGTCTTAGGAAAAGAATGTGTCGCTGTTCGATCACTGCAGTTTGAGAAACATGCAAGTGTTTCTGAACGCCACGAGATATCCAGCAATCGAATACAACGCATCGTTCAACAAGAACGATTTCTGCAGACTGTACGGCGACACCGCTGATTTTAGAAAGAAATATTACGGTCTAGACGAATTGATGAGCAACCCTGATATATCTACCGGCGAATACAAATCGATGTATCCCATGTTCGTATTCGACGTTAGTAAACAGAGTGAATGACTCAATAGTAGCATCTTAGACATTCAGATCAAGATGCAATTCGATAGGAACGTGCTGAGAAAAACCAAAGCCTTTGCCCTGGTCCTGTCGGACAGAGAATTACAATTCGAATCAGATGGAAATAAGATGTCGATCATTCAATGAGAGACGTGTGTGAAAAAAATAAAAAAAGTAATGAGTAATTATTAAAAACAAAAAAAACAAAAAAAAATAAAAGTAATGAGATCTAGAGAGATTGAACATCTTTCTAAATCTCATTACTTTTTTTTTGTTTTAATAATCACACATTATTTTTTTAATTATTTTCACGCGTTCACTGTTTGTTCAAAGGACGTTGTTCGATCAGTAGGCTCACCACGGAAGTGGCGGCTTCGGAATTATTGGTTTTCATAACGAAATTAATCCTGTCTCTGACGTTCACTTTGAGAGGCATGCCGAACGTGCTAACATTCGCGTGTTGATTCTCAGTCTTTTCGACACTGTATCTCTTATCGCTCTCTACTCCATTCACCATGAGATTAATGACCGCTCTGTTATTCAAATCCGAGGAAGCCAGACTCATTCGAATGATTTCACCTCCCAACGGTATGGGATATCCCACCTGACCATGTTGCGATCCACTACATCCATTTCCGAAAGACCACTCAGCTTTTCCCTCCTCTAATATGCCACTCTCCTCGGTCCAAGCGGTGATCAATTGTCTAGCATATTTGACTTTCTTCACCACCAAAATCAGGGTGCAGGCGTCCGTCATGTTTACAGGATCCGGTAGATTTGTGAGCGCGTGTCCACCCATGTCTAGTTTACCTTCCATGATGCCGCCCCTTCTCCAGACCGAGTTGTCATCCACGTACTTCCTGCTGACTGCGCTGGAATTGAATTCGGGATCGTGATCGAGACCGTATAAATTCTCACCGTTCATGTTGATGCCACCCTCCATGGTTCCGCCAGATTGTTTGTTCAGGTAGAGATTGTCCACTTGCGATTCTACGTATTCTTGTGATCGTATCACGGCAGAATCTACGTAGCCCTTGTTGACTGGGTTGAGTCCGCACCCGTGTCGTCGACCTTCGACAGATTCAATATCTTGTTGAATCCCGCATTCAGATCCGATTTCATTTCTCGTCTGTCAGACTTTCTCTGTTCCAGATCTACGTAGTGTTTGGTCGCCATGTCCTTGGGATTCGTGGGAGTGGCCACGTTCGTTATCTTGTTAGAATTGGCGTTCAATTCCGAGTGCATCATTTTCTGAACGTATCTATTTCTCAGGTGTTCGCTGAATCTCGCGTGAGAGTCGTCCGCGTATTTCTTGGTCGCGGCATCGGTGGAATCTATGGGATTCGCGACAATCACCAAACATTTAGATTTCAGATCGAGATCGTCGGTCATGGCTTTATCCACGTAATTATCTAGCATGATTCGTTCGAAATCCGCGTTCCCCATGTCAACGTATTTTTTAGTTGCAGCATCTGCGAGATCTATTTCCTCGGGAAGATTGTAGAGCTTCTTATCGTTCATGTTCAAAGGTTCCTCTCGAGGTTCGTATCTCCGAATGTAACGTTCGTCCAAGTTGGCAACGTCGTAACCATCACCGACTTCGAGCATCTTCCTCTTCTTTTTGGGTTGACTTTCGTCGTCACTTCTACCAAATTTATCGACTGGCATGTTGTTTTGAGATTTTTGTTTTTAAATATATTTCAAACGCAGTTTATTAAAAATGAATTATTTCACTTATTTTTATTTTTCGTTTTTATTCGATTAAATTTTTTTAAATAATTTTTTACCTTTATATATACTATAAAAAATCTCTCTCTAATGTAAGTCATTGAGAATGTCTTGAAACCGATCTCCTTCAGACCATCTCTTGAGAACGTAGAGACATAGGTGACTGCAAAACACTTGATCTGGCGATTGCACTTGTTCCGTGTTGTAACGAACCATCGATTTGTTGAAATAGTTCTTTATTTCTTTCAGCGGTGGGATTCCGTAGCTGTCGAAATAATAATTCTTCTTCTTCCCGTTCTTGAACCACGCCACCCAGTGAGTGCCTTCACCCGATAAATCGTCTAGATTTAAAATTCTGCATTCCGATTGTCGAGGCCTTCTCTTTGGCAAGGCATCTCTGGAAAACACACCCAAGAAAATCTTTGATTTTCAAATCCTTCGCCACATTCGACAGATCGATGTTGGATAGGGGTTCGTTAGGTAAGACAACACCTTCTACGGATATCTCTATATTTTTATACTGTACCAATGACCCAGACATAGTTGCTGGTGCTAACTCTTAAAATATAGGGCCAAACACAAATTTTGCCCCCCAATCCCCAAAATTTGCATCTAAAACTAAAGAAAACATGTCCTGAAAGGCCCTCCACACTTCGCCCCTACTGCGCATGCGCAGTGTCAAGGACGTTCCGAAATTGGCGCCATTTATCATTCTAAGTTTGGCCCTTCATCAGTTAACATCTGACTGATCTTTGTGCTTTTAAATCTCAGTTTAAATGATGCCAGACACATAAATATTAGTGAAATGGTGATTCTAAGGAGGATAGAAAAGGAGGAGAGGAAAAGAATGTGTGACAGAATATTATCAGGGCTGTAACTTAAAATTTTTTAATGAAATTATGTTAAGTTACCTATTTTCAAGGCAGCAGCCATTTTGTTGTCATTCTGATTATTTAGTTACACTGTTTTTTCAAGTGTTTTCCTCTCTCCCTGTCCTTTAAGTTCCCCCTTGCTATTCTCCCATGCTTTTGGCATAGTTTCTGTAATTATTATTACTAAAATTTCTTGGGAGTTTTAGCTGAATAACAGAATGAATTCTGTTCTTTCCCCATGTTTACGTCTTCACCTACGGGTGGTTAGGCGTTGTGTTCTGCATCTACCATCTGATGTTCTGCAGTTTCTTCCCTGGAAGTCTCTGTTTTGCATCAGGTGGTGTATTTTTGGTAACTGATTTCGGGCCTGGGTGCCTGGAGTCTTATTTTAGTGTTTTTACACTCATTGTTTACATTTACAACAGCCCTCTGTGTGAGGGGGGGATTTCTAAATAATAATATCTTTATGTTATTTTAATCATAACTAGATACATTATTATTGTTCGTAAGTGTTGAATAAATTGTTTAAAATATTTTAAAAATTTTTGTCCACACTTAGGCTTGGGATCCATTGGGGCTCAACGTTACTTTTCAGAAACTTGGGCTGTTCTGAAAAAATATTTTTTCAAAATATTTTGATTTCAATTATTTTTTCTATATTAATGGATCATATTATTATTATGTATTTTGATTGCCAGGGGTTAGTGCGAGTACCAGGACTTGTTTTCTTTTCACATTGAAAGGATATTGATCAATTGTTTTAAGAGGAAGTCTTCCTCTGACCTTATTATCATTCTATATGTGGTCAGTGTACTCGCATTAACTCCTGTTCTGTATCGTATGATTTCGATGACAATATGGGAAGCGTATGTCACGGTATGTTGTTGGGGATTTGGACACTCCGGTCCTTTCCCCGCAGGGTCACTCTACTTTATCAATTTCTATTTCAGACGATCAAGATTAGGGTGATGTATCTGTGATGTCTTCCAACAGTGTGCCTCCGTCGTCACAATTAATGAAGGGCTAGCGGAAAAGTGCTCATGTAATACGCCAATTGCCTAAGAGGACCCTAGTAGGTTCGACGGCCTTTGACGTCCGCTAGCTCGCCCGGTGTAGCGTCCATTCACCGAATGGTTCGGCAGCCGGGTTCGTCCGTTGCGGTCTAGAAGGAATTTTGGGGTGATGCGAGCACTATAAAATTAACTTAATGCACACCCAGTGACGGCGGATCAGAGGGAGAACGGAGGAAGCCTTTTAGTCCGGTTCATAGCTCGTTCCGGTCCATCCGGACGGCAAGCGAGAGAGGCCCCTCTCTCGTTCAACAACATCTGGCCCCAGATGTTGTGGTACAAATGTGTCGCTAGCGGAGCATACGTCCGTCGCTCGGGACGCTCTGTTGTATAGGCAGTCCGCTGAGACTGCTAAGGCTTCCTCTTCTCGTCAGCGCACACGACCGCACCTTGGCTGCGTGACCGCCGATATATTACCAGCTTCGCCGATCAAGGATTCTTCGGCGACCAGGTCACACCATCCGGCAGCCAGGGATTCGAGACCGATGGACTCCGGACGTTCGCATAGGAAAAGTATGCGGGAGCCATCTGATGCGGAGCTGCCCTCGGCGAAGCAGCGATAGACTGCGCCTCCGCAGGTCTCGACGCCGGACATTCTTGTGCACATAGCACAGCTTATCGCAGCATCCCAGCAGCCGACAGAAACGGTGTCGGATCGAGAATTATCCGACAGCGCTGGGTCGGTAGTCGGGGACTCGAGGCCTGCAGACTCCGGACGTTCGCATAGGAAGTGTGCGGGAGTCAACGTACACGGAGCTTCCAGCGGCAATGCATCGTAAGTCCGCTACTGCACAGGCCTCGGGAACGGACGTGCTTTCCTTAATAGCACAGTTTATCGCAGCATCCCAGCATCAACTGAATCTGTCGCATATATTTTATCCGACGATGCTGGGTCGGGACGCTCCGCGGAAGCGGGTACGGACGTCCGAAAGTTTCATCCGGTCCGACGGGATACCGAAAGGGATTCGGAGGATTTCAAGCTTTCCCTTTCGGAACAACATATGCTGCGATGCCGGATAAGAAACTGATAGCGTCGGTGGACTTAGAAATTTTTGGTTCGGTTCAGGGACATCGTCCCTCAGTTCCGACATAGTCCAATAATGTCACACAAACTTTCGAATTATTGAACGACGCTATATATATATATTATTATTTTATGCTTGCTATCCAAGCATTTCTGGTTTCTTGTTCGAAGAGTTATGGACATGTCTTTCAAAAGTGTGCCTCTGTCGTCATAGTTAATGAAGAGTTAGTGGCAATAAGTGCTCATGGAATATGTCTATCGCTTACGGAGTGACATTCGCTAGCTCACCCGGTGTAGCGTACATTCATCGAATGGTTCGGCTGCCGGGTTCGTCCGTTGCGGTCTAGGAAGGAGATTTGGGTGATGCGAGCACTTTAATTACTTTAGTACTCACCCAGTGACGGCAGATTGAGGACAGATCGGAGGAAGCCAACAACATAGGGGACCGCATGTTGTGGTTCAGATATTTTACATTCGGAGCATATGTCCGTTGCTCGGGACGCTCCGTTATATTGACAGTCCGAGAGACTGTCTTTAATGCTTCCTCATCCTCACAGCAGGGCACACGACCGCACATTGGCTACGTGACCTCGAGTATCCGATCAGTTTCGGCATTCAGTGATTCCACAGCGAATAGGTCGCGCCATCCGGTAGCCAAGGGACACGAGGCCTATACACTCCGTTCGCTCGCATATTGGAAGTATGCACGGGGTAACGATCTCGGAGCTTCCTGCGGCAATGCATCGTAAGACCGCTGCTCCTCAGGCCTCAGTGACGGACGTGCTATCCGAGTTAGCACAGTTGTTTCGCAGCATCCCAGCAATTGACAGTTTCTCGGTCGAATCAGGAATTATCCGACGGCGCTGGGTCGGTGCGGTCCGCGGTTGCATCAAGCTACGGACGACCGAACGCTTTATAGGGTCCGACAGGATGGCGAAAGGGATTCGAAAGATTTCGAGTTTTCCCTTTAGTAGTATCGGAAGATGCCTTTCATATCTTCTGGCATTTCTTCCAGTGATTATTTTTCGGACTTCATTGCTGCGATCTTGGATAAGAGACTTATAGCGTCATTGGACTCGGATTTTTCGATCGGTACAGGGACTTTGTCCCTGACTTACCGACGCAGTTCAATATTGTCATTACAACATGTGTTTTATTTTTCGACGCTATATATTTATATATATATACAAGCCTGCTACTAAGCATGATAGTTTAGTTTCTTGTCCGCGTGGCTCATTTCTGCCATTTTATCTTTTTTACAAATAGTTTATTTTGGCAGAGCAGGGCATACCGAGAGTTCATATGCGTCTAGACGGTGTGATTAAAGACTGCATATATTCTTTTTCGCCGTTTATGTCTTTTCCAATTTCAATGTTGGGAACGACATTATGTATAGTAGACTTAACTTAGACGCTTTATTATATGTAATCCGCCTTACTGAGGCGTTATCATTACGTCTTCAAGAAAAGATTTACGGGATATTATTCTCAATGTAATTTCTTTTGAGGGCAGTAGTTTGTTCACGTATAACTCCGCCCTTCAGTGGCTGATTGGAGTTGGTTAGACGTGATGCAGCCCTAGCTACATCCACGCGTGGATAGTAGGTTAAGAACTCTCTCAGAGTCGCTTCGTTCTCGGAGGAGCTTCTCTTCGACGGCAACTTTCCGGCAATACATGAATTGCTTGATTTATACATTCTCTTGTCTATCTAGTGTTACAAGAGATTCAGACTGGGGCAAACATTCGGTGGTTGACTCAGAGAGTGCCGCCGCAGTTGCCGGACCCGAGTGTGGCTGTTATGACGGTTGCCAGTCAAACAGATTGGGATATATACTGATCCCTACGGATTCGAAGTGCCAGGGTCTTTGGGTTCCGCAGTTTTTTAGCTATCAGTTTAACTTCCGCGGAATAATGTTTTTTAGGCTTGCTTTATGTCATTGCATGAACATTATTCAGAAACGCATGCCCAAATTCCTGTCCTTTAATTCGACAGTAGTGGCGTATCTCCGGAACCAGGGAAGCACTCTTTCGTTTCCGTTATTCAATTTAATGGAAAGAATCCGTCTGTTGGTTATAGTACACCAAGTTCAGTTTTGGTCCGTCATATTCTGGGTCGTCTGATTGTTTTATCGCACTCCCGTTCTCTTACGGGTCGCTTGTTGCTGTCAGAATGGACTCTCAACAAACAAGTATTCAATCAGATTTGCTATCTATGGGAGCGCCCAATGATGTTTTATTTATGACACAGCTTGCTAATCAATTGCAGACGTATGTGTTGGCTTGTCCAGATCTCTGAGCTAATACTGTTAACGCTCTATTGATCTATAGGACGGAATGATAGGATACGCGTATCCTCTGGCGCTGTTGTTTTTAGCAGGTATTGCTAAGATAACAACCACAATACATTTCTGTTGATAGCATCTCTATCTTCACAGAGATCATGAGTAATTTACTCTCTTGTCTACTGTGGATCTTAACGTGAAATCTTCCTCTATGTGAGGATCTTTTTTCACTGGGTAAATCGTGTCATCTTTATCACAACCAGCAAGGTCGCAACCTTCATGTATTCCGTTGTGTGGTCCGTATTGCATTGTAAGCACTGTACTGGACGAGCTTTGGACGCGATTTCTTACTATAGGAGATCCTCTTCTTCGCTATTCTATGCGACTAAAGTGGAGGCTCTTCCGTCGTGGTGTAGGGATCATTATGTTCATATTGTTGATCCCTCCATACTACTCATTGCTATTTTTTAGTATACTTGTTTCACAAGATCTACTGCAGCCTGTTGTTATTTAGGTTATAGGTTTATGTTACCTCATACCTATGCACTCTACGATAGTTTACAATTGAGTCTTTTGTCTCTTTATCTAAGTCAGTTAGTAACTTTTTGATAAATAGACTTAGAATCTTTAGATTAAATTCCTATACGGATTTTAACTTCGGTTCTTATTTAGCTAAGTAATCATTTGAGCCTCTGGAAACAGTAGTTTTCAAATTCTGACCTTTTAGACAGTAATTCTGTTGGTTTCTCTTTTACTGTAGAGTCAGTGAGTTTCATGCACTATCGATGGATGATTTTCACTTTCATAGTTTCGGAATCAATACTTCCATTACTATTTAGGTTGGATTGTTGCATAAGAGTTAGGCTCCTATTATCCGGAACCTATTATTTTAAGGTCCTTCCGTCTTCGTATGGGCATAGGCCTTTACTCTTTCCGGGTACAGTTTATGTATTTATAAACAGATATCTGTTTATTACAAGGGCGTAAGCTTCTTCTGTCTTTGATGTCTAGTAGAAGGACGTTACGCTCCATTTTATTGTTAATGGATTCTATTAACTAGCGTACTGCTTATGGTATATCATTGGCTTAGCAGTTGTGCTTAAGATTTCGGCTCATGAAGTAAGAGTTCTTCTACTTCTTGGGCTTACATTAATAGTGTTGCTATTATAGATTTTGAAGGCTGCTCATTGCGCTCAGCCATCCACATTCATGAATTTTATCTCAGAAATATCGAGTCCATTTCTGGAGGCCTCTATTGTTAGGTCTATTATCTACTGCTCAGAATGTCATTCACTTAACAGTTGCTACTATAGCTAGGTAGGCTGTCTGTTTCGGCAGTGTCTCCGTTCGGCTGCCCTCTTCGCTCTGGGCTATTTGACCCAGGGCAAGAAAAAGGGGGGGGGGGAGGGTGTTCCCTTGGGTCACCTGTTTTTACTATGAAAACAAGAGGATACCTCCTCCGGAGTTATTGGGATGGTTGTTTAGTGAGAAGTTTAAGTTTATAAAATTCATTCAAGTCTTAGTTTTTAAAGTATAGCTTTTGAATATTGCATATGTCAACGGACATGATTATGCAATTCTCACACACTTTTAGGAGTATAAGAGTCTCTATTCTCTAGACTTACTTTATTATTGGCTTACTTTAAAAATTATTAGTATAAGGATTATTGGATATTAATAGAGTACATGGATGTATGAAGCTCAATTTTTGGAAGGTGTTGTATCTTTCTAATTTATCATAAATAAGAAAGATACATGTAAGGCCTATTACTTCTTTTCCCTACAGGGGATGACTCTATTTTATTTTATTGAGCGTATTCCATTTTGCTCTATGTCCTTGGCCCTCCAGCCTTTTTACTATTCAGCTATGTCTGGGTCATTGGTACAGTATAAAAATGTTAAAAAATTTATAGTAATTTATATATTTTTTATACTTACCAATGACCCAGACGGGGATGGCCCTCCCAGGAGTTGGGAACTCTTGCCTCCCCGCTGAGTACATAGCGCTTACCAGGCACTGGTTATTAGAATGATAAATGGCGCCAATTTCGGAACGTCCTTGACACTGCGCATGCGCAGTAGGGGCGAAGTGTGGAGGGCCTTTCAGGACATGTTTTCTTTAGTTTTAGATGCAAATTTTGGGGATTGGGGGGCAAAATTTGTGTTTGGCCCTATATTTTAAGAGTTAGCACCAGCAACTATGTCTGGGTCATTGGTAAGTATAAAAAATATATAAATTACTATAAATTTTTTAACTTTCTTATTCATAAATGCGTATATTTTTTTTTAAAATTTACTTATTTTATTATAATTCACTAAAATGACGTTATTTTTTTATTTTTTTATTTTTCTTTTTAAACTAACTCTATTGACTTCCATAATCTTGAATCCGTCTAATTCCTCGACTTCCATAATCTTGAATCCGTCTAATTCCTCTTGATTTTCTGGAATCCTATCATCCTTAATCATATCTGGAATCCTATCATCCTCAATCATATCTGAAATCCTATCATCTAAAATTAGATCCAAAGTCCAATGTCCGAGTGCTAAAGTGCTTATTTTATCGTCTAACATGAATCTCTTATCGTCATCAGCCGTCAGTGAAATCTTGTTGACTATTTCGGTATACAAGTCGTGATTTTCGATTCGATTTCATAGTCTTATACACCGGACCACTTCCTAACAGACAATCTTTATACTCTCGGAAAGAGATGTTTTTCTTCAACACGCACGCTTTAACCCCTTTGCACTTCTTGATCTCTTCATCTTCTAGATGATAAGCATACAGTTTGGGTCTCAAGCCCACAAATTCGACGATTTGTTTACCACCGCTCTCGTCCTTAAATTTACCTAACACCTTCTTGTTGTCGTTTGATTGAATGTTGGACGGGTGATCGACGGGATAATTGCTCATGTCGAACCACGCGGCCACGTCCTGAGATATATCTCAGTAGACATCTTTCGTCTCTATCTCGTAAACTAAACTGTCCGTGTCGGTGAACAGTAGTTTGGCTTTATCACCAAATTTTTGTTTGACGTAATCGTAGTGAAACTCGTACATCAATCGCTTGCTGATATCTAAGATGATCGGTCCGAGAAAATACGGTTTGTTGAACTTCAGGTGCGTCTTTTGCAGGTGAACGGCCACCAGATTTTCGTCGAATATGGTTCGGTGTTTGTAATTGGGTTTCGCCACTAATTTTTTAGCTCTTTTCTCAGACGTGACGAGTCGAACGTCGGTTCTCTTCCTGATGTTTTCCATCGATTTACCATACACACAGTTCATGAGTTTGAAGAAATCTTTTTCAAAATCGTTCTCGGCTCGAATTCTGAGATTCGTGTTGAGATCGATGTATTTTTTCATCCAAGGCTCTTCGTTGAATCGAATGACGTGATGTATGTCGACTAATTTCATCCCATAATCGACGTATTGTTTCAAATTCTCACTGTAGACAACATAGTTACGTTTGTTAAATAAATTGGGAATGAGTTTTTCCTCGTCTCCTTCGATCGGTTCCATTCGTTCGGGAGCCAGCGGATAATCGTTGTGTAGATCCTGTAATTCTTCCGGATAGTTCAAATCGACTTCTAAAATGCAAGGATAGTCTCTCTATTTTTGCATCTTTTCCGGTTCCGTTACCCATTCGAAACTTCCAATCGGTAAAGGATGATTCATAGCCCAACCGTACAGATTATTAGCATCCCAATACTGTATGTATTTTTTCGACCGTTTCGAATCGAAACCTTCTTTCATGTAGAGATTGTTAGCTTCAGAATATCTGTGGGAGATCATCGAGACGCCACCTCTCGCAGCCCTTTCGAACATGAGCAACATGTCCACGTCGGATAATAATTCCAATTGGACTTCGGTGGTCTTCAACAGAGCGTCCCACGCCAGACCGGGTGCGGTGAAATAGGAAGCAGGATCCAGATCGTAATTTCGACGACAAGACGTCTCAAAAACTTTCGAACACGTCTGCCAAGAGCAGAACGTCAGTCTTCAGATAGAGATCGTGATAATCTCTCATGGTTTTCATATCGAATGATTTCCACACGTTTTTGGCGTGTTCGGAATTCTCGTCGGAAATGTCAGATTCGTATAATTTTGAATAAAAATCTTCTTTCGAAGGTAGTGCTGTGTCGTCGAATCTCTTTAGATCGTTCATGTAATCGTAAGGATAGACTCCTCAACATAACGTCTACTCATTCTCCGAAATGTTCGCTCGTGATTTTAAATTTATCCTTGCTCATGTTATTGACTAATTTTTCCAGAGCGGTCGACATGAATTTAAAACTGTCAATGAAACGTATGCTTTTACGAATTAATTTCGTTTTTTCTTCCAACGTCTCTCCGTCGATTACTCTTTTCTTCTCCATGAGCTTCCATTTCGTGAAGGAAATGTATCTTTCTTCACTCTTCGCGATGCAATTTAATTCTTCGTGGGAGGTGCCGAGATTTTTCACGAACAGATGGCTGTCATAACCTGAGAGATTGTGAAATATCACTGGATAGAAACCGGCATCTTGATATTTTAAATTACACTTGCTGTGAGCTGGACCGTGATACAGAGCTGTGTAATGATCCTGGTCTCTAACCTTCTTATTTTCCTCCGAATTCTCATCGAACGATTGTCTGCATATGTGACATGCGGTGGCTCTGTTATTTTCATCCTGCTGCTCTCATGTGATGATCATTTTCGCCGGTGTTTTGAATTTATCGTATAACATTTGAATTTTCGATTCTAACTCTTCCACGAACCTTTGAGCCACGTCGTCGTCTTCGCACTGTTTCGTGTAGGTGAAGGGACCCATGTTGTGTTGCGAGTCGAAAGCGCATTTCATGTAAATGCAATAACCAGAAGGCGTGTGTTTTTGATATCTTTCGACGTAACTTCAAAGAGCGTTGGGTTGGCAGGAACTCATTTTCATGGTGAAGCATTCGAAATCGGCGTCCACGACAAATGGTACTTTTAACCTTCTATTGTGATTTTCAAACTTCATGATGGTGTTGGGTTTGGGCATTTAGACGATGACAATTTGATTTTCGTTGCAATATTCCTGATGTTTCGCTAACGATTTTTTGCTGTGAAACTCGTTCATGCAGTTGCAACATAAACATATCTTATGTTCATGTTTATTATTTTGTGTCGACAGTAATCGGCTCGGATTTTTAACCCAACAATAATGATGATTGTCACCATTCGAAATCAATAATAAAATAATTGTCTTTTCTCTTTCGAGATACGAAGTCTGTTTGAGAGGATAGATCATTCGTTTTTCATCGTCGTATCCCAAGACCTTCACCGCTACGGTGGGATTTTGAGCCTCGAAACATTCGATAATAATAATAATAATAATTTATTTATATAGCGCTTTTCCCAGCAAAACGCTGCTCGAAAACGCTGAAAACATAGGTGACGGTAACAATGGTATAATCAGCAGCCGAAGGCTGCTTGAAAGAGATAGGTTTTCAGAGCTTTCTTGAAGTGATCTGCATTTTGGGTTTTTCTAAGGTTCTGAGGGAGGGCGTTCCAGAGTGAGGGAGCTGTAAAAGTGAACGATCTCTTCCCTGCCATTGATCGAATTCGAGGTACAACAAGGAGACTCTCAGAAGCTGATCTGAGATTCCTCGACGGTGTGTGTACTTTGATGACCTGCTTAAGGTAGATTGGTGCTTTGTCGCTATGTAAGATGTGTGTCACCGCCAAGACCTTATGCTTAATGCGAGACTCAACTGGCAGCCAATGCAAAGATTTCGATGTGTTTTAACTCCATTGGAAAAGTCACTCCGGTCCAATCGAGATTTTTAGAAGTCTCCTCGTAACAAGAAACTGTATCGGAGTGCATTTTAACAGGGTATAAAGCGGAGGTGACTGCCCATTTAAAACACTGATCATCTTTATTTCTCACGTTGATCACAGCATTTTTTTTAGTTAAGAAATACGGTAATTCCACGTAGGAAGACCCTTTCAACGAATCGTTTTCAGTTATATGAATTTCGAGTTTCAACACCTCATCAAACGTCCAATTACTACCTTCACGATGATAATTCGCAAGAGACATCAACATCTTGTCTTTCATCTTCTCGAAAACGTCCGATAAATCTGAACCTCGAAATGCGGGTTCGACATTAGATCTGAAAAATGCATTTGTCATGATGCTCTCGCCAGACTTCACATCGATTTTATTCATCACACAATGGAGTATCATCTTAATTTTTTGTCCCATGTTCATGTGTTTGTGAAACAAATCCAATACTTTTTAGCTCAACTTTGACGAAGTCAAATTTGAGCTATTGTCATGGCCCGTCGTCCGTCTGTCCGTCTGTCCGTACGTCAACAATTGGCTATGGCTCGGGCTAGAGGTCGTATTTATGAACCGATCTTTACGAAACTTCTTGTGTACCTTTGTTATGACCCTGGGACGGGAACGAGTGTTTTTAGGTGTGGTCCGAAATTCAAGATGGCTGCCAGTGGCCATTTTGTACCGATGATGCAAAAATCAGTTTTTTGTACAGAACTTCTGTATGAAAGTTCTGATTTGAATAAAGTTTTGTATAAATGTTTAGTACCATGGGATACATCACATATAATACGGGTTTTTTTCTCGTGCGTAAATTATGCAAATTAGACTGACTTTGATTTATTTAGTGTTACTTTCAGAGCTGTAAGTGACAAGCTGCTATGGCTCGGGCTAGAGGCCGTATTTATGAACCGATCTTTACGAAACTTCTTGGGTACCTTTGTTATGACCGTGGGACAAGAACGAGTGTTTTTGGGTGCGGTCCGAAATTCAAGATGGCTGCCAGCCGCCATTTTGTACCAACGATGCAGAAATCTGTTTTTTGTACAGAACTTCCATTTGAAAGCTCTGATTTGAATAATTTTTTGTATGAATGTTTAGTACCATGGGATACAACACATATAATACGGGGTTTTTTCTCGTACGTAAATTGTGCAAATTAGACTAATTTTGATGTTTTTTGGGGTTACTTTCAGCACTGTAAGTGCAAATGCCAATACAGCTCGGGCTAGAGGCCGTATTTGTGAACCGATCTTTACGAAACTTCTTGGGTACCTTTGGTATCACCGTGGGACGAGGACGAGTGTTTTTGGGTCCAGTCCGAAATTCAAGATGGCCGATGGCAGCCATTTTGTACAAAATTAGGTGCAATCAGATTTTTGCACAGAACTTCCATATGAAAGCCCTGATTTGAATAATTATTTTGTGTGAATGTTTAGTATCATGGGATGCATCACATATAATACGGGTTTTTTTCTCGTGCAGAAATTATGCAAATTAGGTGAACTTTGATTTTTTCAGTGTGACTTACACACAGTAAGTACACATGTCAATACGGCTCAGACTAGAGTCTGTATTTATGAACTGATCTTCACGAAATGTCTTGGGTACCTTTGTTATCACCTTGGGACGAGAACGAGTGTTTCTGGGTGCGGTCTAAAATTCAAGATGGCTGCCAGTGGCCATTTTGTACCGAAATTAGGTCTAATCAGTTTTTTGTACACATCTTCTATACAGCTCAGACTAGAGGCCATATTTGTGAACCAATCTTTACGAAACTTCTTGGGTACCTTTGTTATCACCGTGGGATGAGAGCGAGTGTTTTTGGGTGTGGTCCGAAATTCAAGATGGCCACCAGCAGCCATTTTGTACCAAAATTAGTGCAATCAGTCTTTTGTATAGAACTTCTGTATGAAAGTTCTGATTTGAATAAATTTTTGTATGAATGTTTAGTAACATGGAATACATCACATATTGTAAGGGTTTTTTTTTCGTGCCAAAATTATGCAAATTAGATGAACTTTGATTTATTCAGTGCTACTTACACAATGTAAGCACACATGTCAATACGGCTCAGGGTAGAGGCTGTATTTATGAACCGATCTTCACAAAACTTCTTGGGTACCTTTGTTATCTCCTTGGGATGAGAATGAGTGTTTCTGGGTACGGTCCAAAATTCAAGATGGCTGCCAGTGGCCATTTTGTACCGAAATTAGGTCCAATCTGTTTTTTGTCACAAGTTCTATACAGCTCGTATTTATGAACTGATCTTCACAAAACTTCTTGAGTACTTTTGTTTTCACCTTGGGACAGGGACGAGTGTGTTTTGGGGTGCCTTTGTTATCACTGTGCTATGAGAACAAATATTTTGGGGTTCAGTCAGACCCACTCTGAGACTCAAAGATTTTTTCTAGTTCAGCATCTGACTGTTACCCACCTTTACAGTACTTTACCTATACATTTGTTACAGGCAACGGTCAGTATTTATGTACAGACTGTTACAATACTTTATATGTACCTTTGTTATCAGGTCATTACCTAGATGTTTGTCATTGCTGTGTCACATACTATACATGTACATGTCTTTGTCTTGACAAGTTGAGCTACAGTGTCATTGACACTTTCATTTTTTTGAAACTTGAAGTTCTTCAACGGCTTTTCGTTTAGTCGTCTTCTTATTTTTCACAACCGAAACGTTTTTGTTTTTTTCGACGTCGGCATTTCGATTCTTTTTACTATCTTTTTCTTCTTCTCATTTTTCACAACCGATGCATTTTTTGACGTCGTTGCTGTTGACATTTTGTTTGCCTTTCCATCATTGACACTTTCATTTTTTTGAAACTTGAAGTTCTTCTTCAACGGCTTTTCATTTAGTCGTCTTCTTATTTTTCACAATTGAAACATTTTCGGGTTTTTTCGACGTCGGCATTTCGATTCCTTTTACTATCTTTTTCTTCTTCTTCTTCTCTTTTTTCACAACCGATGCATTTTTTGACATCGTTGCTATCGACATTTCCTTTGCCTTTCCATCGTTTCACAAATATTTCTGTATGACTTCAATTTTTTTTTATTTGGTTCTATGATTTCTGAAATGTGGAATTTTTAATTTTTTACAACTCTCGTTTAACTGAGATACAGTTTTCTCATTTAAATTTTCCATTTTTTATTTGTTTGCTTCTTTTGTAAGAATATTTTTTTTGAATTCTGTATTTAAATAATTTGTTAAAAAGTTTTAAAAATTGTTTTTATATATATATGTTTTAATTCCTTCAAAAAAAATTTTTTTGGATGAAATTAATCAATTTTTTACGTTCCTTAATGTGAAAAAATTGAATTAATACGAGAAAAAAGGACGTTAAATTTAAACTTTTTATTTATATATACAGAGAAAAAAAATTTTACAAAAAAAATTTTTACATTAAAGAAAATTAAAAAAAAACTTTTTATATATATAGAGAGTAAAAAAAAAAAAAACTTTTTTAACAAATTATTATTTAAATACAAAATTTAAAAATATATTATTTGCAATAATTCATAAAACAAAAAAAAACAATCGATCATGACAACAACACCTAAAAGATGCGAACTGAAATTGAAACGAGTCGAAACGTGTAAGAAATTCGGTTTTAAAATCTATACAATGACACGATTCCATCGAATTGAACGAGGTCGAGACGAAGGGCTTAGAGCGCAAATACGACAAATATAACATGCCTTTGAAATTGGATGAAGCCATGCTCAATTTGTTTTATGAGTACCAAAGCGATCTACAGAAAATCGTCATTGCCAAAGATAGAGAAATCGACAAGGACGATTTGTCGTTGTCCTATGGAAGTTACATATATCCAAAAATCTCACTCGAACTCGTGGACAAATCGGGTGGTGAGAGCGCGTTCACCGATGTAAAAAAACTCAAAAAAGTAAAGATAAACATTCAACACATTTTCGAAAAAGGAGAAGACATGAGTGTCAACATGCTAATAATGGACTTGGAAGTATAAACAATAGAGAGATTGATTTTTAGCAAAGAAGAAGGAAAAAAAAAAGTAATGAGATCTAGAGAAGTTGATCATCTCTAGATCTCATTACATTTTTTTGTTTTTTTTGTTTTTGTTTTCCTTCACTATCGCCCATATATTATAATAATATTTCCTTTTTTCTCAAATTTGGCGTCGATTCTTCTTTTCTTTTTTTTGTGATATATTACGTTTTTATAAGAACACATTTGTTTATCCGAATCATAATTATGAACGAATGTTGTGCATCTCTTGATAACACTCGCATCATTACCATACTCTTCAGAAGATAGTGGTGATGGTGGAAAACGTCTCTTTCTTTTAAATTTCAACCATCTATCCCAATCTTTATTCAACTCTTTTATCAGTTCTTTCCTAAGATATCCATCATTAGCGTCTAATCGTTTTTCCACATCTTTTTCGCACTCTATCTCACGATATTCATCATTATCGTCTAATTGTTTTTCCACCTTTTTATCCATTTTATATTATTTTATACTTTCTATGATTTATATTTTATATAATTATATAATTTTTACATTATAATAACATACTCAAAATCGGTATATTCTTAAATGGTGAATTCTCACCAAACAACAAACCCTTGCCGCGTCGCTCAACGTTCCGTCCACTCTTTAGATACAGACCATTTCCACTCAAAGAGTTGCCACCTCTAACAGGTTCTAGATACAATCCTTTCACCGCTGTCGTCTACGTGGACGCGACACACGGCTCCTCCCTTCTTCAAAAACAGTCCGCTGCCACCCATTAATTTCTCAACAGCCGAACTCTCGAGTCCCGAGAGAGCTCCCATGCCGAGAGTCTTTCCGAGAAAGGGTAATGCTTTTGCGGCAAAAGGTAATGCTTTTGCGGTGATTCCTGCCAATAGCGGTAGGAAACCGCCTTTCGTTCTCAAATTGTATCTCAATTGAGCGGGATTCAATCTCACCATCAACCCTCTTCCATCACGAATCGCTTTCTCCATCCTTTTGGTTTGACTTCTGGTCCAGGCGATCGAATCCTGACCGCCACTCGTCAGATCTTCGTGAGTGAATTTGAATCTCACTGCCTCGCCTCGAGTTGTTAACACTCTCTTAAGTTTCTTCCTCTGTCCTGCGGATATGTTCACGTTTTTAACCACGTATTGTGTCATAATTCTTTTTTTAAAATATATTTTGTTCAGTTGTTTTTTTTGTTTTAATGATAATTATATATATTAAATAATTTTTGTAAATTAATATTGCATTAATTTATTTTCTTATTTATATGTATATACGCAATATTTTTTTTTTTTTGCTTTTATATTTCTCTTATGTGAAATCGTATCGTCACCCTCTCTCCGCGAAGATCTAACAGTTCACCATTTTGATCCGTCAACGTGGTTTTGAGACTATACAACGTGTCTAAAATCACTGGTAGATAAACTGAATTTCGAGGTCGTTCCACGATCTTATAACCTGGCGACACGTTTGGAAAGAAGGAATAGATCATCGGTTGAGTGCTACCATTCACGTAGCTTCCAGCAATCACATCCACGTTCACCAGAATGCTATTGACTGCGAGAATGTCGACCGTATTTTCAGATGCTGCGTGGCCTCAATAAATCTTTCGATCGAATCCCAACATCTTGCCTATAGAATCATCCATATTGAAATCCACTCGAAAATTATCTTCCAAATCCAACATCGTCTGTAAGGTATTAGGGTTGGGAGAGAGTCTGATCTTGTTGCTTCCCTTTCCATCCGTCTTCATTTGCGTTTGAATGTAATTGTTCAAATCGTCTATGTCGTAACTTCCTTTGGGAATTCGAATCTCCAACAATCCACTCCGTCGGAATACTTAAACGAGTTATTCTTTTCGGTGACGTTGGGAAAGGAATAATAAGTCTCCAGATTCACCAACGCCATCTCGTATCTTTTCTCTCTATTCAATTCGATGGAAGGTTCGAATTTCATCACGAATCGAGTCGAATCGCCACTCACCACAATTTGAATGGACTGTTTTGCAGCCGTATTCTCGGCTATCTGCTCTAACAATTCTCCTTGTTCGAACATTATATTTAATTTTATTTTTATTTTTTCAAAACAAATTATTTGAAGATTTATTGTTTTCTAAATTTTATTTTCACACTCTATCTTATTATCATCAGAAACATAAAACTTGTCGAATCTGCACCGATATTTTCCGCGATTAAATTCGCTAGTCAAATCAATCATGATGAAATTGTAAAGTCCTCCATCCCAAACCCTCTTGCAGAATCTCCTGAATTCCGCCGCACTCATGTCGTTTGCGACGTGATCGCTGTAGATGTGATTGAGATTCTTGAGATTTTGGCGAAAGAGACATAGAAAATCAGCGTTCTCCCTTATCGTCTGTCTGGGCAATCGAAAATAATTCTGCGACTGGTAGAAACAGTCCACGTTGCTGTGACGACCCCTAACGTAATAGATTTGCATCAGTTCTGTCTCTCCAGAAGCAGATCGTCGAAAATCATGAGATTCTTATCTTCCGATTTCAATTCTCTGGGATCCGGAATGCCGCTAGCATTCTCATAAAATCGACACTCGATGTTCGAAGATGCATTTCTCTTCATCAATTCCACCGCCGCACTGTCCAAAATGGTTGAAAGAGAAGCTTCACTTTTGTCGAATTCCTCCTTACTGTCAAATATTCTGGCTATGACGTCCCTAGGCAATCTACGATCCATGCACTCTCGAAGCAATCTGTATTCGAGTTGAAACAAGCTCTTGCCAAACACAAACAATCTATCGTAATCCAACCAGTCAAGTCGCGACAACAGATTCATCAACAGATTGGTCTTTCCACAATTCGATTTTCCCTCTATCAAGCCTCTTATGCTTTTGTGAAAGAACTCGTTATTCGACCTCTTGGTCGCGGCGTCGTTCCAAGACATATCTTTAATGTTCATCTTTGTTTATTTTTTTTTTTTATTATTTTAGATTTTTTCAAACACAATTTTATGTTTTTTCAAACTCAGTTTTTATAAGATTATTATTTATTTATATTACACCGTCGCGAGTTCTCTTCAATCCAGATCCACTCGTCATTTTGGCTAAATCTTGTATGGATACCACAGCATCCTTAAAATCTTTCCAACTTTTCGGCGTTCGCTCTAACATAGCTCGCTTCACCGGTGGACTGATCAACTTGTCGATCAACAGGTCGGTTGCCCTTTTGCCAGCCACAGAAGCTATCCTACCACTGGCTTCAGAAGCGGCTTTCTTACTAGCATCCAAAGCCGTCTTCTTACCAACCTCAAACGTGGTCGATGTGAGTTTTCTACTTGCATCGCTCGTGAACACTCGCATTATAGAATTGACGATGCCAGAACCGCCTTTAACATAAGTTCTACTGTATCCCCTGTTCTGTATCACCAACATATTTTTATTTTATAATATATATTTTGTTTTCACTGGTAAATCGTTTGTTGTTTAAATACTTTTATTATTCTAGTGTAAAATTTACTGTTTTTATTTTATATATTTTGTTTGTTTGTTTCTCTCTACTTATTATATACATCAATCCTTCAATTAGTTCATCAGCCTTTTATAATGGTTTTTATTCAAAACCTTCTGTCTTAACAATTCGTCGCATATGCTGACTATCTCATTGTCTAATCCAGTGTTACCAGTGCGTCTACTTGCCATCAACAATCTCAATCTCTGAGACAGAGCGTCAGAATCGCTCGGAAGAAAAGTCACCCCTTTGCCTGTCACCGACTCGACGAACTTCTTATTCATGTCCCATATGGGTTTTCACCACTTTCGTCCACTTGTAACCTCTGTTGGCTTTGGGTCTCGTCTCTCTGGCATCGTTATTTCTCTTCATGGCGTGGGTCTGAACCAGAATGTCGCTGTAATTGTCGAAATCCTGTTCCGTGTAATCTCCAGGATTATCGAAAAGGAGCAATTTGCACAGTCCAGGAGTTAATTCGTACCTATTCGAACTGACGATTAAATTATCCTCATCCTCTCACACTTCTGTGTCGCCCACAAAAGTTCTACCATCAGAATCCTTATAAATTCCATACAACAGATATCTCTTACTACCATCCTCGGACGATGCGACGCTATCAGTGGTGATAGTCGAAGCTGTATCGTCGCTCTCGCTCATGTCGGTTTCGATTCTCATGGGAACATAATCCGGTGTAGATTGAAAGGAATACTGTTTTGTAAAACTACCGGGCAACGAACCCATTCTCAAAGAACTCTCTTTTATGGGTCTCAATTCTTCAACTATCTCCTTCCTGCTTCGTTCCTGAACATCCGTTATGGGTTTTAATATTTTTTTGGCTTTGCGCATCAATTCCACTTCTCCAAGCCGTCTGCTTCTATCAGCTGATTGAATACTCTTCTTAACACGTTCATATTCGTTTAAAAGTTGATCTCTACGTTTGGCATCCATCTGTAAAAATAATTTTTTTCATTTTAAATTATTAATATTTCCTTTGAGTATGCTAATGTGAGTTATTTATTATTTTCAAAATTAAATGTATAATTATTTTTATGTTTTATGTTTTAAGTAAATAAAAATCTTCTGTCTCTAATATAATAACTAAAAACCAGTTGAGGAAAAACATTTTACATGATAAAACCTCTATAAATGCGTTTTGCCTCTGAACGCGTTAAAAATCGCATCACAGATTATTCACTCAGTGACGAACTGGAGAACTTTGAAATGTTTGAAAGTTTTAGTGCATAAGAAACTGGTTTCAGATTTAATGCATTTGAGAATAATTACATCCGTTAAAAGGGTTCATTCATATCTCCGAACATTATCACGAATATATTAAAAAAATTAAATTTACCTCTTAAACCTTATTGAGTGGAAACGCGCTTTTATTGTCTATGATTAAAACGATCCATTGGACGAAAATCTTTCATTCACACCGAAACAAAACATGAATGTCTATTATAACAGATTCAATTTTATAGTCAACTCTTTTGAATGAAAACTTTTTCATTCACACCGAAACAAAAACATGAGTGTCTATTATGATAGAATTTATCGAATTCAACCTTATAGTCGACTCTATTGTGAGCCTCCTCAAAAACAATAGCGGATTCTGGACCACTGGTCCAGAATCCGCAAACCGTTTTTTGATGCTGGTCCAGAATCCGCAAAGCATTTTTTGCTCGTGTTCACCAACAATAGATTGAAGGTCTAATCCACGATGGGAACGTCGACAAAAATTTTTAAGAAAATGTTTCTGTACAATTTCGTACATTTTTCACTTTTGGAGAAACGTGTCGAATGTACGCGTTCGCCAACGGGTGTTTCCACGTTAAAAGTGCGATCTGTGAGCCTCAAAAACAATAGCGGATTCTGGACCACCATAAAAAAACGACATTTTTGTATACGTGCACGCGATTTAACACTGAATCCTATGACGGTAAACGTACCATATACGTGTACGTGTACGGTACATGTACCAAGTGGTCCAGAATCTGCCTTTTATGCCTACTCACGTGTCAATACGGCTCGGGCTAGAGGCTGTATTTATGAACCGATTTTCACAGAACTTCTTGGGTATCTTTGTTATCACATTAGGACGAGAACAGGTGTTTCTGGGTGCGGTCCAAAATTCAAGATGGCTGCCAGTGGCCATTTTGGACCGAAATTAGGTCCAATCATTTTTTTGTACACGACTTCTATACGGCTCAGACTAGAGGCCGTATTTTTGAACCGATCTTTACGAAACTTCTTGGGTACCTTTGTTATCACCGTGGGACGAGAAGGAGTGTTTTGGGGTGCGGTTCAAAATTCAAGATGGCCGCCAGCAGCCATTTTGTACCAAAATTAGTGCAATCAGTTTTTTGTACAGAACTTCTGTTTGAAAGTTAATTTGAATAAATTTTTGTAGGAATTTTTAGTAACATGGAATACATCACATACAGTACGGGTTTTTTCTCGTGCAGAAATTATGAAATTAGATGAATTTTGATTTATTTAGTGCTACTTATACACTGTAAGTGCACATGTCAATACGGCTCGGGCTAGAGGCTGTATTTATGAACCGATCTTCACAGAACTTCTTGGGGAACCTTTGTTATCACCTTGTGACAGGAACGAGTGTATTTGGGTGCCTTTGTTATCACTGTGCTATGAGAACAAATATTTTGGGGTTCAGTCAGACCCATTCTGGGACTCAAAGATTTCTTTTCTAGTTTAGCATCTAACTGTCCCCCACCTTTACAATACTTTATCTACATATTTGTTACAGGCTACGGTCAGCATTTGTGTACAGACCGTTACAATACTTTGCATGTGCCTTTGTTATCAGGTCATTACCTAGATGTTTGTCATTGCTGTGTCACATACTATACATGTACATGTCTTAAACAAGTTGAGCTACACTGTCATTGACACTTTCATTTAATTATATCTTTAATGATTTAAGTACAGAAATTAAGATTTTATTTATGTTTGAGATTATTTTTTAGCTTTTGAATACGATAACCATGGAAAATGGATATTATTGGTAAAAGAAGAAATTTTTCAATTTGCCAAAAAGTTGACGGAGCGAACTGGTATGGGTTCAATATCGAGTATGAGACCCATTACTGTTAATTACAGCTTGACAACGCCTTCTCATGCTCCCAGCCAGGTTCCTGGTGGTCCTTTGTGGGATGTTCTTCCATTCTTGAACCAGCATGGCACCAAGCTCCTGGACGCTTCGTGTCTGGACTGGACGGGCTGGATTTGCCAGCCGCAACTCATTCCAGGCATGTTCGATTGGATTGAGGTTAAGGGATCTTGCTGGCCAGTCATACGCTCAATCCCCTCCCTCTGTCGGTACTCCCGGACAGCATGGGCAACATGGGGACGGGCATTATCGTCCATCAGAATGAATCTATCACCCACCGCACCTGCATACAATCTGACGTGGACGTCCAGGATCTCATCAATATACTGCTGTGCAGTCAATGTGCCACGTACAAGGACACAGAGCGCTGTACGTCCATCCCTGCTGATGCCGTCCCAGACCATGATTGACCCTCCACCATAGCGGTCATGCTCAGCAATGTTGGCTTAATGGAATCGCTCTCCTGGTCTTCTCCATACCCTAGAACGCGTATCTGTGTGATCTGGGCAGTACCTTGACTCATCTGTAAAAGGACAGGTCGCCAATCTTCCCTGGTCTATCCAACGTGGTCCATGGCCCATTCATATCGTGCCTGGCGGTGTTTCTGGGACAGCGGAATGCGAATACGTGGTCTTCTCGATCGAAGACCACCTTCGTGCAACCTTGCCCGGATAGTCTGCGTCGAAACATTTACCCCGGATGCATTCTGAAGGTCACTGCGAAGCTGGGTTGCTGTGGCAAAGCGTTTCCTACGGACCTGAATGATCAAAAACCGGTCTTCAGCTGCAGTTGTTGCCCTGTCTCTGCCACCATCATGTCGTCTTACCGGTGTGCCATACTGCTGACATCTTGCCCAGGCTCTGGTGATCACAGTATGATGCAAACCCGGGATTTCATCAACCTGGTGATGGGTAGCCCCTTGCTCCACCATCCCTACAGCCCGCCACATTTCTGCGTCAGACAAATGTCTTCTTACATTTACATTTGCCATATTCAATCATCAAATCACAAGGGTTTGCGTTGAAATGAAGATTGAATACCCTATACATGTCATGTACATGTGTAGGGTATATGCTTCCCATGACTGTCACAAAAAGTCTGCCTGTCAAGAGAGCTAATGTAAACACCGGGGACCATCTCAATGCATTCCTCAATCATATCCACCCAAAATATTACAAATATGTCACAAGCAAATTTCACAATGATGTGTCAAATATTTGGTGCTTAGCACACTTTGAGTAGTATATAATATACAGGGCGTAATGACCGAAATCGGCAAAAAAAACAAAACACGAAAAAAGCAACAAGCGTAAAAAAAATCCAAACTCGGGAAGACCTGTTAGCTAAATTTCCTTATTTTAGCCTAAAATCATCCCCTAACACACATACAAACTAAATATATAAATACTCTCTCCTTAATATAAACTAATAAAAAAGAAATACTTATAAACAACTCCTGAAAACAATTTTTGATTTTCTTCGTGAGTAGTAATCACTTGATTTAAAAAAAAATTCATAAATTTTTTTTTAAAAATCGGGACAAGTCGCCCCCCCCCCCCCCCCCAAAAAAAATGGGTCCGAGTTACCCGGCAGGAAAATCGGCCCGGACCGAGTTATCCCAAGGCCGAGTTGTCACGGAACCGTGACTACGAGTATCTAAGGGTAAGCATAAACACCACAGGAAGAGGCATCTACCGAAACCACACGAATATGTTGATTCTGTGGGGGAGGCGAATCCGTAACTAATTGAAACTATAGGGAGAAACAGTTTCAATAAGGTTTTCGCGGGGAAAAACATTTGGGAAATGGTGGGTCTGCCAAGAATAACATGGTACGGAAGTGGTACCCCTAAACCTAATGGTTGTAAAGAAACCCTGCAGAACGACGCAAGCCGATGGATAACAGGGTCGAGTAAGGTCGCAGCGCTAGAAGCAATCGGGAGAGCTTGGGTGGATGAGGAACAAGGACAGGATAGACTTACCGAAACTCTGGTATCTTAATTATTTGGTAAATATTCCCGACAGCCGATGGTGCAAAGTAATGTTCCAAGAGTATTTTCAACTCAAATCCCAAGACAGGGTATAGATGGTCCAAGTGAGGGAGTTAATAGAGAACTACTCATTGGAGATCTCAGACCTAGACGTAGGGGCAACCCAGAGAAAAAAATCGTCAGATAAAGAGTGATGGGGGATGGTAACCTTAATTGGCTAGAGGGAGGGGGGTCAAATCAAAGGGGTCTTTGGGTGGCCTGCGTTATAAAGAGAAGCCTAGCCTTAAGGAGTACCTTGATGGCACCATTGGGGGTCACTGTTGTTCAAGCGGAGGTCGCGGTCCCTGGAGCTGAGGGGGGAATTGGACAAAAAGACAGTGAAAAGGAGTGCTAGGTGTGTAATTAAGGCGTGGTAGAGACCCTAGAACACTTTCCGAAGGGTACTAGAATGCCCAAAATACCAGTCTAAAAGAATAAGGTTCACTGGGAGTGTAATAGGGAAGTAGAATGGGAGAATGAAGGGCATGTGGTTAGTGATTCAAAGGTGAGGGTTAATATGCTAATCGGAGAGATTGGGAAGAATGGGGCAAGGGATGTCATCAAGCAGTTCGTCTCCGAGTGTTGAGAGGAGAGAAGACGCGTGGGAATAGGGAGGTAGTTGGGAGCACAAGGGTAACCATGGCATTCTCACCCGAGAACTGCGACAAATCAGCCGACGGCCAAAGTGTTGTCACTTTTAGTAAGCAACAGTGTGAATTGTTAATCACGTTGTGACTTGTTAATTAGTTCTCTTTGCGACAGCCGGCAATTATCTTTTTTGTTATGACGGCAAAATTGTTATGGGCCAATACCGTGACATCAGGAATAGTGTTTTCGGAAATCGTGATTTTTCACTCTCCAACGATGCAAAAAAAAAAAAAACTTGCCTTTAGACTAGAGACGTTGTCAGCACTCTCGGTTGACCAACAGGACCGACGAATTAAAGGGTTACTGACTAACGTTTCGCACAATTCTAAAAATCAAACTTCGACTGACGGACGTTTGACTATACATAAAACGACGGCGCTGAATTGCCAAAAAACTGCTTAGGTAATGAGGGTGAAAACCTCAAAAACAAAATGTGTCAACAAAAAACAAGGCTAAACTAGAGAAACTGAATTTACCGCAACCAGTAAATTCAAGTCTGTGAAAGGGGTTAAAGCATCAGAAATAAACAAAATCTAAAGAGAATTTATGGAGGCTTATTTATTTATTTTTTTTTTTTTGGGGGGGGGGGGGGGAGGTGAAATATTTTTTAAGAAAGCAGAAATAGGTTTTCGTTAATAATATTTAAAGATATTCGTACAGGAATCAGATAAATTTTTCCAAGATACCAGAAAAAGCATATATGTGCACAGCTTTCGAAGGATTCGATCAAGGAATCAGAAATGGACATTTTTTGGAGACCTCATTGAAGCGTCTTGAAAGGGTTAAAAGCATTGAACTGAATAATTTATACTTTATTTCCTTGCAAAACAAAGGGTTTCTCTCAACTTGGTTTTGGAACTGACATCTGATGTTAATAGCAAGATTAACATTTAATGTTTGACAGCTGACTCCTCTTCGGTTTACATTGTCTCCAGTGCGAATAAATATAACATCGTATTGCTTTGGGATAGTTTACTGTTACAGGAAATTAGAGGCTGTGAAAACCCTGTGGCCGACTGAGCCATACCCAAAGGCTCCAGCGACCTGAAAAACAGGATGCCGAGAACTTGTCACTGTCTATCAGTATTTCAAAAATCAGCGAGATCGGACAATTTATTTTCGAGTCATCGTGCGGACAAGGAAGTGCAAAGAAGACAGGAGAATAAGAAGAAGAGGGAAGAAGAAAAAAAGAAAAGAAAAAGAAACCGTACAAAAACAATAGTCTGTGTGTTTCACACAGACTAATTAGCGGGAAGGGGACGCACAGGATTTTTTTCTTAGTTCTATTATGTGCTAGAAGATTCCCTCGTTTGGGTTATCTCTATTACGGCCTTTAAAGTCGAGAGAAATGCATATTTATTTCTCCATATTTAGCTAATTTCCACGTCGGGCCGAAACATTGTTTCGGCCCGGTGGGGAAGTTTCTTAAATATGCAGCCAAAAAGTGCATTGTTTTCGATGTAGATGTGCATTTAACTTCTAAGCATGTAATAGCAGTAAACATTTACCGATTTTCAGACAAAGGAAAACACGAATCGATTATACCGTGAACGATCGATGATAGTCGATTGATCGAATATTCGTGACAGCTCTAAGCTTATTAATTACCAAGCTACCTACTAAATACCGATGGGCCGTCTATATATCTTGTATTTTCTCGAACAAATCAACGGTTATATCACATATATTGCTTCAAAGGATTAAATTATATGTCTGCACATATATTTAAACCTTTTAAACGACCCTTACTTATTTTCCTTCACCTCGGTGTTTAGTAGGACCCTTATTTCGACGAGAATCCTAGAATCGATTCACGCAAGTAGTATAGCATGTACCCGAACGACCCTCATTGGTGGAACCCCGGAAGTGACGTCATGTCACGTGACCTGGTGGCGCCATGTTTGGTTGTTATGGTAACCCGCGTGAGCGGCCATCGTGTGACATCATCCCCATGGTGATACGTGGTGTGAGTGCACATGCGCAGCGCGTGTTGTTAGGGTGATACATGTTTCCGTCGTCCATTTTGTATACTGGAGGCCGCCATTCTGATTTCTATGGTAGCACGTGGTTGCAATGTGACCCAAATGCTCCTAACAAGACAGGTTATGTTCGGAGGGTATGTTCCTTTGTAGAAGAGTAATTTCCCGATTCGTAGAATTACCCAAATAAACCCGACAATTCCTCCAAATCACCGAAATTGACTTTATTTACTATGGATTCCCCATTATATCGGTGTAGCACGCAGTGCTATAGTACCAAGGAGTACCGGGAGTGCGTTCGATTGAACAGGAGTAATGTTCCGGTTGGGATTTTCCCAGAATCCCTTTTTGGATCCCTATCCCATGACGTTTTTCCCAAATTTTACAGAGTCGGCTGGGAATCCCATTTTACAGAATCCCTTTTTAAGAATCCCTTTTTCGAAAACGCCTGTGGCTATGGAATCCCTTTTTTCTGAAATGAGTCGTCGAGCAGTATGTCGAGTCAGTAGAATAAGCAATTGCTTGTTAGCTCATTTGCTCAATGGGATTCGAGTCATTCGAGCAATATGTGTGAGTCACTCGACATAAAATGGAATCCCTTATTTGGAATCCCATTTGTGGAATCCCTTTTTGAAAATGGCATCGCTTTTGTCTGAAATGAGGTCGTCGAGCAGTATGTTGAGTCACTCGAAAGAGCAATTGCTCGCTAGCTGATTTGCTCGATGGGATTCGAATCGTTCAAGCAGTGTGTCGAGTCACTCAATCGAGCAATTACTTGATAGCTCATTTGCTCGATGGGTTTCGAGTCGTTCGATCAATTGCTCATGGAGCAATTACTCTCTTGGCTCTTTGGCTTATTTGAGAAAAAACCCTACTTACGAAATCCCTTATAGGCTCTAGAATCCCTTTTTCTTACATGAGTCGAAGAGTCGTTCAAGGAGCCACTCGAACGAGCAATTACTCTAAAGCTCATTTGCTTGATGGGATTCGAGTCGTTCGAGCAGTATGTCGAGTCACTCGATCGAGTAATTGCTCTAAGGCTCATTTGCTCGATGAGCTTCGAGTCGTTCGAGCAATTGCTCATGGAGCAATTACTCTCTTGGCTCATTGGCTTATAAGGGATATTTGGGATAGGTATGACTTGTGGTACAGGTAATAGTATCCCCATATAAGTATTTTATAAAAGGTATCCTCGATAGGTAATCCCAAATAATACAATACCAGGTCATAAGTATCCTCAAATACTGAAGTGAGTCGACGAGCAATATGTGCGAGTCACTCGAACAAGCAATTGATCAATAGCTCATTTGCTCGATGGGCTTCGAGTCGTTCGAGCAATGACTTATCAGTAACTGTTTGATAGCTTATTGGCTTTGGAAATGATATAGGTTTTTGTTATACACAAGGGAGATAACTCTGCATACAGATTATGGGAAATCAAGCAATCTGATTGGTTACTTATAATCTATATAAATGATATAGATATATGAAATAACAAGAGTACTCGGAATAGAGTCAGAACTAACAAGAACAGACCAGAACAGCTAAATATAGTAATAATAAGCAAACTGTTCCAGCTGATAGGCTCTTCTACGCTACTGGAGTATACTCCAGGACAAAGGAACATGGTCAGATAGACGAAAATTATTGCATATATAGATAGAAGCAGAGAATTCTGGGTAATGACCAAAGGAGCGTGTCTTTTATTGGGAAAAAACGTCATGGGATAGGGATCCAAAAAGGGATTCTGGGAAAATTCCAACCGGAATATTACTCCTGTTCAATCGAACGCACCCCCGGTACCCCTTGGTACTATAGCACTACGTGCTACACCGATAAAATTGGGAATCCATAGTAAATAAAGTCGATTTCGGTGATTTGGAGGAATTGTCGGGTTTATTTGGGTAATTCTACGAATCGGGAATTACTCTTGTAAAAAGGAACATACCCTCTGAACATACCCCTCTCTTGTTAGAAGCCTTTGGGTCGCATAGCAACCACGTGCTACCATAGGAACCAAGATGGCGGCCTCCAGTATACAAAATGGACGACGGAAACACGTATCACCCTAACAACACGCGCTGCGCATGCGCACTCACACCACGTATTACTATGGGGATGACTTTACAAGATGGCGGGTTACCATAACAACCAAACATGGCGCCACGAGGTCACGTGACATGACGTCACTTCCGGGGTCCCCCAATGAGGGTCGTTCGGGTACATGCTATACTTCTCACGCAAAGATTCGCGCAACAAAACCAGCGAGAATCCATGTAGATTCTCACTGAACTTCTGCTAGGATTTGCGTGAAAAGAATTGAGTCAATTTAACCCTTCACCCAAGATAAGGTAACACTTAAGCAATACAAGGCAAACATGACCTGAAATATCCTGACTCTTTATCAATACAATTCTACAAATATAACTGTAATTGGAACCGGCTCAATGAGCCGGTTCCATTGACATCCATATTTGCAACGTTTTATTTGTAAATATTGTTTAAATTTAAAAACATTTATCAAATTCAGTTTATGTTTTCTAAATTAAAATAGGTGTGTTGGGTGAAGGGTTAACAGTATACAACGGAGGTTCAACTAGGGTGGCCTCATGGGATCCTAGAACACTCAGAGCAACCACTTTCACGAGAATCCAAATTGATTCTCCCACATTTAGATGAAATACAAGCCCTGGTGTTTTGGTAACAAGGTCTCTCAGCCAACTGATGTGGGTTAGTATCGAAACTAACCATAATTAACCCTTTACGCAACGTAACGGTCGAATTCGGCCAGCGCTATTCTTATAAATCGCCAGTTAATTTTCATTATATTTTCTTCTTTGTGTCAAATACATAGATTATGACCCCACGTTGGAACGAGCTCGTTCCAACGAGGGTCATAAACTGTGTTTTTGAGACAAAAAAATGAAAAAAAATTAGTTATTCAATAATTTGTTTTTGCAAGTGTCGTCTGCTTTTCATGTTAGGTAAAGGGTTAATGAATTCATCTTATGAACTAATGGATGTAATTATTTGATATTCTGTACAGAGCTTTATACCACGATTGAGTGTGCTTCAGATTTACTAGATACAATACAGACATTGAGACACTGAGAAATGTTCTTACACCACATGTCGCATCTGGATTACGAACAAGGACGTCATGTAAGAACGTGCCTGATCCTATGGGAACCCCGGGCAGTGAAGTAGTGCTTGTTAACTGTGTTGAACTAGCTCTTTTTCACTGGTAAAATAGGAGCCAGTTACCAATGCTTGGGTTGGAAGTCCTCTAAAATGGGCAACATGGGTATAAACGATTGACTAAACTTGACTTTTTCTCCATGTTGTAGTCACGAATAGCCATTGTGAAGAAATATGTGACCTCAAACACCAATAAATAAATAAATCTCCCAAATTGCTGGACCCTAGGGGGGTTTGATCATCCCCTACTAGGCGGGTCCTCAGGTGGCGGATAGAGGACGGCCTGCTCAATTGGGCAGGTTTGCTAATTTCTGATTGGCAGGTTTGCTCAATTGAGTTGGTTCGCTGCGAAATACATAAATACGCAGCCCCGGACCAAAATGATCAATCCTGCTAATACCATCTGGCAGGCACCTTGTTCTCCCGTGAGGTGCATTCCGAAGGCCCCGGAAGAAGGAATCCTGGCAGTTGAGGACTTGTGGCCCCGGTTAGGGCAGTCTCCGGGATGGAGCCCTGGTCTCCATTTCGGAGATAATCTTGTTCAACACACTGCTTTGGCCCCAATTTCGGGAGTAGAAGGATGGTCGGATGGTCCGTTCTGGCCAATCGGGAGCCCCCACCCCAAAAAGTACTGGGTGTCACGTCGGGGGGCATTTGGTGACCATTCATTCAATCATTTCTTTTATTCACATAACATAATGCCATTGTGTACTGTTTTTAAACACTTTATATTTTAATAGCCACTTAGTTTTGCTGCACTGTCTGTTTCGGTTATGCATGGCAACCTTTTATTACGGTGTTTTATACAGTGATTGATTGGATGGCCGCCATCTGAAGACCTGGCACTTCCACACACGGGCCAATCAGCCAGTGGCATACTTCGGTATCAACACTGGCTGAGTATACTGCCCCATACCAGGTATGTGGGAATACCGGCAACCCGGTGGGTTCACTGCATGGCAGTAACCCTTCCCCTTGTTGGACTCCGCGGTGGGTGGGAGCCGGGGCAATGAACAATTTACCACACTAACTATGGCTAATATACCACACAAAATTAAAAAACGGGGTTACGTTTTTAGTGATGATGATTCTGATTCTGACTTGGGACACATCGTACCACAAATTAATACATGGCCAAAATTTGTAATGATCAGCTCTGCTGAAGAAGGAAAGCTTGCAACTGATATCAATCCTTTCGCTTTAGAAAAGTCGATAAAGGGAATAGCAGGCAATGTTATAAATGTGAAAAAGTTAAGATCTGGAATGTTGTTGGTGGAATGTAAAAATGAAGCTCAGGCAAAGAATTTGTTGAAAACTGATAAACTTTTCAATATGCAGGTAAATGTCTTCCCTCACAAAAGCCTTAATACCAGCAAGGGCGTTGTCAGAACGAGGGAATCGTCAGACATTGATATCTTGGAAATTAAAAAGGAGTTAGAACCACAGGGTGTAACAGATGTAAAGAGAATTGAAATTAAAAAAGATGGAAATCTCATTAAAACAAATACTTATATATTTACATTTGAATCTGCACAACCGCCAAAATCAATCAAGGTCGGATACATGAACATCAGAGTGGATTTGTTCGTACCAAATCCACTCCGTTGCTTCAATTGTCATAAATTTGGTCATGGTCAAAACAGTTGTAGAGGGAAGACAATTTGCTTTAAATGTGGTCAGGAACATCAGGACCCTTGCACTAACACAATTAAATGTTGTAATTGTCAGGGCAATCATGTAGCTGCATCTAAAGATTGCCCTGTTTGGAAAAGGAAGAAACAAATTCAAAAAATCAAATGTGAGAAGCAGGTCAGTTTCAAAGAGGCTAGAGACATCGTAGCTTCAATGCCTGGCATGAGTGCATCTTCACCATCATATGCTACCAAATTAACACAAAAGTTACCAACAAAATCTGTAGAATGTCAGACACCGTGGACTTGGCTTGACAATAACATTCCATCCTTATTGCAAGCCTTCACTATAGAACACTCTAATAAGGTCGAACCAAAATCAACCCAAACCACATCATACACTTCAACAATAACGGATAAAATAGCACAGCGCAAACAAATAAATGAGGCACCAAAATCAGATTCAACTAAGGACAACAAAACTAAACCAGAACAGAGAAATATACCGAACAAATCAAAACCAGATCAGAACCATAGACCACAACAACAAAACCTAAGTCAGAATCAGAGACGAAGTCAAGAAAAAGAAAGGAAGAAAAAAGATAAAGAACAACAAAAAGTTAATTCGGAAAGAACACCGAAATTTTTGAAAAATGTTGTCACTAGCAACATGTTTGATGGGATTGAAGAAATGTCAGTCGATGAATGCATCGATGACACTTTCTCCAGTCAACTACGCCTGAACTCCTCTCAGGGTAGGTCTCCGAGAAAAACGTCACCTAGAAAAAACACGGGGGCAATTTCGCCCATACGTCCACCATCCAAGTCGCCATCCAAGCATGGATAATACACGTAAACACAGTATAATACAGTGGAATTGTCGAGGTTTTAGAGCGAATTTTAATGAACTGAGCCTTCTAAGTCAAAAATATAAACCTGCTGCTTTTTGCTTGCAGGAAACACTTCTGAAGAAACCTGTCACAAATATTCATCCCGTCCTTAAGGGTTACAATTTATATAACGCTTGGGCAGATGAAAATGAAATTCATATCCGTGGAACGTCTGTCTTGGTCAGAAATGACATTATTCACAGTTCTGTACCATTGCAATCAAATTTACAGGCTGTAGCGATACGCCTGACCTTAGACAAGACAGTCACGTTATGTTCAATTTATGTGTCACCAAGTAAACTACTTAAGCTGACGGATCTTGAACATCTGATTCATCAGCTCCCAACTCCGTACGTTTTGTTGGGTGATTTTAATGCACATAGCCCCCTTTGGGGTAATTCCTGCAGTCACGAAGATGCAAAAGGTAAAACTATAGAAGAGTTCATTACAAAATATGACTTGTGCGTGTTCAATGATGGGTCAGATACCTACCTGCACCCCGCATCTGGTTCATACACTTCAATTGATTTAACAATTGCATACCCTTCCGTCTTCCTTGATTTTTCTTGGAAGGTTGAAGATGACTTGTGCGGGAGTGACCACTTTCCGATTGTGTTGGAGAGTGTAGTTCCGGCGGATGATGAGAGGGTGCCCCAGTGGAACTTTAAAAAGGCTGACTGGGACACTTTCTCATCGTTTTGTTCTGAACGCCTCACATGGGAGAAATTTCAGGACAGTAATGACCAGATTGAACACTTCACCACAGAGTTGATTGACATTGCAAGCCAAGTCATTCCTAAAACCTCGTCAAATCCAAAACGTTTCACTGAACCATGGTTTGATACTGAGTGCAAACAGGCTATAAAAGATCGCAAGAAATTTGAGAGGGAATTTAATAAGTCACCAACTACACAAAATTTGGATAGATTACGTATAAATCGGGCAAAAACAAGACGACTTTTAAAACATAAAAAGAAAAGTTCATGGGAAACTTACGTTTCGAAACTAAATCAAAACACCCCCATCACTAAAATTTGGAAAATGATTAAAAAAATTAAAGGAAAAGAAACACAATCAGCTGTACAACACCTAAAAGATAACAACAACACACTCATAACATCAAAACAGGAAATTTCAAACAAGTTGGCCTCTACATTTTCTAAACATTCGTCGTCTGAAAATAGTAGCCCAGAGTTCCTCAAACTTAAAAAACAACAAGAAAAACAAAAGATTAAATTTTCATCCAATAACTTAGAGGATTATAACGAACCTTTCTCTATGGAAGAGTTAAGTAACTCTTTGCATAGAGCAAAGGATTCTGCCACTGGACCTGATCAAATACACTATCAACTTTTAAAACATCTGCCTCAAACTTCACTTGCACTTTTATTATATATTTTTAATGACATTTGGGTGACTGGCCAGTTTCCACCTTCCTGGCGAAACGCTACTATAATTCCTATTCCTAAGCCTGATAAAGATCACAGCAACCCAAGCAATTACAGGCCTATTGCCTTAACAAGTTGTCTGTGTAAAACCATGGAGAGGATGATCAATGATCGACTTGTCTGGTTTCTGGAATCGAACAATCTGCTTGCAGATGTTCAGTGTGGTTTCAGAAACCAGAGAAGTACTGTGGATCATTTGGTTAGATTAGAAACGTTTATAAGGAATGCCTTTGCCAGAAAAGAACATGTGGTCGCCATCTTCTTTGACCTGGAAAAGGCATATGACACTACGTGGACGTATGGGATTTTAAAAGATCTTTTTAACATGGGGTTGAGGGGGCGTATGCCTCTTTTTATTGAAAACTTTTTGAGGGACCGCCGATTTCAGGTTCGTGTTGGGTCAACGTTATCTGATCCTCACGGGCAGGAATTGGGGGTGCCTCAAGGAAGTATTTTATCTGTTACCCTTTTTTCAGTGAAAATCAATAGTATTATTGATGCAATTGAGAATATGGTTGATTCATCATTGTACGTAGATGACTTTTTAATCTGCTATAGCAGCAAAAAAATGAATGCTATAGAGCGTAAACTTCAGCTATGTTTGAACAGAATCCAGAAATGAGCTACAGAAAACGGCTTCAAATTCTCAAAAACGAAAACTAATTGTGTTCATTTCTGTAAGCTTCGGAAGAACCACCTTGATCCGGAATTGAAAATAGACGGGAGTCGTATTAATGTTATTAAGGAAGTGAAATTCTTGGGTTTGTTGTTTGACAGCAAACTTAATTTCACTTCTCATATAAAACAACTAAAGATAAAATGTAAAAGGGCACTGAACATTTTGAAGGTAGTTGGTAGCACTGATTGGGGTGCTGACCAAAAAACATTACTCCATCTGTATAGATCACTTGTCAGATCAAAATTAGATTACGGCTGTGTGGTTTACGGTTCTGCTAGAAAGTCATATCTCAAACCTCTTGATGCCATTCATAATAGTGGTATAAGAATCAGCCTTGGTGCTTTTAGAACATCACCGGTGGATTCGATGCTCGTTGAGGCAGAGGAGCCTTCTCTTGAGAAGCGCAGAATTAAACTTTCACTCCAATATGTTTCAAAACTTTTTTCTAATCCGTCTAACTCCCCATACAATTGTGTCTCAGAACCTCAAAATACTGAATTTTTTAACCGTCATCAGAAACATATCCCTCCATTGGGAATTAGAATAAAACCTCATATGGAGTCTGCCGAAATTGAACCAGTTACCATAAAAGAGAACCGTGAACCACAAACTCCTCCTTGGCATCTTAAAAAGCCAACAGTTATTTTGGACCTAGCATCTACTAAAAAGTCTGAAACAAATTCTCTGCAGTTTAAGCAGAAATATGCTGAAATTAAGTCCAAGTACAGTACATATACAAGGATCTATACAGACGGATCAAAAGATGGTGACAAAGTAGCATCAGCTGTTGTCACTGATGATCATGTCACTTCAATCAGAATACCGAATCAAAGTTCTATCTTCACAGCTGAAGTTAAAGCTTTGCAACTCGCACTCGAACATATCGAAAATGTCCAGGAAAAGAAGTCGATTATTTTTTCTGACTCTCTTTCCTCTTTGCTTGCTTTGCTCAACCCCAAGTTGAAGAACCCTCTCATTTTGGAACTTCGTGAGAAGTTAACAACTCTCATGTCTGACCAATATGATATCGTGTTTTGCTGGTTACCTGGACATGTAGGTATCGCTGGTAACACCAAAGCAGACAGTGCAGCAAAACAGGCTTTAACAAAGCCTCTCACTGATTTTAAGATTCCGTTCAGTGATTTCAAGCCTCATATCAGTAGTTACATCAAATCTATGTGGCAGGCGGAATGGGATGGAGCGACAAATAACAAGCTTCATCGCTTCCGACCAACTATATCAGATCACTACCCGTCTAGTAACCTTTGTAGAAAGGATCATGTTATTCTGACACGATGTCGTGTTGGTCATACACGACTTACACATTCCTTTTTGTTAGAGGGTAATATGCGACCAGAGTGTGTTCCCTGCCAGCAGGTATTGACAGTGGAGCACATTCTTTTGCACTGTACAGATTTTCATCTTGTTAGACGACAGTATTTTAATGTTGCGTCTCTTAGAGACCTGTTTTACAAGACAAACTCTCATAAAGTTTTGTCGTTCCTGAAGGAAATCAACCTTTTTAATAAATTTTAAATAGTCTGGTTTTATTATTTTAAATTCTCATCTATCATTTATATCTGTTTCATGGGTTGATTTTCACAACTGTTTTGATGAACTGCACTCATTTTTTAATTCCATTGTTTGCTTGTCAGGTGTACTTTACGTTTTTCATGTGTTGTCATCTCTTTTTTAACTTCTGCGTTGAAAATAATGATCTTTTTTAACCCTTTCCGACTACGGTTATCGTGACGTTTTAACGTCACAAAGAATCAGGTTTGGGCGACATCAAACACAATCTTTAGCCCTTTGAATCCTGGTGGTATCTTCAATATTAGTTCAATGACGGCAACAGGAACAGTCTATATTCATTATTTGGGGGGAGACCAGCTAATATTTTCAATGTGCAGCCTTGTGGCTGCACGTTGAAAATATTCATTGGTCTACCACACACATGCACTTTGCATCCATTCTATTTAATGAAAATATGTAGTATCATGTCCCTGGACGAAAAAGCGGCCGTTCGGGTTCAAAGTCGGAGTACGTGATATTACGTACCGTAGTCACAACGCACGGCAATTTTCGTACGTAATATTACGTACCAAAGTTGCAAAGGGTTAACATTTCATACTTTCATCGCCACGATATAGCCTTAGTTGCTGATGTGGCGTAAAGCACCAATAAATAATAAATAATAATTGCTGGACCGATTCTAAAATTATGTGAATGATGACTGGGGAGGGGTGAATCAGTATTGTTCGAATTATGGGGAAAATTGTTGTTTGAAGTTTCGCTGTTTTGACACGAGTGTGCAGAGGGTTTACCCGGGTGGTCCAGACAGTTTCGAGATCCAAGGTACCTGGATCGTATCGGAGACCCAAGTGTAATAGCCTTCTGCTACTGTATTACAGACCGCTCCCGATATCAGATATAGTATCATCCTCTGTCGGTGATGGGTAATTCACGAGTTTTCCCCAAGAAAATTTCAGGAAATATGAAACCCTATGCGGAAAGAGATCGATAGAAGAGTCCCCAGATGTTGGTTGGGAGAGGGGGGGGGGGGGGGTGCGGGTCGTGTTGAGATTCTACAGTGCTGTTGCGAAACAAACGGAAATATAAATATACGGCCAGTTAAAATTCTCTGTCCACTTTTTGATCACAGATACACATCGGTCAGATGACAGAGGGGCGTTACAGTGATGAATCTACTCTGTTTCCAGAGGCTGCTAAATTTTGAGCTTTCATGACAAATGCCTGGTGACTTTGTCCTGAACATTTAAAATTTTCAAGATGACGAAGTAGTACTTGAAGACGCGTAGTATTATATTAAACATGGAGGTCATATGTCATTTTAATGTGTGAATCTTCACGATGCATCGATCGTATGCTCGTCGAGTTCGTTCCAACGAGGGGTCACATGATATGGTTTTGTTGAATTTTTTTGAAAAATTTAAAAAAATGATATTTAAAATAACAAATTTTGATATCGTCTGCGTTGGGCAAAGGGTTAAGTTATTACCCTTTTCAAGCGTTTCACCTTTTGAAACGGTATGTTCTCAAAACGTCGAAAAACTAAAATTCACAGTTTGTTTTGGTAGTAATTATAGTTTATATCTAATTAGTGGTCACTCGTGAGATGTTTCTGCGTTCAGAGATCAATCAGAGATACAGACGGTGGGTTTTCTGTGGTCGGTGAAACGAGTTTACCTATTTGTGTAACATTATACACTACATGGAGAGTGGATAACTAAATCACCCGCGGAGGAGAGTTATCACTCAAAGTATCACTTTCAAATTTTGTACATGTGGACAAAAAATACAAGCAATGTTTCAGCCAATGGACCTCAGGGTATAACCCGGAGGTCCATTGGCTGTAACTATGCTAGTGCTTGTTATGCTTTCCAACAAATTTGCAATTATAGATTGGGTGGAATCGCCGCTCTGCAGGTGATTTAGTGATAATCCACTCCCCACGTACTGTATAATGTACAAGTCATTGGTATCCATATAAATTTTCTGAAGATAATCAGAGGGAAAAATTGGGGAGCAAACAAAGACGCGCTTCTCAAACTTTTCAAATCATTCAAACGTCAGTGAGAATTACACAACAGACACCCATGGATATTCCTCACGATTATAGACCCTTCCCGCAAAATACACGATCTTAATTAGATATAGACTATGGCCTTAGGCATATTGTTCTCAAGAGTAAACACGCCTGGACAGATTTTCATTTTTTCAACTTTTTGAGATACAGCCTTTTGAAACCAGATAAAACTGCGTTGGGATATGTAGAATAATGCACGCATGAATAAATTTACTTTCAAAACGTTCCATCTTCGCAGAAATCCTGTAGTGGTGCTTATTTATTCTGATAGACAAGTTATGTTTCTTGGTAAAAGACCCTGTAATCAGTGCCTGGGGTGAAGTCCTCTAAATATCATAATGTATCAGTAATAACCCCTGTTCACTGCGGTAAACAGGTTCTATTTTATTGCTAAAATAGGACCCAGTCACCAATGCTTGGGAGGTGCAAATCCTCTCTAAAATGGGCAACATGGCTTGTTAACACTCACCCCTGATCTTGAGTTGATACTCATGTTAGATTAAACATATTTTATTTGCAAACCAGTAAAAATGCAAAGGGATCAGTGCTTTCCACTTAGAAGACTCTCTTTTCCCGACCTTTTACAATTCAAACATGAGGCGGCGAACAAAATAATCCTAAAGTGCATAATAACAAAAAAAGAAAAAGTAATTAATGTGACAGTAAAGTATGCAAGAACCTTGAAAGAAGAAATGGAAAAGGGATAGATTGCAGCAGTTTACAATAGCTTGCCCTACACTGTATGCTCGGTAGGATTTAACCCTTTATCTTCATATAACTTGACTCAATTCGCATGAAGTTGTAATTAAAATTTAAATTTTATTGTCTTTTCAGTTTCCAATGCCTGTTTCGCAGGGTCAACGATACACATGTTGTGGTCATGATTAGCCATTGTGCAAAAATATGTGACCTTAAACACCAATAAATAATAATAATTCAGTAATAACCTTTCCAACGCAGTGTACCACGACCCTGTTGAAGGAAGCACGAGGCCTTGTCCAAGGTGAGTTTTAACCCTTTACCCAACGTAACGACCAAAACCGGCCAGCGCGATTCTCAAAAATTGCCAATTAGTTTTCATTATTTTTTTCATTTTTTGTCTCAAAAACATAGGTTGTGACCCCTCGTTGGAATGAGCTCGCCTAGCTCGTTCCATTGAGGGATCATGACCTATTTTTTTTAGACAAAAAATGAAAAAAAAATTAGTTATTCAAGAATTTTTTTTTGCAAGTGTCGTCTGCTTTTTATGTTAGGTAAAGGGTTAAGGTGTAGTGAGCATCAGTTGGTGTGAGGTAGTCTCAGAGACTCCCCGCTTCCAGGCTTAGGCCTTTCCCATGGGAGAGCGAGCAATCTCAGAGAGAATACGATTAGGAGGATCCAGTGGGACCCTCGGAAAATTTTAAATGCCACTAAATAAATGTGTACAGTACGTGGAATGAGAGCTACCTCAGACATATCTTTGACCCGTGGTATTTAGACATGGTGGCGTAAGCTTACCATAACGAGTACAACAAACGACTATCGACATCGCAACAGCATCTTACAAAGTTGAATTTGTGGTCGTGCATTATGAGATTTAAGAAACTTCTCGATCTGAATTGGAAATATATTTTCTGTGGAAGTGCTTTATTTATTCCACCTTTGTCGCCTTAACGTACTTCGTGTGCCTCTACATTGGTCGCCGTCAGCCAACGTATGGTGTATACCTTTACTGGAGTTTAGTATCAGTTATGTAGAAACTAACTGCGAAAATGTTTATTCTGTCGTACCGTCGTGGTTTATATAGTGGAATGTTTGGTGGAGGTCTAGAGTGGAGTTGGTGTCAGAATGGGTTTAGGAATGAATTGGATTGTGCAGTTAGCCTTCTGGGGGCGCGATGGCTCAATGGTAGACTGTTGAACTAGAGGCACTGCACGTCGATGGTGCACGTCTTCAACCGCTGTAACCCTGCTTGAGCGGAGCTTGAACAGAGTTAGAATGTTGAGGAGCTGACAGTTGCCCGTCGATGCTCGGTAGTTCTCTGGGGGGTACTCCTGCTTCCTCCACCCGTAAAACTGTCACGGTCACGATTAGCCACTGTGCGTAAGTATGTGACCTTAAACACCAATAAATAAATAAATATATAGTTAGCCTTCTGCATACTGGAGTCAAAACACCCAAGAATTTTTAACCATAATGCGGCTGAGAAAGTAATTGATTCGCTTGTTTGACAGATCTGAATGGGTTCTGTCAAACTGTGGGAAAATTTCACAGGTAGAAATTTGATACTTCATAGGCGCGCAGTCAATGGAAGGTAATAACACCCGAATAACAATGTTTTGGTATGCGGTATATCAGATTCCTAATTCAGCCTTCGTGTGTTATTTGCAAGTAATGATAACTCCGGCTGCGATAGAATATAGATGATAAGAATGAAGCACAAAACCTTTACATATAAAGGCCCACATATCTATCTTAACCCCTTTTCCTAATGTAACGACAAAAACCTGAGTTATATTATTTTTCAACCTTTTCTCCCAAAACACAGCTCGTCCAGTTCGTTTCAATTTGAGGGGTTTGTAAGCTATGTTTTTGAGGCAAAAATTTAAAACCTCTCAGTTATTCAAGAAATGTTTTGCGAGTGTCCTCAACTATTCGTCTTTGGTAAAAGGGTACAAAAATAGCGTGTAAGTAAGCAAGCAAGGGGGCGACCACCCTCAACGTCAGACACCAGAGTTGTGATTGCGATAATTTTCGGGAGAGTTCTGGGTCTCCGGGTGCGCCTTGGCTCAGTGGTTACGGCATTGGTCTTCATACCGAAAGCACCATGGTTCGACCCCCACCAGGGGTAAATGCGTTGTGTCCTTAGGTAAAGCACTTAATCCCGATTGCCCCGTGGGGAGGGGGGGTGCGGTAGGCCTTTGTACTAAGGCGAATTGCACGCCGTTGGTGCGCTTGTCTTCAACCAATGCTAACCCTCTTTGTGCGGGGTGAATACGCCCCCCCCCCCCTCCCACGATACAGAAATGTTGCGTTTGCTTTTTTCAGAATTATCGTGATGTTATTTACAGCGTCTGAGGTGGTTAGAGATCAGTAGAGATTAAAAACCTTCGCCCACCACGAATAGCAGACGACACTTGCGAAAATGTTATCTTGAATGTAACTAAAATTTTCAGTTCTCTCCCAAAGCATAGCTTATGACACTTCATTGGAAGGGCTGGCTGTTTTTGGCCTTTATGTTGGGTAAAGGCCCAAAAATGTACGCCATCCTTTCACCAGAACACTCCATTTCAAAGACCTATCGGTTTCCGAATGAGAGACTTCGAATGGCGCCATACAAATTCAGTCTGACCTCACAGTCCCGGATCAACGCAATTCGCTTTTGATTTTCTGGTTGCTATATTAATCCGCATGCTGTCATGTGTGATCAGCTGCACAATAGTGATAAATCATACCGACGTCTCTTTCGGGAGGGTAAGTTGCATAATTGAGAACACATTCAAATGACAGACGGTGTCAACTTTTTAAATCTTCCTCCTTGCAGTCATGTGTGTTGGTACAATTGTTTGGCCGGTTTCGAACCACTTTTCTTGTCGAGACAGATGCTTTTCGAACAAAGTGATTTGGTGTTACCCTGCCCGTAGGGGGCCCGGAAAGTGAAGCAGTGCATATTTGCTTTGGTTAACAAGCTCTGCATGTTTAACGGGTAAAATATGATCCAGTCACCTTTGCTTGGGTGGAAGTCCTCTAAAATGGGGAACATGGGAAAAACGATTGACTAACTTTGACATTAGCTTCATATTGGGGTCACGATTGGACAATCTGCAGAAATATTAGACCTTAAACACCAATAAATAAATAGAAAAATAATCTTAAAACTAGACTTTATGATTCTGGAGAATCATGGCTTTCCCCGATGAGATTCCATGATTTTTCATGACCCCACAGTGTCTGATGAATTGTTTTTAACTGTCTCACTGAAGTTCCTTCATTGATGTTATGCGAAAGCTGAGTATAGTAGTCTCAAATTACTCAGTTTGATAAAAAAAATGTTTAGGTAAAAACCATCATTAACGGTGGAGTGGGTCAATATCAATATCGTCGTCCGACAAGTTAATGACCGACAAAAGGAGTTATGTTTGTTTGACACATACCCACTGAGTGCTGTGTCAATTTAAAAATGGTCCATTTTATCTCAAATGTATCCAAAATATTGATGTCTGGCAGCTTCTAGAGGGTTAACAAGTGCTAACAGGAATATTTATTCATGCAACTTGTAATGTCACACCAAGAACTGTGAATGGCCATTTTTTCTTGAAAATCTACAAAATGTCTTCAGAGAAATCCAGGGAGAACATGAATTTTAAGCTTTTGATGGGTATCATTGTTTATCCAGCCCAAAAGGGGTTAAGTGTTGTTTTTTGAATACTCTTATTACTTCCAAAAATAATTCTCAGTGAATTCTACCTCCACGTATTTTGATCTCTCCTCCCAACTTCGGGGTCTGTGGGTACGCACACACAGCCCATTTTAACAACATTTTGATGTTTGAGAACCTGCATAGGGTTAACAAATGCTTACAGGAATATTTTGTACATGCAACTTGTAATGTCACACTAAGATCTGAGAATAGCCATTTTTTCTTGAAAATCTACGAGATGTTTTTAGAGAAATCCTCAGATAACACGAATTTTTAACCTTTTGAGGGGTATCGCTCTGTAACCAGCCCTAAACGGGTTAATGCTTGGTTTTGTGAATACCTTTATTACTTACAAAAATAATCGACGGTGAATTCCACTTCCAAGGAAGGAGGATATGTTTATCTCGCAGGTATACATTTGGTGTTATGATTGCCCAAGAACAGCCCATTTTCTCCAAATGTCTGTGCTTGGCAGCCTCTGGAGGGTTAACAAATGCTTACCGAAATATTTTGTTATTGCAACTTGTAATGTCAATCGAAGACCTGCGAATGATCAATTGCTTTTAAATTTTTTTTTGAGAAATCCATAGAAAACTGGAATTTTAAGCTTTTAAGGGGTATATCTCCTTAACTGGTCAAAAATGGGTTAAGACCTCGATTTTTGAATACACTCACTACTTACAAAAATGTTTCCCTGTCAGTTTTGTGTCCGGTAAAAGAAGTTACGTTTCTCTGTTGCATTCCCATTTGATGTTGCTGGTGTTCAAAAACAGACTATTTTTTTCAAAATTTTGACATTTAGCAGCCCATGGAGGGTTAACAAATGCTTACCGGAATAAATTTATCCAATCAACTGGTAATGTGACACCAAAACCTATCAAGGGCCATTTTCTCTTGAAAACCCTACCAGATGTTTGCAAAGAAATCCAGGGAAAACATAATTTTTTAAGCTTTTGATGGGTATAACTATTAACAACCACAAAACGGTTTAACGCTTGGTTTTTTGAATACCCTTATTACTTACAAAAATGGTCCTCGGTGAATTCCACTTCCAACAAAGGAGACTATGTTTATTTCTCAGGTACACGTTGGGTACTGTGCGTGTCTGAAAACAGCCCATTTCAACAAAATTACGATGCTTGGCAGCATGTAGAGGGTTAATAAACGCTCCCCGGAATATTTTGTCCCTGCAACTTGTAATGTCACACAAAGACCTGCGAGTAGTCAATTTTTCTTGAAAGCCTACAGGATGTATTTAGAGAAATCCACAGAAAATGGGAACTTTAAGATTTTAAGGGGTCTCTCTCTTTAGCCTGCCCAAAATGGGTGAAGACTTCGACTTTTGAATACCCTTACTACTTGCAAAATGTTTCCATATAGATTGTGCGCTCGATAAAAGAAGGCACTTTTCTTCGTGGCGTACCCATTGGGTGCTGTTGGCGTCCAAAAACAGCCCATTTTATCACAATTTTGACTTTTAGTAGCCCGTGGAGGGTTAACAAATGCTCACCGCAGTATTTTGTCCATGCAACTTCTATTGTCATACCAAGGCCTGCCTGGCCTGGGAGTGACAAATTTTTCTTGAAAATCTACAAGACTCGTTTAGAGAAATCCACGGAAAACATGAATTTTTTAGCTTCATGAGGGTATTGCTGTTTAACCCTTTACCCAACGCAGACAATATCAGAATTTATTATTTTAAATATCATTTTTTTATATTTTTCAAAAAATTTCAACAAAACCATATCATGTGACCCCTCGTTGGAACGAGCTCGACGAGGGGTCACATGATATGGTTTTGTTGAAATTTTTTGAAAAATAATATTTTTTCAACTGCTGAATTTGCATATTACGCGGGCGGATGCGGCCGATTCGTTGGGTAAAGGGTTAACCAGCCAAAAACGGGTTAACCCTTGGTTTTTTGAACACGCTTATTACTGACAAAAATGATCCTCGGTAAATTCCACTTCCAACAAAAGAGATTATGTTTATTTCTCAGGTACACGTTGGGTGCTGTGCGTGTCTGAAAACAGCCCACAAAATTACGATGCTTGACAGCATGTAGAAGGTTAATAAACGCCCACCGGAATATTTTGTCTATGCAACTTGTAATGTCACACAAAGACCTGCGAGTAGTCATTTTTTCTTGAAAACCTACAGGGTAAAGAAAGTTATGTTTATCTCTCGTGAATTGTTTGGGTCCAGTGGGGGCCTGAAATAGGCCTATTTCATCCAAATTTCGATGTTTGGCAGCCTGTGGAGGGTTACCATATGCATCGCCTGATATGTCGCGAGTATCAAAGGTCGTGTCACAGGCAGGTCTAGCAATGACGAATGTTTAAAAAAAATCTACAAGACGTGTTTCGAGAAAGTGCCGATAAACCCCAATTTTGGCAGTTTTTGCCAATTCTGACGAACTAAGGGTTAAATCGAAAATTCCGCTTCGGTACGTTTTAGATTTTGTGCCCCTCTATGCGTGTGCAAAATTTCGTGAAAATCGGTTCGAAAATGGCTTCTGAATCGTACGGACAAAATGTGTGGACCCCCCCCCCCCCCCCCCCCCCCCCCACAAAAAAAAATAAATAAATAATAATCCGTAGAATAACAAGAGTCTTTTCCAGAGGGAAAAGCCTAATAATTCCAGTCCTCTGTATCATATAGCTGTGGATTGTAAGAGAACTTGAGGGTTTTCTAACTGGAATACCCCATGGGAACACCGGGAAGTAAAGTAGTGTTTGTTTGCTGTGGTAAACAAGTTCCGTTTTACTCGTAAAATAGGACCCGGTCACCAGTGCTTGGGTATAAGTCCTCTAAAATGGGCAACATGGGTCTAAACGAGTCACTAAACTTGACTTTATCTCCACGTTGCGTTCACGATTAGAAGCCATTGTGTAGAAATGTGTTGCCTTAACCCTTTACCCAACGTAACGGCCAAAACCGGCCAGCGCTATTCTCAAAAATCGCCAATTAATTTTCACTATTTTTTTCATTTTTTGTCTCAAAAACATAGGTTATGACCCCTCGTTGGAACGAGCTCGTCGAGCTCGTTCCAACGAGGGGTCATAACCTATGTTTTTGAGACAAAAAATGAAAAAAATTAGGTATCCAAGAATTTTTTTTGCAAGTGTCGTCTGCTTTTCACGTTAGGTAAAGGGTTAACCGGTTGAGTGTTAGAAGGCAGTATCAGGGCTTTGGGAAAATGAGAGTACTGAAGCAAAAGTCAACGTTTTTCTTGCTCATGTTTCATATTCAGTCAACCGCGAATAATATTTTGTTTATATAAATGTGTTCTATTACAAATTATGGGCACTCTGCAATGATTTGTAATAAACATTTTGAATAACAAATTCAGACCACCAAAAATAATTTAGCTCTCAACGAGTTTAACACCAACAAATAAATAAATAAATGAATAGACTGGAATACGTTTGCTCTCAATGCCCGATTGTTCCGTCAATAAGAAGTTAAAAAATATCTCCTTTTTAAAACAAGGTAATAATAACAGGTTGACGATATAATGGTTGCCATGAAGAGATATATTGTGACCCATCTCTCCTTTGTTTGGAAAGCATGGCGTCAAGAGGCTTACTTTAAATGATAAAGAAGTCTGGGTCATTTTTCTAAAGGCTTATTGACCCTCGTTGTCACGTGTTTTAATTTAGACATACAGATATATACAATTAAGTGTGTTATTGAAGACAATAAATACTCATAAAATATCCTATTTAGTACAGTACTAAATTATGTTGCTTTTGATTCGAAACTGGTCGACCACCTAAAACGTAATGAATCTGTTCTTGTTTGATGTTGATAAATAGCCTACGTGGATATTATGTGTCCGGTAGATACAAAAAAAAATAAAATAAAAAGTGGTGAATAAATTGGCGTTTTTCCACTGCGAACAGTGGAAACACAGTCGCGAACAAACGACTGTAGTTGATAAAAACTGCTGGGTCACCGGTGCGTGTGTTCGTGCGCGCCTGCGTGCGTGCGTAGGGGTGTTTCTGACGGTGCGTGAGAGTGTTTGTGTGTTCATCAAGCTTCAAAAGACGGAGTTTTCTAAAAACTATTATTGGCAGCAGTATGGTGTATCCAGGTAGTTCCATTAGAATAACTGTGTAATTGTGAACAGAATGAATATCTGTGTCCATCAAAGCCATCCATCACGTCAGTATTCATGAAGAATAGCAGTTATATTCAATTTGCACGTATTTTATGCACATCAGATATTGGTTGCGTCCCTTAGTTTATTTTGCTTGATGATTGAACACTCGGATCAAATCAAGCTTTTAAAATTGCCCCTAAAATCATCATTTTTACGGACATAGTTCCATATCTGTCCGTTTCTCAGAAAGTCTTCAAGACTTAGTGATCTGAGAAGCGTTTGCCTGCTGCTGCTGCTGCTGCTGCTGCTGCTGCATGAGTAATATACCATTACTAACCAAATCTTTGTCTTTTATTTTCCCTTACTTTTCACTCATGTTTAAAACTACTCAAAGTTTGCTAAGCACCACATATTTGACACATCATTGTGAAATTTGCTTGTGACATATTTGCGATATTTTTGGTGGATATGATTGAGGAATGTATTGAGATGGTCCACAGTGTTTACATTAGCTCTCTTGACAGGTAGACTTTTCGTGACAGTCATGAAACGCATGTCCCCCTTGATTTTCATGATGTTTTCATGTACTGTCTACATGTACATGACATGTGTAGGGTATTCAATCTTCGTTTCAACATAAACCCTTGTGATTTAATGATTGAATATGGCAAATGCAAATGTAAGAAGACATTTGTCTGAAGCAGAAATGTGGCGGGCTGTAGGGATGGTGGATCAAGGGGCTGCCCATCGTCAGGCTGGTGAAGCCCTTGGTGTGCACCATACGGTGATCACCGGAGCCTGGGCAAGATTTCAGCGGTATCAGTATGGCACACCAGTGAGACGGCGTGATGGTGGCAGAGATAGGGCAACATCTGCAGCTGAAGACTGGTTTTTGATCATTCAGGCCCGTAGGAACCGCTTTGCCACAGCAACTCAGCTTCGCAGTGACCTTCAGAATGCATCCGGTGTAAATGTTTCGACGCAGACTATCCGGGCAAGGTTGCACGAAGGTGGTCTCCGATCGAGAAGACCATGTATTCGCATTCTGCTGTCCAAGAACCACCGCCAGGCACGATATGAATGGGCCATGGTCCACGTTGGATGGACCAGAAGATGGGCCACCTGTCCCTTTTACAGATGAGTCAAGGTACTGCGCAGACCACACAGATAGGCGTTCTAGGGTATGGAGAGGACCAGGAGAGCGATTCCATGCAGCCAACATTGCTGAGCATCACCGTTATGGTGGAGGGTCACTCATGATCTGGGGCGGCATCAGTTGGGATGGACGTACAGGGCTCTGTGTCCTTGAACGTGGTACATTGACTGCACAACGGTATATTGATGAGATCCTGGATGTCCACGTCAGATTATATGCAGGTGCAGTGGGTGATAGATTCATTCTGATGGACGATAATGCCCGTCCTCATGTTGCCTATGCTGTCGGAGAGTACCGACTGAGGGAGGGGACTGAACGTATGGACTGGCCGACAAGATCCCCTGACTACAGTCCAATCGAACATGTCTGGAATGAGTTGCAGCTTGCAATTTCATCCCGTCCAGTCCAGCCAAGAAGTGTCCAGGAGCTTGGTGCCATGCTGGTCCAAGAATGTTACAACATCCCACAAAGGACCACCAGGAACCTGATTGGGAGCATGGGAAGGCGTTGTCAAGCTGTAATCAATAGTAATGGGTCTCATACTCGATATTGAAGCCATACCAGTTCGATCCGTCAACTTTTTGGCATATTGAAAAATTTCCTCAGTTACCAATAATATCCATTTTCCATGGTTATCGTATTCAAAAGCTAAAAAATAATGTCAAACACAAATAAAATCTTAATGTCTGTACTTAAATCATTAAAGATATAATTAAATAAAAAATATATACACTTTTCATTACAATATTTCAACTAAAACGCAAAACAGGTAGTTGGATATACTTGGTGCTTAGCAAACTTTGAGTAGTATAGTTGACTCAGCCCCAGGTTCATTGTTTGGTAAATTTCAGTTGCGATATCCTGTAATCCTCCGTCCGACTCACGCTCATGTTCGAGGGCGTTCCATTTTTAATTTTACATTATACATCAGACACTTACACGGACGCTGATAAGGAAGAATACAAATCACGGAGGGAGGGAGACAACAACAAAACGGAATACACAGACGACGCAATTCTATTTTCATTTGACATCTCACGGATTCGCACGAAACAACGAATGCCGCAACATTATTTTCCCGATAACCACCCCCCCCCCCTCCCCCCCCCCCCCCCCCCCCCACACACACACCAAATTCACAAAAAGCTGAAATTATGGCCACTTACATGTAAGTCATCATATCGTCAATATAATCTCTTCATGGCAACCACCATATCGTCAACAGTTATTATTATCTTGTTTTTAAAAGGAGCTAATTGGGCATTGAGAACAAGGGTATTCCAGCTTAATTATTTATTTATTTATTTATTTATTTATTTATTTATTTATTTATTTATTTATTTATTTATTTATTGGTGTTTAGCTGGTGGAGAGCTAGATTATTTTTGGTGGTCTGAATTTGTTATTCAACATTTGTTTTATTACAAATTATTGGTGAGTGCCTGTGGGCACTCTCCAATAATTTGTAATAAAACAAATTTATTTGTCGTTCCCCTCCCTCCGTCATTTGTATTCTACCTTATTAGCGTCCGTGTAATTGTCTGGTGTTTAATGTAAAATTAAAAATGGAACGCCCTCGAACATGACCGCGAGTCGGACGGAGGATTACAGGATATCGCAATCGAAATTTACCAAACATTGAACCTGGGACTGGGTCAACTATTGGAAAACATAAGAACAATGAACCTGGGACTGAGTCAACTATAAGAAAACATGAGTGAAAAGTACGGGTAAATCAAAGACAAAGATTTGATTAGTAATGGTATATTACTCATGCAGCAGCAGCAGGCAAAAGCTTCTCAGATCACTAAGTCTTGAAGACTTTCTGGGGAACGGCCAGATATATATATATATAAAGTGGCCAAAATTTAAGCTTTGTGTGAAGTGTGTGTGTGTGTGGGGGGGGGGGGGGGGGGGGGGGTATAACGCTGTGGCATTCATTGCGATCTTGTACGAAGGTCTTTCGTGCTGGGAACTGCGCGAAGTCGAGCACAGCTTTATTTCTTTGGAGGAACAAGTTCTGTTTTATTTGTATGAGGAGACACAAATAACAAGAGCCTGAGTTAGAGTAGTCATTACAAGTGGACAGCCCAGATGTAAGCGATATCATGTTTCCCACTCAAATGAAAATTTCTTGAATTTCCCCGTCCTTGAGAAACGTTTGAACATGTTTCTAACCTTGAAAAGTGCTTGATTTCCCACATCCCTCTTGAAAAGTACTTGAATTCAGACCCCCCCCCCCCTGTCTATAGTTGTAGATTCATTCTAGACCACAAGTAGTTTGACTCGTGAGTTTCTATCGATAATATGATGTGATAGAACACCGTGTTGGAAAGTGCACATATAGCTCCTTCCAACAGTGTGTTAGATCACTGTATTTCATTACCATCCATCATAACAGTACGTTTATCATCATTAGAAAGTTGATCATGATTTTGAGTTGACAAATGGGTTAAAAAAAACTTATTGTGCACTTCCGAAATATATGAGGATCCCCAAATAACTAACATCCGTGAGAGGAAACGGTATCTCACACTAGATAGTTTGGCCTATTTGTACTCGTTTAGTTTGGCTTAAATACACTCATTCAGATACTGAACGTGCAAAATGTCATTCCACAGGAAATCTCAAGCTGTTATTGTATTGTAAAATAATTGGGGTTTCCAGTAACTGAAACAATCAACATTATGGGAATGTAGAATTACATGTACAGATGCATGCGATCATTATGTACTGAGAAAGACATTCAGGTCACTCGCTCTCAAAGTTGGCGTCAACATGTTCGCGTCAAGTGTTTTATTGACTCTTGGCCGGTTTTGGCAATTGTGTGTTTCTCAGCTGGTTGAGTACATAAGGCCTGAAATAATCGACGAATTTTTGACGCGTCGAATCTAATTGTATTAAATCCGTCGCTGATGCGACGCGAAGTTATACAGACGCATCACCGTCGCGTTAAATCTAATTGATCTGCCAAGCGTGGTCAAGCGGCATACTTTAGGTTCCTTCGGCCATTTGGTTTTGCACCCAGGGCGCGACATTTATTTATTTATTAGTTTTCTGGGGCTCACCGACATTTCGAAAACCAATGTCAGACAGTTTTACGGGTGAGGCCGGAAAAACCGGAGAAACACTGATCGGAGCGAGTAACTATCAGAGCTACAAACTCGGCACAGGCAGGGTAAGCAATAGTTGAAGGCGTATGTACCGTAGACGTGGTATACCCATCAGCACACTGCAACCATGATCCAATGGAACCTGGAACTCCCCCCCCCCCTCCCCCCCCCAAAAAAAAAAAAAAAAAAAAAATATTCAGGCATGCCCCCACCCCACCCCACCATCATGTTAATCCATATGCCTGATATAGGGAACATCAGACAAGAAATCTTAAAATCTAGATATTTATACTTGTAAAATGTTTGAGTTGAGGGGTGCGTAATAGCAAATTTATACGTGAATAGCATGGACAGTAAAATTAGCATCTGGATTTCCAAATATTTCTGTCTGCTGTTGAACACAGTTTCACTTATATATCACGTCAATTCTCACAACAAAATATCAAAACACGGATGCTTCGTACGCCTGTGGAAAATAATTCTTCCATAATTTTTATCTTCTGTGGTTATTTTTTTTCTAATTCATTCGAAACTTCACATGTATACTTCGGACAATATTTGAGGTACACTTTAGTGTGTACCCACGTGTGTTGTGTTTACAACCATACAGGAAAACTCAAGACTGAAATGGCGCTGTACCAAATAGTTCACCTGTTGGTTGCTATTTTGCCATGTTGATGCAAGCAATCGGTTACCATATTTTATAATTTTTTAATTTATTCAGGTTGTATTTGGCGGTGATGTGGCCAATTAATGTTGCCTTTCACAACTTATTAACTAATTATGGACAAAATGGGCTCAGAGTCAAAGAAATTGCTGATTTTGTCTTGAATTTCAAACTTTTCCCCGGGGAAACCTCACCCCGGACCGACTCCAACGGCCCACAAGCGGGGTACACCCCCTCTCGTGTTCGCCCCCATCTCGCCGCTGCGCTGCTCAGATGATGCTGCAATTCATATTCAGTACGCCCCTTAGATATTACTCTTGCCCCCCCCCCCTCCTAACTTTGATATCCTATACGTGCCTGCCATGATCCTACTCGAGCAAAGGGATGCATCCTGTTTTATCCCCCCTTCCACTCACCTTCCCTGGATTGACTGAAATATTTTTGTGGCATGTGTTCTTCTTGTACCGAGAAATGTTCACAAACATGTTCTGACTGAAAGAAAAACACATCCCTGCAGAAATCGCAATTGTTGATTCAGCTTTTTGTGACTCAGGACACTGGGGGGAATTGGAGGCTGCAGAGTTAATACTCATGTTTTGATCAGCGACTGATATGTGCTTTCCTCATTACCATATGATTTGCATTCGGCTGACCGGTAGCGCTCGTTTGTTTCCGCACTTTGTATTAGATTCGACGCGTCAAAAATCCATCAACTATTTCAAACACGTATTTCAGACGCATCACCGACGGAGATTCGTCTCAGTTGGACGGAGATTCGTCGCTGATGCGTCATACTCGCATCTAATTGGAATAGTCGACACATCACCGACGAATTTAAATCAATTTTTGCTCTGGTATTAGATTCGACACGTCAAAAATCCGTCGACTATTTCAGGCCTAATTGAAAGAGTCGACGTATTACCGACGAATTTAATTCATTTTTTGCTCTGGTATTTGATTCGATGCGTCAAAAATCCGTCGACTATTTCAGGCCTAAGATGAACATCCTGACAAGAAATATCCGCCTAAATTTGGATGAGACAAAAATAGCTCTTACGAAACTCGCGAATTGATTTTGATTTTTACGAAACTTGGTCTGAAGTATCAGTATCAAGTGTAGATGTGCATGTGGTCAGGAATTTTCGATGCGACGGATTTTGCTTGGTTACGGCCCTTGGTATTAGCAATATTCCGTCACAAATGCCTGTCCGCTTAACTCCTCCTGCATGTTTCAATGTATTTTTACGAAACTTGGTGTGCAGTATGAGTATGATGTGTACATGTGCATATGGGAAACTTCGATATGACACTTGTGCCGATAAACATTTCAAAACTAGAATCAGAGTCGCCGGTGTAAGAGTCATTCTGGAGTTTAGGGAATCTGTATCTGGGAGATGGAAAGAATATGTCGAGTAGGCAGTCACACCAACACCCATAGTGTCTTGATTCCTCGCATATCTCCGAATTCTTTTTATGTGCAATAAATTACCTATATAGAGACCTTGATTATGAAAAAGTAATACACACACGTGCACACACGCGCGCATATATAATTATTGTGTATGCACCTCTACATGCACACGAATTTGTATACCGCCTTATGTGTGACATATGAAGTTGGAAATCTTCCCATATACGTGCACAAATGAAACGATTGGTATTCCAATCCCATATCCTTAAATATCACCTCCCTTGAATATGCAAACGATCGCTGTACACATCGTGTTACAGTTTAAGGTGTGCTGTCTGTATTTAAAATTCCACACATTCATGTAAGCAAATGAGCACATCCCTGTAAACATGCGTGCATCTGCACGAATATGTGGGTAAAAGGATCTATGTGTATACACCCTTATGCAACCAAGTAAAGGCGAGTTGTTTTTGTGTTACATTGAAAACGTGCGCAACACGCAAATTGGATAACTAATTTGAAAGTGGACCAACATTATAAGTTACAGGACGTTCAGGTGGCGGATACGGTATCATATGAGGCGAGGTGAAAACAATATTGGACGAGGCGGTACGCCGAGTCCAATATTGTTTTTGCCGAGCCTCATATGATACCGTATCCGCCACCTGAACGTCCTGTAACGTATTTATTATGCCAGCGAAAACAAAATAACAATCAAATTTGAACGCCGGCACATTTTCAAAACTGGTGCAAAACGCTATGTAAGTTGTAACAAACGTGCACAGTTGTCTCCCTGTTTGTGTATAATTTCCTTGGCAACACAGACAACAGCGATAGACGCTTTTCTTCGTACTGTCACTTTGTCTTGAGTGTGCAGAAAATGTCCGAAACGTCCGATTTTATAGAATTCGAACAAAATAAATGTATCTCGCATCTTTTCCTTCATAGCTGTGATTCATTTCTTACAATTTCATTATAGTGCTGTCGCTATTTATATTTTATCCATTTTCGAAGCGACGTTATCCATTTACCACAACAGAGACTACAGAATGAGCTCAACGAGAAAAAATGAAATTAATCTATTCCCGGGATAAGACAATTTTATTCTCAGTTTATTTATTCACACTATATATATTTTTCAACTTTCTAACAACGCATTTATGGGTTATATATTTTTTCTAAAGCTTTTAAAATATCGAGGCGAACACCGTACCCAAACTGTTGTGTGTTAGCCTCAATTATTACCACTTCAGAGGGCGTTCCCTGTAGGTTATCGCGAGTTTATTGATACGGTGGAATATCATAACGCACGGTAGTGAATTGCATCGGGCCGTTATGAAATTTTGTTGTGATTTTTCGGCCCGCCACTTACTTCCGGTTTCTCATTTGCAATTGCCTCCCAAAAATGTTTGAAATAGAGACACAAATTACCTCCCATGATCGAACGCGCATTTTCGTTCCAACATTCTGCTGAAATGTATAAAGTTTATAAAATGATCTGGATCACTGGATTTCAAACTTGTTGGATATTATACGTATTATAGGTGAGTAATCGAACAATTTTTTAAATAATATATATTTTTAAACGTATTTTCTCCTCTGAAATGTTCGGTTCTTTGAAATACAATGTGTCCTAATTTCGAAGTAAATAAATGACGTGATAATCACGTGATTTTGTTTGTCAACAAAGCAGACGATACATGTGCTTTCTGTAATTGACCGACATCGCAAAAATGAGTCAAAATAGCGACTTGAGCGAAACAGATCTAATGTTTCTCGAAAACAGTGCTACTCCAGCAAGCACAGCCAGATCAACCCAATATGGCATCAAAAAGTTTAAAGAGTGGCTTGCTCGACGTGGAAAATTTTGTGATTTTGAGACAATTTCTCCTGAAATGTTAAACGAACTATTAAGGAAATTTTATGCAGAGGTGAAATCGAAGGAAGGAACGAGTCTTACACCAAGCACTTTAACATCTATTAGAGCTGGAATCCATAGACATGTAACATCTGCGCCATTAAGTAGGCCACTCAATATAATTAAAGATCGAGAATTCACCAGTGCCAACCATATGTTTGTTGCACGCTGCAAACTTTTCATGAAATGCAATAATTCAAAAAGAAAACACAAATCGAGCATTGGAGAAGAGGATATGCGGAAGTTGGGGGTTTATTTTCAAAATTTTAATTCAAATGCTGTTGTTCTGGTGGAATCAATGTGGTTTATGCTATGCTTTTATTTTGGTCGCCGTGGTCGAGAAGGATGGGCCTCAATGTGTAAAGATACCTTTAGTGTAGGGATGGACAGTGACGGGACAGAGTTTGTTGAGTTGTCTAAAACTGAGGTTACAAAAAACCACCAGGGTGGATACAAACAGTGCGATATTAACTATAACACACAAAAAATGTACGGTAATGGTGTTGGTATATTCAAATTTTATATTGCAAAACTTAGTGAGAAGTGTGATAGGTTATTCCAGACACCAAAACAAATTTACAGCCTAGATGACCAGGTATGGTTTAAAAATGAAGCAATGGGAAAGAACACTTTATCACAAATGATGCAGAGAATTTCTAAAAAAGCATCATTATCACAAATTTACACTTGCCACTGTGTTCGCGCAAGTACAATTACAACGCTTTACCAGGCAGGAGTAGACCCAAGTAGCATTATTACTGTCACCAACCATAAAAATACCCAGAGTTTAAAACATTACTTGTCTGACATTTCAACAACTCAGAAACGGCATTGTTCAAATGTGTTGAGTGCATCATTAAGTGTAAACCCAGAACATGATGAATTTTCTGACAACGAAGAGTTCACTGTAGGAACATTTAACATAGACACTAGTGTTATTGGAGACTCAGCAAGTGTTATAAATTACAACACTGTCTGTAATGTTGACAATGGCAGTACTGAACCCACTGCTACCAATTCTATTAATAGTCGCTCCGAACCCGATGCCAGTTCTGTTGAAACATGTCCTGACCATTCTGAACCCAAGACTGTCAATCTCTACTCTGCTGATGGAATTCTTACTATTCCTGGAAACTCTGAACCAGGGACAGTCTATAACATTGACATTCCAACCAACACTAGTCAAACTACGCTTCAGAACTTCCAGCCACAAACCCAACTTTTGCATCAGCTGATGTCGGGTGCAACATTTAATAACTGCAGCATAAACATTTATCAAGGAAAGTGAAGTTGTTGAACAACTTAACTTTCCTTGAGAAATGTTATGCTGAATGTTGAGACCGTTAAATTTTATGTCACAAAATATGTTTGTATATATGTTCATTAAACTGTTAATTGAAATTGAATAATTTACTTTATCTTTAAAATATACTAGGTACCGTTAACAATGTGGTAATAAGTGGTAATAATAGTAATAACATGACTTCCATAGTCGGGCGTTATGGTTCATTAACGGCCCACCATAAATGATTAACAGCCCACTGGCCTTATAACGCCCCTCGACTTCGTCTCGGGCCGTTATAACGCCCTGGGGCTGTTAATCATTTATGGTGGGCCGTTAATGAACCATAACGCCCTCCTGAAGTCATGTTATTGTTATATTAGCTTAGACCCTATGTCAAGTTAGGGCCAGACCGACTTTCAAATCCGTTATCCGTAAATCGAATACAGTAGTATTTCTCACTTCAAATAATTAAATTTACATTTAGAAAATAAATTTCACAATAAATTTATTATAAAACGAGAGAAAATGAGACATATAGACACGGAGGGACGTTTGATTGTACTGCAATTTCTTCAACATGGATATAAAAGCTCCGCGAGGTGAGGAATTTCCACGTCGAAACAAAATGGCGGTACTGACCTAATACGAGTTTCGTATTAGGTCACCTCGGGCTGCAGGTGACCCAATACGGCTCAGTACCGTCCCACTATTCGGGGGATGTGATTGGCGAATTTCATTAGCTGGCATAATAAATCGTCGTGTGGGAACCATAGGGTTCTATCTTCCATCGGAAAATAGAGTCTTTTGGTTCCCACGCGACAATGTGTTCCTACCCTTCACCAGTACCGCCGAGAAGGGGGGGGGGGGGCAAGGGGAGTAGTTGCCCCCGGGCCCGGGCCCTTAGGGGGTCCGGAGTTCCGGGCCCTCAAAAATGAAGCGAGAGAGAGGGGGGGGGGGGGCGTGCGACATAATAACAAGTCCTCCGAGCTCCGACCGTCACAACATTCAGTCATTCACAGTTAACGACAGTGCGTAACGACAACTGTGCATGTTGTGACGAAACATCAGTAACGTCAACTGTGCATCATAGTCTATGATGATTCATAGTGCATGTTGTGTGAACCTGTGTCGCAACATCAATAGGCCTACGTGACGTCAATTTGTCAAACGCAGTCTTCATTAAATATGTCGGTGTATGTTCATAAATCTGGAGCCCAGAAAAGGCAAGAAAAGAGAAAGCGCGATGAAGAAAGTAAAAGGTGTTTCAGGACACTGTTTGAACTTGGTGTAAAAAAGAGCAGGTAAGCCGAAGCTATCGACGGCTCCGACGCTGAGGGGCGAGAGGATAATAATAGTTTTGCTGAACTTTCCAAATCAGGCGATGAAAACGTTATTCGGGCAGAACATAATGCTGAACTCGATTCTCCGAGTGGCGATCAAGATGGTGATAAACATTCGGACACTCGAGGTGAGTCAGAATCTCAGAAAATGGCCCCTCGACTAGTTTAGTTTCAGATGATTCGGGCCCATTCGACATAGGTTTCTTGCAGAAAGTTCCTGATCGAGAGGATGCAGAACTTTTAGTCCAAAGGGGGCATCTGCCACATCCGCCACAGTTCCCCATTGATTCAACAGGTCGCCGTTTTCCCATTTCATTGTTGCGTTGTCAGAAGCAGCATGGTGAGACTGAACCCCGTGAATGGCTCGTTTTCAGTCGTCAGAGAGAAGCTCTTTATTGTTTGCCATGTAGGTTATTTTCATCGAGCGTTCATCGGCCATCGGTATCAACACTTGCCTCAGCCGAGGGTTGGGATGCAAACATGAAATGGAAAAATTTATATGAAAAAATTCCCGAACATGAGAGAAGCATTTCACATAAACAATGCTATGTAACATGGAGAGAAATCGAAAGACGTTTAAAAACAAATACGGGTGTAGATCAGCAGTTGATTCAAGGTATGGCTGCAGAAACAGCAAAATGGAAGAAATTACTCGAACGTATAATAATCGATGTAATTTTGTTTCTTGGAGAAAGGGGTCCCACTTTTCGCGGCAGTTCACAACGTATAGGTGATGTACATAATGGAAACTTTCTCGGACTTTTAGAGCTAATTTCTCGTTATGACCCCCTCCTACAGGAGCACATCACACGAGTAAAGGAATCGCAAATTAAGGGCGAAAGGATGAATGCGCACTATCTTTCCGCAGACTCGCAAAATGAATTTATCAATATATGTGCACAGCTTGTTCGTAACCGTGTCTTAGAGGAACGTGAAGAGGCGAAGTACTTCAGCATTATGGTTGATGCAACCCCAGACGCAGCAGATTCTGCGTCTATTTGTGTGGAAGCAGTAGCTTTTTTTGGTATGGTAGAAACCATTTACACAACCTTCTCTGGTAGTCCTAAACGATGGGAGATTCTGGCTAAACATAATCGATGCTCTCTTCATGGCCTATCGGGAACACGATGGACGGAACGAGTTGCCAGTGTTCGCCCGTTTGCAGCCCATCTACCTGGCATTCGATCTGCTTTAAAAGAATTACTTGCATTGAATCTAACATCCAAGGCACGGAATGAGATTAATGGTGCAATTAAATATGTCTCATCCTTCAAGTGTATTGTCATGTCTGCAACTTGGCTTAAAATTTTGACCGCCATCGACCAAAGGAATCTAATTATTCAAGCTAGAGATGCTACAATTGATGTTGAAGTATCAAATCTTGGAGGACTTTTGAGTGATGTGAACGCATTGCGAGAAAATTTCCAAGCAATTTTGAATGAGTCGAAACATGTTGCGAGTGTCATGGGTGTAACAGCAAAATTTCCGGAAAAACGAAAGCACGCAAATAATCAGCAAACAGAAAACACTGAAAACACATCAGTTGAAACAGAGTTCAAACGGACTGTGTTTTATCGCATAATTGACTCTGTTATCGCAGGGTTGACGACGCGCTTCAATGCCGCTAAAACAATAAACAATTTGTTCAGTATTTTATGGCAATACCCAGACATGTCATCCGATGAAATTGAAACTGCCTGTACTAATTTCGCGTCTAGATATGGAAACGATGTTACATTTGAAACCCTTAAAGAAGAAGTGCTGCATCTGAAGGCCATACATGACGTTAATTTTGGACCTGGGACTGTTGAGCCGTTTAGACTCCTTAATCAGATTACAGGTTTTAAGTTGGAGGAAATCTTTGGTAGTGTCTGCATATCTCTTCGAATCGTATGTACCCTTCCAGTTACAGTGGCTTCTGCTGAGAGATCCTTTAGCAAACTCAAGCTGATCAAAAAATTTCACAGAAGTACCATGACACAAGTCAGATTAAACGATTTGGCTATGTTGAGTATAGAAAGTCAGCTAGCGCGCCAAATTGACTTCTCTGACTGCATTGATGATTTTGCGGCTAAAAAGGCCAGGAAAGTCTCTTTCTCTCAGAAATAGACGAATGGACATTTTCCTGTATTTGAGTTGAGTAAAATATCTGAGTGTGCGTTAGTCTTGTTTTGTCAAAATTAGTTCTGTATAATTATATACAGTATCCTAACCATGCCTTATATTATGAACCAAAAATTATAGAACATGTCAAGTGTCTGTTAGTCGAACACACACTCGGCGTGTTCTATGATTTTTGTTTCGTATCCGATCAGATAATGTAACCTTTCACAGTTACCTGTGGTAACCTACCTTGGATAGTGCTAGTACTACTGAAGCTCCATTTATCACCTGATTCAGATTAACCCCAATTTCGAGACATATCAAACTTTGCGAATGGAGCAATTTATTGCACGCCGGCGCCGCCGACTGTACACATGCCACCAACAAATTCTAACCCTGCTGAGCTAGTACGTTCGACTCGAACGTACTAACTCAGCAGGGTTAGAATTTGTTGGTGGCATGTGTACAGTCGGCGGCGCCGGCGTGCGATAAAACGGTTCAAGAGTCTGACAGTGACTAGTCACTGCTCGGTGGTTCTCAGGGTATCCCGGCTTACTCCATCCGAAATTTGGGTGGAGGAGGCCGGAATACTCTGAGAGAACCGAAAAGTGCCCGACAACTGGCGTCAAGATATGATCTCTGAGTCCTCAAATGTTAAAGTATCGTAAAGCACCAATGAAGCGAACAAACAAAAAAACAGAAGCAATTAAAAAGTGACGTTTACCTGAACAGATTATCCTTATCACCCCTTCTGGCTTCTCGTTGAGGGTGTCGGAGTTCAATAGGGCTTTGACAGTGTCCAGTTGAGGGACTCCGACTGTCGGACAGAGTCCCTCAACTGGACACTGTCAAAGCCCTATTGAAATTTACATTGCCTGTTAAATTAACCCTTTACCTAACGACTAACGTAACGGCCAAAACCGCCCAGCGCTATTCTCGAAAATCGCCATTAATTTTTTTTTTAATTTTCATTTTTTGCTTCCAAAACATAGGTTATGACCCCTCATTGGAACGAGCGCATCGAGCTCGTTCCAATGACGGGCCATAACCTATGTTTTGGGAACAAAAAATGAAAATTTTTAGTTATACAAAAATTTATTTTACGACTGTCGTCTTGGGGACAATATTGGGGATTAATTAGGACAGTCTAATTTATACTAGTCTGTGCCATTTTAAGTGGTAGGGCTACGCCCGAATAAGCCTAGAGGTCTCGGCACGTGACAGTCACAATATTGCATTAATTCTTAGCAACTAGACTTATTTATTCTGAGGTAAAGTCTGGAAATGTGTTTCAATTTGTTAGCTTTTTGAGCAAGAAATCCTCAGAAGCAAGGAGATTGCAAGGAGATTGCCCCTTTCGCTACTATATAATCCGACCATGGTTCGGCCGGACGTTGGAAATTTTGGCAAATATAGACTATATTTCCCCAAATTTCCAACGTCCGGCCGAACCATGGTCGGCCCGACGTGCCCTCGGAGTCCCCCCCCCCCCCCCCCCCTTCGTATCCGTATGGCGGATGCAGGGAGGGGGGGCGGTCGCCCCCCTTTAGCATGTGTTTGTCTAGCATGTCTACTAGACTTCTAGGGGGCTGACTGTTGAATACTTTCAAACGCTGGCAGATCGCAATGTTCTCATGGGGTTAAGTCGGCTATGACTATAAATATTGCGATATTACAGTGAACGGTTCTGAAGCGCATATTTCAAATTCTCTATTTCTGTCTTGAACGTATGACAGAAATTTGAAACTTTGAAACATGCTGTTTAAAACGGTAATTTTCCCGTTCAAAAAAACAAGAGGATTTTCACTCCAGAAGCCACCAGAATGCTTCATTTGATCGCTCATTTCAAAAATTTTCTGGGGGGGAGAACCCCCCCCCCCAAACTCCCCCACAAAGCTCGTGCCTTCGGCACTCGCGGCAGATGCCTTCGGCATCTGCAAGATTCCACCCCCCCCCCTGTATCCGCCACTGCCAAGGGGCCCCCACTCAGTAGCTTGCCCCTGGGCCCGACATCCCTCTCGGTGGCCCTGCCCTTCACCTCCCCGACGATCATAGTCAACAGATACACAGCAAGTCTTCTATCATCCTGCCCATCACAGGATTGATATTGCGTGACTACCCATTAGATGAATCCACCTGGATTGAGGCCAGTGTGAGCGCAACACGCAAATTAGATAACTAATTTGAAGGTGGGCCAACATATCGTCGCATGGGAACCATAGGGTTCTATCTTCCAGTGGAAAATAGAGTCTTGTGGTTCCCACGCGACAATGTGTACCTACCCTTCACCTCCCCGACAACCATTGTCAACAGATACACTGCAAGTCTTCTATCACTCTGTCCATCATAGGATTGATATTGTGTGACTACCCATTAGATGAATCCCCCGGATTGACGCCGATCCGCGGCGACTGTTTTGTATGTATGAAAACGCGCACAACACGCAAAGTTGGCACGCAAATTTGGTATCTAATTTGAAACCGAAAAGACCTGTGTACCCCACCCCATCCCTTTCCTTCATCCGACGACCATAATCAAAATGTACAATACATGCAATCTGACTACCTCGTCACAGATTCAATATTGCAGAGCTACCCACTAAATGAATCCACATCGTGGGTATGCGCCCGCGACTGCATGCCCATTGATACTCAGGCATATATATGCCCTCGGGTATATGCTTCCAACCACCCTGTATTTGCTGGCAGGATGTACACTAAGTGCGTAAGTGTGTTCTTGCGTGCGTGTGTGATTACCAGCATTTGTGTGGGCACAAGTGAGCGTGTCTACACGAAGGAATTTGAGTATGGTGTATTTTAACATCTGGTTTCTCTACTTGTGTCATACGTTGGACCATATCTTCTAAAGGGTATTCCCGTCATTCTATGACTTCTTGTCCCCGGACATACTTCTTTGGCATCATCTTTTGTAAATTTTACTTGATCGTCGACTATGGCTAATAATATTCCATTTGATGAGATTCAGAATTCTGACGCTTATGACTTCATATCCAAGTTCAACACTTCACTGGGTATAGATGGTAGTGGCACTGACCCACCATACACTATTGACAATTCAAGCTGAAAGTATTATATACCAGAAAATTTTAGCAAGCAAATACCAGAAAAAACTAAGTCATTCTCACTTTTCAATTTGAACTGCCGAAGTTTGAATGCTAACTTTGAGAACATTCAAAATCTTTTATGTGACATGTACCCTAGGAAAAATATATTTGATGTTGTGGGACTTACTGAAATATTTGAAGTAAAAAAAGATATATGTTTTGAACTCGAAGGCTATCACCCTTTAATTCATCAAACACGACCAACAGATGATGATGGCAGAGGGGGTGTTGGCTTATTTATTAATGACAACATTAGCTTCAAACAACGAAGTGATTTGTCAATCTTCATACCTCATGTATTTGAATCTCTTTTCATCGAAACAACCTCTAAAAAGAAATGCATTATTGGAATTATTTATAGACCCAACACCGCACCAAAAGCTGACCTTGACCTTTTCTTGTCCACGATGTCCGAACTATTGAATAAAATCAACCTGGAGAATAAAAAAGCCTACCTTATGGGCGATTTCAATATTGACCTACTCAACTTCGCTAGTCACAACAAAACTGAACTTTTTATCGACTCTATATTTAGCTCAGGCTTCTTGCCCCTCATCACTAAGCCGACGAGAGTTACCGAAACTTCTGCAACTCTTATTGATCATATCTTTAGTAATGACTCCACTACACACGCATCAGCGATTGTCATTTCGGATATCAGTGATCACTTTGCAACGTTCTGCATTGGTGACTTGGAAAAACAAAATGCACGCCCAACACAAAGTCATAACCGCTCCTTCAAGAAAGAAAACATTGACCACTTCAAGAGGCTCCTATTAGGCAGTGATTTTTCCGTCGTTTTCGACACATCCGATGTCACCCTAGCATACGACCTGTTCATCGATACATTTTACAAAGCTTTTAATGAAGCCTTCCCATTAGAAGTACCATCATTACATTCTAAATATATTAGACGCGAGCCCTGGATGACGACCGGACTATTAGAGTCTTCCCTACACAAACAAAAGCTGTACAGGAAAAAACTGAAATCTCCGACAACCCAAAATATCGCGACCTACAAACAGTTCTGTCATATCTTCAATCGTGCCAAACGAGCAAGCAAGTCAGACTACTATCATAATATCTTGTTAGATTATAAACACGACCTCAAAAAAACATGGCAAATATTACGTAAAACCATTAATAAATTGGATCGAAAAACTGAGCCCCCAAATACCTTTGTCGATAACAATATCACTTTAAACGACCCCAAACAAATTGCTAACAAGTTCAATGCATTTGTTGCCAATATTGGGAAATCAGTAGGTGACCAAGTGCCCGACACAAATATTCACTTTTCACATTATATGAAGCACAATAATGAAAACTCACTATTTGTAACGCCAACGAATACACAGGAGGTTATCTTTAGTATTTCCAAATTGTCTTCAGAACCAACAAGAGATCAAGATGAATTGTCTACAAAAATTTTGAAAGCCGTCGCTTGTGAGGTCGCCAGCCCATTAACACACATCATCAACACTTCATTTTCATCCGGCCATGTGCCAACCAAAATGAAAATAGCCAAAGTCATACCAGTCTTCAAGTCTGGTAACTCTCAAATGTTTAATAAGTATCGCCCCATTAATATTCTCCCGACGTTCTCAAAAATACTTGAAAAGTTAATGTATAAAAGGCTAGTGGATTTCATAGACAAACATAAAATCTTATATAAGTACCAGTTTGGGTTCAGAACAAAACATTCAACTGTCCACCCTATATTGCACCTACTGAACAGCGTGGTAACGGAAAATGACAAACCAACAAAGAATTGCACCCTTTCTGTATCTCTAGACTTCTCCAAGGCATTCGACACCATTGACCACTCGATCCTACCCCAGAAACTAGGATACTATGGTATTAGAGGTATTGCCCATCAGTGGTTTCAAAGTTATTTATCTGAACGAAGCCAATTTGTTTCATTCTTGAATACCATTTCAGAAACGTTTCCAATAAATACAGGAGTGCCCACTTTTATTTCTACTGTACATCAACGATATTAACGAATCTACAGAACTCAGTTTACTTTCCTTTGCTGACGACACAACGGCCTATAGGTCAAGTAACAATCTTGACACCCTTACAGAAAGTATAAATTCCGAACTATCCAAAATAACCCATTGGTGGTCTGCCAACAAACTAACCCTCAACCCTACTAAAACGAAATATATGCTACTTCATCCACAAAACGATTCGTATAAGGTAAACGATATTAAACTATTTCTAAACAATACAAATATTGAGCCAGTTGGTAACGAGCAAGAACAAACAACTATAAAATTTCTTGGCGTACATATGGATGAAAATATGAAATTTAAAGAGCATATATCTGTGGTGTGCTCAAGAATAGCAAGTGCAATTTTTGTACTAAATAGGGCAAAGAACTTCTTGCCCACGAAGGTAATGAAAACTTTATACTTCTCACTGATTCAGAGTCATCTTATATATGGTATCCAGGTCTGGGGCCATTCGACCTACACCAGTAGTATTTTAAAACTACAAAAAGAGCTGTCCGGGTCATAACAAAAAAATCATATCTCTCCCATACAGATCGCCTTTTCAGAGATTGTGGCATTCTGAAATTCGGTGATCTCTACAGCCTTCACGTCTCCATTTTTATGCACGACTGGACGAACAAAAAACTCCCTATGTCATTCGATGATACCTTTCAAGTATATAGAAACCCCTCAGGAATGAATACAAGGCAAACCGGTAAATTAGATACCCGCAAACCAAGAACACAGTTCTTTGCTGTGCTGCCATTACACTCCTTCCCAAGAACCTGGAATAGTATAGACCCACAAGTCTAGCAATTAAATAGACCCCGATTTAAAAAGTCCTTAATTGATATAGCCTTGAATAATTATTCGCGTCCTAACTCCAAATGTGACAACCCAACGTGCCCCGACTGTGTCATCCGCCAGCTGTAATCTTCTGACATCTCATCCTCCTACCCCCATCCCTTAATTCTCAAATACATTCTAGCCCCCTGAATTATAAACAAAAGATCAGACAACCCAGTCTTGGGGAAAGCACTTCGATACACTGATGCCAAAGAAACTTGATATCTTTCTTTTTACGGGAATGACAGGAAGACAGCCTTATAGGCTATGCCATTTCCATGCCGTATACTAGCTTATGTTCCTGTTTGTTGTAATGTTGTTTTGTAATCAGTGTACTAGAATACTGCAAAATAAAGGTCTATCTAAGGGTGCTAATTCGAAATGGAATTGTCCGATTATTCGCGCGATTAGATTTAAAAAGTATTCAATCAAACGACACCTATCGCAAAACCCTGCATAGCAGGGTTCCAGCCACATGTATTGTATAGATTTTAGATTTTTTCTTATTGCAAAGTTTATTGTCTTGTTGGGGGGCGCGGTGGCGTTGCTGTAACCGGTTCTCGTCAGATAACCCAAGTTAAGCAACGTCGAGCCCGGTTAATCCTCGGATGGGTGACCGTCCGAGCGATCGATTCGGACTCCCGCGTTGTGTCTAAGGCACTTAACCCCGATTGTCCACATGGGGGCACGATGACGCCGTGTACTAAGGCGTACTGCACGTCGATGGTGCGCATGTCTTCAACCAATCTAACCCTGCCTGTGCTGCTGTGTGGAGTTACGATGTTGGGGAGCTGGCAGCTGCTCGTCGTTGCTCGGTGGTTCTCTCCGGGTACTCCGGCTTCCTCCACCCGTAAACTGTCATGGTCATGATTAGCCATTGTGCATAAGTATGTGACCTTAAACACCAATAAATAAATAAATAAATAAATAAATAAATTGTCTTGTTACAACTTATCGTCTTGTTACAGTTTATTCATGCTACCAAGTGATGTGTTTATTTTGTAAATGCCATTTGAAAGTGAAGGAGAAACTCCCATCTACACACAAGCTATTTGTGTGTTTTGGTGTTTGGTGGGAGAAACTGCATGTGAACTTTGTCGACTGACGACACGCACAAAGCATCCGAGCAGGGACGTAGCTAGCGGACGGTGGGGGGGGGGGGGGGGGGTCACAGCGGCTTCAAGGTTAATTTTTTTTTGTTGTCTTCTTTTTGCTATGCACTCACAGACTGCAGTTTGTATTTGGACTCAAAATGTGCCTCCTGCTAGCCTATGTCCTGGATTTTTTTTAAAGTTGCTACCAAGAATTGTGCACAGTTTTCTTTGGCTTTGTACCCTCATGAAAGACAGATATAGCCAGACTGAAAATTTTGATTTGTATTTGGTGTTGTTGAATTAATATCTCAGGGCTTGGATGTCAAGTTGTTTGGTACTCACAGTTTAAAAGCAGGTGGAGCTACATCCGCAACTCACAATCATGTGGCTGGCCGTGTGTTTAAAAGGCAAGGACGGTGGAAGTCCGACAAGGCAAAAGACATGTATACAAAGGAAGGTATAAGCCACTTGTTATCTGTGTCATTATCCTTAGGAATTTAAGTTTGTTGTTATAAAATCCCGACACCTTTGACTGCTGCATTCTGGGTCGGTGCACCTCCAATGTTTACCCAAAGAGGTTTTTCTGGTTGTGTGGCTCGCAGATGTCAAGCTTAATGAAAGATAATGACGAACTCGTTGGACGATATGACTTTTACAATTGTGTTTCACAGTCATGTAATACATGTATTTATCCGTTTCTATCAGTGTTCGTCTCGCAATAAATGGACCGCCACACGGCCTTAAGTTATTTATATGTTATTGTTTTTGTGGGGCAAACATGAGTCAGGAGTAGAATTGACACAATGCCTATTGAAGGCAGATAGGGCCTAGTTGCAGACTACAAAAGCACAAAAAATTGTTATTTTGTGCTGCCTTAAAACCTCAAATTATGTACATAGATATTTAGCTGCAGTCATTTAAACTGCATGGAAATATTCTCAGAATGCCCTAAAATCTACCGGTAGAGTCACTCGAAGTCAACATTTTGAACTATTTTTCCCGGGGGGAGGGGGGTAGTTAAGGGGGAAGTGAGGGAGGCGGGGGTTATGGTAGGGTACTTACCCCCCCCCCCCCCCCCATTCTTTAAGTATCCAACCCTAGTTGGAATTTCCATAGATCTACACCTCCCATTGAAAACCTTAGGCCCACACACACAAAGCATCAGTGCCTCAGTGCTTTCGTAATTAGGGATTTCGACAAAATTGCAACGCCGACAAAATACAGCCATTATACACGCGGGGGGAGGGGGGGGGGGGGTATATAATTATTGTCAAATAGGGACACACTCAATTCTTTTTTGGACATCCCGCAAAAACGGGACGTCCCGGATTTGGAAAACACCACCAAACTTGTAGCTATTGCTGTGCAAGTAACTGGTTTCTTCATGATGCAGAGGCGGCGCCAAAAAAAGTTTCAAAGAAGGAAGTAGCGGACCGGTTCCCCATGCACGGGGCGGGGGGGGGGGGGGCGTTTAGGATCATAGCATTGCATTCATATACTGTAGACACCTGCGCGAGTTTCTAAGGCTCGAGAAGTCACAGGAGGTCTGTGGCGGGTGGGGGTGCTGCGCTTGTTCTCAATCCAGAAAAAAAATGAATTGTGATATCAATTTAAGTGAAGCCATCTAATGGCTTTTGTGGTAAATTTCCTCTTTTGGAATGTCGGAATTCTAGGAAGGGCGACTACGATCGCGCATCTTTCGCCTGAAGATCTATCTGGGGGTATGAGGCACAGTAGAGATACAAGCTCGTCCAAATGGGCTGGGAGATTTTCCTTACAACAATAGAAATTTGTTCTGAATTTATAAATCTATATTGTATTCTGGATATACACAGAACGACACACGCATATGAATGGGTTAATCGATATGGCACGAGTGCCAGCGCGGAAGGATAGAACGAGAGACCGCAGGCCTCCAGTTTTATCCTTCCGCGATGACACAAGTGCCATATTGATCAACTCATCCGCGTGCGTGTGTCGTTCTGTGTTTATTACCCGCCGTCAGGTTTATAAAAAAACAATTATTAGGACATTAAGCAATTCATTTGACAACTATCAATACAAAGAACACATTTTACCGTCAACCAAATTTGCGAGGGGAACCCGTGTTACTGTTTCGAACCCTGAGCTCCAATGTGTTGTATGTGCCTACTGGCACATAGAACACACTGGAATTCGGGGGATGATTTGTAGCTATCGCTTGTGATTCAAATGGCAATTGGGACGCACGATTTGTAGAAAATTCCAGTGAAATTTCGCTTCTATTTAAAAACATTTTCCGCATGGTTTATTGTTGCTGTTGATGAGGATTTCATAGAACAGGCGTGTAATAAAATTGGTAAATACTCAGCCTTTAGAGATATTTCACTAGTTGTTAAGTCTCCCCTTGTGTCATGGCGACACGAGGCGTCTGGAGTAACCTAGGGCCGGATTTACGTTGTCAACATACTGTATATTCCACTCTTCAGTTTAAACCAATCACTGGATTAGAACATGTTAAAGTAACGAGATGTGCATATTTCATTTTTTATTTCAATTTCAAATCTATTGTGTGTGTGTGTGTTTCGAAGAACACAATCATGTTTTGAATGAATTTAGAATGTTGGTTTCTGACCCCCCGCCGAAGTGCTCATGATTACATGGTTCACTATTCGTTCGGCAGCAGCATTAAAGTGCTGAACGCGCTGGCTACAGTACGACGAAGGTGCTGTGGTTAGCCGCAGACAAAGACTGAAACGGATCTCTGTGTGTGTTTCGAAGGACACACTCGTGTTTTGGGGCAATTTAGAATGTGTGTAGTGGTGGCCGGGTGTGTGTGGTTGAGCGGCAAATGAGGTCAAAGTATACGTTTATAGGGGTGGGGGGGGGGGGGGGCTCATAGAATTCGTGCCAAAATGCATAACACTATCTCGCCTATTATCATGTTCGTGCGTAGCGCTGACACCTTCCGCGATGACTCCATTCTATTTGTGAATGAATTTACTCATCAGTTACCAGTTTTATGCTACCACTTTCTGTGTGTGATAACATGTAGGAATAGCGTATGGGAGAAGGGGGCGGGGAATATCCAGGTGTGTGTGGGGGAGGGGGGGGCGTTACGGGTCCCTATGCAAAAACATTGACTCATGGAGTATGGTCAAATTGTCATTATATGTCCTACCATATAGTTTGCAACTTTAAAGATTCAGAACACGACTTTGTTTGGAAAACACATGTCGCCTATTTTCTTTCTTTTTCGAGTATGACATTTCTGTACCTTCGGTAATAGAAAAATGTATCCTAGTGAATCGGAGTCAGTAAACCATACGACATTTTTTAGGTGTGGGTGTGGATCAGTTGGCCACCGTTTTACCAGGAGGGTTGAGAACATTGCGATCTGCCAGCGTTTGAAAGTATTCAACAGTCAGCCCCCTAGACGTCTAGTAGACATGCTAGACAAACACAAGCTAAAGGGGGGCGACCGCCCCCCCCCCCCTTGTATCCGCCATGGGTCCGAGGCTCGGACCCATGGCGGATACAAAGGGGGGGGGGGGGGACTCCGAGGGCACGTCGGGCCGACCATGGTTCGGCCGGACGTTGGAAATTTGGGGAAATATAGTCTATATTTGCCAAAATTTCCAACGTCCGGCCGAACCATGGTCGGATTATATAGTAGCAAAAGGGGCAATCTCCTTGCTTCTGAGGAACATTTTCTTGCTCAAAAAGCTAACAAATTGAAACACATTTCCAGACTTTACCTCAGAATAAATAAGCCTAGTTGCTAAGAATTAATGCAATATTGTGACTGTCACGTGCCGAGACCTCTAGGCTTATTCGGGCGTAGCCCTACCACTTAAAATGGCACAGACTAGTATAAATTAGACTGTCCTAATTAATCCCCAATATTGTCCCCAAGACGACAGTCGAAAAATAAGTTTTTGTATAACTAAAAATTTTCATTTTTTGTTCCCAAAACATAGGTTATGACCCGTCATTGGAACGAGCGCGATGCGCTCGTTCCAATGAGGGGTCATAACCTATGTTTTGGAAGCAAAAAATGAAAATTAAAAAAAAAATTAATGGCGATTTTCGAGTATAGCGCTGGGCGGTTTTGGCCGTTACGTTAGTCGTTAGGTAAAGGGTTAATTTAACAGGCAATGTAAATTTCAATAGGGCTTTGACAGTGTCCAGTTGAGGGACTCTGTCCGACAGTCGGACAGAGTCCCTTAACTGGACACTGTCAAAGCCCTATTGAACTCCGACACCCTCAACGAGAAGCCAGAAGGGGTGATAAGGATAATCTGTTCAGGTAAACGTCACTTTTTAATTGCTTCTGTTTGTTTGTTTGTTCGCTTCATTGGTGCTTTACGATACTTTAACATTTGAGGACTCAGAGGTCATATCTTGACGCTAGTTGTCGGGCACTTTTCGGTTCTCTCAGAGTATTCCGGCCTCCTCCACCCAAATTTCGGATGGAGTAAGCCGGGATACCCTGAGAACCACCGAGCAGTGACTAGTCACTGTCAGACTCTCGAACCGTTTTATCGCACGCCGGCGCCGCCGACTGTACACATGCCACCAACAAATTCTAACCCTGCTGAGTTAGTACGTTCGAGTCGAACGTACTAACTCAGCAGGGTTAGAATTTGCTGGTGGCATGTGTACAGTCGGCGGCGCCGGGGTGCGATAAATTGCTCCATTCGCAAAGTTTGATATGTCTCGATATTGGGGTTAATCTGAATCAGGTGATAAATGGAGCTTCAGTAGTACTAGCACTATCCAAGGTAGGTTACCACAGGTAACTGTGAAAGGTTACATTATCTGATCGGATACGAAACAAAAATCATAGAACACGTCGAGTGTGTGTTCGACTAACAGACACTTGACATGTTCTATAATTTTTGGTTCATAATATAAGGCATGGTTAGGATACTGTATATAATTATACAGAACTAATTTTGACAAAACAAGACTAACGCACACTCAGATATTTTACTCAACTCAAATACAGGAAAATGTCCATTCGTCTATTTCTGAGAGAAAGAGACTTTCCTGGCCTTTTTAGCCGCAAAATCATCAATGCAGTCAGAGAAGTCAATTTGGCGCGCTAGCTGACTTTCTATACTCAACATAGCCAAATCGTTTAATCTGACTTGTGTCATGGTACTTCTGTGAAAATTTTTGATCAGCTTGAGTTTGCTAAAGGATCTCTCAGCAGAAGCCACTGTAACTGGAAGGGTACATAAGATTCGAAGAGATATGCAGACACTACCAAAGATTTCCTCCAACTTAAAACCTGTAATCTGATTAAGGAGTCTAAACGGCTCAACAGTCCCAGGTCCAAAATTAACGTCATGTATGGCCTTCAGATGCAGCACTTCTTCTTTAAGGGTTTCAAATGTAACATCGTTTCCATATCTAGACGCGAAATTAGTACAGGCAGTTTCAATTTCATTGGATGACATGTCTGGGTATTGCCATAAAAAACTGAACAAAATGTTTATTGTTTTAGCGGCATTGAAGCGCGTCGTCAACCCTGCGATAACAGTCAATTATGCGATAAAACACAGTCCGTTTGAACTCTGTTTCAACTGATGTATTTTCAGTGTTTTCTGTTTGCTGATTATTTGCGTGCTTTCGTTTTTCCGGAAATTTTGCTGTTACACCCATGACACTCGCAACATGTTTCGACTCTTTCAAAATTACTTGGAAATTTTCTCGCAGTGCGTTCACATCACTCAAAAGGCCTCCAAGATTTGATACTTCAACATCAATTGTAGCATCTCTAGCTTGAATAATTAGATTCCTTTGGTCGATGGCGGTCAAAATTTTAAGCCAAGTTGCAGACATGACAATACACTTGAAGGATGAGACATATTTAATTGCACCATTAATCTCATTCCGTGCCTTGGATGTTAGATTCAATGCAAGTAATTCTTTTAAAGCAGATTGAATGCCAGGTAGATGGGCTGCAAACGGGCGAATACTGGCAACTCGTTCCATCCATCGTGTTCCCGATAGGCCATGGAGAGAGCATCAAGTATGTTTAGCCAGAATCTCCCATCGTTTAGGACTACCAGAGAAGGTTGTGTAAATGGTTTCTACCATACCAAAAAAGTTACTGCTTCCACACAAATAGACGCAGAATCTGCCCCTACAAAGTTCAGTGAATGACAGGCGCATGGAGAATATATACACTGAGGGTTTTTATTAATGAGATAGCTCTGTGCTCCCTTATATTTACCGGACATGTTTGCGGCATTATCGTAACCCTGACCGCGACAGTCAGAAAAAGGTATTCCGTTCTCCTGCAATGTTTGTAATATAATGTTAGCAATATCCAAACCAGTTTTTTCATTGTAGTCCTCAAATTTCAGAAAACGCTCTTGAATCACATATTCACCACCCCCGTTTCGGTTGTCAACAACACGCGACAGGAATCTCAAAATAAAGGTTGATTGCTTGATATGGGCTGCGTCTGGGGTTGCATCAACCATAATGCTGAAGTACTTCGCCTCTTCACGTTCCTCTAAGACACGGTTACGAACAAGCTGTGCTCATATATTGATAAATTCATTTTGCGAGTCTGCGGAAAGATAGTGCGCATTCATCCTTTCGCCCTTAATTTGCGATTCCTTTACTCGTGTGATGTGCTCCTGTAGGAGGGGGTCATAACGAGAAATTAGCTCTAAAAGTCCGAGAAAGTTTCCATTATGTACATCACCTATACGTTGTGAACTGCCGCGAAAAGTGAGACCCCTTTCTCCAAGAAACAAAATTACATCGATTATACGTTCGAGTAATTTCTTCCATTTTGCTGTTTCTGCAGCCATACCTTGAATCAACTGCTGATCTACACCCGTATTTGTTTTTAAACGTCTTTCGATTTCTCTCCATGTTACATAGCATTGTTTATGTGAAATGCTTCTCTGATGTTCGGGAATTTTTTCATATAATTTTTTCCATTTCATGTTTGCATCCCAACCCTCGGCTGAGGCAAGTGTTGATACCGATGGCCGATGAACGCTCGATGAAAATAACATGGCAAACAATAAAGAGCTTCTCTCCGACGACTGAAAACGAGCCATTCACGGGGTTCAGTCTCACCATGCTGCTTCTGACAACGCAACAATGAAATGGGAAAACGGCGACCTGTTGAATCAATGGGGAACTGTGGCGGATGTGGCAGATGCCCCTTTGGACTAAAAGATCTGCATCCTCTCGATCAGGAACTTTCTGCAAGAAACCTATGTCGAATGGGCCCGAATCATCTGAAACTAAACTAGCCGAGGGGCCACTTTCTAACTGAGATTCTGACTCACCTCGAGTGTCCGAATGTTTATCACCATCTTGATCGCCACTCGGAGAATCGAGTTCAGCATTATGTTCTGCCCGAATAACGTTTTCATCGCCTGATTTGGAAAGTTCAGCAAAACTATTATTATCCTCTCGCCCCTCAGCGTCGGAGCCGTCGATAGCTTCGGCTTACCTGCTCTTTTTTACACCAAGTTCAAACAGTGTCCTGGAACACCTTTTACTTTCTTCATCGCGCTTTCTCTTTTCTTGCCTTTTCTGGGCTCCAGATTTATGAACATACACCGACATATTTAATGAAGACTGCGTTTGACAAATTGACGTCACGTAGGCCTATTGATGTTGCGACACAAGTTCACACAACATGCACTATGAATCATCATAGACTATGATGCACAGTTGACGTTACTGATGTTTCGTCACAACATGCACAGTTGTCGTTACGCACTGTCGTTAAATGTGAATGACTGAATGTTGTGACGGACGGAGCTCGGAGGACTTGGTTATTATGACGCACCCCCCCCCCCCCCTCTCTCTCTCTCTCTCTCTCTCTCTCTCTCTCGCTTCATTTTTGAGGGCCCGGAACTCCGGGCCCCCTAAGTGCCCGGGCCCGGGGGCAACTGCCTCCCTTGCCCCCCCCCCCCTCCCCTTCTCGGCGGTACTGTCGAACGCATTCGCATGGATCAGTAATCTGTGCGCGCGGATTACAAAAGAAAATGACCATGTCACCTCTCGGGCTCTATAGAATTGAGTAGTTCGCGGTAATATCGGTGAGTAATTTTCTCTTTGAACAGATGCAACCTCGCATATGATCATCGATTGCATTCTATTCGTTTTGCTTGGAGAGATCACCAGACGTATTTCCTCGAAAGCAGTAGTTGTTTACAGCTAGGGAAAACCGATATTCCAGGAATTATGAATAACTGTATAGATTATAGTGTTGAGTCGGTTATTACCCCATATAAAATACAACAGGAGCGTTGGAATGGGATGGGTTTTCTCACGGCTGAAATGCTGCAACCTTATACTTCAATTTCTCTTCGAATTCCTGTCATTGCAGTTTCATTGTTGATTTACAGGAAGTGGGCTCTCGGATTTTACACTTAACTGGTTGAGGGCTAGATTATTTTAGGTGGTAGGAATTTGTTATTCAAAATTTGTTTTATTACAAATTATTGGGGAGTGCCTCCAGGCACTCTCCAATAATTTGTAATAGAACAAATTTATATGAACAAAATAGTATTTGTGTTTGACTGAATATGAAACACAAGAAAGGAAAATGCTTTGATTTGGCTTTGGTACCCTCATTTTTTTGAAAGCCCAGATAGTGGCTTCTAGCACTCAACCAGTATAAGGTGCGACCGAACATTCCACTCATATGATTTGTTGAAGTTGAAAAAGCACACATTTTGTTGCTCCATATTTGACAACTTTCAAAAACTTGCAACGTAGAGGTACGTTAGTCCCAAACACAGCTTTGTTTACTGTATCCCTACCATGCCATAACGGGACAAGGTCACATGGACCACAAATGATATATACAGAGGCAACCGAAACTCAATAAAAGTGAAGGGGCACAACTTTTCATGGCAACCATTGTTCGGCCCTGTGGGAGAAAAGTTACAATCGTATATCAATAAATGTACTGTGACACACTATAGTCTCGCGTTTAGATGAGCATGTCGCGGTGTGGTCACTGACCAGTCCATTTCTTCTACGTCACCCATCTTCCAACCCGAAGGCTAGCCTTCGGGTTGGAAGACCGGTGAAGTAGAAGGAACGGGCCGAAGTGACCGAAGGTGGGATTCGTTTGCCACATGTTGCTTGGATTTGCAAATAATACACTACTCAAAGTTTGCTAAGCACCAAGTTGCCACCAACTATATCCAACTACCTGTTTTACGTTTTAGTTGAAATATTGTTATGAAAAGTGTATATATTTTTTTATTTAATTATATCTTTAATGATTTTAGTACAGAAATTAAGATTTTGTTTGTGTTTGACATTATTTTTTTAGCTTTTCAATACAATAGCAATGGAAAATGGATATTATTGGTAAAAGAGGAAATTTTTCAAATTTGCCAAAAAGTTGACGGAGCGAACTGGTATGGGTTCAATATCGAGTATGAGGCCCATTACTGTTAATTACAGCCTGACAACGCCTTCTCATGCTCCCAGTGAGGTTCCAGATGGTCCTTTGTGAGATGTTGTTCCATTCTTGGACCAGCCTGGTACCAAGCTCCTGGATACTTCTTGGTTGGACTGGACGGACTGAAATTGCAAGCTGCAACTCATTCCAGACATGTTCGATTGGATTGAGGTCAGGAGATCTTGCTGGCCAGTCCATACGCTCAATCTCATCCCTCAGTCGGTACTCCCGGACACAACACGAGGACGGGCGTTATCGTCCATCAGAATGAATCTATCACCCACTGTACCTGCATACAATCTGACGTGGGCATCCAGGATCTCATCAATATACCCATGTGCAGCCAATGTACCACGGTCAAGGACACAGAGCTCTGTACGTCCATCCCAGCTGATTCCGCCCAGACGACCATTACTGGCCCTCCACCATAGCGGTCATGCTCAGCAATGTTGGCTGCATGGAATCGCTCTCCCGGTCTTCTCCATACCCTAGAACGCCTATCTGTATTGTATAGGCAGTACCTTGACTCATCTGTAAAAAGGACAGTTCGCCAATCTTCTCTGGTCCATCCAACGTGATCCATGGCCCATTCATATCGTGCTTGGTGGTGGTTCTGGGACAGCGGAATGCGAATACATTGTCTTCTCGATCGGAGACCACCTTCGTGCAACCTTGTCCGGATAGCGTCGAAACATTTACCCCGGATGCATTCTGAAGGTGACTGCAAAGCTGGGTTGCTGTGTCAAAGCGGTTCCTACGGGCCCGAATGATCAAAAACCGGTCTTCAGCTGCAGATGTTGCCCTATCTCTGCCACCACCATGTCGTCTGACTGGTGTGCCATACTGCTGAAATCTTGCCCAGGCTCTGGTGATCACCGTATGGTGCACACCAAGGGCTTCACCAACCTGACGATGGGGAGCCCCTTGTTCCCCCATCCCTACAGCCCGCTACATACATTTCTGATTCAAACAAATGTCTTCTTACATTTGCATTCGCCATATTCAATGATTAAGTTACAAGGGTTTGTGTTGAAATGAAGACTCATGTACATGTAAACAGTGCGCGAAATAATCATGAAAATCAAGGGGTACATGCTTTCCATGACTGTCACGAAAAGTCTGCCTGTCAAGGGAGCTAATGTAAACACTAGGGACCATCTCAATACATTCCTCAATCATATCCACCAAAAATAACGCAAAATGTCACAATGATGTGTCAAATATGTGGTGCTGAGCAAACTTTGAGTAGTATATATAACAGGAATGCCTGTATATTGACACGTTTCCGTGCGCCCGTTTTAAATCATTGTTTAACCGCGCAACATGTCTGTGGGAAAAAGTGGAGAGTCATATGTCCCCGGTACCCCCCTGGTTCCGCCTCCTCTGGATATATATCACTCACATTTTACTGAGGATCACTTCTACCCATCTACACATTTGATACATAAAATGTCAAATGTGTATAATTTTAAGTTTGCTTATTCGTTAATTAGGGTTTAACGACACTTTCAGCAGCTTGGATCATATCATGTCGAACAATTTTACGGGTGGAGAGAGTCGGAGTATTCGAAGCGAACTACTGAGCAATGATTAGTAACTTTCGGACCCTCTAATAATACCATCCTGACACAAGCAGTTAGAACTGCTTGAAGGTAAGTGTTTGGTGGACATGTTGTACATCTATGGTCGACGCACTGTACGCTCGCAGTTCACTTGACTTCATCCAATGCTAACCCTGCTTGTGCCAGGATGATAAATTAGAGAATGCGACAGTTACCCCCATTTGGGTCCCGATCAAAAAGAACACTGGTGAAGGTTTTTTAAAAAAAACTTACCGGGAATAGGCCTATTATCATGCATTAACCATTTCGAACCTGAATTCCTAGAGGGGATCGATCACCCTGTGTTAATACTGGTTGTAGTTGGAGGAATGTTCAGTTTGCTTGTTTGTTTATTGTGTTTAACGAAACTTCCAACAGACGGTGTCATATCTTGTCGAACGGCTTTACGGGCGAAGGAAGTCGGAGTACCCTGAGCGAACCTCCGTGCAATGGCGAGTAACTGTCTGACCCTCCAACGCAAGTGAGCCTGTTGGGGTGAGGTTAGCATCGGATGAAGGCAAGTGTAAATAGGGCCCTTCGAAGCTTCGAAAATCGATTCGATTCGAAATAGTCCCCATGATTCGATTCGATTCGATTTCAATCGATCGCTCCTATTCGATTTTTTTTTTCTCAAAATCCTAAAAAAGTGTCTTTTTTAACCCTTATTTTATCATCAGGTCTCCTGTACAGGAGACCTGATGATAAATGACGATTTCAAGAAGGTTCCGCTTCCGAAATTACAATGATTCCGTTCTGAAATATTCCGCATTTTTGCTTGACTTTGACGAATCGCCACTGCACACAATACTTGAGTGGAGACTGATAATATATACGTTTGTAAGAAGGTGCAATAGCCACAACTTGAAAAGCGATGAGATTCAATTCTAGATTCGATTGGATTCGAAGTACGGTGCATGATTCGGTTCGAGATTCGATTCGACAGGTTCGCAGGGTCCTAGGTATACCGTCGTCGTGCCCTACGTCTCCAAGAGCCAATCGAATCAAACCATTAATCCTTCGATCTGAGACAGAATCGAACCATTAACCCTTTACCTAACATGAAACGCAGACGACACTTGCAAAAATAATTCTTGAATAACTAATTTTTTTTCATTTTTTGTCTCAAAAACATAGGTTATGACCCTTCGTTGGAACGAGCTCGGGGTGGGGAGCTCGTTCCAACGAGGGGTCATAACCTATGTTTTTGAGACAAAAAATTAAAAAAATAATGAAAATTAATTGGCGATTTTTGAGAATATCGCTGACCGGTTTTGGCCGTTACGTTAGGTAAAGGGTTAACCCTTCGATCTGAAGGTCAGTAGGGCTAACCAATTTACATCTGTACGCTCCGAAGGTTCGGTAATAATTTAGTCCCATGGTGTTGGAGGGTTAAATTATTACTGACCCTTCTTAACTCTTTGTGTTCATGTGTCCATTGTCGACTGAACTTCCTTGTACGCACAACATAAACTTCGCACATACCGTGTTGAAAGTATTAACCGACGAGGGAAACAGTTTCCGATAATTCAGATCAGACTAGATTTGATACTTTGTATAACGTCACACGCACATTCGGCGATACAAATTATTTATTTATTGGGGTTTTAACGACACTTTCGACAGCCAGGGTCACCTCGTGTCGCACAGTTTTATGGGTGGGGGAGTACCCGGAGAGAACCGCCGAGCAATTGTCAGACTCCCCACAAGCAAAATTAGCATTGGTTGAAGACAAGTGCACCATCGACGTGAAGTACGCCTTAGCAATACAACGCCACCGTGCGCCCACGTGGGCAATTGGGGATTAAGTGTCTTGCCCAAGGACACAACGCGGTTGCCGCAGGCGGGATTCGACCCGAAGACCTCTCGGTTTGCATCCTGCCACTCTACCTACTGAGCCACCGCACTTCCCAGTGTTGCAAATGGAAGTCTGTAAAATATCCGATTCGCGCTGTTGGGGGCCTAGCATGACCGATTTAAAGTACCGATACAGTACGTGATAATAGTATCATAATACTTTAACCCTTTACCCAACGTAACGTCCAAAACCGGTCAGCGCTATTCACAAAAATCGCCAATTAATTTTCATTATTTTTCATGTTTTTGTCTCAAAAACATAGGTTATGACCCCTCTTTGGAACGGGCTCGTCGAGCTTGTTCCAATGATAGGTCATAACCTATGTTTTTGAGACAAAAAATCATTTATTCAAGAATTTGTTTTGCAAGTGTCGTCTGCTTTTTATGTTAGGTAAAGGGTTAAGATGCTATGTTACGTCTACTATATATTTTATTTATCCACAAATAAATATACAAAAAGTCCTCAGTATTTAAACTATAATCCTGATTGATTAATATTCCAACCACATCATCAAGGCATCCCTTCAACGAAAGCGTGTCTTTGTGATGCAGTTGGAATATTTAATCTGTCACTACTAGTACTTGAGCCATCGGAGTTGAGGCAAATAAGATTACCCCCACCCCACCCCCATAATTGGTCAAATGCCCCTGATCGTGGTATATGTTCCCTAACGCCAAGATCGAACTGGTTAGCTAATATATTTCTTGCCCCGCTGCCCAAATGTGCCCAAAGGTTCTGAAACATACGCTGGGTTGACTACCAACAAAACAGTGACACATCGTCCCCTGAGTTCCAATGTGTTCTATGTGCCTACTGGCACATAGAACACATTGGAACTCAGGTGACGACAGGTTCTCTTTTAAGCGTAAAAAGGTTGACGCAGTCTCGGTCGGTAAACCATAGTGTTCGATTTAAACTTTAAAAAACTCTTTTTTCTGCCTCAAAAAACGAATTTTTGACCGTTCAAAGGAATGAAATCAAAAATAATAAAATGTTAATGGTATTTTTATGAATAGAGCATTTTCGTTACGTTGGGAGAGATGACTGATGTATCTGTGGACAGGAAGGTACCACTGACGCTTTAACTGTTTCGCCTCACGCCGTTAAAGAGAAATTGATCGAAAGTGAACTGAGTACGTGCCCCAAGTTATTTCTATCAATACAAATCGTATGGTCAAGAAAGGGCAATAAATCAAAAATAAACATAAATAATGCACATTGTTCGAAGTTGTTAAGACAATGATATAAGTTACTGGGTCCGCGCCCACACTAATCATGAACAATAACGTAACATGAACGAGAGGTGTTTGCAGACACCGAAAAAGTGTGAACTCTCAAAGCAATCATCCATCTTGCCTGTGACAAATTGACAAAGAGGTCATAATTTAGTCGTCCACAGCCTGGGGGCCCACGGTAACCTTAGGTGGCAGCCCTGCACTGTGTTACCTGGAAATTTGGCACTCTTTTGATGGATAGTGAAGCAACGGAGTTTTTGTCAGTTTTATTGCTTGTATATAAAAATATACCTGCCCCTTTTGCCAAACCTTTCACTTCGGATTAGGCAGTGCGGACAGAAGAGGATAGCATCCTACTCGGTATGTTTTGCACGTGGTTAGCAAGCTTGCGAAATTAGAGTGAATGAATGAATATAAAACAGGGGCGGAAACAGATGTTCTCGAATTCGGCTGCTCGCTGTTAAGATCTCATTTTGTGTCTTTTCCATTTTGTCACTTTACTGAGAGACGAAGAACGTCTGTACTTATATAGTACGTTACACATTGGACTTTGACCGCGTAATTCCAATATTTTAATCGACATATGCAGTTTATTTAGATACAAGGACGCCAGAAGCTTTAAAGTGTTCGGGGTGGGGGGGGAGGGGGACAAGGGCGTCATGCTAGGGAAAAATCGGGGGGGGGGGACGGATCGGTAACACCATCTAAGCGGAGCGCCACCACCGGTTGGCGCGTAGCGTGCCCCAAAATTTTGGCAAAAAATGCCTCCCAGATTGCCGGAAATGGCACTTCCCAGGCCTTCACCGAAAATATTTGGGGGCATGACGCTACTGGAGGGGGAGGGGGCTCAACTTTTGCGAGGGTACCTTTGGAAGAATAACTGGGAAAGACAGGCAGTGATGACACCAGCACATCCTGACGGGATGGGGGGGGGGAGCTCCCCGACGCGAGGGTTAGGGTATTCCTCGACAAGCACACAATAAAGGGGGCAGTCTCTCCGAGGTGGCTAACCCTTCCCGATGGGGAGCTGTAACCCCTCTGATCCCTCCCCCTCGTCGTCATGCCTCTGAAGCAACGCTAGAAGATATTTGGTAGAACTGTCGTTAAAAGGCCATTTCCCCTATCAGTGAGCTCAATCTTATATATTGTGCTTCTTGGGAACATGGAATGGGTTTTAACCACCTCGAATTACGCCTCCATGGGGGTTTAGCAGAGTGGGGTGGGGTTTTCGTCTATCGAGTATTTGCGTCCTTACAGAAATTAACTGATTTACATAACAAACATGACAGAATGATCTAACCGGAATGACGTTTATTTCCTATTAAATAGGTGGACGAAAAAGCCACAATACCGCCAAGCATTGCACTCCATACTACCTATACCTGCCTATACCGGTAACAATAATATAATAACACTTTGGCCTGCCGATGATTTGTCGTGGTTCTCGGGTGAGAAGGCCTTGGTTACCCCTGTACTCCCAACTGCCTCCCTATTCCACGCTTCTTCTCTCCTCCCAACACTCGGAGACGAACTGCTTGATGACATCCCTTGCCCCATTTTTCACAATCTCTCCTATTAGCATATTAACCCTCTCCTTTGAGTCTCTCACTAACCACATGTCCTTCATTCTCCCATCCCACTTCCCCATTATGCTCCCAGTGAATCTTATTCTTTTAGACTGGTATTTTGGGCATTCTAGAAGAAAGTGTTCCAGGGTCTCCACCACGCCCAAATTACACATCTGGCACTCCTTTTCACTGTTTTCCCCATTTTTTCCCTCAGCTCCGGGGACCGCGTCCTCAGCTTGAACAACAGTGACCTCCAAAGGTTCCATCAAGGTACTCCTCAAAACCAAGCTTCTCTTTATCACGCAGGCCACCCAAAGACCTCTTTGATTTGACCTCCTCTCGACAATTAAGGCTACCATCCCCAATGACCCTTTCTCTGACGATTTTTTAACCCTGATATGCCCCAACGTCAAGGTTCGAGATCTCCAGCGAGTAGTTCTCTATTAGCTTCCTCACTTGGGCCATCCACCCTGTCTTGATATTTGAGTTGGAAAAAGTCATAGGATTACCGCGACAACATAGTTATCTTGTTATAACAACATAGCTTGGTTGTTACAGTAGCCTGGTTGTCTTTTTTATAACAAGATAGCTGTGTTGTTGCAATTTACAACTTAGTTATCTTTTTATAACCACAACAACACAGGTCCCCCCCCCCCCCCCCCCCCCCATGTGGCGTAACATAGCTTCAAAAGGAAGTTTTGAATCTATTGGAATTCTCAGAAGTTTGAAAAAGATAAGATACATAGTGATTTTCGTAGTCAAATCAGTAGGGTAAGGAGGGGCTCTCTCTTCGTCGAATGTCGCAGGTATAATTGGTATTCGGGAAGCACTTCAGGACGGGGGGGGGATTTACTCGCACTAGCAGCCCCGCCTTGATTTTTCGAAGCATGCCTGTCTCGAAGGCCGAAGATGGGGAGTTTGAGAGGTTCCCCTCCCAAGGGAACACCTCCTCCCAAACTCCTCTAACTCCCCCACTGAATTTTGAAAGCTCTCAGAATGGATTTGGGGTGTATTTTAGCTTTATTTCGAGAATAAATCATTGAAAAAATAAATTGAGTGACCAATCTGGGAAGGACATTGTTTACCCCCTTTCGACTTCGTAGTCCGAAGGCAGGGAGGGCAGCTGCCCCGTCTTTCTGGCGTCCCTGGGTATGATCTTTGGGACTTTTGATACTGCGCGAGAATGATATTCTGTTGAAGTATCATGCAAGGGGGGAAATTGGCCCTACTGCCCTGATGGTCACCAAACTGTCATCCACGACAAATGCGAATCGTTCAAATCTTTCTGCAGCACTGCAACAGATTTTTAGCTCACCTTGACAAAGTCAACCTGAGCTAAATCCCATCGCTCTCCGTCCGTCGTCCGTCAACACCATGTTTTGGTCTTTTTCTCCAAAACCACTAGGCCAATTCAAGTGAAAGTTTGTGTGAGTGATGGACCCGAAGGGGCATTGCATTTTTGTTCAACGCAACATGCCCAGCCCCATAGGGAGGGGGTGGAGGGAAATGCTCCAATTTTTTTAAAAATCTTCTTCTCATGAACCAGTTGGTACAATGACTGGATATTTGTTATGGAATTTCCTTTTGGGGTGTAGATTCAATTTTGTTCAAACGAAGTTTGTGAAGTAATATTTGGCTTTGTCATGGGAGGGGTAAGATTATTGGCCCCGCCCAAAATTTCTATTTTCTGAACCGCTGGTCCGATTTGAACCGAAATTTCTTTAAAAATCTTCTTCAGATCCACTAGTCAGAATGCTTTCATATTTGGTATACAACATCTCCAGGAGGGTCAGATTCAAATTTGTTCGAATCGGGTCCGTAGGTTAATATTTGGGCTCGCTATTATAGCCCAAATTTTAACTTAATGCAATATGAAGAAATTTCTTTAAAAATTTTCTTCTTCAGATCCAACAGTCAAAATGCTTTCATGTTTGGTATACAACATCTCCAGGGAGGTCAGATTCAACTTCGTTCAAATTGAGAGCCTGGGTTAATATTTGGGCTCCCTATGGGGGCCAGAATTGTCCATGCAGCTGAAAAATTAGAAATGTTGTATTCAGTACCCTCCAGAGGCGTTTAACTGAGATTAATCCACATAGGTTGTATCAAGGGGGCTTCATAGGGGAGCTCCACATTATGATCAACTGAAGAAAAGGCATGATGCTCGGACTATTTTTGTCACTCCTGAGGGGCTCAAGGGTTGACAATGTATAATATGAAGATGGATTGCTTAATGCAGACCATTCTTGGACTCTGTTTATATCGTGTTCTGTTCAAGGTGAGGGCTTCATGCCCCGTGGGGCCTCTTGTTTTATAGTTAATTTAGATGCTTTGATTTGTCCTTTGGTGACATTTTGTAAACAAGTTTATTGAAACTCTATCTAATTTGACTGATACAACCGGCCTCCAAATCCCAGTTTTCTCTCCCAAACCTCAGTTTTCAAATATATAAGTAAATGAGCTCCAGAGACTGTTATAAAATAAGACAACGATACACATTGGACTGTATCGAATCAACTCGATGACCCCTGAAGCACCCTGATATTTTTTGACAGTAGATTGGTTTTACGTGCTATATAGTAGCGTGGTTCTTCGTGCTATATTTTTAAAAAGGAGAACACAGAACCCAATTCAGCTCCACATGGTAATAGCGGCCAAGAAACAACTCGGTGAATTGAATTTAACGTTCACGCCCCCCCCCCCCCCCCCCCGGGAGCGACGGAAGCCAATAAAATGTGGTAAGGCTGGGACTGTCGAAATACGCAGAATAAACTGAAAAACATAAAAGAAAATCCAATTCATCAGTATACACTATTCTACATATCTGGATTTCGGTCATTTTTTTTCAAATTTCTTATCGTCCAATATGGTAACGATACAGTTGCGTATCGTACGATTGGTTTTTTTTTTGGCAGACCAATTTACTCAGTTTTCAATATTTACGGTCCTATTTTAGTAACTGTCATATTCCTGGTACGGTATTTAGGGTAACAATGCACATGTTCTGGTGACCCCGGGCAATGATTGTAACTGGAAGGGTCAACAGTCGATAAACCTGCAGGGGTTTGTATCTCCCATTGGAAACATAAAGGTCCCAACTGCAATGCTGAAGCATTGCAGTTGGAACCTTTATGATTTCAAGGTGCGATATGCTGTATAGAATGCAGAAAGTCATTTGTTTATTTATTTATTTATTTATTTATTTATTTATTTATTTATTTATTATTTTTAAGGTCACATATTTCTGCACAATGGCTATCGTGACCGTGCAGAAAGTCATAGAATGTAAATATTCCACTGGCTTAAATGTGGAATGTCTATATTCTATGCTGAAATCAGGAAATGTGTACATTCTGCATACAATTTCAGCGTGTTTTTGAAATTCACCTGCCCTACAACTCGTGGGCGTCAAAAAGTGATAGGACTAAAACACACTCCAGCCGAAAACGTTTTGAAAATGGTGGGGTAAATCTCACCTAACCTACTGCTTCTGAGAGACGATGTTATCCTTTATATTCAGTGCACAAGACTGGGTTGTGCTTGTTATAAATGTTATACTCACAAGTGATCAGGGGCTTAGTTGCGAAGTGTGGGGGTGTCACCCCCAATAATATTTCCTGTCGGTACATTTTCGTTTGGATTCAGTGGAGGCTAAGATATCGAATCGCTATTGGTAGTAATCATGAACGCTGTGGTACCCGATTCAGCTTGTTTGGGGCACGGAATTTCCACGAAATCTTGAGTTTTTGATCTGTAATTCCAATTCATTAATATCTACGACGAAGGCATGTCTTGATGGTGTAGTTGCAATATTTTACCAATCTTGACTTGAGCTATCGTCATCGGGACAAATCAGGCTACTCTCATCACTTTGATATTGTTATACAGCCATTGTCTGGTCTGTATAATTGAATCTATGTGGCAGATCTTGTTCACCCTTCACACAATTGTCACCCATAACCTAATGTTCTGTCATGACTTTGACCCATTGTCATGTCATCAAGGTCATGGTCAGAAGCAGTGAGACTTGGATTCTTGAATACCGTGTTTGTCCAGGTTGTACAATGTATGATTGACACATATTATTTATACACTTGGTACAATCATTGCGCATGACTCAAAGGTGTGTCGTGTCTTTGAACCAAGGTCATATCTAGGTCAAGGTCACAAACAGCAAAACTTTGATATTGTACTTTGACATTTCACTGTCACGTTTGTTTAGAGAATGTTTTAATGTATTTCCCCTCTGGGGAAACTGGAAAGATAAGCATCCTGTTTGAACAAAGTATATAATTTTCAACGTAATCAGCGAATAAAGATTAGCTTTTATTTGGCATTACAGCAGAAGAAAGATTCTGAACCATTAATTTTTCATTTCAACACACTTTAATGAGAAGTGTCAGCAATTTTTCTATCATCCCGCCAGAGCTTGGTCTTTATTAATTTGATCTCAAGGTAACCATTAACAGAGCAAAAAATATATTACCATTAAATGCTCTGAAAACGCTGTATTTTTCTTTAATACATAGTCATCTTGTGTACGGTATACATGTGTGGGGTCACGTACCATCAACTTCAAAGATATTCACTTTATAGAAAAGGCACTCCGTATCATTAGTAAGAAAAAACGGAATTCTTATACAGACCCCCTTTTTAGAACGCTTCGTATTTTGAAATTTAACGATATTTACAAGATGTATGTTCTCTTCTTTATGCATGATTGGCGTAATAGCAAACTTCCGATGTCATTTAACAATACCTTCCAGATATACACACATCCTACTGGCATGGATACTAGGCAATCTGGAAGTGTACTAACTTTTAAGCCGAGGACCAACTTTTCGGCCAACCTTTCCCTACACACTTTCCCAAGGTTAGGGAACGATATCGACCCAGTGGTACAGAACTACACCAGACATCAGTTTAAACGTTCCATGACAGATAATTTTCCAGAATCTTATTCTCCCCACGTCACATGCAACAATACCGAATGTCCCGATTGCAAGTAATGTGAATGTCGTACCATGGATTTGATTATATATATATATAGATACTCCTGCAGCCTTGCCTGCATCATAAAAATAAATTTAAATTTAACTCACGTGCCTTTTCGCCAGCTTGCATTTGCCCCCGGCTGCCAGAATGCTTTACTAAACACTAAATTACTAAATACTAACACGCGCAGGATTTTCTTTTCTTTTCTCTTTTCTTTTATTCTTCACTTTGTCACCATTCTTGACACCATTCATTCATTCACTTAATAATATTACTTACCTTTTGGTACATATCTTATATGTGGTATCAATTTGAGATGAATAGGCATTATTATATGAACCTCTGCTGTCGAGAGACCAATTCAGGGAGTAGCAGGAAGACAGCCTCCTGGGCTATGCCACTTCCTTGCAGTGTGATGATTGTATGTATTGATGGTAAAATTTATATTTGTTAATTTTGCACTCATATGCTGCAAATAAACTTACTTACTTACTTACCATTTCTCTTATATTCTGTCTGTCTTATAAATTTATCCTGCGTATATCTGCCTTGAAAGTAGAGGACCTAAGCGGAACTATATAGGCCGAGAGGCCTCTTGTTTTAGGAATTGTACAGAAATTTATTTGGTTATTCAATATTCCTCCTTTGGGAACTCTGGGGAGTGAAACAGTGCTTGTATGCAATGGTAAACAAGCTCTGTTTTACTGGTAAAATAGGACCCAGTCAGCAATTCTTGGGATGGAAGTCCTCCAAAATGGGCAAAATGGATTTTAATCTCCATGTTGCAGTCAAGATTAGCCATTGCGCAGAAATATGTGACCTTAAACAACGATAAGCAATGTTCATTTTTAGTTTAACTTGACAAAGTCAAGATAAGCTACTGACATCACGCTTGCGGAAGTCTGAGTCTGTGAGTCTGTTAGTCTGTTCACATTTTCTTTAGCACAGGCTATACCCCATAGTTTTTATCCGATCATCACGAAATTTCACATGCAGGTTCGAAGTTATGTCTATGTGAGAACGTCCCCTTTTGGTCGCGATAGGTCAACCGTGACGGCTGCGCGAGCCCGAAACCCGAAAACATTTAGCACAGTCTACAGGTCGTATTTATGAAGGGATTTCATTATAAATTGGTAGGATAACTAATATAATGTCTAGATGAGAACGTCCTATTTTGACCGTGATCGGTCAACCGTGACGGCCGCACAGTCACGCGACGCGACCTAGATTTGTTTGGCACAGTCTACAGTTCCTATTTAAGACGCTATTTTATTGTAACTTGGAAGGTTAACTCGGTATGATTCCTAGATGAGACTTCCTATTTTGGTCACGATCAGTCAACCGTGACCGCCAGACCGGCACGTGACCTAGATCGCTCAGCCATTACTGCCGGCCAGTCACGTGGCCTAGATTCCTTTATTACTGTCTACGGGTTGTTTTCATGAAGGGGTTTTATTGTAACTTGGTAGGATAATTCGGCATGATATATCTAGATGAGACTGTCCTATTTTGGTCACGATCAGTCAACCGTGACAGCCAGACCGGCACGTGACCTAGATTCCTTTAGTAAAGTCTACGAGTCATATTTATGAAGGGATTCATTGTAACTTGGTAGGGTGGCTCGTTTTGGAATGATTTTGCTGTAACCTGGTAACATTGGTTGATATAGGTTATCTGTGAGGGCCACATCAGCCCAGGCCTCAATTCTTTAGTACAGTCTACACCTCAAATTATTCATATTGAAAACATAACATGTAGGGAACAGAAATTAACATATTCTCAATTATTACAATTCTTGTCTTATTTCATAATCCTTTCATAAACATTGAACATTATCCCTTTCATCAAGCACTACACACAGTCAAGTCAAGCTACACTCTCATTGACACTTTCATTATTTACACAGTGCTTTTCTGTATCTCTTGCAGACCATCCATGCAGCCAAGAGGAAACAGAGCAAGGAATAAGAATCATCATGCAAAATGTGTTATTCAGTGTCCTGGCTTTGGTGTTGTACACGGCTGAAGCACAGTTTTATTTCCCCATAAACAGTGGATTCTCTTCAGGTATAGTTTGCTCAGTCACACTTTTATGTTAAGATGATTGCATCAAATAAACCTAAACACAGTCGGACAGTGTTTATGGTTTTGATAATACAAGTTGAAGCACTAGTACCGGTTCCAGGGTACAGAATTTCCCTAGAATGCTGATTTCTTTCTCGGGAAAATTATATGAAACCAAATTCATAATAAAAGTTGACCGGTTGACGAACGTCTTCCTCTATTCGAACTTCCAGACAGCAAATTGGCCAACATGTATTTGCCTTAAACAGTATTGGACGTAATATAATGTCAGCTCCCAACTGAACAGCTTGTAAACAAGATTGCCCAGTATAATCCAGGTTATGTTGAGATTCTCCCATTAACTCTTAACTCGCTTAACCCTTTACCTAACGCAACGGCCAAAACCGACCAGCGCTATTCACAAAAATCGCCAATTAATTTTCAATATTTTATTCACTTTTGTCTCAAAAACATAGGTCGAGCTCGTTACAAAGAGGGGTCATAACCTATGTTTTTGAGACAAAAAATTAAAAAAATTAGTTATTCAAAAGTTTTGTTTGCAAGTGTCGTCTGCTTTTCATGTTAGGTAAAGGGTAAAACCAACCATGATTAGAGTTGATAAAAATATTCTAAAAATTTGACTCCAGAAATCGCTGGTCAAAAGGTCGATACAATTTGCAGGCAAAATTGTGGTTAAATCTACTCAAATTTTACTTATTTTGGTGGCAGGAGATGTCCTGTCCCGGGCAGGAATATCCGCCAGCAGAATGCATGGTGTTAAATGAATGCAATTTTATCACGCGACATACTGTTGGAAAGGTACGGTGGATGATTTAGGACATAGGGTAATTTATTTACCTCATTATAACGAGATACCTTCTCGTTATAACGAGAAAATATCTCGTTATAAGGTTCCGCTCCACAGTTTTCCAGGCTTTTCCAAACATGACATGCATGCACTCATTTCAAATGCAAATATTCTGTAACTTATTTAATCTAATCCATAACATGTATTACATTTCCCAAATCCACTAAAACATACAACACTATCTGACTAAGCAGAAATAAACAATCTGAATGTGGGTGAAATAATTTGTCAAACGCAAGACTTCAACTAGCAAAATAGCATAAAAAAATGCCAAAACCAGTCATTTTCAGCCACCCAGCAGCCTCAAAAGCAGAATTTTCCAACTAACCCCACTCACTTACCCTGGGTCATATAACCCCCTGTTTCTAAAATGTGAAAAAAATTCCCTGTTTCCGTCTCATTTTTTAGTTACATGCCTGGTAACAAACCCGTGTAAAAATGACATTTCAAAAAATAGCCATACCCCAATGCATCAGACTCCAACTTTGGGACCAAAATTTCAAATTCTCTTGTCCAACAAATAGCCTAATGTAATCATATATCTGATACTAAAATATATCTCCAATTTCCATGGCATTAGTTTCACCGTATGCCCTATTTTTAGAATTTTACCCCTGTGCAATAGTGCAGCCACCGGTCCCGTACTGCTTCACATCAAACAGGGTCACTTAAAAGGGTGAATTCGTTTTTTTCACATTCAGCCTACGGCCTTGTTGGAACAATAAATTTATTTATCTGACATTATTAACCCTCTAAGTATATCTCTAGTTGCAGAGGACTGTATACTTTTTCAAAATTATTTCATTGTTTTCCTTCCAAACCATAGCCTATGACCCCTCACTGGAACGAGCTCCTTTCAATGAGGGATCTTAAGCTATGGTTTGGATGGAAAAAAAATGTTTGTTTTTTTAAATGACAAGGACATAGGAAATGGGGGCGGGGGCTACAGGGACGCATGCCTCCAACTTTCTTCAGAAGAGAGAGAGGGAAGAGGGATGGAGAGAGAGAGAGAGAGAGAGAGAGAGAGAGAGAGAGATTGAGATTATGCCAATACTATCTTTACCAATATACATATTTTTAAACCAAACCTTTTCATTATTTTCCAAATCATAGCCTTTGCCCGTCATTCGAAGGAGCTTAACCCGCTCGGACACACTAACTCGGCACAAGAAGGGTTAGCATCGTTTGAATGCAGGTATACCGCCGTCGTGCCGAGCGCCTTAGTACACAGTGCCCCAACTTGGCAGTGACGCAGATACATGAGGCAGAGTCATTGGGCAAGACACTTAATACTTGCCTACGTAGGGTCCACGGCGTTGTGTAGTAAGGCGTACTGGACGTCGATGGTGCACGTGCCTTCAATTGCTGCTAACCCTGCTTCTGTCAGATTAGAAAGTTAGAGAGCTTAAACGGTTGCTCGTCGCTTCTGGGTGGTGCTCTCCGGATATTTCGTCTCTTCCTCCACACGTAAATTTGCCCGACACAACATGACCCTGGCTGTTGAAAGTGTCGTGAAACCCCAGTAAAAATGACAAATAAACAATCATAAAAAAACAGGAGGCCAACGGGCGACGGCCTACGAAAAATTTGTCGAACATATTCGGCACGACGGAAAATAAATGCTGTAGGCCTTTTCTTGATAAAATTTAGCAAAATGGAAGAAGTATTGATGTTTTGGCTAAAAATATGTTGCTGTACTGAATACTAATCTGTGGGGTCCCAGAATGGTAGAAATTTTGTCAATCAGAAATCTGTCGGAAATTTTACTGGTGGTTTGGTGAAAAAGTTTGAACTTGCCCACCCCCCCCCCCCCCCCCAACACACACACACACACACACTTACAGGCAAAAAACTATACGCCCCTGCCAATCAGCTCTTTACCTAACGTAACGACCCAAACTAACCAGCGCTATTCAAAAAAATCACCATTCATATATTTTGTTATATTTTCATTTTTGCTTCAAAAACAAAACTTGTTAGGCTGTCGTGGTGAGTTTTATTATCGGTGTGAAACAATGGCACGAAAGTTCTCACAAAATCGGAAAACAAACCATAACCCATTCTTTCCTTTGTGAGAACTTGGAGAAAACAAAAAAATCCTTGGGGGACGCAAAACTATTGTCTGTGTTCTCACGAAGTTGGGAAGACAGACCCCCTCCCCCACCCCACAAGCATACACACACACACACCTATCCACAGAATTTTCCCTGAAGCAGTTAATACCACACGGGAATGTTGCACATAGGCCTACTGTTTCAAACAAAATCTTCCAATGATATTGATCAATGACGTGGTTGTCACTTTGTGTAACCTCTGCTTGCACTGACAGAGCTCTGACTATTTTCATTGAAATTCCGTCAAAATTAGTCAAAATGGATATTTATCAAAAGTTTATCATTGATTTCTGCAAACATCATATACGTAGGAAGGCGAATAACCGCACCCCGCCTCCAAATTATGTGATGTTCCTTATATAAATATAACGAGATACTTTCTCGTTATAACGAGATGTTTTCTCGTTATAACGAGATACTTGTTCGTTATAACGAGATGTTAAATCGTTATAACGAGATGTTTCCTCGTTATAACGAAATGTCTTCTTGTTATAACGAGATGTTATCTTGTTATAACGAGATGCTAAGTCGTTATAAAGAGATGTTTTCTCATTATAACGAGATGTTATCTCGTTATAACGAGATGCTAAGTGGTTATAGCGAGATATTTTCTAAAAAAAAAACGAAAACTTCCCTATCTCCTAACCGTAGAAAGGGCTCTCTCAGAGTACTTCTCAACAATGTGACACATTACAACATTTCCCAAGCAATGGTAAAGACACATAACAATGTTGATCCCTCGCCAGGCTAGATCACGTCATTGAATCTGATTGAATATGGAATATTTCAATTAACAGGAGTATTCATTTAATAGGAATTAACCATTTGAATCCTTGATTCCTGGAATGGTATCACATTTGTGTACATATACAGTGAGATGGGTCAGTCCAGTATCAATATACAGCGAGGAATAAATAATAGCTGCAGTTATTTTATCATCAGTGCCCCGTGCATAGACCTCTTATAATAATCCATTACCCAACGTAACGGTCAAAACTAGCCAGTGCTATTCTCAAAAATAGCCAATTAATTTCAATTATTTTTTCATTTTTTGTCTCAAAAATATAGGCTATGACCCCTCTTTGAAACGAGCTCGTCGAGCTCGTTCCAAAGAGGGGTCATACCCTATGTTTTTGAGATAAAAATGAAAAAAAAAATAGTTATTCAAGAATGTTTTTTTGCAGTGTCGTCTGCTTTTCATGTTAGGTAAAAGGTTAAGACAAATATGGGTCGAAATTATGTCTTGGATAATAATCGGTCTTGCGAGTTCAAAGGGTTAAATTACTTTCCTGTATTCTTGAGATAAAATGGGAATTTACTCTATTCAATTTCTTGTTTGATAGAGATCATGTAGGTTCCAGGGGATCAGTTGCTAAGCCTATTGAGTCAGAAAAAAATCTCAAAGTTGGGTAACAAATGAATAAAGTTCATCTATTCTGTGTTATGTTCTCATTGTCACATTTCCTCCCTTAGTCAATAAAGGAGAAACTTTGACTTTGGCGATACAACATATTTTGGATAGACAAAGTGATGAGTGTCCAAATGGGCCACTTGTCCAGTTTCCTCCCAATAAATTAGTTGGATCAGTTATTTGCACAAACACAGTAAAACTGTTCGGCTGCTTTGTGCTGGGTCTTATAGTTCGGTTTTCTGGTTTGCCGCAAAATTGAAACCAAACCGGAAAACCTGGTCTACCAGGAACTTAACCCTTTACCCAACGTAACGGCCAAAACCGGCCAGCGCTATTCACAAAAATGGCCAATTAATTTTCATTTTTTTTTCATTTTTTGTCTTAAAAACATAGATTATGACCCCTCTTTGGAACGAGCTCGTCGAGCTCGTTCCAACGAGGGGTCATAACCTATGTTTTTGAGAGAAAAAATGAAAAAAAATAGTTATTCAAGAATTTTTTTTGCAAGTGTCGTCTGCTTTTCATGTTAGGGAAAGGGTTAAGCGGACATTCCCAAAAGTAGTAAAATGAGGAGAGGTGTGCCTGTAATTCATTTATGGGAATGCAGTGGCACATTATGCCTTTAGCCAGTGCGGCCTGCATGCAAGGCCCTCTTGATCCCATGACTAGTTTGTCGGAAAGTTTGGCAGTTGCTTAAAACTGCTCAGTAGTTCTCTCTGGGTACTTCAGCTTCTTACATCCGTATAGCTACCCACCTGAAACCTAAAAAAATAAGAATACTGTTGATAAAGGAGTCTAGTCGCATGGACGTATAATCTGTGAAATCCCACTCCCCCTTCGCTTCTCTCTCCAGCTAGTGACATCTCTTGCTGCTTCGGTGTCCATGCAAATACTGTTTCCAATTAAGGTGTTTTAAAAAACACCTCTAGGACACATCGGGCCTATAACACACCATGTAATACTCTATGAGGGTTGTTAGTGCAGCAGGATGCTTTGTATTTTATTTTGTCACTAGTCTAAGAAGCACATTCAGTCAACACAAGAATACTGAGCTCACTCCAGTAAGATAACGAATTCTATAACCTTCTGAAAGAAATTGTATTTTCATATATCCTTTACCTTTATGCAAATACTGTTGTTGTGTTTTAGGAACTGTATTAAGGAATTTGTAAAAAACAATATTTTGCTAAAAAAGTAGAAAGTTGGTGGACAACAATTAAAGAATCCACAAAGTGAAGTTTCCACCTGGACAAAAACTCTCAATTCCAGTGAGCATGCGTACAATGGATAAAGAAAGTTTCAGCAAATGGACCTCCTGTTTCACCCAGATGTTCATTGTCTGAAACTTTGCCTGCACCACTTGTCCATCTTTTGCTTTTTGACTAAAATTAAGATTTTGTCCAAGTGGAAACCCCACTCCTTGAGGGTGTTAGTGGTAATCCACTCTCTGTGTACTGTATATGAACGAACCTCAAAATCGGCTTGTTTTATTGTGGATATTTCATTGATGTAACTTCAGGGGGGGGGGGGGGGGGGGGGTGTTAATCAAAAACTTACGCTATTTTCACATTCCTATTTTGTGTCAACTGAGTTAATAAAATTTTATTCTGTATTTTTTTAGGATTCCCTCTGGTAACAAGACGAAGATCTGCTTTATTCCCACTTACTTACCCAGCCTATCGTTATAGGACACTTCAGACATCAAGTTCTCCAGTACGTCATTTTGGTAGCAGGATGTCGCAACGTTTCCAGCCTTCTCCTTACCGTGAGTAAGATTTTAATTCCATAAACCAATATGCATCAATCAGAGATGAGAAACTCCAAGAAGTTTGCAGATTTCAGCTTTGCAAATTTCAGTCAATTCTTACTCAAAATGCTAAAAAAAAATTTCAATAAATTTGAATGAAAAATGTCTGACAGACCATAACATGAATTTTCATGATTCGTTTAATGCTAATGTGCACATCCACGTATGCTACTCAATACGCTATTCGGCCAAGGAGTCTAAAATCAGCAAAATTAGCTACGACAGTCAACAGTGTCATGGCAACAGGCATAGCAGACTGCCATGCCTTTGAACACAGCATTGCCAATCACCACGCCCACACCAAGCAACCACCTGTGTCAGTTTTATGCCTATTTGGAGGTCTTTGAACATGATAGTGATCAGGCATTACAACCCTACCCAACTCGTGCTGACAAGACAAAGAAGTTCAGTGGGTGTAGTACCTACTATTCCTCCACACCAATTTATTCCACTGGTTCAATCATATATAAAAATGAACAACAGCTTTTTCAGTTTCTCATTTTCATATTTTTATGGTGTACTTGTAGGAAGGCACTTATTTTGGTACAGACTCATACAAATAGGGGGTGGGGTTGTGATGACGAGTTGTTATGGCTGCAGGTGACATGTTCAAAAAACGCTGCATCATTTGGAATATTGGAGGATATGTTTCGGAGAATAATAATTACCACCGGAAAGAGCAATAAGCAAAAAATAAAACACAGGCTAAAAATAGAACAACGCGTAAAACGTCATTCTTTTCTGAACTTCTTGACGCAAAGAATTTATATTTGGTATACGGCGTCCTTATGGTGGGGGGGGGGGGGGGGGGGGGTAATCATATTGATCAAAAAAATCCTGATGATCGATTTTGTTATGTGCCCCCATTTTTCAACATTATGGGCACTGTTAAAACAGTTAAAAAAAACACCTGCCCAACTGCTCGCGTCCTTGATATATAACAGCTGGCTAAGGACAATTTACAAATTAGTTTAATACGGGTCCAAGAGGCCATATTTAGAGTGCCATATTCCCATCAGATTTTAGAGCTATGGGTAATGTGGAAAACATTGAAACGTCATCTTCTCCAAAATGACTGCTCCAAATGTTTTTACGTTTGATATCTTTGTGAGAGAATGATTTACACAGGGGATGTAACTATGTTTTACAGTGACTTATAAAACTGACACTATCCTTTCTATTAGCCCTTTACCTAACGTAGAAAGCAGACGACACTTGCAAAAATAATTCTTGAATAACTAATTTTTTTCATTTTTTGTCTCAAAAACATAGGTTATGACCCCTCGTTGGAACGAGCTCGACGAGCTCGTTCCAACGAGGGGCCATAACCTATGTTTTTGAGACAAAAAATGAAAAAAATAATGAAAATTAATTGGCGATTTTTGAGAATAGCGCTGGCCGGTTTTGTCCGTTACGTTGGGTAAAGGGTTAATATAATAATCTAGGCTTCAAGATTTGCTAATTTTTATTCCCGGAAAGAATAAAAACTTGCAAATTACTAGAAAACACATTCCCCAAACAAAGAGCCAAAGTGGACTGTTACTTAGATTTTCTAATTAGCTTGCCATAAAAAGCCAAGTTTCCTTCTGTAACTTTTAATAAATGATAACTATTGGAAAGAACAATACGTTTTTGGTTATTAAACATAAGAAAAGGAAACCTGGCGTTAGTTTCTACTGATGGCATAGGTGTTTTCTCACCAGTTACATGCTTCCAAATTAGACCTTCCTCGCCCATCTAATAATTTCAGGGGAGATAACTTTATCGAATGTTGATTTTCATGACCAGATAAGTAGGGACGCATGTTTGACATCACATCTTTTCAATGATCATTCACAAGTTTCGTAGAATTTGAGTCACTTGAGGGATCTCAATTAAAAAAAAAAATCAGAAGGTTATAATGATTTCTAATATATATTATTCTAGCTTTACGAATATAGTCTGGTGCCACTTCTTTAATTTATGTGGTGGTAATTGACAAACCGGTGGTGGGTGTGGCAGTCGGAATTTTTATCTGTGGTGCTTCCCTGTCACTATCATCATCATTTTGCAACTGTTTTACTGTGTGATTTTGATTCTAATCACCAACATTATCAGACTCGGAATGTGATTCCAAATCAGTGTGTAAAAACTCATAATGGACCATGTATTGTCCTGCATTTAGGAGGATTTTTGGGGCCATTGTTTAGTGATTTTTTTTTTCTTTCTATAGTCGAAATAAACACAATGTGACCTGAATTATTCGAAACAATATATTGTCACTTGAGTGCATTAGCATAAAGGTGCTAATGCATTGCAGTTCACACCTTTAAACTTTCAAGGAGGAGGCGCGGTGGCTCAGTAGGCAGAGGTGCAGGTTGTAAGCCGAGAGGTCCTCGGTTTGAATCTCATCTGCGACAACCGCGTTGTGTCCTTGGGCATGGCACTTCACCTCCATTGCCCAAGTGGGGGCAAAGCGACGTTGTGTACCAAGGCTTACTGCACGTCGATGGTGCACCTGTCTTCAACCCATGCTAACCATGCTTGTGTGGTGTTGGTATGTTGGGGAGCTGACAGTTGCTCGCCGTTGCTCTGTGGTTCTCTCCGGGTACTCCGGCTCCCTCCGCCCGTAAAACTGTCATGGTCATGATTAGCAATTGTGCAGAAATATGTGACCTTAAAACACCAATACATAAATAAATAAATAAATAAATAAATAAATAAATAAATAAATAAATAAATAAATACTTTCAAGAGATGATATAGTTGTTCTTGGATAGAATAGAAATTGTGCAGGAAACATAGGAACACGTAGGTTGTGCAGGAAACATAGGAACACGTAGGTGTTTGATTAATATCACTTGGAGATGGACACGCACAGTTGGCTAAAATGTCGACTGTTGTAGTCACCTACTAAGGTCGGCCATGTCAAAAGAGTTAACGTCGTATGTCTAGTAAATAATGAGCAACTGATTATTTTGGAAACATTTTAACTGGTAGAGTGCTAGAAGCCACTATTGGAGCTGTACTGAAGAGTGCTGAAAGCCACTTTAGTGGTTTTACACTGTGCGCATTAATTAGCTTGTGTTTTTGCAGCAGTAGATAAAGAAAAGTTCATATAAAAGTGTTTTGTTGCAATTTATTGGAGAGTGCCAATAGGCACGCTCCAGTAAATAGTAACTAAACCATTAACCCTTTGAACCCTAGCGGCCGTTTTTCCGATTCGTCATAATTTCATTAAATAGGATGGATGCTAAGTGCATGTGTGCGTTAGACCAATCAATATTTTCAACGTGCAGCCCCGAGGCTGCTCGTTGAAAATATTGATTGGTCTACCCCAAATAATGAATATGGACTCTTCTAATTGCAGTCATTGAACTTATGTGGAATACACCACTAGAGTTCAAAGGGTTAATGGTGAAGATAATTTTGCGAAACTAAGCCTCCCCTTGCAGGTATTAAGGTATCTTTGACAAAAAATGCTCATGTTACAAATCACCTTTGAAAAATAACTTAGCACTCAACCAGTTAACTCTCTGTGCGTAAAACACACGGGCTTTTGTCGGATGAGTGCTTTAAACACCTTGGGGTCCTCCTATTTTGTGGTTTGATTTGGTTTAAAAACTGTCCATAGACTTGGCATTTTATTGTGACGCTTCCACCGAATTACATCTTTCTTTTACAGGACCTTCTTTCCCTGGAGCCTTCAGATCAATAAATTCCAGACATATGTTACCACCCACCGACTAGAAGCTTTACCAGACAAACTTCGCATACCCCGACAACATTCGGTGGTAATCCAAACCTAGCTCGATCATTTTCTACTGATGTTCTGTCTACGAGAAACTCATTTGATTCCCGAGACCGAATTGACAGGTTTTCACCCAAAGCTTTTGAATATTTGAATACCAACAACCTGATGTCTGACATACCTTTGTCCGGTGAACTGAACGGGCCAAGTGGTTTATCAGCAAATGGTGGACGCCAATTAAACCCAAATGGAGCTGTGGTCTCCAACGTTTTTGATGCACCACCAGTAGTGGCACCCAAGGACCCTTTTGCAACCAACAACATAAATATGGAAAGTGGTAACGTTCCCATTACTTCAAAACAAGGTACTTCATCTCTACCAGTGTTTACTTTTGAAGGTGGATTTGCATCCGATAATCTCAATATGGGTGCGAATGGGGAGCCAAAGCTTGGAACAATCATTGAGGATTTATCTATTGTAAATAACGTGAAAGATAACCCAGCAACATTCACCCTAAACAACCAACAACAACCACATAAATCCATTGTCGATGATGTCCCTGGAAGAAAAAATATAAATGACGGTACTTTTGATGGAAACAAACAGTCACTTACAAGCATTTTTGCAGCTTTAAATGGACCAATTGATCAACTTGGAAATGGAAATCAAGCTTCATCTTTAACAGTGATCAGCCCTGTGGGGTTTCATGGTGAGTATTTAATGATTTAACTGGCCAGTCTGTGAGTCTATTCAGTCCACTGACGAAATGAAGATTCCGGATATGTGAGGGCGGCGTCATATTTCATTGATGGGGTATCATACAAAGCAGTACACGCGCATGCGTAGCGACGAGTTGGGACTAACTTGTGGGGGTGTGTTCCAACTCGCCGACAGAGCCTGGAGTTCTTCCAGGAAAAAATTGAAAAGGTAAGTCGCTGTAACCCTTCTCTCGCTTCAGTGCACATAACCCCAATGTTTTCAGCCAAAATATTCCTAGAATATTATGTAAATTCCTGTACAGCTCCAAACATTATATATCTAGTAAGCCGTGAATGTAAAGGATAGTTTGTGTAATAATAACTCAGACAGGAAAGTTATGCATCACCGTAATCTTTAGGAAGTGACCATCAAAATGTGTGAGTCTTTACATATGAATTATTAAAGCTGCAATGCACACAGACAGATTTAATTTGTGTCCACCAATCAGATGGAGGACATCTACTCATATCCTTAACCTTTTACCCAATTCACATGATATAAACACTCATTTTAATAACAATTTCACATTTTTAGCTCACCTGATTGAAAGTCCGGGTAAGCTGTTGTCATCACTTGGAGCTGTTGTTCATCGTCCAGCATCTATTAACTCTGCATATCATTTTTTCTCGGGAGGCACCAGTGGACCAAATTTGGCATAAATCATCTCTCGGGAATAACCTTCCAAGTTTGTTCAGTAGAAGTAGCTAAGCCCAGTGACCTGGGGCAGTGTACGAAAACCTGAAATTCTTCAAAAATCTTCTCATAAACCATTAGTCACAATGCTTTGAAATGTTCCTTATACGCTCAAGATTCAAGTTCGTTCTAAGAAAGTTTGTCGGGCAATATTTGGGCTTGTGCTCGGAGAGGCAATATTTTTGGCCCTGTACAAAATTATCAATTCCCGCACCGGTAGGCCAATTTGGAACAAACTAGGTATGGTATAGCAAAAGGGGACATGTACATATTTTATGCCTGAAAAAATGTCCATGCTCTTGTGGCAACTTCAGAAGCTAAAAATAGAAAAAATTAAAATGCCCATATTTCCTAACCTACGTGGAACACAGAATTCTTATTTGGTATTTAGTATCCTTAGAATCAGTAGAATTGAGTGAGCCCAAAAATCTCAATCGATTGCATCATGGAGTGCCATATGGGAGTTAAGGGAAAAATCCTGAGTCCGTACTTTTCCAAAATGAAAAATATCTTCCCAATTCCATCCAGAATCTTTCAATATTTTGGTTACAACATCCTTAGGGGGATCCAAGTCAGGTTTGAAAATCAAGTCCCTGGGTACTTTTTTAATTTAGTGCAATATGAGGAACATTCTTTAACAATCTTCTTCAGATCCACCAGTCAGAATCATTTGATATTTTATATACAGCATTCTTATAGGGGTCAAAATTCATGTTTGTTCAAATTAATTCTCGGAGTTCATATTTGAGCTCCTTGTGGAAACCCAATTTTGACTTAGTGCAAAGTGAGGAGAATTCTTTAAAAATCTTCTTTAGATCCACCAGTCAGAATCTTCTGAGTTTCGGTATACGGTATCCTTATGGGGGTGGGGTGGGGCGGGGTGGGGGGGGGGGGGTCAGATTCATGTTTGTTCAGATTTTGTCCGCGGGTTCGTATTTGGGTTTCCTATGGAAGACCCAATTTCAGCTTTGTGAAACTTGCGAAATATTCTTTAAAACTATTCTTCTTCAGATCCACCAGTCAGAATGTTTTCATATTTGATATACAACATCCTTAGCATGTTCAGATTAAAGTTTGTCCAAATGTTGACTGCCATTTCACTTCATTTCGTCACACAACTGATGGCTCCCTGAAACACCGACTATTTCAATGAATTTTAACCCAAAATTTTAACCAACCTTGGTGGTCTTTTCAGGGGGAAGTTAAGCCCTTCTGTCATTTTTCAACATAATCTCAAGCATAATGTAAGGTGTGCGCTTGGAGTAGGGATAAAATAGACATCACTTTTCGGAGCCATTTTGGTGACAGTCATTGCAGTATGCACACATGTGCAAGGTGACACTTCCTTTTTACCTCCATTTTTATGATCCCTCAACAGGAATACCCTTATTCCTTGAAGACAACTTGATCTAGGTGAGAGGTTTAGGCTCGCTTGAGCCTCTGATTTGTGAAATTTTAACAAAACCATATCGTATGACCCCTTCATAGGAATGAGTTCGATGCGCTTGTTCCAGTGAGGAGTCACGAGATATGGGTTTGTAGAAATGTTTCAAAAAAATATTTTTTGTAACTAATCCGTTTGTAAATTATGTGGATAGATGTGATCAATCGTTTGCTAAAGGGTTAGTTGCTAATCCAGTAAATCATGAGGTCTAATAACGCTTTACCTAAAATGCCGAGACACTTGCAAGAACATTCTTTAAAAAAATTATGAGGCCCTCACAGGAACAAGCTTGTCACGATTTTAGGTAAAACATTGTAAAAGCTCTTAAAATCTGAATATTGTTTTTTTTTTTTAAACTAGTGTTGATCAATATTCCATTTTGTTAGGTAAAGGGTTAAGTAAATTTAAAGTTCGTCCACACCCTTTCATTCCCTCTTCTACAAAAACTCTAATCTCTGCTTGAGGTGCATGACTTGGATAAAAGAATATGTTGATGATTCTACACATTTTCACGACTATGTAAAATGAATATTTCCAGCATGTTTTAGTTAACCCTGTACCTAACACGAAAGGCAGACGGCACTTGCAAATAACATTCTTGAATAACTATTTTTTTCATTTTTTTTTCGTCAAACACATAGCTTATGACTTCTCATTGGAACGAGCTCGTTGAGCTCATTCCGATGAGGGTCATACGCTATGTTTTTGAGACAAAAAGTGATAAAAATAATGAAAATTGGATGGTAATTTTTGTGAATAGCGCTGGCCCTTTTTGGTCATTACCTTGGGTAATGGGTTAATATTGGTAAAAAATAAGTGTTGATATTGGAAGGATGATACTGTGTTATGAGTTTTCATGCAATGCTTTCCTCTGATGTTTGTTGATGTTAGAGCTTTTCACTCACAGAGTAACAGGTTTCATGTCATCAAACCTCACGCATAGGAAGTGTTACCACTTTGATTGACCTTACTCCATCTTGATGTGGGGAGAGGAGCAGATTGAGTTGCGATGCTTTTCAAAGAGGCGCCATCCCGGTGGACCTCCTTATTGGGTTCCCTCTGGGGACCCCAAAATGGATGTAACCCAACACCTGTTTGGTACTTGAAGTTTTGTGAAAATGACCAAAAACGCGAACTGGATCTGATTGCATATACTGTTGGTATATCGAAATGTTCGCTATGTGGATTCCCACTGGCAGTCCACATAGAGGACATTTCGATATAGCAGCAGCCTAGTCTGACATTGATCGCTCAGAAGAAAGGAAACAGTGTTCCTTCAGTTTCAAAAATCAAAATTTTCTCCGATTGGGACCGAATCTGCCCTATGCCCCCCCCCCCCCCCCCCCCCACGGTAGAACCATTTTGTCAAATGATGCAAGAAGATGATACAAAAATGTTGTCGAAATATCCTCTGTATGCACTGCCATTGATCCCTCGGATCCAAGGAACCCGCGTTCGGTCAATTTACAAATGCAAAATTTTCTCCGTGACTATGCACCCCCCCCCCCCCCCCCCCCCACAGCCGCCTCCACTTGCTGAATTCCCCGGTAACTTCTCTTGGCCCAGTCTGTCCCTGAATTTTCACTGTCGTTCCAGCTAGAGAATAATTGCGTAACAAAGATTAGAAGTTGCCTCACTAAACTTATTTTTTATCTCACAAATTATTTTCATTTTTTAATTCTTTTTCCGCAGATTTGTCACAAGATGTTCAATCCAAGAGTGGGCCTGCCAGCGCCTTCAGTGGAAACGAAGTCATATCTGGCACACAGACTATAGCAAATGTGCCTCCAAAACGTTAGTGTTAGTCATATTTCAGAGACAAATTTTACGAATGTTCAAGTGTGTGTGGAGAGGCTTGAAATAATCATTTGCAAAACTACTTGAATCACTGCCAGCAGCCTTTTGGCAGTCATATTCATTTGGCCACAGTGGTCATCTTGATTTTTGTTTCCATCAGTTAACTGGTTGAGTGCTCCATCAATTAACTGGTTGAGTGCTGGAAGCCGAAATTTGGGACAATTACCTAACTCGACAAACAGAAGATAAAACAATATTTCAAATACTTAAAAAGTTTTTCATTTTTTCCTCCTAAAAATCTATGATGACGAACATTCACCATGTTAGGAGTAAGTGTATCATTTTTGTTGTTTACACAGACACTGTACATATATATTCTTGGGTATCAACAGTAGATTAGAGCTGGGAGGTTTGGATTTTTCAGATTCGGTTAGGTTTTTCTATGTGTTAAAAACAGATAATAAATAACCTTTCATAATCCTTAACTTAGAAAACATCTGCAATAGTTTTTACGACACCAATCACCACAAAAGCTCTGTCTGTAAGTTTCTCCACTGGGTTCAGCCTAACTTCCCTTTGATCATTCTAAGAGGTTCTACTGGATCATCTGCTAAGTCTAAACGGTCAGAAAAAAACCTATAAATCAGGGTAACAAATACAGTTCTTCTAATCTATATTGTTTCTGATTATCACATTTTCTGCCTTGCTGTCTCGTCCACAACATGACATATTCGCCCCTTTGCCGAATAGAATAAGTGACGAGAGTCCACCAGTTCTATCCCAGTAAGATAGCTTGATCAACACAGTAAAACCATTCGTCCATTTTTTTATGGGTCTTGCGGTTCGGTTTTTTTTTTTTGTTTGCTGCAAAAACCAGAACTGGGCCAGAAAACCGGTGCCAACAGTAGATTATGTGTCGCAAAATCATGTATTGATTTTCATAAGAAGAAGACACAGTCTTAAGTGGAAAGAGGGTTGGAGTTAGGGTCAACTTTGAGGCTCGGAGTTAAGGGCGACTTTATCATTGTTCAGGACACAATGTGTACTTCCTGAGAGAGCTTAATGTCACTTCAATGCGCTTGTGTGGGAAGAGTTGGACATGCATTTTATGCTCCACCATACATTTTAAATTTATGTTGGGTCAGTTAGAGAAATAAGTAGAGATTTCTGCATCAATGCATTTTATTTTGAATCGTAATGTCTTCGCAGCTTTAGCCCTTTACCCAACTTAACGGCAAAAACCGACCAGCGCCATTCACACAAATCGCTAATTAATTTTTCATTTTTTTTTTGTCTCAAAAACATAGGTTATGACCCCTCTTTGGAACGAGCTTGTTCCATTGAGGGGTCATAACCAATGTTTTATGAGACAAAAAATGAAAAAAAATTAGTTATTCAAGAATTTTGTTTTGCATGTATCGTCTGCTTTTCATGTTAGGTAAAGGGCTAAGGACCTCTGTGAAACCCAATACACTTGGGCATTTCGTATTCTGCTTAAGCCTTTGGTGACCAAATCTTCAGTTACGGTGGAAATAGGAACTATCAGGATCTGAATGGGGCTCTATTGGTTTGGGGAAATAGAGTGAGTGAGAGTGTGTGTGTGGTGTGGGAGCAGGCCTGAAAATAACACATGAATGATCATTTAGATTACGTGGAGGTTACGTCAAGTGTAAAATACACGAACGCAGTACAGTTATGATAAAACAACACAGGATAATTTAATTTCCTAACCCAGCGTGTTTTGCCAGTCAGATATGATAATCTTTTGAAAAACACTCGACTCAGAGGTTGTGCATTGCATCCACATATGACCAGAGTGACATGCTGTTTGCAGCTAAACGGACTTTCCGTGAAAAATAAATAGCAACATCTAACGCGCGATCTCGCTTTGGCGAGATCATGCATTAGCTGTAGCTATTTTTTTTTTTTGGGGGGGGGGGGGGGGCAGAAATTCTGTCAAGTTGTAAACAACATGACTTGCGTAGTAAAAACAGAGAAAGTGGAAAAGCATTACAACACTATTTTTCCAGTAGGTTGCCACCATGTTATATAGCATAGCCTGCCCACAGGTTACGGTGTGAACTCTTCATTTCCAGGCCTGGTGGAGGAAGGTCTATAACTTTCCCGGAAATTACTTGGGGATGTGAGAAATCATGTTAAATTATTTAAAGCCAGGTTTGTATAGCTATGGTTATATCAAATAACTGATAATCTCAACATTTCTTAACCCTTTATCTAAAATGAAAAGCAGACAACACTTGCAAAAATAATTCTTGAATAACTAATTTTTTTCATTTTTTGTCTCAAACACATAAGTTATGACCCCTCGTTGGAACGAGCTCGACGAGCTCGTTCCAACGAGGGGTCATAACCTATGTGTTTGAGACAAAAAATGAAAAAAATAATGAAAATTAATTGGCGATTTTTGAGAATAGCGCTGGCCGGTTTTGGACGTTACGTTGGGGAAAGGGTTAAAGCAGTACAGTTGAGTCCTGTTAATTGTATAGCTACTTTGCCAGTGAAAATTATGCTGTTGATAGAAGTAAAAAATTAACAAGATTTTGATCACTTTACCGTATTTTAGAGATAACCTAAGCATTTAATCTTTTATATCTTTGCCAGAGCTCATGGAGTTATTTCGATGTAATTTATCAGCAAATCATAAGATCTTTTTTACTCAATTAACAGGAGTTTATTCTATAACCTACACGTAATTAATAGGTCAAATTTGTACCGAAGATATGGTAAATGGTTTTATGTTTGGATACTGTATTCAATTAAGAGATATCCAATTAAGTTGGCTCCGCTGTAATAAGACTGACAGCATGTTCTATTTCATACAGTTTCAGGAGCAAATCGCCAAGCACAGAATCATCAAAAACAATCAGAACTTCAAAGTGCATACTTTACAGAGAACAGTTTGATGCCACGACTTGAAGACACTAATAAACATTTTAGTTTGTCACCCTAGGAGATTCGTGGAAAGCCTTGTTCTGGTGTTGCAAATGACAGGAGACCACTATGGACCATACAGGTCTCTTAATTTGTGGACTCAAATGATGCGATTCAAGAACCCCCTGTGTGGATTTTTAAATTGGATAAGGGTGATGGCTGCCCCCATCAAATGTCAAGTTGGAAAATTTGCAGCTTATCAGGAAATATATTTTTATGCCTTCATCTCTGATGGAAGTCATTGTCATTCACCAGCCACTGGTTGAAATGCTCTGTCTACTTCTGTGATCACAGTACACTGCAAAAAATATAGGTTCTCTTTAGAACCAAAACTGGTTCTAATCTTGTCCCTGAGATGGAACCAGTTCTGTTTAAACAGTATTTATTTCAAACAAAATAAATTTACCAAGATTAGCATTCAATTTTAACAGAATATTACATGAACTGAAGTAGATTCAGCAGTAAACTTGAAGCTTATTCAACGCAGTCGCCAAACATTTTGAAACAAAGGGGATGTGAACAGTTGGCATATCGAACCAGTTTTGGTTCTGTATAGAACCAAATCTGGTTCGATATGCCAACTGTTCATATCTCCTTTGTTTTATAATGATTTGAGACAACCTCGTAAAAGCTCTAAACTTACGGCTGAAACCCCCTCAATTTATGTTTAATTCTGTTAATATTTAATGTTAATCTTTACAAATTTATTTGATTGGAAATAAATACTGTTTAAACAGAACTGGTTCCTTCTCAGGGACAAGATTAGAACCAGTTTTGGTTCTAAAGAGAACCTATATTTATTGCAGTGTACTGTAACTGCAGTTGAATCTAAAAGCCCTGTCACTGTACTGTGCAGTATTTCGAAGTAACAGCGCGCTGAGTAAGAGCACTTTTTGTCCCTATCAAACTCACACTGCCCCACTAGAGTAACTCAATTATTGTAGAAAAACAGCGTGCCAAACAATCCTACTACTAATAAATAGAAATTATCAACATCATTCCTAACGTCGACTGGGATATATGTAATGGTGTAAACGGATATTATTAGTTACCCTGTGTCTGATCACGTGGGACGGGTTTTTACCTACCCGAAGCCAGCCGTATCCCATTCGGCCGAAGGGATACGGCTGGCTTCGGGTAGGTAAAAACCCGTACCACGTGATCAGACACGGGGTAACGAATTTATCTATTGACTTTCCGTTTTAGAAGTACAATCTATTTCATGTGTGAACACACACAGCATAAGATCTTGTATCTTCCATTGTTGAGCCATGCAGGTTTCTGTGGAATTTTTGTGCAAAAGAGTTTTTGTGAAAATATGCCGATATGGCTAGTATAAAAAAATTATTGAATTTCTTTTTTGTCTCAAAAACATAGCTTATGAACCCCACATTGGAGGGTACTCGACAAGCTCATTCCAATAAGGGGTCATGAGCTATATTTTGGAGATAAAAAATTAAAATATAATACATGTTCACTGTAAAACTGGAATGACGCATCTTCTACGGGGTATGGACAATTTGTAGATTTCGGAACGAGGTTTCCACTGGGTATAGGAAATTTGTCAGTGGCTGGGCGGACGTATCGTGGGTTTCATTGAATATGGTCTCATACCACGTATCTATATCTATCAACCAATCAAATCAAAAAATTCACTTTAGTCAATAGATAATAAAATTTAACTACATATACAGAATGCAGAGAGTGAAATACTACTTAATTGCAATGCCACATATTCTCCACTCGAAACGTATTTATAATTGTACATAACAGCAGAAAAAACACTTGCAACCTTTCATCACCTGGATCACTGGGTTCAACCCAGTGGTCCACGTGATGAAAGTTTGCGTGTTTTTCTTGTGTTTTGTCCTCATAAATTGTTAATAATTACTAAGTGAAAAATCTACCCCACAGCGATTTACTCGTAATCCTCCCACCACATAATGTAATCTCAATATTTTCTTTTTTTGTTTCATCGGTTTCAGTTCGTGATTTCACTCACTACTGACCTCGCTAATAGCAAATTATATTTTGCATTACACAGCAAAAAAACCCTTGTGTGTATCAGACTACTTAATTCTTCTGCAGTAAGGAGCGCATTAACCAACGAGCATTTTCTGCACTAATTGTGTCAGGACTTCTGGTTTCAAATGTATGTAAGGACACCCTTGCTGAGGCATACACATACCTCCAAGATGATTATAAAATAAGCACTGTTTCGGTGACAGCATTTATTCAAACTACTTTACCAAACTCTAAAATACCACTCTAAAATGCCGGAAACAAAGCAACTTGCAGCCTGAACCTGTCAAAACAAAAAATTTCTCAAAAATTTCTGGAATGGTTCTAAAACTATCTATTTCTAAGTAACTTTTCGTCATTTAATGATTTAGTATTGAATGAAAAATAGTGTTCTTCCAAATTTTCTATATATATTGTGACATGGTTGGGGGGGGTGAAGAAGATAACCAGGCTTGGACCCCCCCCCCCCTCCCTCCCAACTAGCAAAGCTTATATAGACATTCATTAGACTTTAGTAGCCTTTGTTTGGACTTGTTATGGTTGGATTAAGGTGGAAACAAAGCTTATTTGTTTTTTTGCCAAATGGTTGCTATGGTTTTTTCAATGTGCGCGAGGGAAGATATCCAGGTCTGCATTAATAAGAACCATACTGGTACTCAAAATTGGTCATACTTGACCACCAACAGCCTGAATCGAGTATTACAGGGCCATGAGGCTCCATTTGTATAAGCGACCAAGTGTATGACATACTTGACTACCAACAGCCTGAATCGAGTATCACAGGGCCATGAGGTTCCATTTGTATATCCGACCAAGTGTATGACACATGTCTCCGTATATCTAGTCTTTTAACTCCCAGCACTTTGGTAGTGCAACATAATTTTCTCCAATCACTCGGTTTTTCTTTTGTGTAACTATGAATTTAAAAACCAATTATAACTTGTTTGACAGAGCTTACTGAGCTCTGTCAAACAAGGTATATTTGGTTAAATATCAAACTGCAATATTTGCTGCTGAAACCCTTACCATTTTGACAGAGTGCAGAAGGTTAAGAAAGTACACGACTACAAGCAATTGGTATCTTGGACTTCAATCCTGACATAAATGACCAAACTGGAAAAATTATTGGGTTGGTTGGGGGAAGGGGGAACTTGAAGCAAACCCAAATATTTTGTTTTCACATATAGATATGTTTATATTTCTTTGTTTTCTGGTTGTTCTGAGCAAGGGAGATAGTGGTATGTATCAAGTAGCGATAGAACACACATGTTGTCAATGACAAATGGATATTGAATGGCTACAGAGATATAGGCATATAATACAATGTAACTAAAGGAACCAACAAGCAAATTTGCAGATCATGGACAACCAGGTAAACTACCAAGTGATCCATAAACAACAAATTTGCTTAATGCAAGACAACCAAGTATGGGTATGGATGAATGCTCACCAACTGGATAAGAACCCCCCACCCTTGTGTATTAGGCCTGGAGAAAGTGAGATGGCCAGGACTCAGCACCCCCCCCCCCCCCCCCCCCCCGCCCTCACACACACAAACACCTCATAACCAGTCTGCCAGAAATGTTTGTTGTCTACCAGAAATATTGTTATTTGCCCGAAGGCCAACATGACAATTTGAGGAAACCACTATTTTCTTAATGTAAAAATACCCATTTGTTTCATATTACCTTTCTACAAAAGCGTTCGTTATTTATTTGTTTATTCATTTATTGGGGTTTGACAACACTGTTGACAGTCAGGATCACCTTGTTCCGGGCAGATTTTCAGGTGGAGGAAGCCAGTGTACCCGGAAAGAACCGCCGAGCAGCGGCGAGCAACTATCAAGACTCCCCAACGTACTAACACCACACAAGCAGCGTTAGCAATCGTTGAAGACAAGTGCACCATCGATGTGTAGTATGCCTTGGTATACAGCGTCAGCCTGCCCCATGTGGACAATCGAGATTACGTGCCTTGCCCAAGAACACAACGCAGTTACCCCTGGTGCAGGTCAAACTGTGAACCTTTCGGTTTTAAGTCAAATGCCATAACCACCGAGCCATCGCGCTCCCTAAAATGTTCGTTATAAATTGATGACAATCGAATAATGATGTACATGAAAAAGAAATCATGTATTATTATTAATTTTAAGAATTACTGTGGTTAAACAAAAATAATTCTTTAAATTAACAATAATAAACCAAAATTTTAGACCTGTTTCGTTTATTACTTTTTTAACCCCTAGCACTCGGGTAGGGCAACAGAATTTTCATCAATGACTCTGTTCATTTGTTTAACTTTGAATTTAACCAAATGTATCTTGTTTGACAGAGCTCACTGAGCTCTGTCAAACAAGATATATTTGGTTAAATATCAAACTGAATTATGGCAAATATTTGCTTCTGTAAACTTTGCCATTTTGACATCAGAGTGCAGAGTGTAGATGTTTATTGGGTTAGGTACACAATGATGTCACACCAACTCGGGAACACTGTCGGAAAATTTAAGCTCTCGACCCCACCATGTGGGAAATCATGACTTTGGTTCTAGTGAATCATGTGTAATCAAACACGAATATTTGAGAAGTTTCTTCACAGGCATCAAGTTTAGTAATGTGTGTAATTGTGAATATGATATACAGGTTTGTGTACCTTTTTAATTACCTTGCTTCTATCAGCAACAGTTCCTCCGTGGGAACCTCCGAGAAGTGAAGTTGTGTTTGTTTACTGTGGTAAACAAGCTCTCTTTCACTGGTGAAATAGGACCCAGTCACCAATGCATGGGGTGGAAGTCCTCTAAAATGGGCATCATGGTTATAAAACGATTAATCACTAATAAATAAATAAATAAATAAATATATAAATAAATAACAGCTTTTTGTCTGATGTCAAATGACGTGCTTCACAAAATGTGAAGTTCAAGATATACTTGGCAATTACTGGTGGCTAACTACAGGAAAACTAAACTTAAAATGATATACCCCCATCGAATCACCAGCATTTTTTACCTAATGTGAAGATGGTATAAACATTTACCTTACAGAATCCACATGGTGTTTTGGTAATTGGCCACTGCACAAGTGGACATCCATGATACACTTAGCCTATATGCTAGAGCAGTGGAAACACAAGCTAATCTGCAACTCATGAACCACCTGTTGGAAAATTGATGTTTTTTGCCAGCTCAAGCCATTACTGGTTTAGTAACTACGGATATTTACTGATGTTCCTCCGTGTCCTACAAGTGAAGTAGTGCTCGTTTACTGTAAACAAGTTCTGTTTTGATGTTAAAATAGGAAGTGCGGTGGCTTAGTGATTGGGCATAAGACTTCAAACCGAAAGGTCCCTGGTTCGATCCCCGCCAGAGCTGTGTTGTGTCCTTGGGCAAGGCACTTCATCCCGATTGCCCACTTGGGGCATGGTGGCACTGTACTGAGGTGTACTGCACGGCAACGGTGCACTTGTCTTCAACCAATGATAACCCTGCTTGTCTGGTGTTAGTACATTGGGGAGTGTGAAAGTTGCTCGACGAGTGGATTAAGAAGATCGTAATTTTAACCCTCGTCGTGGGGTGGGGTCACGACCAGAGCCGAAAAAACGACTTCCTTTTTACAAATCCAAGCATGTGAGGTATTAATATCAAGGGCTCGATGAATACATTACAAAAATGACGTTTTTCATTTTATGTGGGGGTGGGGGGTCACGCACATCATAAAAATCGAAAGTTTCGAGAAGGTGGTCACGTGACCTATCAAATTGAAGGTATCTACGAGTGGATTAAGAAGATCGTAATTTTAACCCTCATCGTGGGGTGGGGTCACGACCAGAGCCGAAAAACGTCGTTCTTTATACAAAGCCAGGCATGTGAGGTACTGATATGAAGGCTCGATGAATACATTACGAAATTGACATTTTTTAATTTATGTGGGGGTGGGGTCACAACCAGAGACGAAAAACGTCTTCCTTTTTACAAATCCAAGCATGTGAGGTACTGATATGAAGGGCTTGATGAATACATTACAAAAATGACATTTTCCACCATCGCCGTGGGGATGGGGTTAACACCGATCAGAAAATGAAAAGTTTCGAGAAGATAGTCGTGTGACCTATCAAATTAAAGCTATCGACAAGGATATTATGAAAATCATAATCTTTCCCTTCTTATAACGGTGGAGTTGGGACCATCTTGAAATCGAAAGTATTAAGAAAAGGTAGTTATGGAACATATTAAATTGAAAACACAACAAGTTGAATCTGATGCATCATTCATTTTTGATATCTGTGTTAAAAAACGTGAAGTATGTTGTCAATATATGATTGTTATACAAATTAGAGATGCACTCGCTTATTAACAAGTCACGCCTTAAGATGTTTCCTTCAATAATAACCCTATTTACTGAACCATAGATTTGTCAATACAAAAACTATAAGTTGATCTTCTAACGTTTCTACATATTGAGGATAGCCTATTTCACCATTTCCGAAAAAAGTGTCAATTCAAACTATTTTTTTTTTTTAGGAAACAATGCCCACGTCGAGAAGACATTACAAACTGAATCAGTATAATCTTGACTAAATTCAAATAAAAAAAACATTTGTCGCGTGTTATAGAAAAGATTTGTAAACAGTCTAAACGCACGTGTGGAAAAGTTGTTTTGTTTTGTTTTTTACAACAGGTGTTAAAATATTTTAAGATAGGTGGCGTCATATAAATACAGCAACAACAAAAAACAAAACAGTGTTTACAATGTGTCAGCGTATGACTGAATGAAAATGAGAAAAAGCTCTTTTTTCTAACCACTTGATAGCGAAGCATTACACCAGTAGGCGCGATATTTGATGTCATCCAACAGCAGCCAAGACATTAAGCTTTTTACGTCGACATACCACTTGTCCAAAACAATTCTCTTTTAACCCAAAACGGGTGATATACATCTCGGTAACGACTCCCTTTTTTTCTTGATCAGACACAGTTGTTGGTGGAAAGTTGACTGGAGGGTCGTTCAAAACAATTGATCAAATATATCGAACGAAAACGACTCATTTTCTAACTACGATTGTCGCCGTATTCTAACGTCACCACACTAATCATACAATACGATATTGGAACTGCACTACTTCTTGAATATTTACAAATTTGCGATTTGTATTGTCTTCAACACAAATCGTAAATTCCTTCCCGCATCACCATACTTATACTATACCGCATCGAATTTGACATCGTCATCATCCCCTTGCTAGATAAACTTGAACTCTTCATCCGAATGGTGTTGCGAAATGAGCCTTTTGGGGTTAATTGAGCTCGCAAGCTCGATAAGACCTCGAGCTCTTGAGGTTTTATTTTGAGGATTCAGTGGACTCATGTTTATTCAATGAGTCTGATATCGTTTGGTAAGGAAACACAAAATTCCAGAGCTGGTGAGACCTCACAGAACTGCCAGTTATCACAACGTTTATAGTTCGATCTTACGATCTCTGATCGATAAATTTTCCCTAACATTCCATAACAATGGTCGATAATAGAAATTAGTATAGAAAATCGTGTGAATTGTTCTCTGAAAATCGCATTCGCTTGTGCAGTATTTCTGATTTTTTACAGATTCATAACGATAACATGTGTTAGTTTACTTCAGGAAACGTGACAGTGGGTTTGCGGATTCAAACATCACCTCTTTTCCGTGTACTGTATACGATTCGATTTCAGACCTAAAATCCGCAAATGGATCTCCGTGTACGCCTCCATAGGGTTTCAGTGTTAAAATCGTGTACAGACGCGGATGATTTAGAATCAGCAAGATGATGATTTAGAAACGACAAAACGTTTTTTTTGCTCGCAGTTTAACACTGAATCCTATGGGGTACACTCTTGGATACAATCAGTGATGTTTGAATCGGCAATGCCGATTCTAACATCACCCTAAAAACGTTAAAATCGTGTACCTGTTCACGATTTTAACACTAAATCCTATGGAGGTGTACATCGATGTACGTGTACATGTACACGTACATTGTCATCTGTGTTTGAATCGGCCTTTATCCTACAACTGACGGGCTGTCAATGAAAACAAAAATTCATTAAGGGCCCGCCGCCTGCTTCCGGCCATGGTAATAATAGTAATAAGACGATTTTATCGGGCAGTTCGGTTAGTAACAGCCCTCTGGCGTATTAATGGCCCTCGACTTCATATCGGACCTTCAATAAACCCTCAGGCTGTTATTCATTCGAGTCGGGCCGTTAATAAACCGTAACGCATTCCAAACTCATGGTATTTTTATATTGTCATAAGTTCACTGATTCTAACAAAAAACTACTTTCTGTGATAAGGTATATATCGATATTTGCTGACCAACCGTTATTTTGTTTCATCCTTCCTATGGAGATGAGCTTATGATACATTTATAACTGCTACAGCAAACAGCATACCCATATAGGGGGAGGGGGCTGGGCAGTATTGACTCCTCCCCAAATCCCCACCAGCCTGCTAAAAATCCTGAAATCTATTTTACCTGGGGCGTCAAACAATAAAATTACAAAGGAGTGCAAAATGGGAATCAATCTTTTTGCGTCTCGAATCCCACGACCGTCCAAGGCCGCTGACATCCACAATATCCACAAATACCACCCAATGAAGAGATATTCTCGTGATAGTTTTGCTTCCAATTTGATTGATTCGTCATGAACATGTTCTGCTGCATAAACGTTTGGCGAAACAACAAAATGGAGTCGCTGATAACGGACTCCTTTTCCCGGTTCGAATTGGTACAGCTTAGTATTTAGCCACACTGGTAAACAAATTACCTTTCTTCTGCTTGGAGAATCTGACGATGGAGTTGTGTGAAAAGGGTTGCCTGGTAAAAGAGGATATCAGAAAGAAGTGACCTTTTCTCGTATCACCTCCATTTCTAAATTGTTCAGCCCCCTTTCTCTGAAGCAAAAAAGAAACGTTACCAAAGATCAGCCGGTATATTTTTATCCCCGCATTTGAAAAAATGCGGGGATATATTGGTCGTCTTCGTCCGTCCGTCCGTCCGTCCGTACGTACGTACGTACGTACGTACGTCCGTACGTCCGGGAATGGTTTCAGGCGAAAAACTCCCAGGGGTTTCAATTCGAAACATTGAAAGTGTGTTCATGTTCATTCATAGGGTCTGTAGATGTGCATAAAGGTTTTGGATTTTTGATTCAGCCCTCGGGGGCGTAAGTGGCACCACTTTTGTCGTTAGAGGAATGGTTTCCGCCGAAAAACTCCTAGGGGTTTCAATTCGAAACATTGAAAGTGTGTTCATGTTCATTCGTAGGGTCTGTAGATGTGCATAAAGGTTTTGGATTTTTGATTCGGCCCTCGGGGGCGTAAGGGGCACCACTTATGTCGTTAGAGGAATGGTTTCCGGCGAAAAACTTCTAGGGGTTTCAATTCGAAACATTGAAAGTGTGTTCATGTTCATTCATAGGGTATGTAGATGTGCATAAAGGTTTTGGATTTTTGATTCGGCCCTCGGGGGCGCAAGGGGCACCATTTTTGTCGTTAGAGGAATGGTTTCCGGAGAAAAACTCCTAGGGGTTTCAATTCGAAACACTAAAAGTGTGTTCATGTTAATCAATAGGGTTTGTAGATGTGCATAAAGGTTTTGGATTTTTGATTCGGCCCTCGTGGGCGTAAGGGGCATCACTTTTGTCGTTAGAGGAATGGTTTCCGGCGAAAAACTCCTAGGGGTTTCAATTCGAAACATTGAAAGTGTGTTCATGTTCATTCATAGGGTCTGTAGATGTGCATAAAGGTTTTGGATTTTTGATTCGGCCCTCGGGGACATAAGGGGCACCACTTTTGTCATTAGAGGAATGGTTTCCGGCGAAAAACTCCTAGGGGTTCAATTCGAAACACTGAAAGTGTGTTCATGTTCATTAGTAGGGTCTGTAGATGTGCATAAATGTTTTGGATTTTTGATTCGGCCCCGAGGGGCGCAAGGGGCACCATTTTTGTCGTTAGAGGAATGGTTTCCAGACAAAAACTCCTAGGGGTTTCAATTCGAAACACTAAAAGGGTGTTCATGTTAATCAATAGGGTCTGTAGATGTGCATAAAGGTTTTGGATTTTTGATTCGGCCCCAAGGGGTGCAAGGGGCACCACTTTTGTCGTTAGAGGAATGGTTTCCGGCGAAAAACTCCTAGGAGTTTCAATTCGAAACATTGAAAGTGTGTTCATGTTCATTCATAGGGTCTGTAGATGTGCATAAAGGCTTTGGATTTTTGATTTGGCCCCGAGGGGCGCAAGGGGCACCATTTTTGTCGTTAGAGGAATGGTTTCCAGAGAAAAACTCCTAGGGGTTTCAATTCGAAACACTGAAAGTGTGTTCATTTTAATCAATAGGGTCTGTAGATGTGCATAAAGGTTTTGGATTTTTTATTTGGCCCCGATGGGTGCAAGGGCACCATTTTTGTCGTTAGAGGAATGGTTTCCAGAGAAAAACTCCTAGGGGTTTCAATTCAAAACACTAAAAGTGTGTTCATGTTTTGGATTTTTGATTCGGCCCCGACAATAATCACCAATGCGAATGCGGGGATATACTATAGTGTGCTTTGCACACAAATGACACCCCTCTAGTTGTGTATTTTGAACCGAACGGAGTCGATCGATTTGTTAGGTAATTCTTGGATTCTTTATTCACGCTGGTCATCGGTGCGGTGCAGTACCTCGTTTGCGGTTTAAAACAAGACGGAAACTGTTGAAGGTAGGTGTCATAAAATATGGTATAACTGCTATTAACTTGCGTATATCACTAAAACAATTTAATCTGGCGATCTATGGAATGTTATTGCATTCTTGTACATAGTGTCGGTGTGTTTTATGAAGTAATTGAGCTCTGTTATTGAAAATACATTAGCGTTCATCCTCATTCTTCGGAAATTTTCGACAAAATTTGTTTTCTCTTTGAATATCAAGGACATAGAAGGTCAAACCTTCGCCCCATTGTTGCTTCAGACTTTTGTCTTTGAGTTTAGGTCAGCTTCAGCTTTCATAAAAAGTCCTGCATTCGCCTTATTTGGCAGCTTGGACGAGAGGTATTGAACTGTTAGAATACCTGATTTGTGCTGTTGTCCTTTTAATGAGTACCTTCATTTGCGGTGCACAGTACCTCATTTTGCGGTGTCAATCTTTCAAGATTACTAATGAAACATTACCCTGGTCCTTCAGTTTTATATATACAGACGCCTTGAGTTATTTCGACGTGCGTAGTATAAACACCCACACTAATCAATCAAAACTAGTGATCTAATGAGGATTCTGTCAAGCCGAAAGGGTTTGTCAACCGTGCCTGGTGGGAGCTGGGAGAAATAACCCGTGTTTCATTTATTGACTCGTCGTGTGTTGATTGAAAACAGTATTACCTTTGGGGGCTGGATGGACCGTTGAATGGACCAAGTTTAGTACTCTTTTTATAATAGTACATAGATACAGACAACATTGTGTGCTGCGAAATAATTTTAGTTTATGCAACCAAATTAATGAAAGGTCCGAGGACTTTGAAACAGTTGTGACGTATTGAGTTGATGAGAGTGGTTTATGCGCAGGATGTATTTTACACCTTTTATATAAGGTGCTATATATAAGTAATGGAAGTAGTGGAAATCGGTTTACTCCAAGTCTGATATTCCGTTAATATATGAATGACATATACACAAATAATAAACGAAAATAAAGGTTATGATGCATAGAACACGAAAAATATCTTCGTCCAACACTCAACAATGATACCAGGCATCGGTGATTTCTGGAAGTCTGCGATTCTATTCGTACGAGAACTGACCATCAAATAACATTGCGTGAGAACAACTCATGAGAACAACTCGTGGCCAATATGCTTAAAATATTCAAGAACGAATCTGGGAAATCGAAATACTTCAAAACGCAGCGACAGAGCTGCTTTAAGATGAATGTCAAACCATTTCGTTTGTTTACATTCATCACAATGTGGAGGTTCAGGTCAACGGGACCAAAATACACCGATAAACAATTTTCAAAATGAAATAATGGGACTGATCGTCCTCGCACTACCTACTGTCATGATGTGGAGATTGCACAGTTACCACATATAAAATACTTCCGTTACCCATGGACAAGGTCTTCAAGAAAATGCAGGCTGCGTTGGCATTTTTGCAGACTAAGTTCTGTCGCTGCATTGTGAGGTGGTTTGATTGCCTAGCGTTGTTCGTGGGCGTATGAAGCATATGTAGCCCCGAGATGTTCTCGGGAAATATTGTTTGGTTGACAGTTTTCATACGAATACGATCGCAGACTTCCATGAACCACAGGTGCCTACAATTAGCACTTGTGGGGTAAACGAATCAGTTTCCCGTGTTCTATCCACCATAACCTCCATTTTGATGTATATTTTTAATACAAATTTATATTTTGTAATTTATATATGGAATATCAGGCCTCGCAAATTCGGAGTAACCTGATTTCCATAACTTATATCGCACCGAAAATAAATCCACGCAAAACCGTCGAGATGGGGGCGGTGCAGTAACACTGGAGTCCGCCGTTATGGGGGCCCGCCGATTTTCCATAATTGCTTTAGAACAGGATTCCATTACGGTCTTACCTGTGAGGACAGCGAAATGAGAAAAAATCGGCGGGTCTCCTATAATGCCGGGGCCGGTTTCCAAAACTAACACTATGTATGTGCATTTACAAAACCGAAATGTTTTGCTTGCGCACTAAGTTTCAAACTTTCACTTTCAGAAGCCTTTCCTAGAATTTTAGTCGAACTTCGACTAAGATTCTAGGAAAGGCTTCGACAGTAACGCGTCCACCAGGTTATTCTCTCTGTTCCCTCATTACAACACCATTGCCGATTTTGGACTAACAAGGGTCAAAATGCTGTTTTTGATGCAAAGTGATAATTTTTTTAATTGTTAAGGATCAAGTCGAATTATTACGGAAGCGTATTAGGGACATGATAAAAAATAATTCTCAGACCCAGAAAGTCGAAATTTCGACTTTTTATCTCGAAATTTCGACATAAAATCTCGAAATTTCGACTTTTTATCTCGAAATTTCGACATAAAATCTCGAAATTTCGACTTTTTATCTCGAAATTTCGACTTAAAATCTCGAAATTTCGACTTTTTATCTCGAAATTTCGACATAAAATCTCGAAATTTCGACTTTTTATCTCGAAATTTCAACTTTTTATTGTACACTTGGTAGCCTTATCAGCTGCAACGGTGTTGCGTATTTACTGTTTATGCACACAAAGACGCTTCACTTTACTTTTGTGGAATGTGTTCCATTTTGATCTTCATCTATTATGGGTGTCTGTGTGTCGGGATTCGAAATGGGTAAATGCTAGGTGGGGTGGAAGTTGAATTAGATGTGGAAGGCCATTATTTCCACGATCTTCTATTTTCTGCTGTAATTTTGGGGCACTGCACTGGGTGAAAGTCGCATATCTTCGTAAGGGTGAACCACTCCAGTGGTCACATTTACCGGCAGCACTTTTCGAGTAGTGTGTGTGGGGAGAGGGAGGAGGCAACTTTCGCAGCATTGCTCATTGGCGGATGAAAGAAACGTGCGTGCACTGATATCTTTTGGGTGTATCGCTCTATTTGTGGTTTATTATGGCGGGATGGGGAAGGCATCCGAAGTTGTGGGACGTCTTCACGGAGCCTCATGTTTCTTATAGATTCACTCTTTGGACTTTTATTGCAACGTGATTTACGGTACTTGTCAATAACGTGTGTTGTTTGGTATTTTATTAGAATGTTTATTAGACGGAAATAGCTGTGTGTGCGTGGGAGGGGGGGGGGGGTTGATTGGTAAATTTCGTGGAACAGCATTTGTCAAGCTGCATCCTTTGTAAATATGGTTTGGAATAGAGCGTCAGTTTATTTTATCATCAACTTCAGGATGCTGGGAGAGGTTGCACTAAATTCTTATTTACCGTTGGACAAAATTGGGCATTTGTATGGGTGAGGTCTGTTGTACTCGTTCGGAAAACAATATTCCACTTGCAGTGGTCGTCAATGAATGAAAAGGAGGCCTATCTGGCAGAAATGGCAAGGTTCGGGTGTTAGGAGGGGTATTATTCGTGTCCGGTCGGTAGGGCGAGAGTTTGTTAGAGGTCAGAAGCCAGTGTATTGTCGTGCAATCTAATGCATTGGAAAATTATTTTATTCGTCTTGGGGATAACATTGTGGTGGTGGCGATAGGGGGGAGGGGGGTCACTTGTATTCAAAACTGGATATGACAGGTATAGGGTAGGTATAGCCAGATAACTGAGATAACTGTTGGTTATTTCAGCAGAGTTTCGGACACTATGACTGACAGAGCTGCGTACTGACCATCACTTGTGTTGGTGGCACTAATACTATTCCATAGTTTATTTACACTGGTGCCCAACGTTTTAATGAAACAAACGCTAGAATGGTATGCCCCAGGCCTCAAGCTAAAAAGGGTGAATAGAGGTGGTGCGTCCCCTGACCCTGTCCGTGTCGAAAGTTGTCTGCCGGAAAAAATTATTGGCCGCTCGCACGACAACGATGCCACAATTTCCATTGTGCAAAACTATCTGTAGGTTTCATATATTCTTTATATGTAAACGCTTGTTCGTTTATTACTATTATTTTAAAGAATTACTTTTGTGAAACGAAAGTATTTCTTGAAAATATTAATAATAATAAACGAATGTTTGGGGTTTGGGGCCCGTTTCGTTAATTATTGGTTTACAAAAAAGTAGTATAGCAGGAGGTTTTCTACCCTCATTACCCGGAATTTGCCGGTGCAGCTAGTGTTAAATTCCCATAGGAACCGGAGCCATTGCCGGTGTAACTTTTGCCGGTGTAAAACTTCGGCCCTATCCATTTAGATCCGGCAAGCAGTGTACGTTCAGCAGAAATAGTATACTATGGTATGTATAGTGATATATGTACACCCAGGGCTATGGGTATATATTATGGTTATGTGATGAAAAATGGAAGGGGAAGGTGAGTTTTCTTGAAAGTTTTTCTCCGCGAAACGGTTGACGTTGCTCTTGACGTCGTGACGTCATGATGCGCACGCGACGTCATAGAGATGTTGACCACTGTCGTTGTCCACAGTCTGACATAACGTTATTCGGATCAGGGTATGGCGGACTTCTCATATGGGGTGGCGGTGATATGGTAGTAGCGGTATATATCCATGTAGGTCCCCTATTAGCCCTTGAGCCTTCATATTATCCTATGTCAGCTATAGCTAGGTCAAGCAGTATTGTGGGGATGGGGTCATGTATGGTCGGCCAGTGCGATATTGCGAGATAGTTCTTGATGGTTTAGATTGGCAGTATAGGATGAATGGTCTGTTGGCCTATTACCCCCCTTAATACTATTAACCTCCCGAATCCTTTGTATTACCTTATGGCTGGTATTGGTAGTTCGTAATGCTAGGTGAGGCAGTATTATAATCGTTTATTTAGAACTGGGGCATAGGATGCTTTGTATATACCGCTGTAGGTACCCTGTTAGTCCTCGGTATTATTAACCAACCGATTGCTTTGAATTATTCTATGACTGGTATAGGTAGTACGTTATGGCAGGTCAAGTGGTATTGTGGAGTGGGGGTGGGGGGTAATGCCTGGCAGTATAGGACGGCAGTATAGTATGGACGATATATACCTCTGTGACCCTCATGACCTCATACGACAAAAAAGGGATTCCATAACCACATATGTTTTCCAAAAAGGGATTCCATGGGACATGAATTCCCTTTTTCTGAAATGAGGCCATGAGGGTCAGGAAAAAATCCCTCATTTGGGGATTTTCTCATGGCCCTTATGGCCTCATTTTAGAAAAAAGGGATTCCATGGGACAAGTCGTGATGAGAATCGGATAGGACTTCGTTGTAATAGGGGAGATAATTCTGCATAGAGATTACGGGGATGAAGCAATTTGTTTGGTTAGTTAGCTCCAGTAAAGTGAACTGATTGGTTGAGCTCGATAGACGAAACAAGAACAAGAGCACTCGGAATAGGGTAGGAACTACTGGGCATTCGATAGGTTAATACTATCAACGGTTAAGATGGGACCTACAGGGGAATACACCAACCATACTCTGCTGTCGTTCTGTATTACCAGGCATTAATTAACCCCATCCCAGAATACCGCTTGATAATATGAAGCACCTGGTGGATCAGTTGTACCAAGGGCCAACAAGAGACATACAGGGTATGTACAGCCTATGCTATACTACCGTTCTAAACTACCAAGCATTACCCCCACTCCCACAATATCACTAGACCTACCATAACGTACTACTTATACCAGCCATATAAGAAAACGAAGCAATCGGTTGGTTAATAGTACCAAGCACTAACAGGTTGCCTATAGGGGTATATACCTCCCGTGCTATACGACCGTTCTAAACTACCAGGCATTACCCTTACCCCCCACAATACTCCTATGCCTAGTATTGCATACTACCTATACCAGTTATGGGATAACATGAAGCATTAGGTGGATTAATAGTATTAAGGGCTAACATGGGACCTGTAGGGGTACAAAGCGTACATCGTATACTACCACACTAAACTACCATGCATTACACCCCCCCCCCCCCCCCCCCCCACACACACACACAATAACGTCTGGTCTTACATACTACCTAGACCAGTCACATAAAGTATTAGGTCGATTAGTAGTACCAATGGCTTTCGTGGGACCACAGAGGTATATATCGTCCATACTATAAAGCCGTCCTATACTGCCAGGCATTACCACAACCCCACCCACCCCCACTCCACAATACCACTTGACCTTCCATAACGTACTACCTATACCAGTCATAGAATAATACAACGCAATCGGTTGGTTAATAATACCCAGGACTAACAGGGGAACCACAGCGGTATATACAATGCATCCTATGCCCCAGTTCTAAACAAACAATTATAATACTGCCTGACCTAGCATTACAAACTACCAATACCAGCCATAAGATAATACAAAGGATTCGGTAGGTTAATAGTACTAAGGGGGGGGGGGGGGGGGGGGGGGGGGTAATAGGCCAACATACCATTCATCCTATACTGCCAGTCTAAACTTCCAAGGACTATCTCGCAATACCGCACTACCATACATGACCCCCATCCCCACAATACTGCTTGACCTAGCTATAGCTGACATAGAATAATATGAAGGATCAAGTGCTAATAGGGGATCTACATGGATATATACCGCTACTGCCATATCACCGCCACCCCATACGAGAAGTCCGCCATACCCCTGACCAAAATAACATTATGTCAGATTGTATAGTGGACAACAGCAGTGGTCAACATCTCTATTACTGTCTGTTAGAAGTGTCGTTAAATCCCAGTTTTTTTTGGAGGGGGGGGGGGGGCGTATTTGTTGTTTATCCACACAATGACGCTTCACTTGGGTGGCATGTGTCTCGTTTTGATTCTCTTTATTATTTTTTCTTCTGTAATATTTCGGTAGTGTACTGAGTAAAAAGTAGCACCTCTTCGTAAAGAGAAAATACCCCATTGATATTTACTGGGTAGCATATCTTCGTAAGGGTAGACTACTCCTGTGATTCACCGTAGGTAACCCGGGACGTGAAGTAGTGCTTATTGCTCGATTACTGTTGTAAACAAGCTACGTTTTACTGTTAAAATATAGGAGCCATTCGTCAATGCTGCGATGGAAGTTCTCTAAAATGGGTATAAACTATTGACTAAACTTGACTTTATCTCCATGTTGCGGTCACGATTACCCATTGTGCAGAAATATGTGACCTTAAACACCAATAAATAAATACTCCAGTGATATTTACTGGGCAGCACTTTCTGGGATTGGGGTGGGGGGGATAGGGCTGATACAGCATTACTTATCAGAGGGTGGGAGACGCATGTGTGCATTAATATTATTTGAATGTATCGCCCTTTTGTGATGTATAATGCCGGGATGGGGAAGATATCCAGGGGCATATCATGTGGTAGTGTTCAGTGAACCTCTGTGGTCTATAATGGCGCGATAGGGAAGATTTCCAAGGGCATGTGGGAAGTCTTCAATGAACCTCAAGTATTGGATTTTATTGAAAAGTGAGATAACGGAACTCTGAAGGGCCGGAGGTGGGGTGGGCAGCATTCCTGTCTTGTCGGTTAGGTGGGAATTTGTTAGAACTCAGAACCTGGTGTATCGGAATCTATCGCACACTGCTACTGAACAAAGGACCACGTGCATACCTAGCGAGATGAAATCTCGAAATTTCGAGATAAAAAGTCGAAATTTCGAGATAAAAAGTCGAAATTTCGACTTTCTGGGTGTGAATTTTTTTTTTCCATGTCTCTAATACGCTTCCGTAAATTATTGATGATAATCGCCAGAGGCCATTCTGTACATGTAGGGTGAATTACTACCAAATCGTGGGAAAGTGGAGTTTCCACCCGACAAAAGCGTTTTGTTACAGGTGACCTCATTTCGCATTATTTGTGATTTGTAGGGCTGATTGAATAAATAAATAAATAAATGAATTCCAATTGCCCTTTATTCCAAAACATTTTCTCTGAAATTTACTTTGAATATGTATGTTCAATTAAAACTTTAACCATCCAGAATTCACAATTTTGAGATGGCATCCTGTAAATATCTGTGTTCGCGCAAATAACATTTTTCATTCTTAATCGTTGCTGTTTACAATTCATAGAAAAGCTCTCTGATAGAGTTTCTCGGTATTTTGTAAGTTACGATGATTATGTGATAAAACGTACCACAATTTGAAAAATGTCTCTGTTTTGTAGGTGATCAATTATTAAAGGGCTTTTTCTAAAAAAAAAAAACAAGACTAGTACCAGTCTGAAACTGCGTCGCTGCATGCAATTTTTCAATGGGTGTAGTAGTACAATTTCAAATTTTCGGCAAACAGGAACCGCCTGTGCGGCATATACCGAGAAGGCTTTCCGCTTCAAGACATCCTCTTTTCAATATCTCTTGTCATATGATTGTGCCTCTAATTTTATGCACGGTCCTGCTGATCCTAGCCGGAGACATCGAATCGAACCCAGGCCCAGATAATGGAACTGGCAAACCTCCTCATTTGTTGACTATTTTCCACCAAAATATCCGTAGTATTAGATACAAACGTTCAGAGATTTCTGAAGTAATACAAGAATTCAATATCATATGTTTATACAGAGACACATTTGGATGGGAATTTCTGTTCTAGTAATATCCGTATTCCGGGTTTCTCAGATCCTGTTAGAAAGGATAGGGACCATAGTGGAGGTGGAATCGCCGTCTACTTCGATCAAGGTTTATCGTACATCCGTAGACAGGACCTGGAATTTCATGGCTCTATAATGTGTTTTGAAGTAATTCCAAGTTAAAAACGTTTCTTCTGGGGGTCTCGTACAGATCAGAACAGTACGCGCCTTCGAATTATTGGGACCTCCTAGACATTTTCACGGAAAAAGCACTAGACATCAACCAGACCCTAATTCTCATCGGGGATTTTAATTCGGACCTTCTTCAGACCACAGGAAAATTATATGAAATTATAATTCATTATAATCTAAAAAATTATATAGATAAACCCACACGAGTTACTGCTAGTAGCAGCACTCTCCTTGATCCAATATTGGCCAGTGATCAAATTGACATAATGGAATGTGATACCCTCGATCTTGAGGTTTCCGATCACCTCGCAGTCTACTACTGCATTACATTTGATTATCCGTTAAATACACCCTATACTAGAGTTGTTAGGAATTATAAAAATGCAGATTTCGATCTTGCGAATGATCTTATTACCCAGGTGAATTGGGGTGATTTAATTCCAAATACTCAAGACATCAATGTTGCCACTGAAAATTTTACTCACACATTCTTGTATATAATAGACAGATGTATCCCAAAATCTACAGTTATTATCCGCCGAAAGATAAGCACTGGTTTTCATCAGAATTTCGATGTAAAATACGTCAGCGAGACAGATGTAGGAAAAAGGCCACGAGGTCCTTGTTACAGGAAGATTGGAATAAATACAAATCAATACGAAATTCAGTAAATAATATGAAAAAATATGCCAAACGCCAGTATGAATCCAGCCTTGAAAATTTATTATTGACTGAAACATCCTCAAAGAATTTCTGGCACGTTATTAAGGAATTGCTCAATAGGAGAAAATCATCCTGGATTCCACCGCTATACAAATGTGATAAAGCACGTCCAGTAATGTAGCGATAACAGACGAAGAAAAGGCAAACTTATTAAACGATACCTTTATAAAGAACGGAGATACTGAAGACACGGATCACAAACTTCTAAAATTCGCTGCTCAATGTAGTCTCAAATTGAATGAAATTGCCTTCGACGTCGAAGACATTATCTTGGCTATTAACTCTTTGAAAGCTAACAAAGCACACGGCCACGATAACATCAGCGTGAGAATGTTAAAAGGTACAGTGTTAAGTATCTCCGCTCCCCTGTATTTACTATTCCAGCTTTCATTCAGTTCCTGCAAGTTCTCTGATAGTTGGAAGAAAGCAACTGTTATACCTGTGTATAAAAAGGATGACCCAGCAGATAAATGTAACTATAGACCGATTTCACTCTTGCCATGTCTTGGTAAAGTATTGGAAAAAGTTGCCCTAAAATATATATTTTCTTACTTCCAAGAAAATAATCTCCTATATCAATATCAGTCTGATTTCATTCCTGACCATAACACAACATATCATCTAATAGAATTTTATCATTCTCTGTGCGATTCCCTGGATAACAGACTTCAGACCTGTTCGATATTTTGCGATATTTCGAAAGCATTTGAAAGAGTTTGGCATCAGGGACTGATCTTTAAACTTAAAGAATATGGGGTGGTCGAAAAAAACGATCTTGTGGATTGAAAACTACCTACAAGGTCGTCAACAAAGAGTGTTGATTAACAATGCTTTCTCTCAGTACAAAACAGTAATAGCGGGTGTCCCACAAGGATCAGTGTTGGGCCCATTTCTCTTCTTAGTCTACATCAATGACCTGGCCAATGTCCTCGGTTCATTAGCGCGGAAGTATGCTGATGATACACGCCTGACCTCCTGTAGAAATGAAATAGAAACTCTGGTAAATACTATGAACCACGACATGGAGAAAATAAATATATGGGCCAAACAATGGCTAGTCTCATTTAACCCCCATAAAACGAAGGTAATATTCTTCTGGTACACACCAAATCCTGACCTTCCATATATTACTTTTAATAATACTAGTATTCGCACATGTAACTCTCACAGACATTTAGGAATATTTATCCAAAGCAATTTAAAATGGGATGTTCAAATTAACGAAATTTGTAAAAAAGTTGCACCCAGATTATCACAGTTGAGGAAACTTAAATTAAAACTTTCTCGTAAAACCTTGGAAAAGTTGTACCTATCATACATATTACCTCTTATGGACTATGGGGATGTTGTTTGGGACTGTGCGCCTAATTACCTTCTCAAACAACTCGATAGATTACACGTGGAAGCAGGACGCATTGTCACAGGTCCGACAAGATCAACCTCTACAGGGAATATTCTTTTGGAGTTAGGCTGGTGTAGTCTAGCACAGCGTCGTGAAATACACAAACACTGCACAATGTATAAAATAGTAAATCAAAAAGGCCCTGATTATTTAGTTAACTTATTACCTCCGCGTGTTGGGGACCGAGGAACCTACAGCCTACGCAACGCAGATCATTTTACCATGTATCAATCCCGAACCGAACATTTTAAAAGATCCGTCTTGCCATCCATGGTAGTGGCTTGGAACAATTTACCTCAATATGTGTCATCAGCTGAAACTGTAAATGAGTTTGAAACTAAAATTAAGCTATTAAAATTAAATCCTGTCGTGAAACCTCCGCTCTATTTTTCTCCTCCGGAACAAGGAAACTGCTCATTCTACATTGTAGGTTAAAGAATGGTTGTAGCGAACTGAACGGTGATAAATATGCAAATTATATACCTGATACGTCCAGGTGTAGTTGTGGACACGTACTTGAAAACAGTTTTCATTACTTCTTCGAATGTCCAGCGTGAAATCCTCTTTAGACGACTTTCTAATTTTAACATTACCTCCACAGACGATGTTCTTTTCGGAAAACCTAATTTATCACAAAATGGAAACAATCTGATTTTGATGTTAGTACAGTCCTTTATTTCAGGTAGCAATCGTTTTAGTTAGCTCTCAACGATACCCCTTTTTTGGTGTGCCTTCTCTCCAACATCAAATTAAGGCTCGGTGATGACTTGCGATGGCCGCATCCGTACGATAAGGACACAACACTCCACTATCCTCTGCTTTCTTTTGCTTTATACCATCTTATCCCATACCTGCATGTCGTGTCTTTCACTTCTCTCCAGCTACTATGAATTGGTTTGAAGCATGTTTATTGTATTGTAGATATAAAATGGGTTTTTTTGTTTGTTTTTTTTTTGGGGGGGGGGGGGTTGTTTGGTTTGTTCTCGTATATTTTTGTTAGCTGCCATTGAATGTTTTAGGAGAAGAACTTATATAAGTTTAATAACTTGTGTTCCAATCCTTTTGTCAGTTTTCTGTCTAATGACACTAAAATATGTTTAAACTAAACTGTGCGGCAGATCTGGAAATTGCTGTCACGGTACAGCTCAAAATATCAAGCGCCAGACCAAATATAAAATCAATCCCTTTCATACAAGCCAAGAAAACTTCAACTGCAGTTTTTATATTCAGTGGGTCCAGTAAAATTTCAAATAATTGGCAAGCAGGAAGTGGCTACACGGAAGATCTGAAAACTGCTTACACGATACAACGAAACATTACCAAGCCCCAGGCCAAATACAAAATCATTGCCCTGTTACCAGCCAAGAAAACTTTGACTAGAAATTTCAACCCAAAGTATTTCGGACTGACTGACAGATTTGAGCACTTAATTGACCTACTTGCCACTGGAGATGCACGCGAAAAACAACAACTTGCGGTCTGGATAATCAACAAATGTGAATTGGCCCAATACATGATACTTATTTTCGGAGCTTCAAAGACAATACAAGTCAGTAGGTAATAAATGCCGATTCAAGGACACGTTGTACATGTACCGTACACGTACACGTACACGGACGTTTACCATCGTAGGATTCGGTGTTAAATCGCACGCTTGTTCACAAAAATGTCGGGTGTCCCAGAATCGGCCATTATTTTGAGACTCCTAGATCGCACTTTTAACGTTCAAATACCCGTTGGCGAACGTGTCGAATGTACAAGTTTTTCAAAAAAGTGAAAAATGCATGAAATTGTACATTTTTCACTTTTTTTTTTTACATAAAAATTTTTGTCGACGTCCCCATCGCGGATCAGACCTTCGATCCATCGTTGGTGAACGCGATAAAAACGCTTTGCCGATTCTAAGACAGCATCAAAAAAGGTGGTTTGCCGATTCTGGGACAGTGTCCCAGAATCGGCAAACGGCTTTTGAGGCGGGTTTTTTTTCCAAACTTAACAGACTACTATTGGGCGCTCCCATTTCTGACGTAAGTGGGGGGAATACCCGGATTTTTCCAAACTTAACTGACTACTATTGGACGCTCCCATTTCTGACGTAAGTGGGGGGAATACCCATAGTGGATTTTCCAAACTTAACAGACTACTATTGGACGCTCCCATTTTTGACATAAGTGGGGGGAATACCCATAGTGGGATTTTCCAAAACTTAACAGAAAAAACTAAGTTTTTTGAAAATCCGGTTTTCGTTCAAAAGAGTCGACTATAAAACATGAGTGTCAGTTTTTGTTATGTAAACGAAAAAAAAAATTGAGTTTAGAAATTAGAAAAAAAAATTGAGTTTAGAAAATTAGAAAAAAAATGAGAGGTAAAAAACTGACACTCATGTTTTTGTTCTGGTGTGAATGAAGGTTTTCGTTCAAAAGAGTCGACTATAAAACATGAGTGTCAGTTTTTGTTCTGGTGTGAATGAAGGTTTTCGTTCAAAAGAGTCGACTATAAAACATGAGTGTCAGTTTTTGTTCTGGTGTGAATGAAGGTTTTCATTCAAAAGAGTCGACTATAAAACATGAGTGTCAGTTTTTGTTCTGGTGTGAATGAAGGTTTTTGTTCAAAAGAGTCGACAAAAAAATATAATCTGTAAAAAATAGACATTCATGTTTTGTTTCAATGTAAACGAAAAAAAAAATTGAGTTTAGAAAAATTAGAAAAAATCGAAGGTAAAAAATCGATTGTTTACATTTTGTCACTGCGAATTTTGTGAAATAAATTTTAATAAAACACTTTATAGAATGTTTCATTCAAATAAAAATAGTTCGTAGAATTGACACTCATGTTTTGTTGTGGTGTGAATGAAGGTTTTCGTTTAATGGATCATTTTAATAATAGATAATAAAACGCATTTTTCCACTCAATTAGGTTTGAGTGGTAAATTTTTAATATATTTGTGATAATGTACGGAGATGTGAATGAATCCTTTTAACAGACGTAATTATTCTCAAACGCGTTAAATCAGAAAACCAGTTTCTTATGTACTAAAACTTTTCAAACTTTTTCAAAGTTCTCTCAGTTTGACACTGAGTGAATGATTTGAGATGTGAATGAAATCCTTTTAACAGACGTAATTATTCTCAAACGCGTTAAATCAGAAACTGGTTTCTTATGCGCTAAAACTTTTCAAACTTTTCAAGTTTTCCCAGTTCGACACTGAGTGAATAATTGGTGATGCGATTTTTAACGCGTTCGGAGGCAAAACGCATTTATATGGGTTTTATCGTGTAAAATGTTTTTTCTCAACTGGTTTTTTAGTTATTATATTAAAGACAGAAGATTTTATTTACTTAAAACATAAAAAATAATTATACATTTAATTTTGTAAATAATAAAATAACTCACATTAGCATACTCAAGGGAATATTAATAATTTAAAAACGAAAAGTGTTTTTTACAGATGGATGCCAAACGTCGAGGTCAGCTTTTAAGCGAATATAAACGTGCCAAGAAGAGCATTCAATTGGCTGACAGAAGCAGACGTCTTGGAGAGATTGAACTCAGATGCGAAGCCACAAAAATATTTAAACCCGTGACGGAGGTTCAAGAGCGAAGCAAGAAGGAGATCGTTGACGAATTGAGACCCATAAAAGAGGGCTCTTTGAGAATGGGTTTGTTGTCCGGTAGTTTTACGAAACAGTTTTCCTTTCAATCTACACCGGATTACGTTCCCATGAGAATCGAAACCGAGCTGAGCGAAAGTGATGATACAGCTTCAACTATCACCACTGATAGCGTCACGTCGTCCGAGGATGGTGGTAAGAGAGATCTGTTGTATGGAATTTATAAGAATTCTGACAGTAGAACTTTTGTGGGCGACACAGAAGTGCGAGCGGATGATGATAATTTAATTGTCGGTTCGAATAGGTACGAATGAACTCCTGGACTGCGCAAATTGCTCCTTTTCGACAAGCCTGGAGATTACACGGAACAGGATTTCGACAATTACGGCAACATTCTGGTTCAGACCCACGCCATGAAGAGAAATAACGATGCCGGAGAAACGAGACCTAAAGCCAATAGAGGTTACAAGTGGACGAAGGTGGTGAAACCCATATGGGATATGAATAAGAAGTTCGACGAGTCGAGAACCGGGAAAGGAGTGAGAACCACTTTTCTTCCGAGCGATTCTGATGCTCTGTCTCAGAGATTGAGTTTGTTGATGGCAAGCAGACGTGCTGGTAACACAGGGTTAGATAATCAGATAGTTACTATATCTGACGAATTGTTAAGACAGAAAGTTTTGAATAAAAACCATTATAAAAGGCTGATGAACAAATTGAAGGATTGATGTATATAATAAGTAGAGAGAAACAAACAAACAAACAAACAAAATATATAAAATAAAAAACAGTAAATTTTACACTAGAATAATAAAAGTATTTAAACAACAAACGATTTACCAGTGAAAAACAAAATATATATTATAAAATAAAAAAAATATGTTGGTGATAAAGAACAGGGGATACGTCAGAACTTACGTTCAAGGCGGTTCTCGCATCGTCGATTCTATAATGCGAGCGTTCACGAGTGATGTGGGTAGAAAACTCGCATCGACCGCGTTTGAGGTCAGTAAGAAGATGGCTTTGGATGCTGGTAAGAAAGCCGCTTCCAAAGCCAGTGGTAGGATAGCTTCTGTGGCTGGCAAGAGGGCAGCTGACGCATTGATCGACAAGTTGATCATTCCGCCGGTGAAGCGAGCTGTGTTAGAGCGAACGCCGAAAAGTTGGAAAGATTTTAAGGATGCTGTGGTACCCATACAAGATTTAGCCAAAATGACGAGTGGATCTGGATTGAAGAGAACTCACGATGGTGTAATATAAATAAATAATAATATTAAAAACTGAGTTTGAAAAACATAAAAAATTGTGTTTGAAAAAATAACAAACAAAAAAATAAAACAAAGATGAACATTAAAGATATGTCTTGGAACGACGCCACGACCAAGAGGTTGAATAACGAGTTCTTTCCCAAAAGCATAAGAGGCTTGATAGAGGGAAAATCGAATTGTGGAAAGACCAATCTGTTGATGAATCTGTTGTCCCGATTGGTTGGATTACGACAGATTGTTTGTGTTTGGCAAGAGCTTGTTTCAACCCGAATACAGATTGCTTCAAGAGTGCATGGATGGTAGATTGCCCAAGGATTTCATAGCCAGAATCTTTGACAGTAGGGAGGAATTCGACAAAAGTGAAGCTCCTATTTCGACTATTTTGGACGGTGTGGCGATGGAATTGATGAAGAGAAATGCATCTTCAAAAGTTGAGTGTCGATTTTATGAGAACGCTAGCGACATTCTGGATCCTAGAGAATTGAAATCAGAAGATAAGAATCTCATAATTTTCGACGATCTGCTTTTGGAGAGACAGAATCAATGCGAATCGTATTACGTTAGGGGTCGACACAGCAACGTGGACTGTTTCTACCTGTCGCAGAATTATTTTCGATTGCCCAGACAGACGATAAGGGAGAACGCTAATTTTCTATGTCTCTTTCGCCAAGATCTCAAGAATCTCAATCACATCTATGGCGATCACGTCGCAAACGACATGAGCGTGGCGGAATTCAGGAGATTCTGCAAGAGGGTTTGGGATGGAGGACTTTACAATTTCGATGTGATCGATTTGACTAGCGAATTTAATCGCAGAAAATATCGGTGCAGATTCGACAAATTTTATGTTTCTGATGATAATAAGATAGAGCGGGAAAATAAAAAAAATTAGAAAATAATAAATCTTCAAATAATTAGTTTTGAAAAAATAAAAATAAAATTAAATATAATGTTCGAACAAGGAGAATTGTTAGAACGGATAGCTGAGAATATGGCTGCAAAACAATCCATTCAAATCGTGGTGAGTGGCGATTCGACTCGATTCACTACGAAATTCGAACCTTCCATCGAACTGAATAGAGAGAAAAGATACGAGATGGCGTTGGTGAATCTGGAGACGTATTATTCCTTTCCCAACGTCACCGAGGAAGTTACGACATAGACGATTTGAACAGTTACATTCAGACGCGATTGAAGACGGATGGAAAGGGAAGCAACAAGATCAGACTCGCTCCCAATCCTAATACCTTACAGACGATGTTGGATTTGGAAGATAATTTTCGAGTGGATTTCAATATGGATGATTCTATAGGCAAGATGTTGGGATTCGATTGAAAGATGTATCGAGACCACGCGGCATCTGAAAATACAGTTGACATTCTCGCAGTCAATAGCATTCTGGTGAACGTGGATGTGATTGCTGGAAGCTACGTGAATGGTAGCGCTCAACCGATGATCTATTCCTTCTTTCCAAACTTGTCGCCAGGTTATAAGATCGTGGAGCGACCTCGAAATTTAGTTTATCTACCAGTGATTTTAGACATGTTGTATAGTCTCAAAACCACGTTGACGGATCAAAATGGTGAACTGTTAGATCTTCGCGGAGAGAGGGTGACAATACGATTTCACATAAGAGAAATATAAAAGCAAAAAAAAATATTGTGTATATATATAAAAAAATAAATAAAACGCAATATTAATTTTACAAAAATTATTTAATATATATAATTATCATTAAAACAAAAAAAACAATTGAAGAAAATATATTTTAAAAAAAAAGAATTATGACACAATACGTGGTTAAAAACGTGAACATATCCCCAGGACAGAGTGGCGGTCAGGATTCGATCACCTGGACTAGAAGTCAAATCAAAAGGATGGAGAAAGCGATTCGTGATGGAAGAGGGTTGACGGTGAGATTGAGTCCCGCTCAATTGAGATACAATTTGAGAATGAAAGGTGGTTTCCTACCGCTATTGGCAGGAGTCACTGCAAAAGCATTACCCTTCACAGCAAAAGCACTACCCTTTCTCGGAAAGACTCTCGGTGTGGGAGCTCTCACTGGACTCGCGAGTTCGGCAGTTGAGAAATTAATGGGTGGCAGCGGACTGTTTCTGAAGGAGGGAGGAGCCATGTGTCGCGTCCATGTAGACGACAGCAGTAAAGGATTGTATCTAGAACCCGTTAGAGGTGACAACTCTTTGAGTGGAAACAGTCTCTATCTGAAGAGTGGACGGAATGTTGAGCGACTCGGCAAGGATTTGTTGTTTGGTGTGAATTCGCCATTTAAGAATATACCGATTTTGAATATGTTATTATAATGTAAAAATTATATAATTATATAAAATATAAATCATAGAAAGTATAAAAAAATAATATAAAATGGATAAAAAGGTGCAAAAACAATTAGATGATAATGATGAATATCGCGAGATAGAGTGCGAAAAAGATGCGGAAAAACGATTAGATGCTAATGATGAATATTGTGAGATAGAGTGTGAAAAAGATGTGGAAAAACGATTAGACGCTAATGATGGATATCTTAGGAAAGAACTGATAAAAGAGTTAAATAACGATTGGAATATGCGGTTGAAATTTAAAAGAATGAGACGTTTTCCACTGTTACCACTATCTTCTGAAAGAGAATGGTAATGATGCGAGTGTTACCAAGAGATACACAACATTCGTTCATAATTATGATTCGGATAAACAAATATGTTCTTATAAAAACGTAGCAAAAAAAAAAAGAAGAATAATCAACGCTGAAATTTGAAAAAAAAGGAAACGTTATTATAATATATGAGCAATAGTGAAGAAGGAAAACAAAAAAAAGGTAATGAGATCTAAAGATGATCTCATTACTTTTTTTTTCCTTCTTCTTCGCTAAAAATCAATCTCTCTATTGTCTATGTTTCCAAGTCCATTATTAGCATGTTGACACTCGCGTTTTCTCCTTTGTTGCAAATGTATTGAATGTTTATCTTTACTTTTTTGAGTTTTTTTACTTTGGTCAACGCGCTCTCACCACCCGATTTGTTCACGAGTTCAAGTGAGATGTTTGGATATATGTAACTTCCATAGGGCAATGACAAATCATCCTTGTCGAATTCTCTATCTTTGGCGATGACGATATTCTGTAGATCGCTTTGGTAGTCGTAAAACAAATTGAGCATGGCTTCATCCAATTTCAAAGGCATGCTATATTTGTCGTATTTGTGCTCTAAGCCCTTCGTCTCGACCTCGTTCAATTCGATGGGATCATGTCATTGTAATCTATAGATTTTAGAACTGAGTTTCTTATACGTTTCGACTTGTTTCAATTTCAATTCGCATCTTTTAGGTGTTGTTGTCATGATCGATTATTTGTTTTTTTTTTGTTTTATGAATTATTGCAAATAATATATATTTTTAAATTTTGTATTTAAATTATAATTTGTTAAAAAAGTTTGGGTTTTTTTGCTCTTTATATATATAAAAAAAAAGTTTTTTTAATTTTAATTTTCTTTAATGTGAAATTTTTTTTTTGTAAAAGTGTTTTTTCTCTTTATATATATAAATAAAAAGTTTAAATTTAACGTCCTTTTTTCTCGTATTAATTCAATTTTTTCACATTAAGGAACATAAAAAATTGATTAATTTCATCCCCATAAAATTTTTTTTGAAGGAATTGAAACATATATATATAAACAATTTTAAAACTTTTAACAAATTATTATTAAATACAAAATTCGAAAACAAAAAAAAAAAAAATTCTTACAAATGGAGCAAACAAATAAAAAAATGGAAAATTTAAATAAGAAAACCGTACCTCAGTTAAACAAGATTTGTAAACTATTAAAAATTCCACATTTCAGAAATCATAGAACTAAATCAAAAAAAATTGAAGTCATACAGAAACATTTGCGAAATGCTAGAAAGGCAAATGAAATGTCGATAGCAACGACGTCAAAAAATGCATCGGTTGTGAAAAATGAGAAGAAGAAAAAGATAGTAAAAGGAATCGAAATGCCAACGTCGAAAAAAAACAAAAACGTTTCGATTGTGAAAAATAAGAAGACGATTAAACGAAAAGCCGTTGAAGAACATCAAGTTTCAAATGAAAAGAAAAGAAAAACTAAAACGAGTGATGCACTTCAGATTCTAGACAAACGAGATATATCGAGCGAAATTCAACAAGCAATCAATGAAGGGAAAGGAGAAGAATATGTAGCACGACTCGACTATTCCAATCGAAGCCTGTAGAACGGGAGAGTGCGATCAAAGGCATTTTTAAAACTTTCGATGTGGTTCTCTCATTCAAGAAAATCGATCCGAAATTGTTTATGGAATGGGTGAAGAAAAAAGTATTGGATTTGTTTCGTGAACACATGAACGTGGGACAAAAAATTAAGATCATACTCCATTGCATGATGAATAAAATCGACGTGAAGTCTGGCGAGAGCATCGTGAAAAATGCATATTTCAGATCTAACGTCAAACCCATATTTCGAGGTTCAGATTTATCAGACGTTTTCGAAAAGATGAAAGACAAGATGTTGACGTCTCTTGCGAATTATCAACGTGAAGGTAGTAATTGGACGTTTGATGAGGTGTTGAAACTCGAAATTCATATAACTAAAAACGATTCGTTGAAAGGATCTTCCTACGTGGAATTACCATATTTCTTAGCTAAAAAACACTCCGTGGTGAACGTGAGAAATAAAGATGATCAGTGTTTTAAATGGGCAGTCACTTCTGCTTTATACCCTGTCAAAATCCATCCTGAGAGAGTTTTTCATTACGAGGAGACTTCTAAAAATCTCGATTGGACCGAAGTGACTTTTCCAACGCAGTTAAAACACATCAAACGTTTTGAGGCTCAAAATCCCACCATAGCGGTGAACGTCTTGGGATATGACGATGAAAAATGAATGATCTATCCTCTAAGACAGACTTCGTATCTCGAAAGAGAAAAGACGATTATTTTATTATTGATTTCGAATGGTGACAATCGTCATTATTGTTGGGTTAAAAATCCGAGCCGATTACTGTCGAGACAAAATAATAAACATGAACATAAGATATGTTTATGTTGCAACTGCATGAACGTGTTTCACAGTGAAAAATCGTTAGCGAAACATCAGGAATATTGCAATGAAAATCAAGGTGTCGCCATCGAAATGCCCAAACCCAACACCATCGTGAAGTTTGAAAATTGCAATAGAAGGTTAAAAGTACCATTCATCGTGTATGCCGATTTCGAATGTTTCACCATGAAAATGAGTTCCTGCCAACCTAACGCTCTTCAAAGTTATGTCGAAAGATATCAAAAACACACGCCTTCAGGTTATTGCATTTACGTGAAATGCGCTTTCGACTCACAACACGACATGGGTCCCTTCACCTACACGAAACAGTGCAAAGACGATGACGTGGCTCAAAGGTTCGTGGAAGATTTAGAATCAAAAATTCAAATGTTATACGACAAATTCAAAACTCCGGTGAAAATGATCATCATGCGAGAGCAGCAGGACGAAAATAACAGAGCCACCGAATGTCACATATGCAGACAATTGTTCGACAAGAATTCGGAGGAAAATAAGAAGGTCAGAGACCACGATCATTACACGGGTTTGTATCGCGGTCCGGCTCACAGCAAGTGTAATTTAAAATATTGAGATGCCATTTTCTATCCAGTGATATTTCACAATCTCTCGGGTTACGACAGTCATCTGTTCGTGAAAAATCTCGGCACCTCCCACGAAGAATTAAATTGCATCGCAAACAGTGAAGAAAGATACATTTCATTCACGAAATGGAAGGTCATGGAGAAGAAAAGAGTAATCGACGGAGAGACATTGGAAGAAAAAACGAAATCCATTCGAAGAGGCATACATTTCATCGACAGTTTTAAATTCATGTCGACCGCTCTGGAAAAATTAGTTGATAACATGAGCAAGGATAAATTTAAAATCACGAGCGAACATTTCGGAGAACGAGTAGATGTCATGTTGAGGAAAGGAGTCTATCCTTACGATTACATGAATGATCTAAAGAGATTTGACGACACCGCACTACCTTCAAAAGAAGATTTTTATTTGAAATTATACGAATCCGACATTTCCGACGAGAATTACGAACATGCCAAAAACGTGTGGAAATCATTCAATATGAAAACCATGAGAGATTATCACGATCTCTATCTGAAGACCGACGTTCTGCTCAGACGTGTTCGAAAATTTTCGAGACCTCTGCCATCGAAATTACGATCTGGATCCCGCTTGGTATTTCACTGCACCCGGTCTGGTGTGGGACGCTCTGTTGAAGACCACCGAAGTCCAGTTGGAATTATTATCCAAAGTGGACATGTTGCTCATGTTCGAAAGAGCTGCAAGAGGTGGCGTCTCGATGATCTCCCACAGATATTCTGAAGCTAACAATCCGTACATGAAAGAAGGTTTCGATTCGAAACGGTCGAATAAATACATACAGTATTGGGATGCTAATAATCTGTACGTTTGGGCTATGAGTCATCCTTTACCGATTGGAAATTTAGAATGGGTGACGGAACAGGAAGAGATGCAAAAATGGAGAGACTATCCTTGCATTTTAGAAGTCAATTTGAACTATCCGGAAGAATTACACGATCTACACAATGATTATCTGCTGGCTCCCGAACAAATGGAACCGACCGAAGGAGATGAGGAAAAACTCATTCCCAATTTATTTAACAAATGTAACTATGTCATCTACAGTGAGAATTTGAAACAATATGTCGATTACGGGATGAAATTAGTCGACATACGTCGCGTCATTGGATTCGACGAAGAGCCTTGGATGAAAAAATACATCGATCTCAACACGAATCTCAGAATTTGAGCCGAGAATGATTTCGAAAAAGATTTCTTCAAACTCATGAACAACTGCGTGTACGGTAAATCGATGGAAAACATCAGGAAGAGAACCGACGTTCGACTCGTGACGTCTGAGAAAAGAGCTAAAAAATTAGTGGCGAAACCCATTTACAAACACCGAACCATATTCGACGAAAATCTACATGCAAAAGACGCACCTGAAGTTCGACAAACTGTATTATCTCGGACCGATCATCTTAGATATCAGCAAGCGATTGATGTATGAATTTCACTACGATTACATCAAATGAAAATTTGGTGATAAAGCCAAACTACTGTTCACCGACACGGACAGTTTAGTTTACGAGATAGAGACGAAAGATGTCTACCAAGATATATCTCCAGACATGGCCACGTGGTTCGACACGAGCAATTATCCCGTCGATCACCCATCCAACATTCAATCGAATGACAACAAGAAGGTGTTAGGTAAATTTAAGGATGAGAGCGGCGGTAAACAAATCCTCGAATTCGTGGGTTTAAGACCCAAACTGTATGCTTATCGTCTAGAAGATGAAGAGATCAAGAAATGCAAAGGGGTTAAAGCGTGCGTTGTGAAGAAAAACATCTCTTTCCAAGAGTATAAAGATTGTCTGTTAGGAAGTTGTCCAGTGTATAAGACTATGAAATCGATTCGAAGTGAAAATCATGACTTGTATATCGAAATAGTCAACAAGATTTCGCTGGCAGCCGACGACGATAAGAGATTCGTGTTAGACGATAAAATAAGCACTTTGGCATGCGGACATTGGATTTCGGATCTAATTAGAGACAATAGGATTTCAGATATGATTGTGGATGATAGGATTCCAGATATGATTAAGGATGATAGGATTCCAGAAAATCAAGAGGAATTAGATAGATTCAAGATTATGGAAATCGATAGACACATTGAGAGATAGTTTAAAAAGAAAAAGAAAAAAAAAAAGAAAAAAATAACGTCATCTTAGTGAATTATAATAAAATAAATGAATAAAAAAAAAATATATACGCATTTATGAATAAGAAAATAGAGATATCCGTAGAAGGTGTCGTCTTACCTAACGAACCCCTATCCAACATCGATCTGTCGAATGCGGTGAAGGATTTGAAAATCAAAGATTTTCTAGCCGTGTTTTCTAGAGATGCCTTGCCGAAGAGAAGACCTCGACAATCGGAATGCAGAATTTTAAATCTAGACGATTTATCGGGTGAAGGCACTCACTGGGTTGCGTGGTTCAAGAACGGGAAGAAGAATTATTATTTCGACAGCTACAGAATCTCACCACCAAAAGAAATAAAGAACTATTTCAACAAATCGATGGTTCGTTACAACATGGAACAAGTGCAATCACCAGATCAAGTGTTTTGCAGTCACCTGTGTCTTTACGTTCTCAAGAGATGGTCTGAAGGAGATCGGTTTCAAGACATTCTCAATGATTTACATTAGAGAGAAATTTTTTTTATAGCATATAAAGGTAAAAAAAAATTATTAAAAAAATTTTAATCGAATAAAAACGAAAAATAAAAATAAATAAAATAATTCATTTTTAATAAACTGCATTTGAAATATATTTTTTAAAAACAAAAAATCTCAAAACAACATGCCAGTCGATAAATTTGGTAGAAGTGACGACGAAAAAGTCAACCTAAGAAAGAAGAGGAAGACGCTCAAAGTCGACGATGGTTACGACGTTGCCATCTTGGACGAACGTTATGTTCGGAGATACGAACCTCGAGAGGAACCTTTGAACATGAAGGATAAGAAACTCTACAATCTTCCCGAGCCGATAGATCTCACAGATGCTGCGACTAAAAAATATGTCGACAGGGGGAACGCTGATTTCGAACGAATCATGCTAGATAATTACGTGGATAAAACCATGACCGACGATCTCGATCTGGAATCTAAACGTTGGGTGAACGTCGTGAATCCCATAGATCCCACAGATGCTGCGACAAAGAAATACACGGACGACTCTCATGCGAGATTCAGGGAACACCTGAGAAATAGATACGTTCAGAAAACGATGCACTCGGAATTGAACGCCAATTCTAACAAGATAACGAACGTGGCCACCACCAACGAATCCCAAGGACGTCTCGACCAAACACTACGTAGATCTGGAACAGAGAAAGTCTGACAGACAAGAAATGAAATCAGACCTGAATGCGGGATTCAACAAGATATTGAATCTGTCGAAGGTCGACGACACGGATGCGGACTCAACCGCAGTCAACAAGGGCTACGTAGATTCTGCCATGATACGATCACAAGAATACCTAGTATCGCAAGTGGACGATCTCTACCTGAACAAACAATCTGGCGGAACCATGGTGCGTGGTATCGACATGAACGGTGAGAATTTATTCGGTCTCAATCACGATCCCGAATTCGATTCCAGCACGGTCAGCAGGAAGTACGTGGATGACAACTCGGTCTGGAGAAAGGGTGACATCATGGAAGGTAAACTAGACATGGGTGGACACGCGCTCACGAATCTACCGGATCCCGTGAACACGACGGACGCCTGCACCCTGATTTCGGTGGTGGAAAGACTCAAATATGCTAGAAAATTGATCAGCGTGTGGGCCGAGGAGGCCGGCATGTTAGAGGAGGGAAAAACCGAGTGATCTTTTGGAAACGGAGGTAGCGGATTGAAACATGGTCAGGTGGGATATCCCATGCCGTTGGGAGGTGAAATCATTCGAATGGCTCTGGCTTCCTCGGATTTGAATAACAGAGCGGTCGTCAATCTCTTGGTGAATGGAGTAGAGAGCGATAAGAAATACAGCGTTGAAAAGACTGAGAATCAACATGCGAATGTTAGCACGTTCGGCATGCCTCTCAAAGTGAATGCTGGAGACAGGATTAATTTCATTTCGAAAACCAATAATCCCGAAGCCGTTCCGTGGTGAGTCTACTGATCGAACTAGATCCTTTGAACAAACAGTGAACGTGTGGAAATAATTAATTAAAAAAAAATAATGTGTGATTATTAAAAACAAAAAAAAAGTAATGAGATTTAGAAAGATGTTCAATCTCTCTAGATCTCATGACTTTTATTTATTTTTTTTGTGTTTTTTTTTTTGTTTTTTAATAATTACTCATTACCTTTTTTTATTTTTGTTTTATTTTTTTTTCACACACGTCTCTCATCGAATGATCGACATCTTATTTCCATCCGATTCGAATTGTAATTCTCTGTCCGACAGGACCAGGGTGAAGGCTTCGGTTTTTCTTGGCACGTTCCTATCGAATTGCATCTTGATCTGAATATCTAAGACGCTACTCTTGAGTCGTTCACTCTGTTTACTGACGTCGAATACGAACATGGGATACATCGACTTGTATTCGCTGGGAGATATGTTAGGGTTGCTCATCAATTCGTCTAGACCATGATACTTCTTTCTAAAATCAGCGGCATCGCTGTACAGTCTGCAGAAATCGTTCTTGTCGAACGACGCATTGTAATCGATTGCTGGATATCTCGTGACGTTCAGAAACACTTGCATGTTTCTCAAATGGCAGTGATCGAACAGAAACGCATTCTTTTCCTGAGACCTGTCCCTATCAGTCTGAAATGCGACCACGATGAAACGCGGTCTCTCGGAAACGGATTTCACCGTCAATCTCCAATCGAAGTGATTCGTGGAGAGAGGAATGCTAGCTGTGTTGCACTGTCTCATTCTAAATCCCACGGGTAATTTACTCTTGGATTCTGTGATCTTGTAGAGATGTGCTTTTTCCACGATCGAAGGCTCCACGTGTGGAACGAACCACGATATCTTGTGTAGAGTTATCTTACCCGCATCAGTCGCAGTGAGTCTCACTATTGTTTCGTCGTTTCCTTTTTGAATCAACGTCAGATTGTGTTTGAATCCGTACATGATCTTGTTGTAATCGTCCGCAAATCCGAAGATGTGTTTCAAAGGTATCCTGAACGAAAACGTTCCTTTAGGTCTGGATGTCTTGACGACGTAGTCGAATATCGCGGCGGCGCCAGCACTAGCAGGGCCGACGGTGTCTTTCACCCACAACTGATCAAGTCCTCTGGATTTCGAAAAATCATCAGGATACGTCAAGAGTCTGAACATCGTGGTGGCCTGACCGGGATGAAACACAGATTCTATCTCTTGTCCGGATAGCGTGTATTTTATATTACTGAATAGATGCATGATGCCATTATTGGCTAGAGTAACCGTGTCGCCGTCGGCGTAGTCGCTCCCATCTTCCTTGGTGAGACGTCCCTGCACCACTATGTAACTCTCGCTAGGATGTATGAATAGATCTTGAGTTTCGACGTTGATTCTTATCTCTCCCGCATTGTTCAAACTCGTTCCGGTTACCGGTTCGTATTCGTGAACCTCATATTCTTGAATAATTTCATCTTTCACTATGCTTTGTGCTATATCTAGTATATTTGTCATTTTTAAAGGGTTTTTGTTGTTTTGTTTATTAATTAGCTTGCTTTTTTTATCTAAAAAATAGTTTTTAATTATTTTTATTATTATTTTTCTCTCCTATATATATATGTGTGTAAACAAGAAAATGTTAAAGAGAGTAAATAAAAGAAATTTGTTTTCTTTATCAAAACTTTGTCTTCTGTAATTGTTGTTCGTAAAACTTTCCGATGATCTCTTCTCCATCCAAAGCTTCGATTTCGTAAGTCACTGGATCGGTGTGAAATATTTTGATTATCACGAAGATTTCCGAGGTCCATCGAGGAATATAACCCTTTTTGAAGTGCTTCTTATAAGCGTAGATTCTCACTCGATCACCGACCGCAAATTTCGGCGTTCTAGACTTCTTCCTAATCTTAGATCTTTCAGGATATAGATTCGCGTAGACCTGTTTTTCATTTCGAGGATCGCTAGCTTCCACGGGAGTCATCTTGATCGATCTGTGTCACGTGTTGTGGTAATCTTTAACCAGACTGTTCAGAGCGTATATGTATTTCTTGGTCGAATTCGCCATGAAGTATCTATGCATCTTTTCCTTCATCGTTCGATTCCAACGTTCCACCACGCTGGCTTTCTCTTCGTTTTCGATCGAGTAGAGGGCGACCAATCGATGAACGTGCTTATTGTAGAATTCCTTTCCCTTATCCACCCACAATGTACTCGGTTTTCGAGAAGACGAGTCGAACACACTCTTCAGAGCCTCAGCGACGCAAGGTCCCGATTTATTCTTCAAAGCTCTGATCCAACCATATTTGGAAAACACGTTGATGACCGTCAATAGATATTTGACACCCTCGTTCCACCTCGAAAACGATCTCATGTCGACCAAGTCGGCAGACCAAATATAATCCAAACCCTTCACGAACACCCTTCTCTTTCGAAATTTACGCACGATGGGTTTGTGTAACTCCTCGGCCAATTCGCTCGTCAATAATCGTTTCTTCTTCTTTTCTGATGCACTTTTTTTTTTGAACGCCCCATCCGAATCGACGTTTCACACCGATCAGATTGCCGACCAGCGAACGTTCTATCTTCTCTCTCCTGGTCGGATTCGATATGCCTCTCAATTTCCCCAACATGTTTTTATCGCAGACATCGTTGCGAGTCTTGGTGTCGGGATGTCCGGCGTAGCACTGATCATGATCATACGCGGCCGCATCCACCCTATTCACAGGTTTGCTCCAAGATTTAGGAGTCAGATCGGCGTTGAGTCTCTTGTTCAATTTCGTTCCAGGTCCCGTGAAACTGTGACCAGGCAGATGCATTTCGAAAGGTAGATTATTGATCATTTTATTCACGATGCCTTTACCTTTGCTCGCGATCTTTTTTTTGATGAATCGAGTCTTGATAGAACCACACACGTCGCAAATCCCGCGAAGCATCTGTCTGTCGTTTTTAGTTCGTACTTCTTGAGAATTTCTCGTCTCGGTAACTCTCTTACACTTTACGCAATACATTTTTAAGAGTTATTTAAATTAATTTCCTTTTTATTTTATATATATAGATTTAATATTTTTGGATATTCTAACGTGGGGTTAGGATATATGTTTGGTGAATACACAAAAGCAAAACAATTTGTCTGCACATAATGGAGGACATTGAAATTTCATTTGAAGTGGGTATCACATTTGTAATGATTAAGACGCCAGGTTTGCAGTTAGGACAAACTGCACCATGACTGCCCTGCAGCAGCCATGCTGCAGTTTAAGAACAGACGGCACCTCTAGTAAGTTGCGTAAATGTTCGTAAAAGGTTGAACCAGTGTTGGAAGCTGACATTTCAATAATGGTGGATAATGTAACATGTGGGTGGGGATACGTTTGAGTAAATACATAGATATAGGATCATGTTGTTGGACATATATAGGGGACATGACGCATTAATATGCGTACATATAAATAATCATGTTGCGTATCAAAAGTGTCTGATAAACTGGGTTTTGTGCTATTAAGGGATCCAGTAAGTCGAGATAATATGGGTGCACATGATAGGTGCATTAAAATATGGGTTGAACTTGGTAACACATTCTCATTGTATTATAGTCAAGCACTCACATGGTTTATGAGTCTGCGCACAAACTTCAGTGGTATGATAATCTTTTTTTTTGCTACTAAAGGCTCCTTTATGTTGATATAAGATGGGTGCACATGATAGGGTGCATTTAATGTGGGTTGAACTGGATAACACATTCTCATTTTGCTCAAGCACTCACATGGTTTATCAGTCTGTGCACACACTGCAGCATGGCTGCTCTGCGGCGACCATGCTGCATTTTGTGGACAGACCGTTAAGTTGAGTAAGTATACACCTGGGTTAAAATGGGTAACACATTCTCATTTTGGTCAAGCACTCACATGGTTTATCAGTCTGTGCACAAACTGCAGCATGGCTGCTCTGCAGCGACCATGCTGCATTTTGTGGACAGACTGGTAAGTTGAGTAAGTATACACGTGGGTTGAAATGGGTAACACATTTTCATTTTGGCCAAGCACTCACATGGCATATCAGTTTGTGCACAAACTGCAGCATGGCTGCTCTGCAGCGACCATGCTGCATTTTGTGGACAGACCGCCAAGTTGAGTAAGTACACACGTGGTGTTAAATTGGGGTGTGAAAAAATGAGTTTCCACTAATCGAGGAATATTCTATCGTTTAGATAGGGATATATTTGTATACACTGGATATATTGCTGCGGCCATGCAGCAATCAGAGAACAAGCGGTAATGCGAGTAAGTTGCGTGATTATCCATTTGACGTTTAGCAGGGGTAAGAGAATCTGATATTTCACTGATGCGAAGATATTCAAACGTATGAAAGCTGAAATTATTAGAATAAATAATGGAAAGCGCAAGTATATGACAGCACAAAATGGATGGAAATCACTTTTTCATTGATGTTCAACATGCGCTGGTTCTCACTCTGTGTACAAACTACACCATGGCTGCTCGACAGTAGCCATGATGCAGTTTGGGAATAGACGGCAACACTAGTAAGTTGAGAAAATAATCAACATTTGCGTTTCGTAGGCGTATGAGAATCTGGGTTTTTTACTATTAAAGGATATTCTAGCCTGGGGTAGGGATATATTTTTAGCGAATACACAAAAGCAACAGAATATGTCTGCACATAATGGAGAGTATTGAAGTCTCGTTTGAAGTGGGTATCACTTATCTGAAGTTTGATTGAGACGCCCAGTTTTCAGTTTAGGCAGTCTGCACCATGGCTGCTCTGCAGCAGCCAAGCTGCAGATTGAGAACACACGTCATCTCCAGTAAGTTGCGTAAATGCTCGTATAATGTTAAACCAGAATGTTAAAAACTGACATTTCATTAATGGTGGATAATCTAACATATGGGTAGCGATGTGTTTGAATAAATATATATATATAGAATATTGTTGGACATAATAGGGAGCATGACGCAGTTGGAGAGCAGACGGTAACACCTGTAATTTGTGTACATGTAAATATCATGTTGCGTATCGTCAAGGTACGATAATCTGGGGGGTTTTTTTGCTAATATTCTAACGTGGGGTAAGTATATATTTTTGGTGAATACACAAATGCAAAACAGTATGACAGCACATAATGGAGGGCATTGAAATTTGGGTTAAAGCGGGAATCGCTGTTCTATTTTGATAAAGACTCCAGGTTTTCGGTTTAGGCAGACTGCACCATGGCTGCTCCGGGTATCGCTTATCTATTTTGATAAAGACTCCAGGTTTTCAGTTTAGGCAGACTGCACTATGGCTGCTCTGCAGCAGCCATGCTGTAATTTGATAACATACGGCAACTCCAGTAAGCTGAGATAATATGGGTGCACATGATAAGGGGCTTTAAAATGTGTGTTGAACTGGGTAACGCATTCTCATTGTGGTCAAGCACTAAGATGGTTTATCATGTTTCATCGGTCAGTGCCTCTGATGCAGCCAAGCTGCATTTTGAGGACAGACCGGTAAGTAGTGTAAGTATTCACGTGTTTTTTAAATGGGGTGTGAGAAAATGACTTTTCATTAATGGAGGGATATTCTATCGTTTGGATAGGGATATAGGGGATGTATTGGAAATATTGCAGCAGCCATGCCACAGTCTGAGAACAAGCGGTAATACAAGTAAGTTGGGAAATTATCCATGCGACGTTTAACGTGGGCAAGAGAATCTGAAATTTCACTAATGCGAAGATATTCAAACGTGTGAGTGCAGAAATTATGAGGATAAATAATGGAGAGCGCGAAAAAATGACAGCACATGAAGGAGAGCATTGAAATATAATTTGAACTGGAAAACACTTTTCCATTGAGGTTCAGTATTCACTCGTCAACAGACTGTGCACAAACTACACCATGGCTTTAGGCCTGAGATCATGATTCAGACTGAGGATCACTGATGGTACATTTAGTGATGCTACCCTGCTGTGCAGGGCAGCATCACCAAATCCACCATCTGGGGACCTTATTCTGCAGATGACAGACTGCATATTTCCAGGATGTAACTGTTCCAGGTTTTCACCAGGCTCCTAGCTTTCATTTTGAGGTGAAGTTTACTTGTCGTGGATTAGGCTGGCCCAACACGTGTAACCATGACGACTTTACACCATATTTTTCACCATAATTTTCAACGAGGTTGAATGTTTTATTCGTATCGAATATTAAGAATATGTCAAGACTTTACCTTACTAACATTTTTTTTTTTTGGACACCATTTTTATAGCAACAAGATTAATTCTTGAGGCCAGTTAGCCCCATCGCTCACAAACCCGGATTAAATATAATCTGTTTTGTTTGTTAAACTGGTTATCGGACGATTTGCATTACTTTGTTTGAGTGATCTAACTGCATCTGAATTCCGCTTCAGGTTGACAACTATCAAGTTTTTTATCCGCAACATATTTACATGCTGTCTTTTTTATTACTCTTTCTTCAAAAGTACGCCATACGGTCTTATATTGCGGTCATCTTCTGTGACGAAGTATGGTCCTATATCGTGGGTCTCTTCAACTGGTTTCACTATTGACTTTTTCAGATCTACGCGATTTTGTAATATCATTTTGTATTTCGTCCCATGATGGTCAAACTTAATAGCATAATTTTCAGCTACTTTCAAGGTAGGTGTGGAGTAGATGCCGTGTCCATGTTTAAATCGCACCGACTTGTCACAATCATAGCCACCATGTGCGATGTCGTGAATGCACGAAGCATCTGTTCCGTGATAGGATACAGCCCATTCTCCTGCTGTTGAATCCGTTCTCATCCCATCCTCACCTAACCACACGTTGTCTCCATACTTATCTAAAACCTTTAATGCACACCTGTCCCATCCAATGGGCCTTTCATATACGTAGTCTCCTCGTTTACAAACCTTCTCGCCCTTGAAGTTGGTAAAGTCAAAATCTTTCGTGGGTTCCAGATCAGATTTATCGATGTAATACGTTGGATGAACTTTGTTGTCACCCCAGTACGCCATAAACATTCTCCCTTTTGGAACGTTTAATGATTCAAGTGTTGTTTGGCCCGTTGCACGTTTGCCTCCAAAACAAAGTGCGTGTGAAGTTACACCAAAGAGCCTGCTAATATCCCTTAGAATATCATTGGCAGATCTATTTGGATTAATGTCTGTCAGTACTTTATCTGTTCCAAACAGTTTCACCGCATATCTATCACTATCGTTTGCATGGTGCCATGGATAGGAAAACAGATTGGTGGGGCTTAACGGCACCGCTCTGACCAGAGAGCAACCGATGTTACTGCATATATTACATGTGCGACTCTGCTGTCTTCGCTTATTCTTCGCATCGTCTTCCAATTCCACAGGTATTCCCAGATAAGCAGAAGCAGCTGATGTTAGGAGACTTATCTTGGATGCCATCTTAGAGTCTGTGCAACAATTTACTTTTTTGTACTTTCTTCAACAATAACTGAAAAGAGAAAGAAAGTTCATGATATAAAAGGATAAAGTAACTCTCTGCAAACTGTAAAAATATCGAAATATTTCCATCAAATTTCTCCAAGAATGTAACTGAGAATGTAACCAATTCAATCTTATTTGACATACGTATGTTAAACGCTGTCATACAACATGGAATTTGTTAAATTCCTACTCTCATTATCGGAAATATTTGTACAGTAAAACACGTCGATGTGAAGAGGATTATGCTGATTACATTGAGAGTAAACGCGTTCGCAGGGGCATGGGAACGAGGGGTGGGGGTGTTGCGTGCCTTCCCCAACTTTTTTACAGACATGTGCTCCATCAAGTCTTCTCTGCCCTGGTTGCATGCTCCATTGTGCCAATGTCTAAAAATAGTAAAGTATTAACGTCTAATGGCTGAAATGAATACTCAGGTCCCGCCATGACATTCCGCAATAAAATCATCTTAGTAGGTAGTAAAGGCGGATTCTGGACCACTTTGTATATGTACCGTACACGTACACGTACACGATGCGTTTACCGTCATAGGATTCAGTGTTAAATCGCGTGCACGTATACAAAAATGTCATTTTTTCATGGTGGTCCAGAATCCGCTACTGTTTTTGAGGCTCACAGATCGCACTTTTAACGTTCAAATACCCGTTGGCGAACGCGTACATTCGACACGTCGCTCAAAAAAGTGAAAAATGTACGAAATTGTACATAAAAATTTTCTTAAAATTTTTTGTCGACGTTCCCATCGTGGATTAGACCTTCAATCTATCGTTGGTGAACGCGAGCAAAAAACGCTTTGCAGATTCTGGACCAGCATCAAAAAACGGGTTGCGGATTCTGGACCAGTGGTCCAGAATCCGCTATTGTTTTTGAGGAGGCTCACAATAGAGTCGACTATAAGATTGAATTCGATAAATTCTATCATAATAGACACTCATGTTTTTGTTTCGGTGTGAATGAAAGGTTTTCGTTCAAAAGAGTCGACTATAAAATTGAATCTGTTATAATAGACATTCATGTTTTGTTTCAGTGTGAATGAATGGTTTTCGTTCAACGGATGACATTGAAAAAATTGAGTTTTAGAAATTTAGAATCGATGGAAAAATCGTTTGTTTACGTTTTGTCACTGCGAATTTTGTGAAATAAATCTTAATAAAACACTTTGTAGAATTGTTTCATTCAAATAAAAATAGTTCGTAGAATTGTTTCATTCAAATAAAAATTCTATTGTAAAACCTTTTTCACTTAGATGAATTTTTAAGAGATAAAACTATTATAATAGACACTCATGTTTTTGTTCTGGTGTGAATGAAAGGTTTTCGTTCAATGGATCGTTTTAATAATAGACAATAAAATCGCGTTTCCACTCAATCAGGTTTAAGAGGTAAATTTAATTTTTAATATATTCGTGATAATGTTCGGGGATATGAATGAAACCTTTTAACGGATGTAATTATTCTCAAACGCGTTAAATCAGAAACCAGTTTCTTATGCGCTAAAACTTTCAAACTTTTCAAAGTTCTCCAGTTCGTCACTGAGTGAATAATCTGTGATGTGATTTTTAACGTGTTCAGAGGTAAAACGCATTTATAGAGGTTTTATCATGTAAAATGTTTTTCCTTAACTGTTTTTTAGTTATTATATTAAAGACAGAAGATTTTTATTTAGTTGAAACATAAAAATAATTATACATTTAATTTTGAAAATAATAAATAACTCACATTAGCATACTTAAAGGAAATATTAATAATTTAAAAACGAAAAAAATGTTTTTACAGATGGATGCCAAACGAAGAGATCAGCTTTTAAACGAATATGAACGCGCCAAGAAGAGCATTCAATCGGCTGACAGAAGCAGACGTCTTGGAGAGATGGAACTGAGACGCGAAGCCACAAAAATATTTAAACCCATGACGGATGTTCAGGAACGAAGCAGGAACGAGATAGTTGAAGAATTGAGACCCATAAAAGAGAGTTCTTTGAGAATGGGTTCGGTGCCCGGTAGTTTTACAAAACAGTATTCCTTTCAATCTACACCGGATTACGTCCCCATGGGAATCGAAACCGACGTGAGCGAGAGCGACGATACAGCTTCGACTATCACCACTGATAGCGTCACGTCGTCCGAGGATGGTGGTAAGAGAGATCTGTTGTATGGAATTTATAAGGATTCGGACGGTAGAACTTTTGTGGGCGACACAGAAGTGGAAATGGATGATGATAATTTAATCGTCAGTTCAAATAAGTATAAAATAACTGATGGACTGCGCAAATTGCTTCTTTTCGACAAGCCTAGTGATTACACGGAACAGGATTTCGACAATTACGGCGACATTCTGGTTCAGACCCACGCCATGAAGAGAAATAACGATGCCAGAGAGACGAGACCCAAAGCCAACAGAGGTTACAAGTGGACGGAAGTGGTGAAACCCATATGGGATATGAATAAGAAGTTCGTCGAATCGGTGACTGGCAAAGGGGTGAAAACCACTTTTCTTCCGAGCGATTCTGACGCTCTGTCTCAGAGATTGAGTTTGTTGATGGCAAGTAGACGTGCTGGTAACACAGGATTAGATAATGAGATAGTTAGTATATGCAACGAATTGTTAAGACAGAAGGTTTTGAATAAAAAACATTATAAAAGGCTGATGAACGAATTGAAGGATTGATGTATATAATAAGTAGAGAGAAAAAACAAACAAAATATATAAAATAAAAACAGTAAATTTTACACTAGAATAATAAAAGTATTTAAACAACAAACGATTTACCAATGAAAACAAAATATATATTATAAAATAAAATATGTTGGTGATAAAAAACAGGGGATACGTTAGAACTTACGTTCAAGGCGGTTCTGGCATCGTCGATTCTATAATGCGAGCGTTCACGAGTGATGCAGGTAGAAAACTCGCATCGACCGCGTTTGTGGTTGGTAAGAAGACGGCTTTGGATGCTGGTAAGAAAGCTGCTTCCGAAGCCAGTGGTAGGATAGCCAAAATGACGAATGGATCTGGATTGAAGAGAACTCGCGACGGTGTAATATAAATAAATAATAATATTAAAAACTGAGTTTGATAAAACATAAAATTGTGTTTGAAAAAATCTAAAATAACAAAAACAAAATAAACAAAGATGAACATTAAAGATATGTCTTGGAACGACGCCGCGACTAAGAGGTCGAATAATGAGTTCTTTCCTAAAAGCATAAGAGGCTTGATAGAGGGAAAATCGAATTGTGGAAAGACCAATCTGTTGATGAATCTGTTGTCGCGACCCGACTGGTTGGATTACGACAGATTGTTTGTGTTTGGCAAGAGCTTGTTTCAACCCAAATACAGATTGCTTCAAGAGTGCATGGATCGTAGATTGCCTAAGGACGTCATAGCCAGAATCTTTGACAGTAGGGAGGAATTCGACAAAAGTGAAGCTTCTCTTTCGACCATTTTGGACGGTGTGGCGATGGAATTGATGAAGAGAAATGCATCTTCGAATGTTGAGTGTCGAGTTTATGAGAACGCTAGCGACGTTCCGGATCCTAGAGAATTGAAATCGGAAGATAAGAATCTCATGATTTTCGATGATCTGCTTTTGGAGAGACAGAACCGATGCGAATCGTATTACGTTAGGGGTCGTCACAGCAACGTGGACTGTTTCTACCTGTCGCAGAATTATTTTTGATTGCCCAGACAGACGATAAGGGAGAACGCTAATTTTCTATGTCTCTTTCGCCAAGATCTCAAGAATCTCAATCACATCTACAGCGATGACGTCGCAAACGACATGAGCGCGGCGGAATTCAGGAGATTCTGCAAGAGGGTTTGGGATGGAGGACTTTACAATTTCGTCGTGATCGATTTGACTAGCGAATTTAATTGCGGAAAATGTCGGTGCGGATTCGACAAGTTTTATGTTTCTGATGATAATAAGACAGAGATCGAAAATAAAATTAGAAAATAATAAATCATCAAATAATTTAGTTTTGAAAAAAAATAAAATAAAAAATTAAAATATACAAGGAGAATTGTTAGAACGGATAGCCGAGAATACGGCTGCAAAACAATCCATTCAAATCTTGGTGAGTGGCGATGCGACTCGATTCGCGACGAAATTCGAACCTTCCATCGAATTGAATAGAGAGAAAAGATACGAGATGGTGTTGGTGAATCTGGAGACTTATTATTCCTTTCCCAACGTCACCAAAAAGAATAACTCGTTTAAGTATTCCGACGGAGTGGATTGGTTGGAGATTCGAATTCCCAAAGGAAGTTACGACATAGACGATTTGAACAATTACATTCAGACGCGAATGAAGACAGATAGAAAGGGAAGCAACAAGATCAGACTCGCTCCCAACCCTAATACCTTACAGACGTTGTTGGATATGGAAGATAATTTTCGAGTGGATTTCAACACGGACGATTTTATAGGCAAGATGCTGGGATTCGATCAAAAGATGTATCGAGACCATGCGGCATCTGAAAATACGGTCGACATTCTCGCAGTCAATAGCATTCTGGTGAACGTGGATGTGATTGCTGGAAGCTACGTCAATGGTAGCGCTCAACCGACGATCTATTCCTTCTTTCCAAATGTGCCGCCGAGTTATAAGATCGTGGAACGACCTCGAAATTTAGTTTATTTACCAGTGATTTTAGACATGTTGTATAGTCTCAGAACCACGTTGATGGATCAAAATGGTGAACTGTTAGATCTTCGTGGAGAGAGGGTGACGATACGATTTCACATAAGAGAAATATAAAAACAAAAAAAAACAAAAAATATTGTGTATACATAAATAACAAAATAAAATAAACGCAATATTAATTTACAAAAATTATTTAATATATATAATTATCATTAAAACAAAAAATCCAATTGAACAAAATATATTTTAAAAAAAAGAATTATGACACAATACGTGGTTAAAAACGTGAACATATCTGCAGGACAGAGGAAGAAACTTAAGAGAGCGTTAACAACTCGAGGCGAGGCGGTGAGATTCAAATTCACTCACGAAGATCTGACGAGTGGCGGTCAGGATTCGATCACCTGGACCAGAAGTCAAATCAAAAGGATGGAGAAAGCGATTCATGATGGAAGAGGGTTGACGGTTCGATTGAGTCCCGCTCAATTGAGGTACAATTTGAGAATGAAAGGCAGTTTCCTACCACTATTGGCAGGAATCGCTACAAAAGCATTACCTTTTGCCACAAAAGCATTACCCTTTCTCGGAAAGACTCTCGGCGTGGGAGCTCTCTCGGGACTCGCGAGTTCGGCAGTTGAGAAATTAATGGGTGGCAGCAGACTGTTTTTGAAGAAGGGAGGAGCCATGTGTCACGTCCACGTAGACGACAGCGGTAAAGGATTGTATCTAGAACCCATTAGAGGTGACAACCCTTTGAGTGGAAACGGTCTCTATCTAAAGAGTGGACGGAACATTGAGTGACTCAGCAAGGGTTTGTTGTTTGGTGAGAATTCGCCATTTAAGAATATACCGATTTTGAGTATGTTATTATAATGTAAAAATTATATAATTATATAAAATATAAATCATAGAAAGTATAAAATAATATAAATGGATAAAAAGGTGGAAAAACAATTAGACGATAATGATGAATATCGTGAGATAGAGTGCGAAAAAGATGTGGACAAACGATTAGACGCTAATGATGGATATCTAAGGAAAGAACTGATAAAAGAGTTAAATAAAGATCGGGATAGATGGTTAAAATTTAAAAGAATGAGACGTTTTCCACCGTCACCACTACCTTCTGAAGAGAATGGTAATGATGCGAGTGTTACCGAGAGATGCACAACATTCGTTCATAATTATGATTCGGATAAACAAATGTGTTCTTATAAAAAAAACGTAACATATCACACAAAAAAAAGAAAAGAAGAATCGACGCTGAAATTTGAGAAAAAAGGAAACGTTATTATAATATATGGGTGATAGTGAAGAAGGAAAACAAAAACAAAAAAAAAAAAACAAAAAAAAAAGTAATGAGATCTAGAGATGATCAACCTCTCTAGATCTCATTACTTTTTTTTCCTTTTCTTCGCTTAAAAATCAATCTCTCTATTGTTTATATTTCCAAGTCCATTATTAGCAAGTTGACACTCGTGTATTCTCCTTTTTTGAAAATGTGTTGAATGTTTATCTTTACCTTTTTTAGTTTTTTTACATCGGTGAACGCGCTCTCACCACTCAATTTGTCCACAAGTTCGAGTGAGATTTTTGGATATATGTAACTTCCATAGGACAACGACAAATCGTCCTTGTCGAATTCTCTATCTTTGGCGATGATGATTTTCTGTAGATCGCTTTGGTAGTCATAAAACAAATTGAGCATGGCTTCGTCCAATTTCTAAGGCATGTTATATTTGTCGTATTTGCGATCTAAGCCCTTCGTCTCAACCTCGTTCAATTCGATGGAGTCGTGTCATTATAATCTATAGATTTTAAAACCGAATTTCTTACACGTTTCAACTCGTTTCAATTTCAATTCGCATCTTTTAGGTGTTGTTGTCATGATCGATTATTTGTTTTTTTTGTTTTATGAATTCTTGCAAATAATGTATATTTTAAATTTTGTATTTAATTATTTGTTAAAAAAGTTTTTGTTTTTTTTTTTTTACTCTTTATATATATATAAAAAAAAAAAATTTTAATTTTAATTTTCTTCAATGTGAAAAAAATTTTTTGTAAAAGTGTTTTTTCTCTTTATATATAAATAAAAGTTAAATTTAACATCATTTTTCTTGTATCAATTCAATTTTTTTCACGTTAAGGAACATAAGAAAATTTATTAATTTCATTAAAAGAAAAATTTTTTTGAAGGAATTAAAACATATATATATAAAAACAATTTTAAAACTTTTTAACAAATTATTATTTAAATACAAAATTCAAAAAAAAAAATTCTTACAAATAGAGCAAACAAATAAAAAAATGGAAAATTTAAATAAGAAAACCGTACCTCAGTTAAACAAGATTTGTAAAATATTAAAAATTCCACATTTCAGAAATCATAGAACCAAATCAAAAAAAATTGAAGTCATACAGGAATATTATTTGCAAAATGATGTGAAGAAAAAAATCGAAAGATCGGAAGTGGATAAACTTAAACAGTCAAAAAATGCATCGGTTGTGAAAAATAAGAAGATGACTAAACGAAAAGCCATTGAAGAACTTCAAGTTTCAAAAGAAAAGAAAAAAAAACTAAAACGAAAATGAGTGATGTACTTCAGATTGCAGACAAACGAGATATATCGAGCGAAATTCGACAAGCAACCAACGAAGGGAAAGGAGAAGAATATGTAGCACGTCTCGTCGCGGAAATATTCCAATCGAAGCCTGTAGAACGGAAGAGTGCGATCAAAGGCATTTTTAAAACTTTCGATGTGGTTCCCTCATACAAGAAAATCGATCCAAAATTGTTCATGGAACGAGTGAAGAAAAAAGTATTGGATTTGTTTCATGAACACATGAACGTGGGACGAAAAATTAAGATGATACTCCATTGCGTGATGAATAAAATCGATGTGAAGTCCGGCCAGAGCATCGTGAAAAATGCATATTTCAGATCTAACGTCGAGCCCATATTTCGAGGTTCAGATTTATCAGACGTTTTCGAAAAGATGAAAGACAAGATGTTGACGTCTCTTGCGAATTATCAACATGAAGGTAGTAATTGGATGTTCGATGAGGTGTTGAAACTCGAAATTCATATAACTGAAAACGATTCATTGAAAGGGTCTTCCAACATGGAATTACCGTATTTCTTAGCTAAAAAACACTCCGTGGTCAACGTGAGAAATAAAGATGATCAGTGTTTTAAATGGGCAGTCACGTCCACTTTATACCCTGTCAAAATGCACTCCGATAGAGTTTCTCGTTTAGATTTCTAAAAATCTCGATTGGACCAGAGTGACTTTTCCAATGCAGTTAAAACATTCGAACGTTTCGAGGCTCAAAATCCCACCATAGCAGTGAAAGTCTTGGGATACGACGATGAAAAACGAACGATCTATCCTCTCAGACAGACTTCGTATTTCGAAAGAGAAAAGACGATTATTTTATTATTGATTTCGAATGGTGACAATCATCATTATTGTTGGGTTAAAAATCCGAGCTGATTACTGTTGAAACAAAATAATAAACATAAAGGAAAGATATGTTTATGTTGCAACTGCATGAACATGTTTCAGAGTGAAAAATCGTTAGCGAAACATCAGTAATATTGCAACGAAAATCAAGGTGTCGCCATCAAAATGCCCAAACCCAACACCATCATGAAGTTTGAAAATTGGAATAGAAGGTTAAAAGTACCATTCGTTGTGTACGCCGATTTCGAATGCTTCACCGTGAAAATGAGTTCCTGCCAACCCGACGCTCTTCAAAGTTACCTCCGAAAGATATCAAAAACACATGCCTTCGGGCTATTGCATTTACGTGAAATGCACTTTCGACTCGCAACACGACATGGGTCCCTTCACCTATACGAAACAGTGCAAAGACAACGACATGGCTCAAAGGTTCGTGGAAGAGTAAGAATCAAAAATTCAAATGTTATACGATAAATTCAAAACTCCGGCGAAAATGATCATCACGCTAGAGCAGCAGGATGAAAATAACAGAGCCACCAGTAGGTACTAAAAGAGAATACGAGCTCACCTGTACATGTACGTGTACATGTACATCTCCATAGGATTTAGTGTTAAAATCGTGTACGTGTACAAGATTTTAACGGTTTTTTAGGGTGAGCTCGAATTTTTTTAACACTGGACCCTATGGGAGGAATCCGTAGTTTTACGTACACGTACATGTACCGTTTTGATTGAAATCTGCAGATGAGTTTTCCCCATAGGATTCAGTGTTAAATTGTGAGCAAAAACCGTTTTGAGAGTTCGAGGTCATCGTCTTGTCGATTCTAACAATCCGCATCCATACACGATTTTAACACTGAAACCCTATGGAGAGTGTTAAATTGCGAGCAAAAAAACGTTTTGAGAGTTCGAACTCATCATCTTGCCGATTCTAACAATCCGCGTCCGTACACGATTTTAACACTGAATCCTATGGGGGAAACTCGCTTGCGGATTTTAGGTGTGTAGCGTTTCTCGAAGTGAGATTAGGACACGTTATTGTGAGGTGATCTCGATGAGAACTCGATGGAAATGTTTTGAACGAAGAGTGTCGTTGTCGGTGTGTTGGAAATTCAAGAACCCGCTGTCACGTTTTTGATTGATATATATACAGGGGAGAAAAAAAATATAAATAAATAGTTATTTAAAAAAAATAAATATATCAAATCGAATAGATAATAAAAACGTAAATCATGAGCGATTCTCAGGATATTAGAGTGAGGTTTCTTTTAAAAATGCTGATGAGAGCCTACGCATTCTGTATGAACGAACAACTAGGTCATCTCTTGTTAGAACGATGCGTCGGATGTCGGGATCACCTAGACTTCGATCACGAGAATCATTCGTGTCTGTGGATGGAAAGGGAAGATATGGTCGTCAAGTATTTCGAACCGGTGTTCGAACGCATTCAAATCAATGAAGTGATCGCGTTTTGGAAGAGATTACTCTACTGTAAGAATCGAAGCAAGCCCACAGATTCGGAAGAACAGAAATTGGCGCGTAAAAGTCTGACTTTACGAGATAAGGGATGCATCTTGAAATTATTGTTCAACGAAGCATACGTCTAAGTTTTCTCGTTGATATAAAATAAGGGAGAATAGAAAATAAAAATAAATACACACATAAATTTTTTATCTAATATTAGAAAGAAAAAAACAAAAATGAGAACCAGAAATAAATTGTATCCGACGTTAGTGGATGACGAGGATGAGAAGCCGAACAGCGTTTTGCCGACGGCACCGTCGCTAGAAGAAAGAGAAAAAGGAGAGAGGTATCGCATCGATCAAATCAGTAGAATCCAAGAGTATCTAATTCGAGAGAGAGATTCTCGTCGTTCCCTCAAGAAGAAGTATTCGCGTTTCGTGAAATTCGTCAACGCGATCGACACGACACTCATCACGATTTCCATGGGTTTACACGCGGCCAGCATTGGATTGTTGTTGACCGCGGTCGGCATTCCTATCGTGTTGACCATAGAAGGAGTGGCTCTCGCCGCTGGATTGTTTAGCACGCTCGGAAACTTTTTGAGTAGGAAATTATATCTCAAGGCGAGGAAACACGACAAGATTCGCGTCTTGGCCGACTCCAAGATCGACACGATATCCGAAATGATCTCTATGGCGTTGAAAGACGGTAGGATATCGGACGGAGAATACTTCGCGATATTGAGCGAGAAAACGAAATACGATGCCATGAAAGAAGCCGTGAGAATCAAGACTCGTCAGATCATCAAGGAAGAGATGAAGGATTCTCTCGTGGAAAAGGGGAGGAAAGAGGCCAGGGAGGAATTCAGTAAGATGATAGAACTCAAGAGCAGCGATTGAAAAAAAAAATATACATATAATAAGAACAGAATTTTAAAAAAAAAAATATTAAATTTATATATAAAATAAAAAACGAAATTAATTTAAATAACTCTTAAAAAAAATGTATTGCGTAAAGTGTAAGAGAGTTACCGAGACGAGTAATTCTCGAGAAGTGCGAACTAAAAATGACAGACGGATGCTTCACGGAATTTGCGACGTGTGTGGTTCTGTCAAGACGCAATTCGTCAAAAAAAAGAACACGAGCAAAGGTAAAGGCATCATGAATAAAATGATCAACAATCTACCTTTTGAAATGCATCTGCCCGGTCACAGTTTCACGGGACCCAGAACGAACAAGAGACTCAACGCCGATCTGACACCCAAATCTTGGAGCAAACCTGTGAATAGGGTGGATGCGGCCGCGTATGATCATGATCTGTGCTACGCCAGCCATCCCGACACCAAGACTCGCAACGACGTCTGCGACAAAAACATGTTGGGGAAATTGAGAGGCATATCGAATCCGACCAGGAGAGAGAAGATGGAACGTTCGCTGGTCGGCAACCTGATCGGTGCGAAACGTCAATTCGGATGGGGCATTCAAAAAAAAAAAAAGTGCATCTGAAAAGAAGAAGAAACGATTATTGACGAGCGAATTGGGCGAGGAGTTACACAAACCCATAATGCGTAAATTTCGAAAGAGAAGGGTGTTCGTGAAGGGTCTGGATGATATTTGGTCTGCCGACTTGGTCGACATGAGATCGTTTTCGAGGTGGAACGAGGGCGTCAAATATCTATTGACGTCATCGACGTGTTTTCCAAATACGGTTGGATCAGAGCTTTGAAGGATAAATCGGGACCTTGCGTCGCCGAGGCTCTGAAGCGTGTGTTCGACTCGTCTTCTCGAAAACCGAGTAAATTGTGGGTGGATAAGGGAAAGGAATTCTACAACAAGCACGTTCGTCGATTGGTAGACCTCTACTCGACCGAAAACGAAGAGAAAGCCAGCGTGGTGGAACGTTGGAATCGAACGATGAAGGAAAAGATGCACATATACTTCACGGCGAATTCGACCAAGAAATACATATACGCTCTAAACGGTCTGGTCAAAGATTACAACAACACGCGACACAGATCAATCAAGATGACTCCCGCGGAAGCTAGCGATCCTCGAAACGAAAAACGGGTCTACGCGAATCTATATCCCGAGAGATCTAAGATCAGGAAGAAGTCTAGAACGCCGAAATTTGCGGTCGGCGATCGAGTGAGAATTTACGCTTATAAGAAGCACTTCGAAAAAGGGTTATACTCCTCGATGGACCTCGGAAATCTTCATGATCATCAAAATATTTCACACCGATCCGGTGACTTACGAAATCGAAGCTTTGGATGGAGAAGAGATCATCGGAAAGTTTTACGAACAACAATTACAGAAGACAAAGTTCTGATGAAGAAGACAAAAATTTTTTTATTTACTCTCTTTAACAATCTCTTGTTTACACACATATATTTAAGAGAGAAAAAAATAATAATAAAAAATAATTCAAAACTATTTTTTAGATAAAGAAAGCAAGTTAATTAATAAACAAAAAACTAAAAATCCTTTAAAATGACAAATATACTAGATATAGCACAAAGCATAGTGAAAGATGAAAGTATTCAAGAATATGAGGTTCACGAATATGAACCGGTAACCGGGACGAGTTTGAACAGTGCGGGAGAGATAAGAATCAACGTCGAAACTCAAGATTTATTCGTACATCCTAGCGAGAGTTACATAGTGGTGCAGGGACGTCTCACCAAGGAAGATGGGAGCGACTACGCCGACGACGACACAGTTACTCTAGCCAATAATGGCATCATGCATCTATTCAGTAACATAAAATACATGCTATCCGGACAAGAGATAGAATCTGTGTTTCATCCCGGTCAGGCCACCACGATGTTCAGACTCTTGACATATCCTGATGATTTTTCGAAATCCAGAGGACTTAATCAGTTGTGGGTGAAAGACACCGTAGGTCCTGCTAGCGCCGGCGCCGCCTTGATATTCGACTACGTTGTCAAGACGTCCAGACCTAAAGGAACTTTTTCGTTCAGGATACCTTTGAAACACATCTTCGGATTTGCGGACGATTACAAGATCATGTACAGATTCAAACACAATCTGACGTTGATTCGCAAAGGAAACGACGACGCAATAGTGAGACTCACTGCGACCGATGCGGGTAAGATAACTCTACACAAGATATCATGGTTCGTTCCACACGTGGAGCCTTCGATCGTGGAGAAAGCGCGTCTCTACAAGATCATAGAATCCAAGAGTAAATTACCCGTAGGATTTAGAATGAGACAGTGCGACATGGCTAGCATTCCTCCCTCCACGAATCACTTCGATTGGAGATTGACAGTGAAATCCACTTCTGAGAGACCACGTTTCATCATGGTTGCATTTCAGACCGATAGGGACGGGTCTCAGGAAAAGAATGCGTCGCTGTTCGATCATTGCAGTTTGAGAAACATGCAAGTGTTTCTGAATGCCACGAGATATCCAGCAATCGATTACAATGCGTCGTTCGACAAGAACGATTTCTGCAGACTGTACGGCGACGCCGCTGATTTTAGAAAGAAGTATCATGGTCTAGACGAATTGATGAGCAACCCTAACATGTCTCCCGGCGAATACAAGTCGATGTATCCCATGTTCGTATTTGACGTCAGTAAACAGAGTGAAATACTCAAGAGTAGCGTGTTAGACATTCAGATCAAGATGCAATTCGATAGGAACGTTCCGACAAAAACCGAAGCCTTCGCCCTGGTCCTGTCAGACAGAGAATTACAATTCGAATCGGATGGAAATAAGATGTCGATCATTCGATGAGAGACGAGTGTGAAAAAAACAAAAAACAAAAAAAAAAAAAATGTAATGAGTAATTATTAAAAACAAAAAAACAAAAAAAAATAAATAAAGTAATGTGATCTAGAGAGATTGAACATCTTTCTAAATCTCATTACTATTTTTTTTTTGTTTTTTTTGTTTTTAATAATCACACATTATTTTTTTTAATTCATTATTTTCCACGTGTTCACTGTTTGTTCAAAGGATCCAGTTCGATCAGTAGACTCACCACGGAAGTGGCGGCTTCGGGATTATTGGTTTTCGTAATGAAATTAATCCTGTCACCGGCGTTCACTTTGAGAGGCGTGCCGAACGTGCTAACATTCGCATGTTGATTCTCAGTCTTTTCGACGCTGTATCTCTTATCGCTCTTCACACCATTCACCATGAGATTGACGACTGCTCTGTTATTCAAATCCGAGGAAGCCAGACTCATTCGAAGGATTTCACCTCCCAACGGCATGGGATATCCCACCTGACCATGTTTCGATCCGCTACTTCCATTTCTGAAAGACCACTCAGCTTTTCCTTCATCTAAGGTGCCAGACTCTTCGGCCCACATGGTGATCAATTGTCTAGCATATTTGACTTTCTCCACCACCGAAATCAGGGTGCAGGCATCCGTCATGTGCACGGGTTCCGGTAGATTCGTGAGTGCGTGTCCACCCATGTCTAGTTTACCTTCCATGATGTCGCCTTTTCTCCAGACCGAGTTGTCGTCCACGTACTTTCTGCTGACTGCGCTGGAATCGAATTCGGGATCGTGATCGAGACCAAATAAATTGTGACCGTTCATGTTGATGCCGCCCTCCATGGTTCCGCCAGATTGTTTGTTCAGGTAGAGATCGTCCACTTGCGATTCTAGGTATTCTTGCGATTGTATCACGGCAGAATCCACATAGCCCTTGTTGACTGCGGTTGAGTCTGCATCCGTGTCATCAATCTTCGACAGATTCAATATCTTGTGGAATCCCGCATTCAGATCCGATTTCATTTCTCGTCCGTCAGACTTTCTCTGTTCCAGATCTACGTATTGTTTGGTCGCCACGTCCTTGGGATTCGTGGAAGTGGCCACATTCGTTATCTTGTTATAATTGGCGTTCAATTCCGAGTGCATCGTTTTCATAACATATCTATTTCTCAGGTGTTCGCTGAATCTCGTGTGAGAGTCGTCGGCGTATTTCTTGGTCGTGGCATCGGTGGGATCTACAGGATTCACAACGTTCACCAAACATTTGGATTTCAGATCCAGATCCTCGGTCATGGTTTTATCCATGTAATTATCCAGCAGGATTTGTTCGAAATCAGCGTTCCCCCTGTCGACGTATTTTTTAGTCGCAGCATCTGCGAGATCTATCGGCTCGGGAAGATTGTAGAGCTTCTTATCGTTCATGTTCAAAGGTTCTTCTCGAGGTTCGTATCTCTGAACATAACGTTCGTCCAAGTTGGCAACGTCATAACCATCGTCGACTTCGAACGTCTTCCTCTTCTTTCTCGGGTTGACTTTTTCGTCGTCACTTCTACCAAATTTATCGACTGGCATGTTGTTGTGAGGATTTTTTTGTTTTTTGGAAAAATATGTTCAAAACGCAGTTTTTTAAAAATGAACTATGTTATTTTATTTTTCGTTTTTATTCAATTAAAATTTTTTTAAAATAATTTTTTATCTTTATATGTACTATAAAAAAAAAAATCTCTCTCTAATGTAAATCATTGAGAATGTCTTGAAATCGATCTCCTTCAGACCATCTCTTGAGAATGTAGAGACACAGGTGACTGCAAAACACTTGATGTGGTGATTGCACTTGTTCGGTGTTGTAATGAACCATCGATTTGTTGAAATAGTTCTTTATTTCTTTTGGCGGCGAGATTCCGTAGCTGTCGAAATAATAATTTTTCTTCTTCCCGTTCTTCATCCACGCCACCCAGTGAGTGCCTTCACCCGATGAGTCGTCTAGATTTAAAATTCCGCATTCCGATTGTCGAGGTCTTCTCTTCGGTAAGGCATCTCTGGAAAATACTCCTAGAAAATCTTTGATTTTCAAATCTTTTGCCGCATTCAACAGATCGATGTTGGATAGGGGTTCGTTAGGTAAGATGACACCTTCTTCGGATATCTTTATTTTCTTATTCATGATGCGTATATATATTTTTTTTAATTTATTTTATTATAATTCACTAAAAAATGCCGTTATTTTTTTTGTTTTTTTCTCTTTTTTTTAAACTAACATTCTCGATGTCTCTATCGTTTTCTATAATTTTGATTGCATCTAATTCTTCTTGATTTTCTGAACTCTTGATGTCACTATCGATTTCCATAACATTGAATCCGTCTAATTCCTCTTGATTTTCTGGACACTCGATGTTACTATCGATTTCTATAATTTTGAATCCATCTAATTCCTCTTGATTTTCTGGACACTTGATGTTACTATCGATTTCTATAATTTTGAATCCATCTAATTCCTCTTGATTTTCTGGAATCCTATCATGCACAATCGTATCTAGAATCCAATCATCCATATTCATATCGTCTCTAATTAGATCCGAAGTCCAATATCCGAGTGCCAAAGTGCTTATTTTATCGTCTAACACGAATCTCTTATCGTCGTCGGCAGTCAGCGAAATCTTGTTGACTATTTCGGTATACAAGTCGTGATTTTCGCTTCGAATTGATTTCATAGTCTTATACACCGGACCACTTCCTAACAGACAATCTTTATACTCTTGGAAAAAGATGTTTTTCTTCACCACACACGCTTTAACTCCTTTGCACTTCTTGATCTCTTCATCATCTTCTAGACGATAAGCATACAGTTTGGGTCTCAAGCCCACGAATTCGACGATCTGTTTACCGCCGCTCTCGTCCTTAAATTTACCCAACACCTTCTTGTTGTCGTTCGATTGAATGTTGGACGGGTGATCAACGGGATAATTGCTCGTGTCGAACCACTTGGCCACGTCCTGAGATATATCTCGGTAGACGTCTTTCATCTCTATCTCATAAACTAAACTGTCCTTGTCGGTGAACAGTAGTTTGGCTTCATCACCAAGTTTTCATTTGACGTAATCGTAGTGAAACTCATACATCAATCGCTTGCTGATATCTAAGATGATCGGTCCGAGATAATACGGTTTGTCGAACTTCAGGTGCATCTTTTGCATGTGAACGGCCACTAGATTTTTGTCGAATATGGTTCGGTGTTTGTAATTGGGTTTCGCCACTAATGATTTAGCTCTTTTCTCAGACGTGACGAGTCGAACATCGGTTCTCTTCCTGATGTTTTCCATCGATTTACTGTACACGTAGTTGTTCATGAGTTTGAAGAAATCTTTTTCGAAATCGTTCTCGGCTCGAGTTCTGAGATTCGTGTTGAGATCGATGTATTTTTTCATCCAAGGCTCTTCGTCGAATCGAATGATGCGTCGTATGTTGACTAATTTCATCCCGTAATCGACGTACTGTTTTAAATTCTCGCTGTAGACGACGTAGTTACGTTTGTTAAATAAATTGGGAATGAGTTTTTCCTTGTCTCCCTCGTTCGGTTCCATTCGTTCAGGAGCCAGCGGATAATCGTTGTGTAGATCGTGTAATTCTTTCGGATAGTTCAAATCGACTTCTAAAATGCAAGGATAATCTCTCCATTTTTGCATCTCTTCCGGTTCCTTCACCTATTCGAAATTTCCAATCGGTAAAGGATGACTCATAGCCCGACCATACAGATTATTAGCGTCCCAATACTGTATGTATTTAGTTGACCGTTTCAAATCAAAACCTTCTTTCATGTAGGGATTGTTAGCCTCAGAATGTCTGTGGGAGATCATCGAGATGCCACCTCTCGTAGCCCTTTCGAACATGAGCAACATGTCCACGTCGGATAATAATTCCAATTGGTCTTCGGTGGTCTTCAACAGAGCGTCCCACACCAAACCGGGTGCTGTGAAATACCAAGCGGGATCCAGATCGTAATTTCGACAACAGACGTCTCGAAAATTTTCGACCACGTCTGCCAAGAGTAGAACGTCGGTCTTCAGATAGAGATCGTGATAATCTCTCATGGTTTTCATATCGAATGATTTCCACACGTTTTTAGCGTGTTCATAATTCTCGTCGGAAATGTCGGATTTGTATAATTTCGAATAAAAATCTTCTTTCAAAGGTAGTGCAGTGTCTTCGAATCTCTTTAGATCGTTCATGTAATCGTAAGGATAGACTCCTTTCCTCAACATGACGTCTACTCGTTCTTCGAAATGTTCGCTCATGATTTTAAATTTATCCTTGCTCATGTTATCGACTAATTTTTCCAGAGCTGTCGACATGAATTTAAAACTGTCGATGAAATGTATGCATCTACGAATGAATTTCGTTTTTTCTTCCAACGTCTCTCCGTCGATTACTCTTTTCTCCTCCATGAGCTTCCATTTCGTGAAGGAAATGTATCTTTCTTCGCTGTTCACGATGCAATTTAATTCTTCGTGTGAGGTGCCGAGATTTTTCACGAACAGATGACTGTCATAACCTGAGAGATTGTGAAACATCACCAGATAGAAAGTGGCATCTCGATATTTTAAATTACACTTGCTGTGAGCCGGACCGCGATACAGACCCGTGTAATGATCATGGTCTCTGACCTTCCTATTTTCCATCAAATTCTCGTCAAACGATTGTCTGCATATGTGACATTCGGTGGCCCTGTTATTTTCGTCCTGCTGCTCTTGCGTGATGATCATTTTTGCCGGAGTTTTGAATTTGTCGTATAACATTTGAAGTTTCCATTCTAACTCTTCCACGAACCTTTGAGCCACGTCGTTGTCTTCGCACTGTTTTGTGTAGGTAAAGGGACCCATGTCGTGTTGCGAGTCGAAAGCGCATTTCACGTAAATCCAATAGCCCGAAGGTATGTGTTTTTGATATCTTTCGACGTAACTTTGAAGAGCGTTGGGTTGACAGGAACTCATTTTTGCGGTGAAACATTCGAAATCGGCGTACACGACGAATGGTACTTTTAACCTTCTATTGTGATTTTCAACCTTCACGATGGTGTTGGGTTTGGGCATTTCGACGGCGACACCTTGATTTTCATTGCAATATTTCTGATGTTTCGCCAATGAGTCTTCGCTTCATGCAATTGTAACATAAAGATATCTTTCCGTTATGATTTTTATTTTGTTTCGACAGTAATCAACTTGGATGTTTAACCCAACAATAATGACGATTGTCACCATTCGAAATCAATAATAAAATAATCGTCTTTTCTCTTCCGAGATACGAAGTCAGTCTGAGAGGATGGATCTTTCGTTTTTCGTCGTCGTATCCCAAGACGTTCACCGCAACGGTGGGATTTTGAGCCTCGAAACGTTTTATGTGTTTTAACTGCGTTGGAAAAGTCACTCCGGTCCAATCGAGATTTTTAGAAGTTTCCTCGTACTGAGAAACTCTATTGGAGTTTATTTTGATAGGGTATAAAGCGGATGTGACTGCCCATTTAAAACACTGATCATCGTTATTTTTCATGTTGATCACGGCGTATTTCTTAGCGAGGAAATACGGTAATTTCATGTAGGAAGACCCTTTCAACAAATCGTTTTTAGTTATGTGAATTTCGAGTTTCAACACCTCATCGAACGTCCAATTACTACCTTCATATTGATAATTCGCGAGAGACGTCAACATCTTGTCTTTCATCTTTTCGAAAACGTCTGATAAATCTGAACCTCGAAATACGGGTTCGACATTAGATCTGAAATATGCATTTTTCACGATGCTCTCGCCGGACTTCACATCGATTTTATTCATCACGCAATGGAGTATCATCTTAATTTTTAGTCCCACGTTCATGTATTAGCAAAACAAATCCAATACCTTTTTCTTCACCCGTTCCATGAACAATTTCGGATCGATTTTCTTCAACGATGGAACCACGTCAAAAGTTTTAAAAATGCCTTTGATCACACTCTCCCATTCCATGGACTTCGATTGAAATAGTTCTGCGGCGAGTCACGCTAGATATTCTTCTCCTTTCCCTTCGTCTATTGCTCGTCGAAGTTCGTTCGATATATCTCGTTTGCCTAGAATCTGATGTGCATCACTCGTTTATGTTTTTCTTTTCTTTTCTTTGGAAACTTGAAGTTCTTCAACGGCTTTTCATTTAGTCATCTTCTTATTTTTCACAATCGAAGCGTTTTCGGTTTTTTTTGACGTCGGCATTTCGATTCCTTTTACTATCTTTTTCTTCTTCTCATTTTTCACAACCGATGCATTTTTTGATGTCGTTGCTATTGGCATTTCATTTGCCTTTCCATCATTTTGCAAATGTTTCTGTATGACTTCAATCTTTTTTGATTTAGTTCTATGATTTCTGAAATGTGAAATTTTTAATAGTTTACAAATCTCGTTTAACTGAGGTATGGTTTTCTCATTTAAATTTTCAAATTTTTTTTTATCTGTTTGTTTCATTTTGTAAGAATATATTTTTTCGAATTTTCTATTTTAAATAATTTGTTTAAAAAGTTTTGTTTTTTAATGTGAAAAAAAAAATTTTTTTTTGATGAAATTAATCAATTTTTTTATGTTCCTTAACGTTAAAAAAAACGAGAAAAAAAGGATGTTAAAAATTTAACTTATATATATAAAGAGAAAAAAAAACTTTTTAAACAAATTATTTAAAATACAAAAATTTAAAATATACATTATTTGCAAGAATTCGTAAAACAAAAAAAACAAATAATCGATCATGACAGCAACACCTAAAAGATGCGAATTGAAATTGAAACGAGTCGAAGCGTGTACAAAATTAGGTTTTAAAATCTATACATTACAACAACACGATCCCATCAAACTGAATGAGGTCGAGACGATGGGCTTAGAGTGCTACTACGACAAATATCATATGTGTTTGAAATTGGATGAAGCCATGCTCGATTTGTTTTGCGAGTACCAAAGCGATCTGGTGAATAATATCATCATCGCCAAAGACAGAAAATTCGTCAAGGACGATTTGGTGTTGTTCTTTAGAAATTACATATATCCAATAATCTCACTCGAACTCTTGGACAAATCTGGTGGTGAGAGCGCGTTCACCAATGTAAAAAAACTTAAAAGAGTAAAGATAAACATACAAGACATTTTTGGAAGTGAAAAAATGACGCATGTCAACATGCTAATAACGGACTTGGAAATATAAACAATAGAGAGATTGATTTTAGCAAAGAAGAAGGAAAAAAGTAATGAGATCTAAAGGTGTTCTCATTACTTTTTACAAAAAAGTTTTCACATTAAAGAAATTAAAATTAAAAACAACTTTTGTTTTTTTTGCTCTTTATATATATAAAAAAAAACTTTTTTTTTTAAACAAATTATTAAAATACAAAATTTAAAATATACATTATTTAAAAGAATTCGTAAAAACAAAAAACCAAATAATCGATCATGAGGACAACAACACCTAAAAGATGCGAATTGAAATTGAAATGAGTCGAAACGAATAAGAAATTCGGTCATAAAATCTATAGATTACAACGACATGATCCCATCGAATTGAACAAGGTCGAGATGAAGGGCTTAGAGCACAAATACGACAAATATAAGATGCCTCTGAAATTGGACGAAGCCGCGCTCGATTTGATTTACGAGTACCAAAGCGATCTGCAGAACATCGTCATCGCCGAAGATAGAGAATTCAACAAGGACGATTTGTCGATGCCCTATGGAAATTACATATTTCCAAACATCTCATTCGAACTCGTGGAGAAATTGGGTGGTGAGAGCGAGTTGACCAATGTAAAAAAACTCCAAAGAGTAAAGATAAACATTCAACACATTTTCGAAAAAGGAAAAGACACGAGTGTCAACATGCTAATAACGGACTTGGAAATATAAACAATAGAGTGATTGATTTTTAGCGAAGAAAAATGAAAAAAAAAGCAATGAGATCATCTTTAGATCACATAGCTTTTTTTTTTTTGTTTTCCTTCTTCTTCACTATTACCATATATTGTAATAACGTTTCCTTTTCTCTCAAATTTCAGCGTCGATTCTTCTTTTTCTTTTTTTCTTTTTCTTTGTGATATGATACGTTTATAACAACATTTTTGTTTATCTGAATCATAATTATGAACGAATGTTGTGCATCTCTTGGTAACACTCGCATCATCACCATTCTCTTCAGAAGGTAGTGGTGACGGTGGAAAGAGTTGTCTCATTCTCAACCGTCTATCCCGTGCTCTATCTATCTCTTTCATCAGTTCTTTCCTTAGATATCCATCATTAGCGTCTAACCATTTTTTTATTTTTTCGCTCTCTGGCTTGCGATGTTCGACATTATCGTCAAATTGTTTCTCCACCTTTTCATCCAGGTGATAAATTTGTTTCTCCACCTTTTTACCCATTTTAAATATATTATTTTATACTTTCTACGATTTTATATTTTATACAATTTTATATTATAATAACATATTCAAAATCGGTATGTTCTTAAACGGCGAATTCTCACCGAGCAACAAACCCTTGCCGAGTCGCTCGACGTTTTGTCCACTCTTCAGATAGAGACCGTTTCCTCTCAGAGAGTTGCCACCTCTAACGGGTTCTAGATACAATCCTTTACCGCTGTCGTCTACGTGGACGCGACACACGGCTCCTCCCTTCTTCAAAAACAGTCCGTTGCCATCCATTAATTTCTCAACTGCCGAACTAGCGAGTCCCATGAGAGCTCCCACGCCGAGAGTCTTTCTGAGAAAGGGTAGTGCCTTTGCGGTGAAGGGTAATGCTTTTGTGGCTATTCCTGCCAATAGCGGTAGGAAACCGCCTTTCATTCTCAAATTGTATCTCAATTGAGCAGGACTCATTCTCACCGTCAACCCTCTTCCATCGCGAATCGCTTTCTCCATCCTTTTGATTTGACTTCTGGTCCAGGCGATCGAATCCTGACCGCCTCTCGTCAGATCTTCGTGAGCGAATTTGAATCTCACCGCCTCGCCTCGAGTTGTTAACGCTCTCTTAAGTTTCTTCCTCTGTCCTGCAGATATGTTCACGTTTTTAACCACGTATTCTGTCATAATTCTGTTTTTTAAAATATATTTACTTCAATTGTTTCTTGTTTAATAATTATATTGAAATAATTTTGTAAAATTAATATTGCGTTTATTTTATTTTTGTTATCTATATATATACACAATTTTTTTGCTTTTATATTTCTCTTATGTGAAATCGTATCATCACCCTCTCTCCACGAAGATCTAACAGTTCACCATTTTGATCCGTCAATGTGGTTTTGAGACTATACAACGTGTCCAAAATCACTGGTAGATAAACTAAATTTCGAGGTCGCTCCACGATCTTATAACCCGGCGACACGTTTGGAAAGAAGGAATAGATCGTCAGTTGAGCGCTACCATTCACGTAGCTTCCAGCAATCACATCCACGTTCACCAGAATGCTATTGACTGCGAGAATGTCGACCGTATTTTCAGATGTCGCGTGGCCTCGAAACATCTTTCGATCGAATCCCAACATCTTGCCTATAGAATCGTCCATGTTGAAATCCACTCGAAAATTGTCTTCCAAATCCAACATCGTCTGTAAGGTATTAGGATTGGGAGCGAGTCTGATCTTGTTGCTTCCCTTTCCATCCGTCTTCAATCGCGTCTGAATGTAATTGTTCAAATCATCTATGTCGTAACTCCCTTTGGGAATTCGAATCTCCAACCAATCCACTCCATCGGAATACTTGAACGAGTTATTCTTTTCGGTGACGTTGGGAAAGGAATAATAAGTCTCCAGATTCACCAACGCCATCTCGTATCTTTTCTCTCTATTCAATTCGATGGAAGGTTCGAATTTCGTAGCGAATCGAGTCGAATCGCCACTCACCACGATTTGAATGGATTGTTTCGCAGCCGTATTCTCGGCTATCCGTTCTAACAATTCCCCATGTTTGAACATTATATTTAATTTTATTTTTTTATTCGAAACTAATTATTTGAAGATTTATTATTTTCTAAATTTTATTTTCACACCCTATCTTATTATTATCATCAGAAACATAAAACTTGTCGAATCCGCACTGATATTTTCCGCGATTAAATTCGCTTGTCAAATCGATCACGACGAAATTGTAAAGTCCACCATCCCAAACCCTCTTGCAAAATCTCCTGAATTCCGCCGCGCTCATGTCGTTTGCGACGTGATCGCCGTAGATGTGATTGAGATTCTTGAGATCTTGGCGAAAGAGACATAGAAAATTAGCGTTCTCCCTTATCGTCTGTCTAGGCAATCAAAAATAATTCTGCGACAGGTAGAAACAGTCCACGTTGCTGTGTCGACCCCTAACGTAATACGATTCGCATCGGTTCTGTCTCTCCAAAAGCAGATCATCGAAAATCATGAGATTCTTATCTTCCGATTTCAGTTCTCTAGGATCCGGAACGTCGCTAGCGTTCTCATAAAATCGACACTCGACGTTCGAAGATGCATTTCTCTTCATCAGCTCCATCGCCGCACCGTCCAAAATGGTCGAGAGTGGGGCTCCACTCTTGTCGAATTCCTCCCTACTGTCAAAGATTCTGGCTATGACGTCCTTGGGCAATCTGCGATCCATGCACTCTCGAAGCAATCTGTATTCGGGTTGAAACAAGCTCTTGCCAAACACGAACAATCTGTCGTAATCCAACCAGTCGGGTCGGGACAACAGATTCATCAACAGATTGGTCTTTCCACAATTCGATTTTCCCACTATCAAACCTCTTATGCTCTTGGGAAAGAACTCGTTAGTCGACCTCTTGGTCGCGGCGTCGTTCCAAGACATATCTTTAATGTTCATCTTTAGCTAAATCTTGTATGGCACCACAGCATCCTTAAAATCTTTCCAACTTTTCGCCGTTCGCTCTAACGCAGCTCGCTTCGCCGGCGGACTGATCAACTTGTTGATCAACGCGTCGGCTGCCCTCTTGCCAGCCATAGAAGCTATCCTACCACTGGCTTTGGAAGCGGCTTTCTTACCAGCATCCAAAGCCGTCTTCTTACCGACCTCAAACGCGGTCGATGCGAGTTTTCTACCCGCATTGCTCGTGAACGCTCGCATTATAGAATCGACGATGCCAGAACTGCCTTGAACGTAAGTTCTGACGTATCCCCTGTTCTTTATCACCAACATATTTTATTTTTATGATATATTTTTGTTTTTTTCACTGGTAAATCGTTTTTGCCGTTTAAATACTTTTATTATTCTAGTGTAAAAATTTACTGTTTTATTTTTGTTTGTTTGTTTGTTTCTCTCTACTTATTATATACACATCAATCCTTCAATTCGTTCATCAGCCTTTTATACTGGTTTTTATTCAAAACCTTCTGTCTTAACAATTCGTCAGATATAGTAACTATCTGATTATCTAATCCCGTGTTACCAGCCCGTCTGCTCGCCATCAACAAACTCAATCTCTGAGACAGAGCGTCGGAATCGCTTGGAAGAAAAGTGGTTTTCACCCCTTTGCCAGTCACCGATTCGACGAACTTCTTGTTCATATCCCATATGGGTTTCACCACTTTCGTCCACTTGTAACCTCTGTTGGCTTTGGGTCTCGTCTCTCTGGCATCGTTATTTCTCTTCATGGCGTGAGTTTGAACTAGAATGTCTCCGTAGTTATCGAAATCCTGTTCCGTGTAATCTCCAGGCTTGTCGTAAAGGAGCAATCTCTGCAGACCATCGGTCAATTCGTATCTGTTCGAACCGATGATCAATTCATCATCGCCAATAACCACTTCCGTATCACCTACAAAAATCCTTCCCTCAGAATCCTTATAAAATCCATACAACTGATCTCTCTTACCGCCATCATCATCGGACGATGCGATGCTACTAGTGGTGATAGTCGAAGCCGTATCATCAGACTCGCTCTCTGTTTGAATTCCCGTGGGAATGTAATCCGGTGTAGATTGAACGGAATACCGATTTCCAAAACTAGGAGGCAACGAACCCATTCTCAAAGAACTCTCCTTTATGGGTCTCAATTCTTTGACTATCTCCTTCCTGCTTCGCTCTTGACCCTCCGTCACGGGTTTAAATATTTTTGTGGCTTTGCGTTTGAGTTCCATCTCACCAAGACGTCTGCTCCTATCAGCTGACTGAATCCCCTTCTTAGCACGTTCATACTGTTCTAAAATTCGATCTCGGTGTGTAGGATCCATCTGTAAAAACATCTTTCGTTTTAATTGTTTTTATTATTTTCAAAATTAAATGTTTAATTATATTTTTATGTTTTAAGTAATAAAACTCTTTCCGTCTTAATATAATAATCTGAAAATATTCACATCTCAACTGACTGTTAATTGAAGTTTAAAAATACGTTTAAACAGTACATGACAACCCAGTTTCTGATTTAACGCATTTTGACAGTAGTTTTTACATTTGTCAAAAGATCTTCATTCATTCACACATCCAACAACCATTCACTCAATGTCGAATTAAGAGAGAATCCCTTTGATGACTGTTAAACAGTTTCAACACACAAACAAAAACTGATTTTATCGCTGACAACTTATTCATTACAAAATCTCTCTCCAATTGCTATCATGAATATATTAAAAATTTTACCACTCAAAACCTAATTGAGTGGAAAATGCGTTTTAAACATTCCGATAAGTGTTTGACTTTTTTCGAACGAACGCTTAACAGTCAATCTCTCTCATCAAGACAAAACACGAATATCTATTACAGATCAACTCTTTCGAACAAAAAACCCTCAAAACTCAATTTCTATCCGTCTCATCAACAGAAAACATCAATGTCTATAATACAGACTATATTCATAATCGACTCTTTTGAACAAAAAACCTCATTCACTCATAACGATAACATGTGTTAGTTTTTACTTCAGGAAGACGTGACTGGGTTCGCGAATTTCCAACACACCGACGACAACACTCTTCGTTCAAAACATTTCCATCAAGTGCTCATCGAGATCACCTCGCAATAACGTGTCCTAATCTCACTTCGAGAAATGCTACAATGGGTTTGCGGATTCAAACATCACCTCTTCACGCGAGTCGATTTCCAACCTAAAATCTGCAAGTGGATCTCCGTGTACGCCTCCATAGGGTTTCAGTGTTAAAATCGTGTACGGACGCAGATTGTTAGAATCGGCAAGATGATGAGCTCGAACTCTCAAAACGTTTTTTTGCTCGCAATTTAACACTCTCCATAGGGTTTCAGTGTTAAAATCATGTACGGATGCGGATTGTTAGAATCGACAAGACGATGAGCTCGAACTCTCAAAACGGTTTTTTGCTCGCAATTTAACACTGAATCCTATGGGGAAAACTCATCTGCAGATTTCAATCAAAACGGTACATGTACGTGTACGTAAAACTACGGATTCCTCCCATAGGGTCCAGTGTTAAAAAAATTCGAGCTCACCCTAAAAAAACGTTAAAATCTTGTACACGTACACGATTTTAACACTAAATCCTATGGAGATGTACATGTACACATACACGTACATGTACAGGTGAGCTCGTACTCTCATTTATTACCTACTGCCACCGAATGTCACATATGCAGACAATCGTTCAATGAGAATTCGGAGGAAAATAAGAAGGTCAGAGACCGCGATCATTACATATCGCGGTCCGGCTCACAGCAAGTGTAATTTAAAATATCAAGATGCCGTTTTCTATCCGATGATATTTCACAATCTCTCGGGTTACGACAGTCATCTGTTCGTGAAAAATCTCGGCACCTCCCACGAAGAATTAAATTGCATCACAAACAGCGAAGAAAGATACATTTCCTTCACGAAATGGAAGCTCATGGAGAAGAAAAGAGTAATCAATGGAGAGACGTTGGAAGAAAAAACGAAATTCATTCGTAGAGGCATACGTTTCATCGACAGTTTTAAATTCATGTCGACCGCTCTGGAAAAATTAGTCGATAACATGAGAAAGGATAAATTTAAAATCATGAGCGAACATTTTGGAGAACGGGTAGACATCATGTTGAGGAAAGGAGTCTATCCTTACGATTACATGAGCGATCTAAAGAGATTCGACAACACCGCACTACCTTCAAAAGAAGATTTTTATTCGAAAGTATACGAATCCGACATTTCCGACGAGAATTACGAACACGCCAAAAACGTGTGGAAATCATTCGATATGAAAACCATGAGAGATTATCCTGATCTCTATCTGAAGACTGACGTTCTACTCTTGGCAGACGTGTTCGAAAATTTTCGAGATGTCTGTCGTCGAAATTACGATCTGGTTCTGGCTTGGTATTTCACCGCACCTGGTCTGGCGTGGGACGCTCTGTTGAAGACCACCGAAGTCCAATTGGAATTATTATCTGACGTGGACATGTTGCTCATGTTCGAAAGGGCTATGAGAGGTGACGTCTCAATGATCTCCCACAGATATTCTGAAGCTAACAATCCCTACTTGAAAGAAGGTTTCGATTCGAAATGGTCGAATAAATACATACAGTATTGGGATGCTAATAATCTGTACGGTTGGGCTATGAGTCATCCTTTACCGATTGGAAATTTCGAATGGGTAACGGAACCGGTAGAGATGCAAAAATGGAGAGACTATCCTTGCATTTTAGAAGTCGATTTGAACTATCCGGAAGAATTACACGATCTACACAACGATTATCTGCTGGCTCCCGAACGAATGGAACCGAACGAAGGAGACGAGGAAAAACTCATTCCGAATTTATTTAACAAACGTATCTACGTCGTCTACAGTGAGAATTTGAAACAATACGTCGATTATGGGATGAAATTAGTCGACATACATCGCTTCATTCAATTCAACGAATACATCGATCTCAACACAAATCTCAGAATTCGAGCCGAGAACGATTTCAAAAAAGATTTCTTTAAACTCATGAACAACTGCATGTACGGTAAATCAATGGAAAACATCAGGAAGAGACAGACGTTCGACTCGTCACGTCTGAGAAAAAAGCTAAAAAATTAGTGGCGAAACCCAATTACAAACACCGAACCATATTCGACGAAAATCTAGTGGCCATTCACATGGAAAAGACAGTTTAGTTTACGAGATAGAGACGAAAGATGTCTACCGAGATATATCTCCGGACGTGGCCGCGTGGTTCGACATGAGCAATTATCCCGTTGATCACCCATCCAACATTCAATCAAACGACAACAAGAAGGTGTTAGGTAAATTTGAGGATGAGAGTGGTGGTAAACAAATCCTCGAATTTGTGGGCTTGAGACCTAAACTGTATGCTTATCGTCTAGAAGATGAAGAGATCAAGAAGTGCAAAGGGGTTAAAGCATGCGTGGTGAAGAAAAACATCTCTTTCCAAGAGTATAAAGATTGTCTGTTAGGAAGTGGTCCGGTGTATATGACTATGAAATCGATTTGAAGCGAAAATCATGACTTGTATACCGAAATAATCAACAAGATTTCGCTGACAGCCGATGACGATAAAAGATTCGTGTTAGACAATAAAATAAGCACTTTAGCTCTCGGACATTGGACTTTGGATCTAATTTTAGACGATAGGATTTCAGATATGATTGAGGATAATAGGATTCCAGATATGATTAAGGATGATAGGATTCCAGAAAATCAAGAGGAATTGGACGGATTCAAGATTATGGAAGTCGATAGAGTTAGTTTAAAAAGAAAAAGAAATAAATAACATCATTTTAGTGAATTATAATAAAATAAATAATTTTTTTTTAAAAATATACGCACTTATGAATAAGAAAATAGAGATATCCGTAGAAGGTGTCATCTTACCTAACAAACCCTTATCCAACATCGATCTGTCGAATGCAGCGAAGGATTTGAAAATTTGTTTTCCAGAGATGCCTTGCCGAGGAGAAGACCTCGACAATCGGAATGCGGAATTTTAAATCTAGACGATTTATCGGGTGAAGGCACTCACTGGGTGGCGTGGTTCAAGAACGGGAAGAAGAAGAATTATTATTTCGACAGCTACAGAATCTCACAGCCGAAAGAAATAAAGAACTATTTCAATGAATCGATGGTTCGTTACAACACGGAATGAGTGCAATCGCCAGATCAAGTGTTTTGTGGTCACCTATGTCTCTACGTTCTCAAGAGTTGGTCTGAAGGAGATAGGTTTCAAGACATTCTCAATGATTTACATTAGAGAGAGATTTTTTTTTTTAAAAATTATATAAAAAATTTTAATCGAATAAAAACGAAAAATAAAAATAAGTGAAATAATTCATTTTTAATAAACTGCGTTTGAAATATATTTTTAAAACAAAAATCTCAAAACAACATGCCAGTCTATAAATTTGGTAGAAGTGACGACGAAAGTCAACCCAAAAAGAAGAGGAAGGCGCTCGAAGTCGGTGATGGTTACGACGTTGCCAACTTGGACGAACATTACGTTCGGAGATACGAACCTCGAGAGGAACCTTTGAACATGAACGATAAGAAGCTCTACAATCTTCCTGAGCCGATAGATCTCGTAGATGCTGCGACTAAAAAATACGTCGACAGGGGGAACGCGGATTTCGAATCAATCATGCTAGATAATTATGTGGATAAAGCCATGACCGCCGATCTCGATCTAAAATCTAAACGTTTGGTGAACGTCGTGAATCCCATAGATCCCACCGATGCCGCGACCAAGAAATATGCTTACGACGCTCACGTGCCATTCAGCGAACATCTGAGAAATAGATACGTTCAGAAAACGATGCACTCGGAATTGAACGCCAATTCTAACAAGATAACGAATGTGGCCACTCCCACAAATCCCAAGGACGTGGCGACCAAACACTACGTAGATCTGGAACAGAGAAAGTCTGACGGACGAGAAATGAAATTGGATCTGAATGTGGGATTCAACAAGATATTGAATCTGTCTAAGATCGACGACACGGATGCGGACTCAACCACAGTCAACAAGGGCTACGTAGATTCTGCCGTGATACAATCACAAGAATATGTAGAATCGCAAGTGGGCAATCTCTACCTGCACAAACAATCTGGCGGAACCATGGAGGGTGGCATCAACATGAACGGTGAGAATTTATTCGGTCTCGATCACGATCCCAAATTCGATTTCAGCGCAGTCAGCAGGAAGTACGTGGACGACAACTCGGTCTGGAGAAAGGGCGACATCATGGAAGGTAAACTAGACATGGGTGGACACGCACTCACGAATCTACCGGATCCCGTGAACATGACGGATGCCTGCACCCTGATTTCGGTGGTGGAAAGAGTCAAATATGCTAGACAATTGATCACCATGTGGGCCGAGGAGGCCGGCACGTTAGAGGAGGGAAAAACCGAGTGGTCTTTCGGAAACGGAGGTAGCGGATCGAAACATGGTCAGGTGGGATATCCCATGCCATTAGGAGGTGAAATCATTCAAATGAGTCTGGCTTCCTCGGATTTGAATAACAGAGCGGTCGTCAGTCTCGTGGTGAATGGAGTAGAGAGCGATAAGAAATACAGCATTGAAAAGACTGAGAATTAACACGCGAATGTTAGCACGTTCGGCACGCCTCTCAAAGTGAACACCAGAGACAGGATTAATTTCGTTACGAAAACCAATAATCCTGAAGCCGCCACTTCTGTGGTAAGTCTACTGATCGAACTAGATCCTTTGAACAAACAGTGAATGCGTGGAAATAATTAATTTAAAAAAATAATGTGTGATTATTAAAAACAAAAAAAAAAGTAATGAGATTTAGAAAGATGTTCATTCTCTCTAGATCTCATTACTTTTATTTTTTTTTTTTTTGTTTTTTTGTTTTTTAATAATTACTCATTACTGTTTTTATTTTTTCACACACGTCTCTCATCGAATGATCGACATCTTATTTCCATCCGATTCAAATTGTAATTCTCTGTCCAACAGGACCAGAGTGAAGGCTTCGGTTTTTCTCGGCACGTTCCTATCAAATTGCATCTTGATCTGAATGTCTAAGACGCTACTCTTGAGTCGTTCACTCTGTTTACTGACGTAGAATACGAACATGGGATACATCGACTTGTATTCGCCGGGAGATATGTTAGGGTTGCTCATCAATTCATCTAGACCTTGATACTTCTTTCTAAAATCAGCGGCGTCGCCGTACAGTCTGCAGAAATCATTCTTGTCGAACGATGCATTGTAATTGATTGCTGGATATCTCGTAGCGTTCAGAAACACTTGCCTTTTTCTCAAATTGCAGTGATCGAACTGCGACGCATTTTTTTCCTGAGACCCACCCTTATCAGTCTGAAATGCAACCACGATGAAACGCGGTCTCTCAGAAGCGGATTTCACTGTCAATCTCCAATCGAAGTGATTCGTGGAGGGTGGAATGCTAGCCGTGTTGCACTGTCTCATTCTAAATCCCACGGGTAATTTACTCTTGGAATCTATGATCTTGTAGAGACACGCTTCCACAATCGAAGGCTCCACGTGTGGAACGAACCACGATATCTTGTGTAGAGTTAACTTACCCGCATCGGTCACAGGGAGTCTCACTGTTGCGTCATCGTTTCCTTTTTGAATCAACGTCAGACTGTGTTTGAATCCGTACATGATCTTGTTGTAATAGTCCACGAATCTGAAGATGTGTTTCAAAGGTATCCTGAATGAAAACGTTCCTTTAGGTCTGGACGTCTTGATGACGTAGTTGAATATCGCGGCGGCGCCGGCGTTAGCAGGGTCGACGGTGTCTTTCACCCACAACTGATTAAGTCCTCTGGATTTCGAAAAATCATCCAGATACGTCAAGAGTCCGAACATCGTGGTGGCCTGACCAGGATGAAACACAGATTCTATCTCTTGTCCGGATAGCATGTATTTTATATTACTGAATAGATGCATGATGCCATTATTGGCTAGAGTAACCGTGTCGTCGTCGGCGTAGTCGCTCCCATCTTCCTTGGTGAAACGTCCCTGCACCATTATGTAACTCTCGCTAGGATGGACGAATATAGATCTTGAGTTTCGACGTTGATTCTTATCTCTCCCGCATTGTTCAAACTCATTCCGGTTACCAGTTCGTATTCGTGAACCTCATATTCTTGAATACTTTCATCTTTCACTATGCTTTGTGCTATATCTAGTATATTTGCCATTTTTGAAGGGTTTTGGGGGTTTTTTTGTTTATTAATTAGCTTGCTTATTTATCTAAAAATAGTTGTAATTATTTTTTATTATTATTTTTCTCTCCTATATATATATATGTGTAAACAAGAAAATGTTAAAGAGAGTAAAATAAAAAAAAAATGTTTTCTTTATCAAAACTTCGTCTTCTGCAATTGTTGTTCGTAAAACTTTCCGATAATCTCTTCTCCATCCAAAGCTTCGATTTCATAAGTCACCGGATCGGTGTGAAATATTTTGATTATCACGAAGATTTCCGAGGTCCATCGAGGAGTATAACCCTTTTCGAAGTGCTTCTTATAAGCGTAGACTCTCACTCGATCGCCGACCGCAAATTTCGGCGTTCTAGACTTCTTCCTGATCTTAGATCTCTCAGGATATAGATTCGTGTAGACCCGTTTTTCGTTTCGAGGATCGCTAGCTTCCGCGGGAGTCATCTTGATCGATCTGTGTTGCGTGTTGTTGTAATCTTTGACCAGACCGTTCTGAGCATATATGTATTTCTTGGTCGAATTCGCCGTGAAGTATTTATGCATCTTTTCCTTCATCGTTCGATTCCAACGTTCCACCACGCTGGCTTTCTCTTCGTTTTCGATCGAGTAAAGGTCGACTAATCGATGAACGTTCTTGTTGTAGAATTCCTTTCCTTTATCCACCCACAATTTATTTGGTTTTCGAGAAGACTAGTCGAACACGCTCTTCAGAGCCTCGACGACGCAAGGTCCCGATTTATTCTTCAAAGTTCTGATCCAACCGTATTTGGAAAACACGTCAATGACCGTCAATAGATATTTGACACCCTCGTTCCACCTCGAAAACGATCTCATGTCGACCAAGTCGGCAGACCAAATATTACCCAAACCCTTCACGAACACCCTTCTCTTTCGAAATTTACACACTATGGGTTTGTGTAACTCCTCGGCCAATTCGCTCGTCAATAATCGTTTCTTCTTCTTTCGGATGTGCTTTTTTTTAACGCCCCATCCGAATCGACGTTTCGCACCGATCAAATTGCCAACCAGCGAACGTTCTATCTTCTCTCTCCTGGTCGGATTCGATATACCTCTCAATTTCGCCAACATGTTTTTATCGCAGACATCGTTGCGAGTCTTGGTGTCGCGATGTCCAGCGTAACATAGATTGTGATCATACGCAGCCGTGTCCACCCTACTCACAGGTTTGCTCCAAGATTTATGAGTCAGATCGGCGTTGAGTCTCTTGTTCAATTTCGTTCCAGGTCCCGGGAAACTGTGACCGGGCAGATGCATTTCGAAAGGTAGATTATTGATCATTTTATTCACGATGCCTTTACCTTTGCTCGCATTCTTTTTTTTGACGAATCGAGTCTTGATAGAACCACACACGTCGCAAATTTCACGAAGCATCTGTCTGTCGTTTTTAGTTTGTACTTCTTGAGAATTACTCGTCTCGGTAACTCTCTGACACTTTACGCAATACATTTTTTGAGAGTTATTTAAATTAATTTCGTTTTTATTTTATATATAAATTTAATATTTCTTTTTTTAAAAATTCTGTTCTTATTATATATATTTTTTTTTTCAATCGCTGCTCTTGAGTTCTATCATCTTACTGAATTCCTCCCTGACCTCTTTCCTCCCCTTTTCCACGAGAGAATCCTTCATCTCTTCCTTGATGATCTGACGAGTCTTGATTCTCACAGCTTCTTTCATGGCTTCATATTTCGTTTTCTCACCCAATATCGTGAAGTATTCTCCGTCCGATATCCTACCGTCTTTCAACGCCATCGAGATCATTTCGGATATCGTGTCGATCTTGGAGTCGGCCAAGACGCGAATCTTGTTATGTTTCCTCGCCTTCAGATGTAATTTCCTACTCAAAAAGTTTCCAAGCGTGCTAAACAATCCAGCGGTGAAAGCCACTCCTTCTATGGTTAATACGATCGGAATACCGACCACAGTCAACAACAATCCGAAGCCGGCCGCGTGTAAACCCATGGAAATCATGATGAGTGTCGTGTCAATCGCGTTGATGAATTTCACGAAACGCAAATACTTCTTCTTGAGAGAATGATGAGAATCTCTCTCTTGAGTTAGATATGATTGAATTCTACTGATTTGATCGATGCGATACCTCTCTCCTCTTTCTTTTTCTTCTAGCGACGGTGCCATCGGCAAAACGCCGTTCGGCTTCTCATCCTCGTCGTCATCTAACGTCGGATACAATTTATTTCTGGTTCTCATTTTTGTGTTTTTTCTTTCTTTCTAATATTAGATAAAAAAATTTATGTGTGTATTTATTTTTATTTTCTATTCTCCCTTATTTATATCAACGAGAAAACTTAGACGTATGCTTCATTAAACAATAATTTCATGATGCATCCCTTGTCTTCTAAAGTCAGACTTCTACGCGCCAATTTCAGTTCTTCCGAAACTGTGGGCTTGTCTCGATCCTTACAGAAGAGTAATCTCTTCCAAAACGTGATCACTTCGTCGATTTGAACGCGTTCGAACGCCGGTTCGAAATACTTAACGACCATATCTTCCCTTTCCATCGTCAGACATGAATGATTCTCATGATCGAAGTCTAGATGATCCAGACATCCGACGCATCGTTCTAACAAGAGGCAACATAGTTGTTCGTTCACGCAGAATGCGTGGGCTCTCATCAGCATTTTTTAAAGAAACCTTGCTCTAATAGTCTGGGAAGCATTCATGATTTACGTATTTTTTATTATCTATTCAATTTGATATATTTATTTTTTTAAATAACTATTTATTTATATATTTTTTTCTCTCCTATATATATCAATCACTTTTTTGTTTCCTTACTATTTTTATTTGAATGAAACAAATTCTACAAAGTGTTTTATTAAGATTTATTTCACAAAATTCGCAGTGACAAAACGTAAACAAACGATTTTCCCATCGATTTCTAATTTTCTAAAACTCAATTTTTTTTTTCAATGTCATCCGTTTGAAACGAAAACCTTTCATTCACACCGAAACAAAAACATGAGTGTCTATTATGATAGAATTTATCAAATTCAATCTTATAGTCGACTCTATTGTGAGCCTCCTCAAAAACAATAATGGATTCTGGGCCACTGGTCCAGAATCCGCAAACCGTTTTTTGATGCTGGTCCAGAATCCGCAAAGCGTTTTTTGCTCGCATTCACCAATGATAGATTGAAGGTCTAATCCACGATGGGAACGTCGACAAAAATTTTTAGAAAATTTTTATGTACAATTTCGTACATTTTTCACTTTTTTGAGCGACGTGTCGAATGTACGCGTTCGCCAACGGGTATTTGAACGTTAAAAGTGCGATCTGTGAGCCTCAAAAACAATAGCGGATTCTGGACCACCATGAAAAAACGACATTTTTGTATACGTGCACGCGATTTAACACTGAATCCTTTACGGTAAACGCATCATGTTCGTGTACGGTACATGTACAAAGTGGTCCAGAATCCGCCTTTACTACCTACTCATCTTTAGCTATGTTTCTCGGAACCTCGTTTGCAGCATTGCTAGCCGACCAACGACTCTACGTCGACACCAGTTTTACCGAGATAACTCGCAGGAGCAGGTAGACATGGGAGCAATTGTTCGGGCTGTTTTTACTCATTTGACGAAATCATCCGCAATCATCGGCATCCCGTGTGTAGGTCCCCATCTTACATCCAACTTTGATGTCTGTGTAACTTTCCGGTCATTGATGCAAAGGGTCGCTAGAGCAAGCAGTCTGTATGTATTCGACAGGTAGTGCTGGTGGAAGGTAAGTATGGTAATGATATGAACCGGAACCCGTAGTGGTAGGCACTTAGTGCCAATCACCGGAGCTAATCATCAGACTAGTCAGAAATCATACCTATCACTAAAGGGAGATAAGTGTGTGTGGACTGTGAGTGCGTGAACTTCTGTTAATGGAGCTATCTGATTGGACCTACTAAGAGGAGGTCGAGAGCAAAGGTCGGAACAGTGTCACAGAAGGCTGGGAGTGGCAAAGAATAGAGAGAATAGGGCTTGGATTGGTTTCTAGAAAGATTCGAGCCCTCAAAAATCCCATTGAATCTAACTTATCTTCAGAAACCACTCCTTTACTGTTGTAAGTCTTTAGGCGCAATATTAACTACGTGCAAGTCAAGATGATGGCTTTATTGAGTCCGTTTCGGTACTTTTTTGGTAGTTTGTGGGTCTTTTGTGGTAATTTGAAAAGAGAATGTACACACTAAAACGTAATATTGGTACCCCAGACGTTGCTCACGTCATATCTCCGGTATCTGGCGTCCGATTTTCTAAATGTTTTCAGTTTTGTATTTAGGACCACGAGTACTAAATGTCCCACGATTTCGACTTGGTGCAGTGAAATTTAATTTTGACGTTTCCTCACGTCAATAGGCGCTTACGTCATAGCGTCAACAATTTTCTGGAATTGTGAATAAACATCGGCAATGCTTGACTTCAATTATTCCTCTAGGTGTCTGTGTATATATTTAGTTTTGGGGGTAGGAGTGTCAGCAAATGGGAGAGATTGTTCACTCGACGTTGTTTACGTGATATCTCCGTTGTCTGAGGTCTGATTTTGAGAAAAAAAATCGACTTTGTGTTTTGGACCATGAATGCTAAACGATCACATTGTCAAACCTTCCGAAATTTGATTTGTTTTACGTTTTGGCACCTCCGTCATATTTAGCGTCAGAGCGTTTAGTGTTGCGTCAATGGACATGTAAATGTGCCTAGACATCCTTCCAACTATCTGTTGCGATGTGTGTTTACTTTTATGGGGTATCTTTTGCAGTTGTTGAGGTGTTGAAAAATTCCGAGGCAATGTTGCTTTCCATATTTGTGAAATTATCTTTCTCAGAAGGAAAAAAAGTGAACTTTGTGATCACGCGTGTCTGTTTATAGCGTACGCATCGGTGAAATCTCTTTCAGATTGCCGTAGTCGATAAACATGATGACAGTTCTAGTGGATACATAACTGCAATTTATTTGAATTAATACAAAGTTTGCGAGGTTTTGTTTGTTTGGGTTTTTTTTTTTGGGGGGGGGGGGTGGTCTTATAATGCACAATTGGTGCTAAAATAACGCACAGTTGTTGTTCGTGGCAGTCTGTTTGCTTAACTCTGATAACTTTCGGGTAACTTCTTTTATATCTTCACAATGTCGTGTTTTTGGAAAATTTCATCAGCATTAAAGCTTTTGAATTACTGATTTTATTAATCTCGAGTTCCATCTGAGGTCTAATACTTTGCATGCATTATTTTTCACGCGGTCTTTTACAGGCAAGAAAAGTCTGAGAGTCAACATTTGTTTTTTTCAAATTAGTGGCTTATTATCTTTGAACACCACCAAACATAAGCACCCTCCCCCATTGCGTGAAATTAGTACAGCTAAATTACCTTTTTAAATCTTTCAAATCAAAAACACCTTTACCGACCCATCATCAAAATAATATCAGTTTTACATCACTGAATTTGAATCACAACCCGACGAACACGACACGATGCGACCCTCATTATTGAAAAACCAATGAGCAAAAAAGATAAACTTGGAGAATTTCTATATTCATGCCAAGAACAAGAGGCAGTATAGCATTAGAATGCATAAAATGCTATTTCCAGCAATTCTGAAAATTGCCCTCAATGACTCAAGGGTGACCCCAGTGACATATGTCTTTGCCCCATACATTGAACCTTATGACTCCTGTGTTGTCGGTCCCAGATCCATAAGTCATTCCATGCTTTAGATATGAGCATGACCACATTCAAAATGTTTGGCCCCGTCGACTTTTTGGAGTGTAAAGACATAGTCTGAACATCAGAATGCATTAGAATGCCATAAATGCGATTTTCAGCAATTCTGAAAATTGCACTCATTGACCACTGGATGACCTCAGTGACCTTGGCCCATATCTTGACTCGTTCGAGGTTACTCCCAGGTCGCTAGGTCATACCATGCTTGAGATGTCGGCGTGATTCACTTTCAAAACGTTTGACTCCCCACCTTCTTTTTGAAGTGTAAGAATACAAGTATGAACTTTGGGAATGTATTTGGAGTCATAAAATGTGATTTCCAGCAATTCTGAAAAAATGCACTCAGTAACCTCTGGGTGACGTCAGTGACTTTGATCCATATTCTCTTGAGTTTCGACTCATTTGGCATTGGCCCCAGATCCATTTGAATATATTTTGATTTTTGAACCGTCTTTGAGTTTCGACTCATTTGGTGTTGGTTCCATGTCCATAGGGGATACCATTCTTGAGATATGAGCATGAACCACTTTTAACAAATTTTAGCTCCGCAAACTACATGTATAAACTTCAGACATGCGTTGGGGGCAGGGAATAATAAAATGCGATTTCTAGCAATTCTGAATAAATGCACTCATGGACACCCTGGGTGACCCCAGTAGCCGTGACCCATATTTTGAATCTCCATCAAGTTTCGACTCATTTGGCATTGGCCCCAGATCCATTTGTCATATCATGCTCGAGATATGAGCGCGACCCACTTTCAAAATATTTGGGGCCACCCACTTTTTGTGTGGAAATAACACAATGTATGAACTTCGGGAATGCATTCGAAGGCCATAAAATGCGATTTGCTGCCAATCTGAAAATTGTACTCAATTACCCCTGGGTGATAGAGATGGGCAATATACCGAAAAACCGAACCGATACCGATATCATGGGGACACCGAAAAACCGAACCGACCCAATCTTTGAATACCGAAACCAACGGTATTTTCAATTTTCCCTGTGCATTCATTATTTATAAGGCCTTGATGAGGATTGATAGCAGTTGATGTGTTCATTTTCATGAAAGAAGTGACTGATTTTATTTTTCAGTTTTGTTAAGCCTTAAGAACCAGTGCAGTTGTACTAAATTATCAATAGTCTACGACCTGTACATGTCCAGTTGCTTAGCAGTGATTTCTAGCCAAGTCTTGGCTGCCTTAACAGGCAGCCAAGACTTGGCTAGAAATCACTGACCAGATAATTTTACTACTGTCATCAGGCCCACCTAAAGATGACATCTTCAGGACACACATTCTATGATTACAGACGCCTTAAGTGGAGCTTGAAAAGTTAAGGCAGATTTAGAACAAGTCACCAAATTACTGTAGATATGATCTGTGTTGACAAAAGAATGACAATGTTGAGCCCATCAACAATGGCATGTGTAGCACTGTGATAGAATGATACAAGAACAACTTATTCTGTATTTTTCTGACATGGATTCCCCTACTATCAGTGAATCTGAAGTCACATACCGAATACCGAACCGATACCGCGGTATGCCCACATAAAAATACCGAAACCGATACCGAACTCAAAATTCCAATACCGCCCATCTCTACTGGGTGACCTCAGTGATCCTGACCCATATTTTGAACCTTCTCTGAGTTTCGACTCATTTGGCGTTGTTTCAGGTACATAGGTCAGACTATGCTTGAGATATGATCTTAACAAACTTTCAAAAGTTTTGGCCCAGCCCACTTTTTTGATGTAAAAATACATGTATGAACTTTCATAAAATGCGATTTTCAGCAATTCTGAAAAATGCACCCCATGACCCCTGTGTGACTTCAATGACCTTGAAATATATTTTGATTTTTGAACCGCCATTGAGTTTCGACTCATTTGGTGTTGGTTCCATGTCCATAGGGGATACCATTCTTGAGATATGAGCATGAACCACTTTTAACAAATTTTAGCTCCGCAAACTACATGTATAAACTTCAGACATGGGTTGGGGGCAGGGAGTAATAAAATGCGATTTCCAGCAATTCTGAATAAATGCACACGTGGACACCCTGGTTGACCCCAGTAGCCGTGACCCATATTTTGAATCTCGAACAAGTTTCGACTCGTTTGGTGTTGGTCACATGTCCATAGGTCATACCATTCTTCAGCTATTATCATAACCAATTTAAATGATTTTGGCCTGTCCACTTTTTGGGGTGTAAAAATACATGCATAAATTTCGGAAATACATTAGGTGGTCACAGAATGCGATTTCGAGCTCGTTCCAATGAGGGGTCATAACCTATGTTTTTGAGACAAAAATGAAAAAAATTAGTTATTCAAGAATTTTTTGGCAAGTGTCGTCTGCTTTTCATGTTAGGTAAAGGGTTAAGATATTATTTTGGGGCCCGTGATTACTTATATTAATCTTCTTAGTCTAAGAATGGATGGTTTTCTGTCAGTTTTTAACATTTTTCTTCTGCCCCAAATCACTCAGTTTATTTATGACTTAATTTCCAGTGTTAAGAATTTTTGTTTTGGTCAGCTGTCATATAATTTGTAAGAGCTTATGTTAACCTTAGTTACTTTCAGTCCCATGGCGGCAAAGTTTCTATATTGCAGTTATGCATTGCTTATGACTATTCCAACACTGTTTAACCCTTATACTGTGTATATTTTGCTGGAATTGTTTTTTTCAGAATAAATCGTAGTCGCTGTAAGCTGTCAGAATTTTCATTAAGTTTGTGTTGTATCTTCAAGTCCTTCTATTGTCTGAAAGAGCAATTAATTTTCTCAGGTATTGTTATGGACTGTGATCAATCCTATTAACCCTTTACCTAACACGAAAGGCAGACGACAGTTGCAAATACAATTATCGAATATTTGTTTTCATTTTTTGTGTCGAATACATAGCTCATGAGCCCCTCATTGGAACGAACTCAACGAGCTCGTTCCAATGAAGGGTGATAAGCTATGGTTTGAGATAAAAAAAAAATGAAAAATATAATGAAATTTGAACGGTGATTTTTGTGAATAGCGTTGGCCGGTTTTTCCGTTACTTTGGGTAAAGGATTAACCTTCATAGTGTAGGTATTGATGGGTTTTCTTAATTTTTTTTTTACCTTTTTCTGACCGAAAATGACTTAGTTTTTAGTTGCAATTCTTAGTCATCTTCTTTGAATCAAATGAACCAATGGCTTTCATGTAACCCATGCGCCCTGTTTTTTTTTTTAATTCTCAGCGAATAGTTAGTTATATGCTCATTTAACATTTTACAAGTGATGTGGTAAGGGAATTTCATATAAAAATTGAAATTTCGAAATATTAGCGACGTTGTATCATCGATGTGCCGATCACAAACTTTAGGCATCTTCCTATAGAGAAATACGAAAGCCCATTACAGTCAAATGAGAATAGTAACTTTTTTAATGGTAAATGTTTGCGTTATTTCGCAAACCGTTAGCGCTATTTCGCAAATCTTTCAATTATTTCGCAAATCTTTGAGTTATTTCGCAAAAGTAATTAAAGTATTGTGATATTTTGCAAAAGGTATTGCGTTATCTTGCAATAACTTTTGCGTTATTTCGCAAAGGTATTGCGTTATTTCCCAAAAGTGTTGTGTTAATTCGCAATAACGTTGAGTTATTTCGCAATAACTTTGCGTATTTGCAAAAGTATTGCGTTATTTCGCAATATCTTTTGCGTTATTTCGCAAAAGTATTGCATTATTTTGCAAAAGTATTGCGCTATTTTGAGGCAACTTTGGCGTTATTTCGCAAAAGTATTGCATTATTTCGCAAAAGTATTGCATTATTTCGCAAAAGTATTGGGTTATTTCGCAAAACGTATTGCGTCATTTTTCAAGATATTGCGTTATTTCACAAAAGTATTGCGTTATTTTGCAAAAGTACTGCGTTATTTCGCAATAACTTTTGCGTTATTTCAAAAAAGTATTGCGTTATTTAGAAAAAATATTGCGTTTTTTTCTCAATAACTTTTGCGCTATTTTGCAAAATTATTGCGTTATTTCGCAAAAGTATTGCATTATTTCGCAAAAATATTGCGTTAATCATGATTCGGGGATTATTCTCTCGGTGTGGTGGTGGTGGGGGGGGGGGGGGGGTACTGGACCTCCACGACCTTGTATATATGTAAACATATTGTACTGCATGTTTGACCACCATACAGATCATGTCATAGTACCATGGTAAACTTTACCATGGTATACCTTGGATGTACCAGGGTATATTACGGTACCCCATGATATCATGGATTCCAGTGGTACACAGCGGTATAGTACCATATGCCGGGAACCGGGCATAGTCGCTGCTGGAAGAAACAGATTCACGTCGCGTATTCGGCGAAAACTAAAGGAGTGTCGCCCGAATCCGTGCGTGAAGCCGTGAACGTATGTCTCACCGTGACGAAACCCGTGTTTCACTTTTGTTGGGGTGGTTTTTATCCTGAAGGGGTCAATGACCTTTCCTCGAAAAGCAAAAATCAACGGGGGTTCACCGAAAACAACAATTGAAATACATATACATATAAATAAATATGGTAATTTGTGACTTACAGGGAATCCAATGAATATGAAAAACAAAACGTCAATCACCCCCTGCCCACACAGTTTTTGAGTCACTTGCGGGCCCGATTGCCTCTTCACTTCACCCTTCCACGGCCGTCGCACGGCCACTAACGTATTGTCACTTTATCCGGACGCATTTGCTCTAACAAGTGACGGAATGTCACTCTACCACTGCCGTGTCCAATGAATATGAAAAACAAAACGTCAGTCACCCCCTACAGTTTTTGAGTCACTTGCGGGGCCCGCTCGCCTCTTCACTTCACCCTTTCACGGCCGTCGCACGGCCACTAACGTATTGTCACTTTATCCGAACGCCTTTGCTTTAACAAGTGACGGACTGTCACTCTACCACTGCCGTCGCACGACCAGTATCGTATTGTCACTTCACTATATCGCATTCCCTCCAACAAGTGGCGGATTGTCACTCTACCACTGCCGTCTTACGGCCATTAGCTTATTGTCACTTTACTTGACGCTTTTCATTCAAGCAGTCGCCACCAATGGGGTTAAACGCTCCCCGACGTTTATCTCAGAATAATGTTCATACAGCAAAGCGTACTCTGATTACGTATGGCTTGTCTTCTAAAACAGGTAACAGGTAATGTCGTTTACCTAAATGCAAATAGCTCCCTGAGATCGTACTTCGTGTTTCTGGTCCTATTCTCATATATGGCCTCCGACATGGCCCGTGACTGCTCCTATTCTAAATATGAGCTATGTTGCTCCCCTACATCACAACGTGCCTATTCTCTCGCACCTTTGCGGCACCTCCTCTAACCTACAACATGGGACATCCCCATCTACTCGCAACGACCCACAGTCTTGCACACCTTCAGACTGGAATGAAATTGTCGAGAAATCCCCCGATTTTTATTTCGATAGCCAGAATATTAATTCTCTGTTTAATTGCTTCTCTTGAACTTGGCCGCTTAGATCTATCTTACTTTAATATTCGCTTTAAAGTTCCTTTGAAAGACTCGAATTTTGGTATCTCCTGACATTCGGTGACAGGGTATATGCGTCATATAGGTGTGTGTTCAGAACATGTGCGATGTACTGTTTTTACAAGAATTACCTGTTACCTGGCCACAATTACGTCGATAATGACTACAGGGGAGCACTGGCTTCCACTACGTTTAATCTCTTACCACATATCACATTATAGCGTTAAACAGAAACGCGATAATGGACATAAAATGTCATGCTAAATTAGCAGCGCTTAAATTATTGCTGGTCTGTTTAAGTGACAAATTGGTTTTCGGGTTCCGTCATATACCTATCTTTACGCTTCACATTTAGTCCGAGTGAGAAAGATTATCGAAAACATATACACTTTTAAACAACAGAATCGAAAATCCAAGCTATCACTTTGACACCATTCAATATTATGGTTTAGTATTCTCGGAAGGGGGGGGGGGGGGGTCTCTAACCCACTGTTTTATTCGCGAGAACAAAGAAAAGAAAAACCTTGTGGAGACACAAGTACTATTGTATAAATAATCACAACATGCCCCCCCCCCCCCCCCCCCCCGCGCTCACACACACACACACAAGTCGACGTGCAGTACGCCTTTGTGCACAGCGACACTGTGCCTCAACGTGAGAAATCGGGAAATCGGGAATAAGTTAGCTTGCTATAAAAAACCTTTCTTTTGTAATTCTTAATAAACCCAATAAACGAAAACAACAGACAGCTTCAAGAGTTGCCTGTTGTTTTCGATTATTAAAAGTAGTAAAAGGAAACTTTTTATTTTCTACATATGCCATAGGTGTTTTCCCAGCAATTACATGCTTCTTTAGTGGAGCTTCCTCACAATGTCCAATAATTTCGACAGTCGATTTTCATGACAAGATAAGTCAGGGATGAATGAAGTGGAACGCAGTTGAGCGTTGGGTGCGTTAGCATACTTCTTGTTTAAAAAGTCGCAGGGTCATCAAAAGAAATGGTTAAGAGTGTGAGCGGAAAAAATTCTCCCTTTTAGGGTAAATTCATATTTCGACTTTCGAGGAGACTGAAATGAACCATCACCAACAAAAAACAGCCAAATGTCCAACCACCTGTTCTCCGGCCTCAAAGAACCCAGCAAGCTGCATTGTCGAGTTTAACTTTTTCACTCATGCCATGCTCGCACAAAACACCGACAGTGTTAATGAAGGTTCCTAACACGGCTGTCGCATATAAAAACCTCCTAGAATGCACGGATGTACCCAGTGGGTGTGGGGCACTGGTCAGAGGCGCACTGACCGTAGGGTCCACCGGGAAAGGAAATTTCCCGGTAACCCCTCCCCCCTCCCCCGGAAGGGGGGGGGGGGGGCTCTCTGGTCCCCAAAATCGATGCAACCCAACACCTATTGGCACATGGAATTTCATGAAAATGACCCAAAGGCGAAACGGATCTGATTGCAAAGACAATCGGTATATCTAAATGCCCTCTACGTGGACTGCCATTGGCAGTCCACACGATGGGTATTCCGATACACCAGCCATCTAATCTGCCTTTGATCTCTCAGATGCAAGGAATCAGCATTTTGTCAGTTCAAATTTTCTCCAATTGATCCGAATTATGGTTGGCTCGATGGATCCGGGGCACCTTTGTTGCAACCATTTTTGCCTAATGAGCGACGAAGCTGACACAAATACGTCATCGAAATACCCTCTGTGTGGACTGCCATTGAGCACTCAGACAGATGATAGGACACAGCGTTCTTTCAGTTCGAAACATCAATATTTTCTCCGGACCTGGAACAAGCCCCCCCCCCCCCACCCCCCCCCCCCCCCGCCGGTGCATTTCACGGTAACATTTTTTGACCCAGTCCGTCCCTGGCATGGATGCACGTTTTCCCTCATCCACCCCATCAAAGGCAAACCTCGATATCAAACAACAATTTAAGAGGTGGTAAAGAAAATATATAAGTAACAAGCTCAGACTTTTGATCTATACTACTCAAAGTTTGCTAATCACCAAGTATATCCACCTCCCTGTTTTACGTTTTAATTGAAATATTGTAATGAAAAGTATATATATTTTTTATTTAATTATATCTTTAATGACTTAAGTCCAGAAATTAAGATCTTATTTGTGTTTGACATTATTTTTTAGCTTTTGAATACGATAACCATGGAAAATTGATATTATTGGTAAAAGAGGACATTTTTCAATTTGCCAAAAAGTTGACGGAGCGAACTGGTATGGGTGCACTATCGAGTACGAGACCCATTACTGTTAATTACAGCTTGACAACGCCTTCTCGTGCACCAAATCAGGTTCCTGGTGGTCCTTTGTGGGATGTTGTTCCATTCTTAGACCAGCATGCCACCAAGCTCCTGGGCACTTCTTGTCTGGACTGGACGGGCTGAAATTGCAAGCTGCAACTCATTCCAGACATGTTCGATTGGATTGAGGTGAGGGGATCTTGCTGGCCAGTCCATACGCTCAATCCCCTCCCTCTGTCGGTACTCCCCGACAGCATAGGCAACATGAGGACGGGCATTATCGTCCATCAGAATGAATCTATCACTCACTGCATCTGCATACACTCTGGCGTGGACATCTAGAATCTCATCAATATACCGCTGTGCAGTCAGTGTACCACGTTCAAGAACAGAGAGCTCTGCACATCCATCCCTGCTGACGCCGCCCCAGGCCATGATTGACCCTCAACCATAGCGGTCATGATCATTAATGTTGGCTGTATGGAATCGCTCCCCTGGTCTTCTCCATACCCCAGAACGCCTATCTGTGTGGTCTAAGCAGTGCCTTGACTCATCTGTAAAAAGGACAGGTCGCCAATCTTCTCTGGTCCATCAAACGTGGCCCATCCCCCATTCATATCGTGCCTGGCGGTGGTTCTGGGACAGCGGAATGCGAATACATGGTCTTCTCGATCGGAGACCACCTTGGTGCAGCCTTGCACGGATAGCTTGCGTCGAAACATTTACCCCGGATGCATTCTGAAGGTCACTGCGAAGCTGGGTTGCTGTGGCAAAGCGGTTCCTACGGGCCTGAATGATCAAAAACCGGTCTTCAGCTGCAGATGTTGTCCTGTCTCTGCCACCACCATGCCGTCTCACTGGTGTGCCATACTGCTGAAATCTTGCCCAGGCTCTGGTGATCACCGTATGGCGTCACCAACCTGACGATGGGTAGCCCCTTGCTCCACCATCCCTACAGTCCGCCACATTTCTGCTTCATACAAATGTCTTCTCACATTTGCATTTGCCATATTCAATCACTAAATCACAAGAGTTTGTGTTGAAAAGAAGATCATCATGAAAATCAAGGGGTACATGCGTTCGATGACTGTCACGAAAAGTCTTCCTGTCCAGAGAGCTAATGTAAACACTGGGGACCATCTCAATACATTCCTCAATCATATCTACCAAAAATATTGCAAATATGTCACAAGCAAATTTCACAATGATGTGTCAAATATTTGGTGCTTTGCAAACTTTGAGTAGTATATTTTCGATTATCCAGGCCTATTTCAAGCTTTCATGTGGTTGAACTATTGTGTATTGATGCACAACAGAAAAGCCATTATAATAATGATGACCTGGCTTGAGGGGGGCATTAGATTGTCTTCACGGGAGCCATTGACTGGCTCCCAAGGCGTTAAGTCGAGTCATGGTTCATCAATTAAAACAACTGGTATTCAAGCAATAGCTGTAATATATGAACTTGGGTGAAACCTAGAAGTGCGCATCGTAAAGTGTTTTTAATATTAGAATCAATAAGTTAAATCAGTAAAATAGGACTATTTTATGAATAAAGGTCAGGTATATACCACCATGAAAGGCATACGGACTATAGTGTACAGGGGCGTCTCTAGGGGGTCTCGGGTAGGATGAGAGTCATCTCCAGATTCCAACCCCCACTCTGGCACTCTTGGTAAGAAACTTCCGACTACCCCCATTACATACTTTCAAGTGGGAATTCAGAGATGCAGAGTTTTATTTGTAATACATACTGTTATAAAGTTTTGTTAAAAAATATCCAGTGGTAAAGAAATTATGGCTCGGAGAAACAAAATGTTGACGCCGGACGACAATACATACTGTTATAAAGTTTTGTTAAAAAATATCCAGAGGTAAAGATATTATGGCTCGGAGAAACAAAATGTTGACGCCGGGCGTCAGACGGATGGACGGTTAGACGGACGGATGGATGATACAGACCTTATTATGATTGACGGCACACTGACAAGTGACAATACATAATTATGGTAAAGAAATTGAAAGTATGGCTCGGAGAAACAAAATGTTGACGCCGGACGGACGGACATACTAACATTTGGATAGATATGTGTCTATGAATTAGTTAATTGCAACAAAATGTACCATTATACAATCAGAATATGTTGGAATTATATCAGATGTAACTAGATGCAGCTGATAGCAATGCTGTAGCTCAGAACAGTGGAAAAGTGGAATAATCAGCCACATTATATTTGGAATAATTAGCAACATAATATTTGGATTTGGACATGGACCTCCATGTCCTGCACGTCCATGGACATTTTTGCTTCCAACTTGGGGGGGGGGGGGGTATAAAATTAAATAGGCTAGATATGTCCAACAGATCATTTTAAAAAGGTCAGCTGAACCCTTTTATGTGGCTGGCCACGTAAAAGAAATTGGCCACATAAGTATCCTGTTTTACCAAATAGAAGCCACATAAGTATCGTAATGTAAACACGGATGGGCGGACGGATGATACAGACCTTATTATGATTGATGGCACACTGCCTAGTGACAATACATAATTATGGTAAAACATTATGGCTCGGACAAACAATATGTTGATGTTTTCCTGAGTGTTACCTTTAGAATGTCGCCTGTGACCTTGACCTTGATGGATACAGACCTTATTGTGATTGATGGCACACTGCCTATTGACAATACATACTGTTATAAAGTGTTGTTAAAAAATATCCAGTGGTAAAGCAATTATGGCTCGGACAAACAAAATGTTGACGCCGGACGACAGACGGATGGACTGACGACGGACAACTCGATGTCACAAAAGCTCTGCTGACTTTGTCAGACGGAGCTAACAACCGACCTTATTTCTATTCTTCTCAAATCTGAACCACTGCACGGGTAAATTTCCCAATACCTGGTGTCAAACGGAAGAGGAGATAATACGCTTTCGCTTTACGTTGATAGAAAACTTGACAGTTGGCCATTCTGAGATTATTCATAACGACTAAAAATCTCCAGGGAAATCCCCCTCCCCCTTCCCAAGACTTACCACCAAAATCTATCACCCAACACATTTCATTTGATAATTATCTCACCTGAACGACCCTCAATGGGAACTTTACTGATCACTTTAGTTTCATCGTGCGTCCGTTGTTTATGCGTCCATCCTTCGCGTACTTTACATTATCAGTTTCTCAAAATCAACTGGATGAATTGAACCAAATGTGGCATGAATGTCCTATTGCATATATTAACAAGTCACAATAGGCATAATTCTCTCAGTGCGCCAAAATATGTTTTTAAAGGAAAAACAATCTTCTTTTCAGAACCATCAGTCAGAATCTTTTGATATTCTGATATTCACGATCATAGGTGCCAGACTCAAGTTCGTTCAAATCAAGTCCCTGGGATCATATTTATTTTAAAGTAGTAGTGCAATATGAGGACAATTGTTTTTTAAATATTCTTTTGACCCACCAGTCAAAATCTTTTGTGTGGGCATGATGGGCTCTTTAACACAGTCCTACATGGAGAATACACTTTGAAAATCTGTTTCGTCAGATCCACCAGCTAGAATCTTTTCCTATGTGGTTTACATCATGCTTATTTTTCACTCAGCGCAAAATGAGGAAAATTCTTTAAAATTCTTCTTGAGATCCACAAGTTTGAGGGGGTCAGTTTAAAGTTTGTTCAAAGCAGGTTCTGGGATTCATATTTGGCTCTTTATGGGATCCAGCCTCCGTGGAATATGAGGAATATTCTTCAAAGATGTTTATTATTGGTCTACAGAGTAAATTACTTTGATATATGGTATACAGCATTACTATGTCTTCTAGATGAAAGTTTGTTCAAGGCGTTAAACTCGAATGCCTTGTTTTGTGGGGGAGGGGCATACAGGGTTTCAAATTCAATATAGAATCCCATGGATTTTTCTCTTTTGTTCAAATTAATTTCATCTACTAGTGACAGGGCCGGTTGTGCTTAGTTAAGTGTATATGGGTTGACAGTAAGATGGACGTTTGTTCAAATGGGGCGCACCAGGCTACATGCAGTTCTGGGAGAAGGGTCCAATCGGTGAAAATGCTTTTGCTTTTTAAGTTTTGAAAGATTTTGAGTTATTTAATGGAGAAAAAACAAATTCATGCAGAACCTTTTCCTGTGATGAATTGTTGAGGTGAGGTGGGGTTCTATTGGGCGATTTTATGTCCGCGTAAAAATGTCTTTGAAAAGTTTTGAGTTATTTTAAATACAAAATTGGTGAATTTTCTTGCAGAAAGTCATTTGTAATCTTTCAAAACTCATACTGAAACAAACGAAAAAAATAACCACTCAAAGGAATCAGTATCCGCCACCCCCCCCCCCCCCCCCACACACACACACACAATTGCAAATATTACGTTGAAGTCATTTGTAATCTTTCAAAACTCATACTGACCCCCCACCCCCACCCCCCCCCCCCCCCCCCCAATTGCAAATATTACGTTGACGCAGTTGCAGGTTGAACACATGGTTTGCCATCCACCCTGAACCGGAAAGGATTGGGAACTAAACTTTTGATTTCCAGCTCCTAGAAGATACAGGAACAACAGCGCTTTTTTAGCCATTCTGGAAATTCAGGTACGTATATCATCTGTCATGGACAGGACAACGGAGTTGTAAATAATATTAGATGCACCAAGGGGCCTTAATCGCTCACCTGATAACCTTGTTTAAAGAAGGATTCAAGGTTACATTCAGCATCTGCATGTTGATAAAGTTAATCTAATTTAGTCAGGAGAGTAGGCGCGGTGAGTCTGTTTCGTGAATTCTTTTTTTTTTTTTACTTAACCCTTTACCTAACATGAAAAGCAGACGACACTTGCAAACAAAATTCTTAAATAACTATTTTTTTTTCATTTTTTGTCTCAAAAACATAGGTTGTGACCCCTCATTGGAACGAGCTCGACGAGCTCGTTCCAAAGAGGGGTCATAACCTATGTTTTTGAGACAAAAAAATGAAAAAATAGTGAAAAGTAATTTATGATTTTTGTGAATAGAGCTGGACGGTTTTGGACATTACGTTGGGTAAAGGGTTAAAACCCTTCAAAACACATTTTAAAACAAATAAAAAGTCACCCAGAGGGTCCCTTCCACCCCATCCCCAAATAGGGAGAACATTATGTTTTTCATAAAATCATTCCTTCTTTTCATGCAAAAAAACGATTTGTACACCCCACCCCCCGGCCCTCCAGTGGCCTTGTGGTCCCCATTTGAGCAAACGTTAATATTTCTTACTCACATTTACATTTAGCTAAAGTTTTCCACAATTGGATCTGTCACGCGTGGGGACAATTCATTTAAACAAACAGCGAATTCTCCATTTGGTTCTGTGTTAAATTTCTTCCCCCACACCCACCAAAATCAGTCAAGCATACCACTTTAAACAAACTTTAATCAAGGAGTCATAGTAATACTATATACCAGGTATTAAAAGATTCTACTTGGTAGGACTGAAGAAGAAAATCTTTGAAGAATATTCATCATACTGCACTAATTAAAAGCCCGGCTCACACGGGGAGCCTAAATATGAGCCCAGGGATTCGATTGGAACAAACTTGAATCTCCCCTCACTCTAAGAATGTCAAAACTAAGTAAAAAAGTATCTAATTCATGGGTGTGAAGGAAAAGATTTTTTTAAAGAATAGTCCTTACATTGCCTAGGAAGCCCAAATACGACCCTTGGGACTTGATACAAACAAACCTGAATCTGAACCTTCTTAGAATTTCAAATATCAAGATTTCTGAATGGTAGATTTGAAGAGGAATATATTCCTCAAGCGGCTGCTGCCCCCTCCCCCATCCGTTCGCCACGACTCTCTTATAATTGTCATTTGGGTACCAGCCTCTGATCTAAGTTTCTCGGAATAAAGAAAATAAATGAAAACATTGGTTTACAAACGTAATTAATTATATAATACATACCAACAAGACTGTGTTTCTCCTCCTTGCAAACTCAGTTGCGAAAAATCAAATTGTGATCCGCGAACAATGCGCATCGCTTTTACACGTTTTTAGTTTGTTGTGAATTTCCCGGAACAAATAAATATAGAAACTTTTCTCTATTTTGTAAATTCGTCACTTTTTTTCAAAGAATTTCCTCCCTAGCTTTCTGTGAATTGCCTATTCATCCTCATTTTCTGAGAATTGTGATTGGCATATATCAGAAGACATAAAAGTGGCGCCGAAAGAAATTTTGCACAACTGGTTCAAATCATAAAAGAACTTGAAAATGAAGATTTTTTTAAAAGTTCATTCCGCCACCCGTCACTATCATATAGGAGCTACAAACCTTACAAATATATTTTCCCCAAGAGATATTTCGTAAACTGTTCCGAATATTATGTCACTTAGCGGGCAAAATATAGCTTAAGTCTTGATGGGGTGTTACAACTATCCACTCCAAATTTGTCGTCCTGCCAGACAATAAGAGGGCAGGGTACCTACCATTGCCATATAGTACTCATGCTCAAAAACCTATAAACTGTCACTGTTAGCTGCAGGGGCGTTGCTAGAGGGTTTGTGGAGGTTGTCGGAAACCTGGCTTTGTCGTTGCTGGGGAAAATAGATTCACAAGGAGTGTTGCCTGAACCCGTGCGCGAACTTATGTCTCACCGTAACGAACCCGCCCGTTTTCGTTTTTGTTGGAATTGTTCTTATCCTGAAGGGGTCAGTGACCTTTCCTCAGAACGAATGATAAACAACAATTTTAATACACATATATATATAAAAATGAATAAGGTAATTTGTGACTTACATGAAATCCAAATGAATAAAAAAAAAAACAGAACGTCAATCACACCCCACCCACACAGTTTTTGAGTCACTTGGAGGTCCGCATTCTCTGTTGTCGCTCGTCTTCCTTCCTTGCCACTGGTGTTTGGATTTTGGTCGCCTTTTCACTTCATTCCTTCACTTCCGTCGCACGGCCACTAACTTATTGTCACTTTATCGGACGCTTTACTGAACATGTGACGGAATGTCACTCTACAACTGCCGTCGCACGACCACTAACGTATTGTCACTTTACTATATCGCCTTCCCTCTAACAAGTGACCGAATGTCACTCTTCCACTGCCGTCGCATTTACTGGACGCTTTTCACTCAAGCAGTCGTCACCAATGGGGTTAAACGCTCCCCTACGTTTCTTCCCTGCCTACGTATAGCTTGCCTTCTACAGCGGTTGTGCCGTCTTCCTAAATACCAAAAGCTCCCTGAGCTCGCACTTCCTATTTCTGATCCTACACTCAGATATGGCCACCGACTTGGCCCGCGACTGCCCCTATTCTAAATATGAGCTCTGTGGCTCGCCTACACTATTACGTGCTTTTACTCTCGCATCGACGCGGCACCTCCTCTAACCTATAGCATAGGACATCACCAGCTCCTACGATCCACAGCCTTACCCGCCTTCAGACTGGATTGAATTTTTCGAGAAATCCCCCGATTTTCATTTCGATAGCCAGAACATTAATTATCATTTTAATTGCAGCTCTTGGCCGCTTAGATGTATCTTAATTTAATATTCGCTTTTAAGTTCCTTTGAATGTCTCGGATTTTGGTATGTGTGGACATTCGGTTACAGACCAGACACGTAATATGGGTGTGTGTTCAGAATCTGTGGAATGTACTGTTTTTACAGCAATTGCCTATTAACTGGACATAATTACACAGATAATGACTGTGGGAGACGATTGGTCTCTCTTGCCTTTAATCTTTATCAGTCAGCTCATATGGTGCTGAGTTAACGCGCACTTTATAGCCATTAAATTTTCATGCTTAATTAGCAGTGCATGCATTATTGCTGTCTGTTTAAGTGACAAATCTGTTTTCGGGGTCCGGCATATACCTATCTTTACGCTTTATATTTAACCCAGTTAGAACGATTATCGAAAATATATACACTTTTAAACAGAAAAATTGCAACTTTAAGCTATCACCTTGACAGAGGTGTGTCTCACGCCTAAATTTCAAGAGTTAGGAATTCGGTGATGTATTTTCCAAAATTGAATAATATCAATTTACTTTGCTCTTGCCATATATTTACGGTTATAGCCAAAGTGATTTTCTAATTTTCGATCAAATTCTCCGACCTGTCCAATCAACTTACACAATTTTCCGAAATTCCGACTCAAATCTGTGGAAGGTCCGCTTTTCCGAATTCATCGTTCCGTTTCCTTTACACTGACCAGGCTACACAAGGACTATAGACTGACAGCTATTCAACGAATATCCACTCATTCCATCTGACTGGCAGTATGATGGAAGGAGTGAGTATTGGTTGGTAGGTATTGCTATTAAAGGGGAACTCGTCATTTGCCTGTGAATTCAGATACTTTCCAAGCTTCGTTAAGTGAACAACTTAAACTTCATTGCTGTCCTGAACAGGGTAGTCATAAGGCCTCAGGAAACCAATAGTCGTGTATTAAATTTTTGTCCCAGTGGGGACTGAGATTGGGAAATTGGATTTGAGTACTGGAAAAAAATCATGTCCAAATGCCATTGAGAAACGGTCCGAGGTTTGACACTTGTAAACACCCCAAAGAATCCATGAACGGCAATAAAAAATGCCGCGGCATAAATCGCTACTGGGTGGCAATGGTTTCACCGTGACATTGTCCATTGCCATTACAATTTATTTATTTATTTATTTATTTATTTATTTATTTATTTATTTATTTATTTATTTATTTGAGTTTAACGACTCTTTCGACAACCAGGATCACCGCGGCATGTCCAACAGTTTCATCGGTGGAGAAAGCCGGAGTACCTCGAGAGAACCACCGAGCAACGGCGAGCAACTACGAGACTCCCCAACCTACTAACTCCACACCAGTAAGGTTAGCATTGGATGAAGGCAGGTGCATTATCGATGTGCAGTACACATTACCACCGTGCCCCCCCCCCCCCCCCCCCCCCATTGTCATTGCGGGGACTATGCCCTATGTCGGAGAGGTCTCGCACCTTCAAACCTCATTGGAGAAACCGCCTCTTTTACTCCCGTGGGATGGTCTGGAAATACCATGCCCCCACCCCCGTCCTCCTCGTTGGGGATGGCCAGGGGCCACGTGCGTGACAACTACAGAGCAAATTCTAGTTTCAGTTCATTTGTCTGAAAGTAGTGGTGGCCCCGCCATACGCAGCAACTATATTCAGAGACAGCCGAACAAGGCAAATTCATGCCAGGATCGGGCAAACATTGTTCCCTATCCCCTCCAATATATGAACATACTTCAGGCCTGACTGACCTTAGAAGTCACTTGAAGTGAATGCCCGAAGAAAATTCACTTCCGCTCACACAGTAAATATGTCAAGTTTTCGCAGCTGCAACCACTCGCTCTATGCAAGATGCGGCTCACAAGTAATTGTCGTTTGGATACCAAGTGTAATAGAAACTTTGAGAGCTAATTATAGACCCATTTTCTGTCTTGTCACATCATCTCATTTTTCCAAGTATTCTGAGATTTAAAATTTCCTTAAAAGCTGCTGTCAATTGCTTATTGATACTTTTTCGGAGAATTGTGAAAGGCATTTTTTTCAGACCTAAAAGTGGTATCGAATGAAATTTTCCACAGAGGGTTCAAATCAAAGAGGAGAGAGTTTTGAATATGATTTTTTTTTAGTTGACTCTGTGCCAAACGATTTGTCACAATTTCACCATAACTATACATAAGACACACGTTAGTAATCTAACTAATTTTTCTTTCTTCAGAAACATGGTGTATTGCACCCCCTCCCCCCCCTTTGGAAGGGGCTCATCGGGCTCGTTTGGATGAAAGAGCTAAGCCTCGTTTGATACTACCCGAAAAGTTGACAGCTGTGAGCAAGTAGTGCGTGAAACATGTGACACTTTAACACTTTAGGAACACAGGTTAGTTTTATGTTAATAACTACCATATATACAAGTACACCACTGCAGATGACTAAACAATTTTTCTGCATTATTGTTGGGTGCCTGCACGGACAGCCAACAATAATGTATAAATACTGTCAAGATAAATGCATCCTACCAGCCACGTTCTTAAAGAAGAATACACTTAGGACAACTTTTTCAGAGCAATACAAAAAGTGCTGCTTGAGATTGGATGTGGACTTGAAATTTAAAATTTAGCTCGTTACAGCCACCTGTCACTTTCCTGATGGGAAGTCAGTGGCGGTGAAAACAGGGGTGGAGCTGCGACGTCCCTACAGTTCTGTGATTGAGCGGAATGCCCTAATCCTTCCCGACCAAAAAATACGTTTGTCCCCAGTGGTGGGCATTCAATATTCAAACCCCACCTCACGATTCTTGCCCCTGTGCTTCGTCCTCCCTGTCCCATTGTCCGCTTGCATACGACACTTTTTGTATATAACTTCTCACTCAAGGGGTAATGTTATCATAAAGAATTTATATATGATAAAGCACCTGATGTGCTTTTGCCACTGCTAAAAATATGAGCGGTTGTGGGCGAGGATGGCGACCATGATTGATCCCATGTGAGGACGTTTCCAATTTGTTTGCCCTTGAAACGGGGCGTCAATCGTCCGCCTTATTTAAAAAAAGAAGAACTATTGATCAACGAATAATTATCGCCTTACATCTGGCGACAGGTTTTTATATATTATGTACTTACTTCACTGGCAGAAACTATCTCTCTCTCTCTCTCTCTCTCTCTCTCTCGTTAGATCGATCGATCGGTCTGTCAGGCAATAGGGCGTGTCTATGGTGGGGCAAGTGTCAAATATTTTTATTAATTTTTGGTGATTGGTTTGTTCATGACCTGGTGGTGGGTGTTGCCAAATTGGCATGCCATAGTCCCCACTAAGGAAGGATTATCCAAGTTGTAAATAGTTAAATTCACTTGGTGTCAATGACGTTCACAGGTGTAAATTAATCCTCCCCAGGCTGTAATCAAAATGGTTAAATTCGTTCCCCAAAGGTGTGAAGAGAATAATTCTTTGTCCAGGTTTTTAATTAGTTGTAAGATATTATGGCATGTTTCTATAAAAGATTTAAGAACAATAGTGTAACATAGCACTTTAATGTAAGCTTTGTGGTAGGTTTCCGCCCTAAAAGAATATAAGATCAGTGTTTTCAGACAATGGGGTCAGATCTGAATGGTAGAGGTCGCGAAAGGACCAGGAGTTGGTCGGGAGAGGCCACGGACAAGTGTAGAGGCAAAATTGTGGAAGAGTGGAATAACTGGTGATTTTTAATATACGGTTAAAGCAGACCGTGAAATAATGTGTGGTAGCAAAAGTTGAGAACTCTTGTAAGTTCTTTAACCCTTTACCTAACATGAAAAGCAGACGACACTTGCATAAAAAATTCTTGAATAACTAAATTTTTTCATTTTTTGTCTCAAAAACATAGGTTATGACCGCTCGTTGGAACGAGCTCGACGAGCTCGTTCCAACGAGGGGTCATAACCTATGTTTTTGAGACAAAAAATGAAAATATTTTGAAAATTAATTGGCGATTTTTGAGAATAGCGCTGGCCGGTTTTGGCCGTTACGTTGGGTAAAGGGTTAATGGTGTTCAAGAACTGAACAGAACTGAACTTGAATAGTGTTGAGGAACTGATAGATGTTGGTGAACAGTGTTTATAAACTGGTTAAGATTCGTGTCCGGGAACGGACTGTGGCTCATCGGTCCACGTGAAAGGAACAATTTAATATATATATATATAGTGTGGCGAGAAGGAAGGAGAGGAGAACGAGAATATGCAAAGATGAAGCAACGGACGCCCCAGATATTCCGGGATAGTTTTAGAGTTGTATTCGATGCCCATAAAACACTGACACGGAGTATCAACCTCTTTGGACTCCATATAGGTAGTTGAGCTCGTCTGAACAATCAGGGCAGTAAAACGTTGTGACTTTGTCTTATCTCATGGAACTCTATGTTCATTTATTATTGGAATGGGATCGGGTTGTCCATATACGCAACATACATGTGTTATTAACTTTTGATTGGTAAACTTGGGGTTGCCAGGGGACGATCGATTGTTGGATGTATTTTTTCAGAATTTGAGTCAAACAAATGCAGACTCATAAAAATGCTTGTCGTTTCGGTAGAAACTGTATACGGCAGCATTTGCGATCCTCGGATAAACATGTAGAGCAGGGGCAGACTGGGCCATGACAAATTACAGGGAAATGCACCGGTAGGGGTGGGGGAGCAGACACGGAGAAAATTTTGATTTTTGGAACTGAAAGAACGCGGCTTTCTTGCATCTGAGCGATCAGTGACATATAGGATATTTCGATGGCATTTTTGTGTCATCTTAATCGATCAATCGGAAGAAAAGGTTCTACCTGGGGAAGGGGGGGGGGATCGGGAGGACCCTAGTTTGGCCCAATCGGAGAAAGTTTTGATTTTGAAATTGAAGTAACGCAGTTTCCTTTCATTTGAGCGATCAGTGGCAGACTAGACTGCTTGTATATTGAAATGTCCTCTATGTGGGTTGCCAATGGCAGTCCACATAAAGAACACCTCGATATACCGGCAGTCTGTGCAATCAGAACCATTTCGCCTTTTGGTCATTTTCACGAACTTTCACGCACCAAAAGAGGTTGGGCTGCATCAATTTTGAGGGCCCCAGGGGGGACCCAATAGAGGTTGTTCCTCCTGGAATTTTGTCGGTGGGCCATACGGCCACTCCGCCTCTAATATAGAGCGATTACATGTTTAACATTTCAAAAAGACTTTGCGCTTTAACCCTTTACCAAACATGAAAAGCAGACGACACTTGCAAAAAAAATTCTGGAATAACTAATTTTTTTCATTTTTTGTCTCAAAAACATAGGTTATGACCCCTCGTTGGAACGAGCTCGACGAGCTCGTTCCAACGAGGGGTCATAACCTATGTTTTTGAGACAAAAAATGAAAAAATAATGAAAATTAATTGGCGATTTTTGAGAATAGCGCTGGCCGGTTTTGGCCGTTACGTTGGGTAAAGGGTTAACAGTATGCGTGTGTATTTTTCTGGCTTGAACGTTTTCAGCAATGTCGTTAATAATTATGCTTTTGAGAAGTGGAGTTTTTTTCCCAATCTTTTCGTTTGTAGAAACTCGCAAATTCGTTTCAAAAGCGTGTAATATTCTATATTTAGTAACGTAAACAAATCGTACCCATCACGTGGTTGTATTATGCAGTTGCAAGTTACAGATTTTGTATCGAGGACCCCTGATACTGAATACATTAGGGTAATAAATGACCTTATACATAATTATTGTAAGATATAGCAGACTAATCAGACGTTGAGAAATGCCTCAGATGCGACGGGTGGGAGTCTTTTCAGTTCCAAGCATCAGAATTTTTCGACATGGTTTCGCTGCTACTGAAGTGGCGACCCTTTCGGCAGATATACCAGCATTTTTTCGCAATAATACATGCACATACCCACGACTGCCTCCTTGACAAGGATCAGGATCCGCCATTCAGATCGCCTATATAATTCTAATATTACCTATCTCAGAAATGTGGGCTATTCATTACAAAAACGCTGATGGGCAGAAATTTAATATATTTATTAAAAACATCACCTGATTCCCTTTAAGCGAGTGGAAGAAGGCATCGATTTGAAACTTGGTATGCTTGTTTGGGGTGACCTCTGAATGAGACCTATCGATTTTCTTCAATTTCCTTAAAAGTTCGTTGCCGTTGGTAATGACCTTTGAACTCAATTTAGTTATGTATCAATATATTCCTCTGACATGCCATACAGAGCACATTTATGATCGGATTGCTTTGAAACTTGGTATGCATGTTTGGGGCGACCTCTATATGTGAGCAATTGATTTTTTTCCATTTTTGTCAAAAAAACGTCGCCGTTAGTATCCACCTTTGAACACAGTGTTTTTGTGCATTTTTCTGGCACGCAGCACAGGTCGCATTTAAGATCGGGTTGTTTTGAAACGTGGTATGCTTATTTGGGGTGACCTCTAGATGGGAGCTATCGATTTTCTTGCATTTTCGCCAAACACCTTGTCGTTAGCAATGACCTTCGAACTTCGTGCATTTGTGCATCAGCCTTTTCCTTCGGCGCGCCCTACAAGGTACATCCATGAATGGCTCACTTTGAAACTTGGTATGTTTTTGGGGTTGACCTTCTGATGGGAGCTTCTTTCATTCCCGTCAAAAATGTTGTGCGTTGGCAATTTTCTTTAAAACAACGCACAGGTCACATTTATGATCGGATTGTTTGAAAACTTGGTCTTCTGGTTTGGAGCAATCTTTAGATTTTAGCTGTTGATTTCCATTCATTTCAGTCGAGAAATGTTCCTGTTAGCAATGATCTTTGAACTCTTCCGTTTTTGCATCAACATTTTTTTGGCACGCTCTGCACTGCATTTATAAATGGATCGGTTTGAAACTTGGCATGCTTGTTTTGGGCGACTTCTAGATGAGAGTTACAAATTTTGCTTCCACTTCCGTCAAAAAATATTGCCCTTAGCAACGACCTTCAACTACGCCGTTTTGTTGTCTGTCGACAATTGTCTTTGAACCACCGCACAGTTCACGTTTATGATTCGTTCACTTTGAAACACGTTTGGAGAGACCTCTAGATGTGAGCTTTGCTTTTATTTGATTTCTCTCGTTGCCGAATGTTGCCGTTACCAATGACCTTTGAACTCATTGCAGGTTGTGCATCAATATTTTCCTTTGGTGAGCCCTGCAGGGTGAATTCATGAACGGATCAGTTTGAAACTTGGTATGCATGTTCGCGGTAACCTCTAGATGCGAGCTAACGGTTTTCCTCCATTTCCGTCAAAAAACGTTACCGTCCGCAATGATCTTTAAAATCAGTGCATTTGTGCATCAACATATTCTTTTGGCATGTCCTACAGGCCACATGTATGAATGGATTGCTTTGAAACTTGGTTCAAATTCATCCAAACCGCGTTGCAGGTAGCAACGACCTTTAAACTTGATGCATTTATGCATCAACATATTCATTTAGCATGCACTATAGGGCAGATTTGTGAATAGATTGCTTTGAATATGGGAGCTATTGATTTTCTTTCATTTCCATCAAAAAACGTTGTCGTTAGCACCAACCATTGAACTTAGTGCATTTGTGTAGCAACTTATCCTTTTTGATCTCCCTACAGGGCATATTTATGAAATAAAAAACATTACCACTAGCAACGATCTTCAACCTTAGTGCATTTGTGCATTAACTCTTTCTTTGACACAGCTCAGAGGGCACATTCATTATCGGGTTGTTTTGAAACTTGGTATGCTTATTCAGGGCTATCGATTTTCTTTTCATTTTCGTCAAAAACCGTTGCTGTTAGCAACAACCTGAATTTAGTGCATTCGTGCACCAACATTCTTCTTTGACATGGCATACAGTTCGCATTTATCATAGTATTGTTTTAGAACTTGGTATGCCCATATGGCGAGACCTCTAGATAAGAGCTTACGATTGGCATTCATTTCTGTGAAAAAGGTACCTTACAATTACCTTTAAACTTACTGCATTTGTGTATCAACATTCTTCCTTTCGCTATCCCTACAGTGTACATTTAAAAATGTATGGATTGCTCTGATGCTGTACGCACACAATGTTGTTATGTTGAAGTCTCACCAAATAACATTGGAACCAATGATCTTCAATTTTGCCCTTTCAATTATAACTTATCAAGAACACGTAAGAGATTGGGAGAACAGGTAAGAGACTGGCAGTGGAGGACGTATATAAGAGAAGCTCCCGGTTGGGTATGAAAATGTATTAGTTTAAAAAACTGAGTTCTCCAAGAATCTTGTCATCAAATTCTCGATATTGCAAAATGTCGAGACAGTGTCATTTACATTCTTATTTATTAATTAATGACATAATTCTGAACTTGATGTTAACAACTCACTTGCTGAACTGTGATTGAGGTCGTCGTATTTAGAAATTAATAAACCAGATCAATAGATCATGAATGAACTGTTCCTACGCCACTATATCCTATCACAATAGTAGAAAATTAGATTGGCGAATTTTGTCATATGAATATCAGCGATAAACCGTTTTCAAAAATTAAGCACAACTTAATTCACAGAATGGGGAGGAAAAGGAAAAACAAAGCCCATGGTAATATCAACAGTTCAACAAGTAGCGAAGAATATAGAACCCCCAACCCAAAGAAGCAGACAACATTGAAGGACACGAGTGGTGTGAACAACCGTCGTAGATTATCTCATTCTGCTACCCCAGTGTCAGTATCGGATATATGCGAAATGACTCAAGGAAGCGATTCTCGTGAATCATTAACCCTACCTGCCATCAGTGCGAGATTGAGTAACATATCATCCAGGCTCCATACACTTGCAACAAAACGGGAGCTGGATTCTGCATTTCAAGAACAAATGAATAGACAGGAAATCATAAAGGAGTTAACATCCATGAAAGAATCAATAATTAACACTTTGGAAAAACAAATAGACGTACTGGAAACCAGAGTATTGTCATTCTGAGAAACAGAATGACATATTGATAAAGGAAAATAAAGGGTTACAGGAAAAGTATAAGGAAGTAGAAATAAACAAAACTGAGTTAAAATATAAGGTTAACGACATAGAACAATATTCTCGTAAAGACAGAATCCGTATACATGGTCTGGACTGTGAAAAGAGAGAAACAGCAGAGGAAACAACTAAAAAGTAATAAGACTCTTGAACGACAAACTTAAATTAAGCAAAGTTCCGTCTAACATATCAATAGCTCATAGACTCAAAAACTCAAATAATTCAAACAAACAGTCCATAATAATGAAATTTATTTCCCGAACACACAAACTTGATGTGATAAAAGTGAGAAAACTCCTGAAAGGCTCTGGTATATCTATCACAGCGGACCTGACACAATTGAACAACTTCCTGCTAAAAAGGCTTTTTCGCTGGACTTCGTCTCCAGTTCTTGGTCAGTGGATGAAAAACTTTTCTTAAAAACCAGTGAGGGTCTAATTTATAAATTTAGAACGGAGGAAGAAATAGAAAAGTTAGAGCGAAACAGACATAACGGCAATACTTTGTTGGCTGATGACAGCTTCTACTAAATATTTATTGTACAGGGCCCCCTGCCTACCGCAGCCATCTCAAACCCCCATGCAATTGAAGTCCTAAACCACAAACCTAGCTTCCGACTAGTCACGTGCGAACAGACACAAAGGCACCCCCCAAACACAGACACACACACGCACGCACACATACCTATAGGCAGACACACACATGCACACATGCACACACGCACCTCCCCCCCCAAAAAAAAAATAAATCAAAAAATTAAAAAAAATTATTAAAAAAATAAACTTAAAAAAAACAAAAACCAAACAATACAGACCATTTAAAGTTGTAATCACATCACAGGGACTTGCAGTCCGACTTCATCTAAATGCAATGCCTGCAAAACTTTGCCTACTGCTCAACTGCAAATACTAAATATGCCATCCAGCAAATATCGGCTTACCATGCGTATAATACATCCATTAGAGGACATAGATACTTTACTCCGGATATGTAAAATAGCCTTTATCCACCCACTCGCTCATTTGTTGATCCATTCATCCGGTCAACACTGAACATGTAAAATTGCCTTCATTCATCCACAAAATTATTCATCCACTCATTTACTCACCTACACAACTATGTCCTTCGGTCATTCATCTCTCTCTTCCACCACCCCCCCCCCCCCTCCCTCTCTCTCCCTTTCCATCGTCCACGTTATGTGGGTGCGTGTAACTTTACTACGTAATTTGTTTATGATTCCATTTAACACACCCGCTCAAATCACTCATGCATCCCATACCCCACACGCCCACACACATCCCGTCTTGTGAAATACTGACATATATATTTCTATGGCAATGATATTTTGTGTATTTTGTTTTTTACTGTCACTATCTATACCCACGCATGAAATAATGTCCCAACGCCACAACATGTTTCATTGTACTGTTACTGTGTGCCCCCTCACATGGAATGTTAGCAAAGCTGTACTTTGTTCTGTACTGTTACTGTCTTCGCGCACATGGGAAAAATGTACCAATGCCGCAACATGTTGCCTCGTGCCGTAACTATGTGCATTGTCACGTGTAATGTTAGTACAACTGCATTTTGTTCTATACTGTTATTTACCAAATTGTCTATATTGTGTATATTTGTTCAAAAGACTCGAAATGATGCAGTTGGACTGAGTATCATTATATGTACTGTGTATCATCATATGTATATCTGTTCCAATGTCTAGGAATGTTGTATCGTCAGTGTTTCTTCCGTGACTAGTCAGTGCTTGTAACACTATTCCAGTAAGTTGTTTTGATTATCATTAAATGTAAGCTTGTTCCAAAGTCTCGGAATGTTGTATTGTTATTGGTTTATAGTGACTTCAAGTAGTTATGACCATATACTTGCAAGTTGTGTTGCTTATCATCATATGTATGTTTGTTCCAACATCTCGGAATGTTATATTGTCTTTGCTTTACTGTGACTACTACTGTTCGTGACAACGTTTCTGTGTGTTGCATTGTGTACCAGTACATGTATATTTATACCAATCTCTTGGACTACTATATTATCATTAACTCCTTCGATAGGCTGTATTGTTACAGTTCATATCCATAAATATGTTATCCGTAAATAGTATAAATTGAAAAAATAGGACCTGAGCGAATATCGATCTTTCCCGCCCCCCCCCCCCCCTCCCTCTTCCTGCCTCTCTCTCTCTCTCTCTTTCTGTTTCTAGCTACCTCTGTTGTGTTATCACTGTTCATATCCATGTGTGAATATATGTTATCCATATTTACATAAATTGCACAATTAAGAACTGAACGAATATGAAATCCTCCCAACCTCTCTCTCTCTCTCTCTCTCTCTCTTGTGTCTATGTTATGTGAAAAGGGGTTGCTTGGTAAAAGAGGATGGCAGAAAAAAGTAACCTTTTCTCCTTTCGCCTTTATTTTTGAATTGTTCGCCCCCTTTCATTGAAGCAAAAAAGAAACGTTACCAAAGGTCAGACGCTATAATTTTGTGCATTTTGAACCGAACGGAGTCGATTGATTTGTTTAACACTGCAATACACCATTCGTGATCCGGTCATTTCCCGACAATCACTCTCATTCTCTCTCCGCTGTGGTAGCAGTTAACCACTTTGATCTTCATACCAAGAGATCGGATTTGCTGAGAATGAAAAATGATTTCAACGTGACCTTTGATACACAATGAAAGATAATGATAAAATATTTCAGATGTGTGAACACAAAGGAACAGGAGAAGCGACAACGGGGGCGTCGCTAAAGAGGTTTGGCACCCCACCCCCTATGATGTTTCCAATTGTGGTATTGTCATCTGAGTCATGGGTATTGACTCACTTTTTCTCGTAAATGTAGTGTACCACTCCGCCGTATTGTGTTTTTTCGGCTCCTCAATTGGACTCGCCGAGAAGCAAAATTATTAATATAGTGAAGAATACTCTTCCGATCAGTATTGTATGATGTTCCCAGTAAGAGTAAAATCCTCGCTCTCTGATTGGATGAGAGCTGGCGTGGTTTCTTTTATGCTTCAGTAGAAAATGTTACCGTCTGACGTCACAACGCGAAATATTTGAAATGACTACGCCAGTTTCGTAATCGCTTCATCAACGGAGTGACTGGCAAGCCGCTTCAGTTTTTTCTGGATTTTTCATACGTGCAGCAGACGGTGTTCCGGATAAAGTGTTGTTTAAATTTCAAACCTATTTACGATTTGAACTAAGATGGAATGAGTTTATATGGTTTATTGATTATTTAGCCAGTGCGGTCGTGGGTAGGCTACACGGGAGGTTTATTTACTAAACCTGTGATCATTAAAAGTTGCCTTGCAGAAGGCAACTTTTAACGATCACAGGTTTAGTAAATAAACCTCTCGTGTTTCACAATGTAGGTTTTGGGCTATGGGTAGTGTCTTATTGGAACATATACGTTATTGAGACGAGTTGACGGTAACATGGTCTGAAGCTTGCAGCTCGATTGAACATACACTCCGAGCCGCAAACCTTGGACAATGCTACCGTCATTTCATCACTATAATTTATAATGTGTCCTCCTGCTTTGATGAGTATGGTTTCATTCAATAATGTAAAATATTTGAGATAATACTGCTCGTGGTAGAATTAATCTAACACGTGCAGCGCTCTGTTCTGTCCATCTCGAGGGGATCTGATTTCGGATGTACTAATATTTGTACTGGCAGCTCACATTGCTGTTATCAAAAATACAAGTATATTCGAGGTGGAGTACCAGTAGGCAGTGATCCGAGAAAACGATTGGCGCTTTGATACAGAAATAATCAATATCCTAAAAGTACTCTTCTGACCTTATGATAAAGTCGACAATACTTGCGCCGTTGAACTGGTATGAGGTAAAGATGCCTAGTCTACCCCCGAAGCAGCGGCCATTCACAATTCTTAGTTTTGCTAAATGGCACTGCTCGAGTAAATGTTTTCCGAAGGTGTTTGTTATTTTATCAAGGCTTCCCATGTCTTCCATGCAATCAACAGTGTATGGCTGAGGCAAGAGAATGTATTTGTCATTGTCACCCACAATATAATCCGGCTGTCCTTCAGTTCGAGCATTGAAATCGCCTCCCAAAATCAACATACCCTCAGGATTGCTGCTTAGAGACTCCTGCTGCAGATTTGAAAATGCGGAAACATTAGAATTAAGTTCAGACTTCCAATAAGTAGAATTAACGGGAGGAATGTGTACAGGCACAAAGGCGACTTTCGATGGTAAATTGAACTTTTGCCTTCAAATTCTACCTCAGGGTGCAATGTCGCCAATATATTTTGTATTACAAAGGAATTCGTCAAATTCCACCCTTCTTACCCGAGGATTTGTCACGACATGTCTACCATTTGAAATTGTCAGAGCACGCATTCCATTCACCCCTCCTCCTGTGATCTGCGCCTCCGGAACTTTTGAAGGGTCGTTCTAGAAGGCACAGCTATTGAACAAAATCAAAGTCTAATGTTACCAAACCTGTAAATAAGCAATCTGTCATTTGCAGAACGAAGTCCTCAGGGGTTGAATTTGCTATCAGCGTGACAGGTTATCCCCTGAGGACATCTTTCTCTTTAGGCCTGAGATCTTGTTTCAGATTGAGGTTCACAGAGGGTACATTTAGTGATGTTGCCCTGCTGTGTGGTGTAGCATCACCGAATTCACCATCTAGGGACCTTATTCTGCATATGACAGACTGCTTATTTCCAGGCTTGGATGTAACCGTCCCAAGTTTTCACCAGGCTCCTAGCTACTTGGCGTGAACTAGGCTGGTCCAACACGTGTAACCATGACTGCTTTATAGCATATTTTTCATCATATGTTTCAATCAGGTTGGTCACATATTGTTATTCGCATCGAATATTAAGAATATGTCAAGACTTTGCCTTACCAACAATTTTTCTTTGGGAACCATTTTTATTGCAACAAGATTAATTCTTGAGGCCAGTTAGCACCATCGCACATAAACCCGGATTAAATATAATCTGTTTTGTTTGTTAAACTAGGTTATCGGACGATTTACATTACTTTGAGTAATCTAACTGCATTCGAGTTCCGCTTCAGGCTGACAACTCTCAAGTTTGTTTATCCGCTACAAATTTATATGCTGTCTTTTATTTCTCTTTCTTCAGAAGTACACCATACGGTCTTATATTGTGGTCATCTTTTGTGACGAAGTATGGTCCTCCGGCGCTGGTCTTTTCAGCTGGTATCACTCTTGACTTTTTCAGATCTACGCGATTTTGTAATATCATTTTGTATTTTGTCCCACGATGGTCAAATTTAATAGCATAAGTTGCAGCTACTTTCAATGTAGGTGTGGAGTAGATGCCGGGTCCATATAACTGTCGCTTGGCCTTGTCACGGTCATAGCCATCATGTGCGATGTCGTGAATGTACGAAGCATTTGTCCCGTGATAGGATACAGCCCATTCTCCTTGTGTTGAATCCGTTCTCATCCCATCCTCACCTAACCACACGTTGTCTCCATACCTATCTAAAACCTTTAATGCACACCTGTCCCATCCAATGGGCCTTTCATACACGTAACCTCCCCGTTCACAAACCTTCTCGCCCTTGAAGTTGGTAAAGTCGAAATCTTTCGTGGGTTCCAGATCAGATTTATCGATGTAAAACGTTGGATGAACTTTGTTGTCACCCCAGTACGCCAAACACATTCTCCCTTTTGGAACGTTTAATGATTCAAGAGTTGTTTGGCCAGTTGCACGTTTGTCTCCAAAACAAAGTGCGTGTGAAGTTACACCAAATACCCTGCTAATATCCCTTAGAATATCATTGGCAGATCTATTTGGATTGATGTCTGTCAGTACTTTATCTGTTCCAAACAATTTCACCGCATATCTATCACTGTCGTTTGCATGGTGCCATGGATATGAAAACAGACTGGAAGGGCTTAATGGTACCGCTCCAACCAGTGAACAACCGATGTTACTGCATATATTACATGTACGACTCTGCTGTCTTCGCTTATTCTTCGCATCGTCTTCCAATTCCACAGGTATTCCAAGATAAGCAGAAGCAGCTGATGTTAGGAGACTTATCTTGGACGCCATCTCAGAGTCTGTGCAACAATTTACTTTTTTGTACTGTCTTCAACAATAACTGAAAAGAGAAAGAAAGTTCATGATATAAAAGGATAAAGTTACTCTCTGCAAACTGTAAAAATATCGAAATATTTCCATCAAATTTCTCCAAGAATGTAACTGAGAATGTAACCAATTCAATCTTATTTGACAGTGTTCGGTAAGCGCTGTCGTACAACATGGAATTTGTTAAATCCCTACTCTCATTATTGGAAATATTTGTAGAGTGAAACACGTCGATGTGAAGAGGATTAACCCTTTGATACTTTTGTACGTCTTATGGCGTACGAAATCAAACAGCGCGTTGATACTTTGTGGTGATTTGTTTTGTTATTATTTTTCGATTTTTTAAAGTTTCATCCTCAATTCCGATTTTTTCCTGAATAGTGCTCAGTGACACCCGTTGAGTCAAATGTTATCGCAGCTTTAAATACGAATAAAATCCTGCTGTCAAGACGTCTCAACTGATTGAGTGCTAGAAGCCACTATCAGGGCTTTCAAAAAATGAGGATATCATAGCAAAAGACAACACTTTCCTTGCTTTTATTTCAACACTTTCCTTGCTTATATTTCAGCTTATATTTCATATTCAGTCAAACACAAATAATATTTTGTTTATATAAATTAGTTTTATTACAAATTATTGGAGAGTGCCTGTAATAAAACAAATGTTGAGTAGCAAATTCAGACCACCAAAATAACTAGATTTCTACCAGATAATCACTAATGTGAAAAATATCTTGTTATTTGTACTTTCCGACGCATTCTGAAAAACGTTGAAGAAACAGAATCCCCAGTGATGCTTGAAAGTCAGGATGATTAAAGTCTCAAAGGGTTAAGCTGATTACAACGAGAGTAAACGCCATCGCAGGGACGTGGGAACGAGGGGTGGTGTCGGGTGGGGTGGGTAATGGGATGGGGCGTGCCTTCCCCAACCTTTTTAGAGGCGTGTGCTCCATCAAATCTTCTCTGTCCTGGTTGCATGCTCCGTTGCGCCAGTGTCTAAAAATATTAAAGTATTAACGTATAATGACTGAAATGAATACTCAGGTCCCGTCATGCCATTGCGCAAAGATGCAATAAAATTATTTTCAGCTATGTTTCTAGGAACCTCGCTTGCAGCATCGCTAGCTGACCAACGACTCTACGTCGACATCAGTTTTACCGAGATAACTTTCAGGAGCATGTAGACATAGGAGCAATTGCTCGGGCTGTTTTAGCTTATTTGACGAAGTCATCGCATTTCTCAGCATCCCGTATGCAGGTCCCCATCTTATATCTAACTTTGATGTCTGTGTACCTTTCGGTCATTGATGCAAAGGGTCGCTAGAGCAAGCAATCTGTCTGTATTCGACAGCTAGTGCTGGTGGACGGCAAGTATGATAATGATATGAACCGGGGACCGTAGTGGTAGTAGTACAGTGGTAGGCACTTTGTGTCAATCACCGGGGCCAATCATCAGACTAGTCAGACAACATACCTATCACCAAAGGGAGATAAGTGTGTAGGGACTGAGTGTGCGTGAAGTTCGGTAAATGGAGCTATCTGATTGGGCCTACTAAGAAGAGGTCGAGAGCAAAGGTCGGAAAAGTGTCACAGAAAGCTAGGAGTGACAAAGAATAGAGAGAATAGGGCTTGGAATGGCTTCTAGAAAGATAGATTCGAGCCCTCAAAAATCCCATTGAATCTAACTTATCTTCAGAAACCACCCCTTTGCTGGTGTAAGTCTTTAGGCGCAATATTAACTACGTGCAAATCAAGATGATAGCTTTATTGAGTCCGTTTCGGTAATTTTTGGTAGTTTGCGGGTCTTTTGTGGTAATTTGAAAAGAGAGTGTACACACTAAAAAGTAATATTGGTACCCCAGATGTTGCCCACGTCATATCTCCGGCATCTGACGTCTGATTTTCAAAATGTTTTCAGTTTTGTATTTAGGACCACGAGTACTAAATGTCCTAAGATTTCGACTTCGTGCAGTGAAATTTAATTTTAATGTTTCCTCAAGTCAATAGGCGCTTACGCCATAGCGTCAACAATTTTTTCTGGGATTGTGGATAAACATTGGCAATGCTTGCCTTCAATTATTCCTCTAGTTGTCTGCGTATATATTTAGTTTTTGGGGGTAGGAATGTCAGCAAATGGGAGAGATTGTTCACCCGACGTTGTTTACGTGATATCTTCATTGTCTGAGGTCTAATTTTGAGGAAAAAAAATCGACTTTGTCTTTTGGACCATGATAGTCCAGGCACATTAGACATAAAAATGAGAAAGTAAGGAAAAAAATCGGAGAAAGCTGATTTTTTTATGTTTCCGGGACACACATTGCGGATAAAGTGTGAAAAGTCCCCGCGAATCCGAGTTGAGCTTTTTTAGTTATAGCGTTTTTTTTTTATGAAAAATTTTTTTTTTTAAAAAATTCGACCCAGCTCCATATTTCTCATTCTTATTCGCCTTAGTAGGGTGAGAATCATAAATATCGTGCTGAATTATATTGAGAATACATATCCCCAACAGAAAATGCCAACTTTGTACCAATCCTCACACTCAATGGTGAAATATTCACGAAAATGTACAAAATTACGAAAAAAAATTTATTGTTTTCATACACACAACGGTACACAACGTCCATTAAATCAAATCTACGACTACTTTGGGAGTTAAATTATATATCAAAAATTGCAGAAAAGCAGTGGCTTTATAATGATATATAACAATAGTCATTTATTCCATAATGAACTGGTGAAACGTGTGAAATATTAACCATACCCCCTAAACTCAAATTCAAACGGCATCGACTTTTCTCATTCAAATACCGTATTATAGCATCATTGTTTCAATTTCCATGTTCGATTAAATCACATAATGTGGTGTTCGCCTACACTCAAGATGCATTGGCATGTAATGTGTGCACGCCCTTGATGTGTACTCATAAAAAAATTTGTATTGTACAGACAACGCTCTTTAATTTGATGCAAAATAGCCTTGAACGACTTTCATCAGGAAACGCTGTTTAATTCCGCATTCCAGGTCTGTCCATTGCACAATTTGCTCTGTTCAGTATTGGACACTCCGCATTTGATGCCTAGATATTGAAACCAATGATCCCTTGATAGATATATATGTAATTTTGCCTGTTGTTGATTATTAGAGTCTTGTGTTATTTGTAGAACTGATCAGTTATGTTGTTGGCATATCACTTAGCGTGACCTGTTGATACCTTACGGTGACAACGAAGCAGGTCCGCACGTTGATATCTGTTCTGTGGTATTGTACTTGAGTTTATTGTGTCTATCATCTTTTTTCTGTTGTGACTTTGGCAATGGATAAATGTATCAAATGTAACGATGAGTTGACCGGCTCGTCCGGAATAACTACACTTGGTGAGCGGGGTATAGAATAGTTGGTTGCTGTAAGCGTCGAGCTTGGCGATAATCTTTTTGCCGGTTCGAAGAAACCCACAGTTGGTGAGAAAATTCACAAATTCTGCTACAAGAATTATACACGGGAAAGTTCTGTAAGAATAAGTAAGAGAATGTCTCTAGATGCAGCTGAATCTGACGAAGCTGGTCCATCTATGACAAAAAAATTGCGCTCTGATCAAGATGCTTTCAATTTTAAAGTCCATTGTCTGTTCTGTGGAGAATCCGCCGACAAACAAACTCATATACCCGTTCAACGTAGAAGAGAAGTCCACACCGTTGAAACATTGACTTTTGTTGATAGTATCAGAACCCTTTGTTTGAAACGTAGTGATGAATGGGGTGAGTCTGTACTTACTCAGATCGGTCGTGCTATCGATCTAGTGGCCGAGGAAGGTCGGTATCACCATGCTTGCTGGACAGGATTTGGTAGAGATAAGCCTGAGCGAACTCTTTCACGGGTAGGCCTGTTGCAGACAAGAAAGCACTTGCATTCCATGAATTGTGTACCTTTATGGAGAACAGCGATGAGTGTCAGTTTTCCTTGAGCGAATTGGCGTTTGAATCGTATCTTGGTGACGAAGTCGGTTACACAATTAAACATCGTAAAACCAAACTGCTTGAGCATTTCGGTAGTAGAATCTCTATTACAACACTGAGGTCCCTAAAAAATGTTGTCACATTCAGAGATTCATCAGACAAAATACTATATAATTCGTGGTACTCAGACAAATGTACCAATGAAACTGATGACAACAATGTTGTCGTTGTGGGAACAGACACAGACTTGTTAGTCATTCTTACCTCTCGAGTTCAACCGGGATGTAATATTCACATGATGTATTCCATTACCCCAAACTTACTAGTTTCAGTTAGTGAAATAGCAACCAAAATGGGTGACCATAGAAGCAACCTCCTTGTAGCACATTCTATAAGTGGTTGTGACACTACTTCTGCACTCTTTCGAGTTGGTAAGAAGAAAGTATTCAGTACAATTGTCTCCGATGTTACTAGCGACTCACAACAGTATGTCAACACAATTTTGGCGGATGACAGTACACCAAGTGCAGTAGCCGCTGCCGGGGAACAACTTCTCCTGATCTTATACGGGAGTAAAACTGTTTCCTCTCTCGACCAATATAGATATGTCACTTACAAGCGTTATGTAGCAAAATCTAAACTGAATAAACCCATCGACCTAGCCTCACTCCCACCAAGCAGCGATGCTGCACAACAACATGTCTACAGATGTTATCTCCAGGTCCAACAATGGCTGGGCACTTCGCTTCCTCCGACGGACTGGATGTGGTCGCTAGACAATGGACTTCTTGTACCGACTGCAGCCACAAAGCCATGTGCCCCCGATAACCTACTGAATCTGATCAGTTGTGGTTGCAAGAGTGCTTGTACAAAAAGGTGTGGGTGTAAGAAGGCAGGACTCTCTTGCTCAGGTTTGTGTAATTGCAGTTCGGATTCTTGTAACAACCACAGAAACACTGTCCTGTCGGAAATTTCTGAGTTCGATGAATAATATGTATATAGGTCATGTCATTTCTGTATATAGCGTTGATAATAGTCAATGTAACTTAATCCATGTTGATTGATTTGTACATTCTGTAAATATTATTTATTGATTTTTGTACATTCTGTAAATATTATTTATTGATCTAATGCTGCCAGACACAGACGTGTCAGTTCGGTTCCAAGCCCGAAAATAGTTGAGTTCTCATGCTGGCGAATTTTATGCCAAAAGGGGAACTCGGCCAGAAGCAGAGGGGGTCTTCCATAATGTCTATTTTGTAAGCAATGATAAGTCTTCAAATGGTGGTGGATTTTTTATCGTCTGTCCAACTAACATCCCGTTCTGTACTACGACCCTTTGGGCAAATCCGTTAGGAAAATCGTCATTTTTTGCATAAATCCGATACTTTTTTGTGAATTTTCAATAATTTTTCGCAGAAATTGTCACAGAATGCACATTTTCCTCTAGGTAAATGTATATTAGACATTATGTAGCTCGAAATACGCGTAAACAAAAAATACAGTTGGATCAATTCGAGGTTACAAAGTTCGTGCGATTTTTTTTGATTTTTTTCAAACGCGTTTTCGCAAAAAGGCTGTAGAAAAAAAAGCTCAACTGGGATTTTAGGGGACTTTTGTCTAATCGTTCAGTGACATGTACTCGACATTCCCTGAAAAAATCAGCTTTCTCCGATTTTTTTCCCTAGTGAAACCTAATGTTCTTGGGCTATGAATGCTAAATGATCACATAGTCAAACCTTCCGAAATTTGATTTGTTTTACATTTCGGCACCTCCGTCATATCTGACGTCATAGCGTTTAGTGTTGCGTCAAAGGAGATGTAAATGTGCTTAGACATCCTTCCAACTATCTGCTGCGATGTGTTTACTTTTATGGGGGTATCGTTTGCAGTTGTTGAGGTGTTGAAAAATTCTCCGAGACAATGTTACTTTCCATATTTGTGAAATTAGCTTTCTCAGACAGTCTCAGAAGGAAAAATGTGAAATTTGTGATCACACGGGTCTGTTTATAGCGTTCGTATCAGTGAAATCTCTTTCAGATTACCGTTGTCGATAAACATGATGACAGTTCTAGTTGATACATAACTGCAATTTATTTGAATTAATACAAAGTTTGGCGAGGTTTTGTTTGGGTTTTTTTTTGGGGGGGGGGGAGGGGGGGTGGGGTGGGGGTTGTCTTATGATGCCCAATTGGTGCTAAAATAACGCACAGTTGTTGTTCGTGGCAGTCTGTCTGTTTAACTCTGATAACTTTCGGGTAACTTCATTTATATCTTCACAATGTCGTGTTTTTGGAAAATTTCATCAGCATTAAAGCTTTTGAATTACTGATTTTAGTGATCTCGAGTTCCTTCTGAAGTCTAATACTTTGCATGCATTATTTTTATAGGGTCTTTCACAGGCAAGCAAAATCTGAGAGTCAACATTTGGCTTATTATCCCTTCAAGTGACCTTAAACACCCAGAAAACATAAGCACACCCCCTCCCATTGCGTGAAATTAGTACAGCTAAATTAGCTTTTTAAATCTTTCAAAATAAAAACACCTTTACTGCCCCATTACCAAAATAATATCAGTTTTACATCACCGAATTTGAATCACAACCCGACGAACACGACACGATGCGACCCTCATTGAAAACCCAATGAGCAAAAAAGATAACCTTGGAAAATTTCTATATTCACGACCACGAGGCAGTTTAACATTAGACTGCATAAAATGCGATTTCCAGCAATTCCGGAAAATTGTCTTCAATGACTCAAGGGTGACCCCGGTGACATATGTCTCTGACCCATATATTGAACCTTATGACTCCTGTGTTGTCGGTCCCAGATCCATAAGTCAGTCCATGCTTTAGATATGAGTGTGACCACATTCAAAATGTTTGGCCCCGTCAACTTTTTGGAGTGTAAAGACATATGTCTGAACATCAGAATGCATTAGAATGCCATAGATGCAATTTCCAGCAATTCTGCATATTGCACTCATTGACCCCTGGATAACCTCAGTGACCTTGGCCCATATCTTGACTCGTTCGAAGTTGCTCCCAGGCTCCTAGGTCATACCATGCTTGAGATGTGAGCGTGATTCATTTTCAAAACGTTTGGCTCCCCACCTGCTTTTTGGAGTGTAAGAATACATGTCTGAACTTTCGGAATGCATTTGGGGCCATGAAATGTGATTTCCAGCTATTCTGAAAAAATGCACTCAATTACCTCTGGGTGACGTCAGTGACTTTGATCCATATTCTATTTAGTTTCGACTCATTGGCGTTGGTCCCAGATCCGTTTGTCATATCATGCTCGAGATATGAGCGCGACCCACTTACAACATATTTGGGGCCACCCACTTTTTGTGTGGAAATAAAACAATGTATGAACTTCGGGAATGCATTCGAAGGTCATAAAATGCGATTTGCTGCCAATCTGAAAATTGTACTCAATTACCCCTGGGTGACCTTAGTAATCCTGACCCATATTTTGAACCTTCCCTGAGTTTCGACTCATTTGGAGTTGTTTCTGGTACATGGGTCAGACTATGCTTGAAATATGATCTTAGCCAACTTTCAAACTTTTTGGCCCAGCCCATCTTTTTGGTGTAAAAATACACGTATGAACTTTCATAAAAGGCGATTTCCAGCAATTCTGAAAAATGCACCCGGTGACCCCAGGTGACTTCGACGACCTTGAACTATATTTTCAACCGCCATCAAGTTTAGACTCGTTTGGTGTTGGTCCCATGCCCATAGGTCATACCATTCTTCAGCTATGAGCATAACGAATTTAAATGATTTTGGCCTGTCAACTTTTTTTTGGGGGGGGGGGGGGTAAAATACATGTACAAATTTCGTAAATACATTAGGTGGTCACAGAATGCGATTTTAAGCAATTCTGAACAAAATGCTCAAATTGACTACTCGGTGACCTTGACTCATATTTTTAACCTCGACTGAATTTCTACATATTTGGTTGTTCTCAGGTCCATACGTCATGCTAAAGATATGAGCTTGAACCACTTTCAAAATATTTTGCTCTGTTTTGGGCCGTGATTACTTGTATTAATCTTCTTAGTCTAAGTATGGGTGGTTTTCTGTCAATTTTTAAACATTTTTCTGCCCACAATCACTTAGTTTATGATTTATTTTCTAGTTGTAAGAATTATTTCTGTTTAGCTCAGTTGTTGTATAAATTGTTAGAGCTTATATTCAGCTATGTTAAATTGAATACAATGCCTGCAGTTATGTATTGCTCAGCACCACCCGAACCCTATTAACCTTTATAATGTGTGTATTGTGCTTGGATTTATTTTTCAAAGTAATTCTTCGTGATTTTCACTTGTCAGAATTTGCGTTTGGATCAGCATTGTTGCTCGAAGTTCTTCCAATGCAGTTCAGTTAATGCTTTAACCCTTTACCCAACGTAACAGCCAAAACCGTCAGCACTACTCAAAAATCCTAAATTAATTTTCGTAAAAGTATTGCGTTATTTCGCAATAAGTTTGCGTTATTTCACTAAAGGTACTGTAGTCAGTCATTTATTCAACCAGTGTCGCTACACCATAATATAAAACGGCAATCCATTAAAAAGCATGGTACTCAAAGTAAAAGCATGATAAACCACAGTGTATTATACTAAACTATGGTGTCACATGATTCTAAACCATGCTATTACATGGCACTATATGACGGCGTACCATGGTATCATGGCGTATTGTAATATGCCATTGTACATTCATGGTATATCATGGAAAAGTTTGTTACACCATGGTGCTATGACATGCTCTGTATGGTGGTAAACCATGCAGTACAATGCTGAATACATATGTATAGAAGGTCGTGTCGGCCCACCCCCAGAGAATAACCGCCGGATAGTACCTCCAAACCCTCCGAGAGGGTCCCTCGCAGAGTCTCCCCCCCCCCCCCCCCGAGAGAATATCCGCAGGTATATTACCCATTGGAGATTACCCCGGATATTTCCCACCGAGATAATACCCCCCCCCCCGCCCCCCCCCCCCCCACCTCACCGAGATACCCAGTCTGATAATACCCACCCGGAGTCTTGCCACCTAGAATGTATATGTATATATTTAAGGCTTTTGTGCCCAATACTTGCATTCGTGCTGGCCTGTTCTTATACCTGCTTGCCATATATGCTATGATGATTTATTAAAGGAACTACGCCCATCCATCCACATCACTTAAAATATACACGGGATTTATATGTTGTGTCTATCGTATCGGCAATATAATACCAGACAAACAACATGTATACTACATTCATAGCGTGTACAAGGTTACAAAAACACTTGACAGCTAATTAAATTCCGATTACCCCCACTCAAATTGAATCTGTCTCGAAACGGTTAGGTTTTCTCCATGACTTCACCGGATCCAGACAGTCAAGGCGAGAGAGAGGGAGATAGGCTGGGACAGAGGAGGAGACAATAAGCCTCAAACTTGTGCGTGTGTGAGAGCGGGGGTAGTGGGGTCTTCCCATGAAGTGAGTACATTGTGTCTCCACGTGTGCTTGTGTCTCCACGTGTCCACGCGAATAAACAATGGGTTAGAAACCCCTCCCCCCCCCCGAGAAAACTAAGCCTGGTACACCTAAGGTATACCATGGTACTATGAAATGATCTGTATGGTGGTCAATCATACAGTACAATGGTGTTATATATATACATATATACAAGGTCGTGGCGGCCCAGCCCTCCCGCCCCCCACCGGAGAGAACCTCCAGATAGTATCCTCCCGAGAGTCCCCGTACAGTGCCCCCTCCCGGAGCCCCCCCCCCCCGAGAATACACCCATGGGTTGGTATTACCAACCTAAACCTAAGTTCATCTAATAGTATCTTACTCTGCCACACGTCCTTACCAAAAACTATTGAAATTCGAAATGTCCTTTAGAAATTCTATAATGTTGAAGTTTAATATCCATTTCTTTCTCTTCATTTATGTTGATCTTTCTCTCTTCTTTTCTTTCTTTTATTTCTCTCAGGGGAAGGCAGGAAGACAGCCAATCTGGCTATGCCTTTCCCTGCCAGTATACATTGCATTAACTGCGAGGATTTATTTTATTTATTTGTACTATACGCAAATTTCTTTTTGTCGAAATTTTGTTATTTTAACTTGATGTACCATATATATACTTGTTATATTTCACTATACAGTCAAATAAATTATCAATTATCAAATTGTCAATTACAACATAATAATTACACCCACGTTGGGACAAAAGGGTCACTTTTGCCCATCCTGAATTTCGGATCAAACCCTAAACACTCGTTCTCGTCACACGGTCGTACCAAGAGTATCTGAGAATTTTCGTAAAGATCGATATATAAAAACGTCCTGTAGCTAGGGATGTGTTAACGTACAAACGGACAGACGGACGGAAGACGGTCCATGACAAAACATCAGCTTGACTGTCAAGTTGAGCTAAACTTTATATTTATTTTAAAAACCCATACAGAGTATACAAATGAGTGGTTTGGGATTAACAAAACTATGTTTATCATTTTACAACTTGTTTCTTTAATTAAATTGTAAACAAATACCATGAAGAATAGTTGCATCTTTCCTCCTCCCAGCCCTTTAATATTATGAAAAGTACTTTGGTATACCATGCGTGGTATACATGGTAGGCTTACACCAAGTTTTTAACTTGATTGCCAGAGGATACCACTGTTTACCAGCACTTTGGTGCAGGAGCAGTGCCCCCCCCCCCCCCCCCCATGTGAGTACCCATCCTGATAGTACCCTCCACACGAGCGTTCTTCTCATAGACACCCCCCCCCCCCCCGACAGCACCCCATTATATCAGCCTATTTTTCTGGATGAGTCGTAGAGCAGTATGTGCAGTTGCTCTTTCGAGCAATTGCACTACAGCTCATTTATTCGATGGGATTCGAGTCATTCGAGCAATGACTTTTCAGTAAATGCTCGATAGCTTATCGGGGAAAATCATCAACCCTGTTTCTAGGTATCCCACTAATTTAATCCCTTTTAGGATATGTCTGTTGTTAAGGAATCCCTTTTTCCGAGATGGGGTAAGTGTCGTCTGTGGTCCTAGAATCCCTTTTTCCGAGTTGAGGCCACGAGGGCCACGAAGAAATCTCTCAATGAGGTATAGTTTACAATCCCTCTTATTCGCATCTCAGAAAAAAAGGATTCTGTAACAGACGTTTTCCAAAACAGGGGTTTCCAGAAAAGGGATTCCATAAGTGGGATTCCAGGCTCCTATACAGCTCTTATACATCTCCTATACAGGTAGTCTGACCATCGGCTTCCTCCATTTCCTATGCTATCTGTCCTATGATTAGCTTCCACTGTATTAACCTAATACTATAGTCTTCTGCACCCCTTTCAGCCTTGTACGATTACAACTGACGTGTATCATTACTACAGGCTTGCTACCTTTATCCGATTGCTCGAACGACTCAAATCCAATCGAGCAAATAAGCCATCGAGCAATTGCTCGAACGAGTGACTCACATACGACTCTTATCATCATCTCGGAAAAACGGGACTCTAACCAATGACATATCCTAAAAGGGATACCTAGAAACAGGGTTGATGATTTTCCCTAATAAGCTATCGAGCATTTACTGAAAAGTCATTGCTCGAACTACTCGAATCACATTGAACAAATGAGCTATAGAGCAATTGCTCGAGTGACTCCACCTACTGCTCTACGACTTGTCGCAGGGGTGCCGAATGTCAGACGTTTTTTCAAAAAGGGGTTCTGTAAGTGGGATATCTAGAAATAGGGTTGATGATTCCCCCTAATAAGCTATCGAGAAATTACTGAAAAGTCGTTGCTCTAACGATTCGAATCCCATCGAGCAAATGAGCTATAGAGCAATTGCTTAATCGAGTAACTCCATATACTGCTCTACGACTCATTTCGAAAAACGGGGGTGCCGAAGGCCAGACGTTTCTCAAAAATGGGTTCCGTAAGTGGGATTCGAAGTTCCTATACAGTTCTCAAACAGTTCCTATACAGCTTCTAGACCGTCCATCACATTCATAGCTCCAAGGCCACCACTTGTCCATAGTCTGTCTGTCCTATGATCCGCTTACACTACATTTACCCAACAATATAGTATTCTACCACCCTTGTTTACCAGCATTACTGACTTGTAGCACCAATACTGGCCTGCTAGCTATATCAGGTCACGATCTCTACCCCCGGCTAAGTCTTGTAATGTCCACAGGACTGTCCATACTCTACTGTGATTCTAGAAACCAAGAATACACAAGACAAATGATCTAGCATTCCGAACTACCCACGGAATAGTACAAACCATTCGGTTACCCGATGGTAAACTACATTCAGTGGATTACTAGAACCAAATATTAAAGTAGACCAACTGGCGTACAGACCGCATGCCATGTACCACCGCTCTAGATAACAAAACATTACTTCAAGCTACAATACAGCTTGACTTAACATTATGCGCTACCTATTCCAGTAATAGTTTAATACAAAGGATTCGATAGGTTAATACTATCAAGGGTTAAGATGCGACCTACAGGGGTATATACCGACTATACTGTACTACCGTTCTAAACTACAAGGCATTGCACCCACCTCCACAATATCACTTGGCCAACCACAACGTATTAATCTATGACTGGTATAGGTAGTACAACAAGGATTAAGATGGAACCTACAGTGGTATTTAACGCCCATACTATACTCTCAACTAAATTATATTTATTTATTTATTGGTGTTTAAGGTCACATATTTCTGCACAATGGCTAATCATGACCTCGACAGTTTTGCGGGTGGAGGAAGCCGGAGTACCCAGAGAGAACCACCGAGCAACGGCGAGCAACTGTCAGCTCCACAACATACTAACTCCACACAAGCAGGGTTAGCATTGGGTGAAGACAGGTGCACCATCGACGTGCAGTACGCCTTAGTCCACAACGTCACCGTGCCCCCACGTGGACAATGGGGGTGAAGTGACTTGCCCAAGGACACAACGCGGTTGCCGCAGGTGGGATTCGAACCGAGGACCTCTCGGCTTGCAGCCTGCACCTCAACCTACTTACTCTCAACTAAAGCATCAAGGACTATCTCGCAATACAGCACTAGGCGACCATGCTTTATCCCTACCCCACAATACTTCTTGACCTAGTATTACGTACAACCTCTTCCAGTCAAATGATAATACAAGGCATTATTAGTAATACAAAGATCTAAAAGTATACCTACATGGGTATATGCCATCCATACTATACTACGATATCACCCACGCACGAGACGCCCGACACCCCTGACCAGAACAACGTTATGTCGGATTGTACAGTGAATAACAATAGCGGTCAACTTCTCTATTGGACGTCGCTTGCGCATTATGACGACACGATGTCATTGGCAAAGTCAACTGTTTCGCGGAAAAAACTTTCAAGAAAACCCACCTTCACCTTCAATTTCCCATCACATGCCCATACTATATATCCATAGCCCTGTGTGTACATATATCACTATACATACCATAGCATACTATATATGCAATACGTGACCACTTGCTGGATCTAGCTGGATGGCGCCGAAGTTTTCCACCGGAAAAGTTGCACCGACAAACGGCCCCAGTTCCAATGGGAATTTAACACCAGTTGCACCGGCAAAGCTCTGAGTAATAAGGCACGATCGTGTACATGCTATTCTGCGTCCATAGCATGTAAAAGGTTACAAAAACACCCAACATCAAATTCAACTCCGTTTCATCGATTTTCCCCACAGATCTCTGTCGAGTACCATAGATTTAACCGAAAGACACGGTTAAGGTACTTCAAAACTATATCCTCCCCCTCAGCCGCCTCAGGGTGGGTACTCACTGGGGGGGGGGGGGGGGGGCACTGCACCCGCGCCGAAGTGTTAGTGAACCGTGGTATCCTCTGGTGCTCAAGTTAAAAATTTGGTATAAGCCTACCATGTGTACCGCGCATGGTATTCCATAGTACTTTTCATAATATTAAAGGGGCGGGAGGGGGAAGGAGCAGCTATTTTTCAGGATATTTTTTTTTAATTACAGAAACACGTTGCAAAATGAAAAACATAGTTTTGTTAACCCCAAAACACTCTTTTGTATTCTATATATGCGGTTTTAAAAATAAATATAAAGTTTAGCTCAACTTGACAGTCAAGCTGAGGTATTGTCATGTCACCTTTTCCGCCCGTCCGTACGTTAACACGCCCCGCGCTACTGGCCGTATTTATATATCGATCTTTACAAAAATTCTCAGGTACTCGTGTGACGAGAACGAATGTTTTGGGTTTGATCCGAAATGGAAAATGGCCGAGAGAATTTCAATAATTTTTGGTAAGCATGTGTGGCAGTGTAAGATAATATTTATTTATTTATTGGTATTTAAGGTCACATACTTATGCACAATGGCTAATCGTGACCGTGACAGTTTTGCGGGTGGAGGAAGCCGGAGTACCCGGAGAGAACCATCGAGCATCGACGAGCAACTGTCAGCTCCTCAACATTCTAACTCTGCTCAAGCTCCGCTCAAGCAGGGTTACATCGGTTGACGACATGTGCACCATCGACGTGCAGTACGCCTTAATACACGGCGTCATCGTGCCTCCTTGTGGGCAACCGGGATAACGTGCCTTGCCCAAGGACACAACGAGGGTCGTCCCGGACGGGGGTCGAACTCGGGACCTCTAACACAGAAGTCCAACAGTCTAACACTGAGCCACCGCCCTCCCCGGCAGTGCAAAATACAGTTAGATGAACTTGGGTTTTGGTAGGTAATATACCTGGGGGTATTCTCGGTGGAGGAGAGTCTCTAGGAGGGGGCACTGTACGGGAGACTGTCGCGGTAGGATACTATCCGGGGATTATTCTCTCGGTGTGGTGGGGGGGGGGGGGGGGGGGGGGGCTGGGCCTCCACGACATTGTATACATGTAAACATATTGTACAGCATGTTTGACCACCATACAGATCATGTCATAGTACCATGGTAAACTTTACCATGGTATACCTTAGATGTACCAGGGTATATTACGGTACGCCATGATATCATGGATTCCAGTGGTACACAGCGGTATAGTAACATATGTCGGGAACCGGGCTTCGTCGCTGCTGGAAGAAATAGATTCACGTCGCGTATTCAGACAAAACTCAAGGGGTGTCGCCTAAATCCGTGCGGGAACGTATGCCTCACCGTGACGAACCCACCCGTTTCACTTTTGTTGGGGTGGTTCTTATCCTGGAGGGGTCAAAGACTTCTTCGAAAAGCATAAATCAACGGGGGTTCACGGAGAACAACAATTTTTATGCATATGCATATAAATATATATGGTAATTTGTGACTTACATGGAATTCAATGAATATTAAAAACAAAACGTCAATCACCCCCTACCCACACAGTTTTTTGAGTCACTTGCGGGCCCGCTCGCCTCTTCATTTCACCCGTTCACGGTTGTCGCATGGCCACTAACGTATTGTCACTTTATCCGGACGCCTTTGCTCTAACAAGTGACGGAATGTCACTCTACCACTGCCGTCGCACGGCCATTAGCTTATTGTCACTTTACTTGACGCTTTTCACTCAAGCAGTCGCCGCCAATGAGGTTAAGCGCTCCCCTACGTTTATCTCAGAATAATGTTCATACAGGCAAAGCCTACTCCGCCTACGTATGGCTTGCCTTCTAAAACGGGTAATGCCGTTTACCTAAATGCAAATAGCTCCCTGAGCTCGTACTTCGTGTTTCTGATCCTGTTCTCATATGGCCACCGACTTGGTCCGCGACTGCCCCTACTCTAAATATGAGCCCTTTGGCTCCCCTACGTCACAACGTGCCTATACTTTCGCACCGATGCGGCACCTCCTCTAACCTATAACATGGGACACCCCCATCTACTCGCAACGACCCACAGTCTTGCACACATTCAGACTGGAATGAAATTTTCGAGAAATCCTGATTTTTTTTTTCGATAGCCAGAACATTAATTCTCAGTTTAATTGTTTCTCTTGAACTTGGCCGCTTAGATCTCTTAATTTAATATTCACTTTAAAGTTCCTTTGAAAGGCTCGAATTTTAGTATCTCTTGACATTCGGTGACAGGCTATATGCGTAATATAAGTGTGTGTGTCCAGAACATGTGAGATGTACTGTTTTTACAACAATTACCTATTAACTGGCCATACTTACGTAGATAACGACAACAGGAGAGCACTGGCTTCCACTGCGTTTAATCTCTTACCACATATAACACTTTTGCGTTAAACAGAAACGCGATAATGGACATAAAATTTCATGCTTAATTAGCAGCGCTTGAATTATTGCTGGTCTGTTTAAGTGACAAATTAGTTTTCGGTGTCCGTCATATACCTATCTTTACGCTTTACATTTAGCCCGAGTGAGAAAGATTATCGAAAATATATACACCTCTAAACAACAAAATCAAAACTCCAAGCTATCACCTTGACACCATACAATATTATGGTTTAGTATTCTCGGGGAGGGGGGGGGGGGGGTCTCTAACCCATTGTTTTATTCGCGAGAACAAAGAAAAACCTTGTTTAGACATAAGCACTATTGTATAAATAATCACAACATAGGACCCCCTTGCGCTCACACACACACAAGTTTGAAGCTTATTGTCTCTACCACTCTCCCTCTCTATCTCCCTCTCTCTCTTATCTCTCGCTCTGTCTGGATCCAGTGAATTCACGGAAGAATCCCAACCGCTGAAGGCGGTTTCGAGACAGTTTCTATATGAGTGGGGGTAATCGGAATTTAATTTGCTGTAAAGTGTTTTTTGTAACCTTGTACATGGTATGAACGCAGTTGCATTCACTTAACTTGCCGTTTATTTATTTACTTGGGTTTGACGACACTTTCTACAGCCAGGGTCACCTCGCGTCGCACAGGTTTTTCGGGTGGAGGAAGCCGGAGTACCCGGAGAGAACCACGCCGCGCAAGCAGGGTTAGCATCTTAGCATTGGTTGAAGACAAGTGCGCCATCAACGTGCAGTACGCCTTTGTGCACAGCGCCACTGTGCCCCCACGTGAGAAATCGTGAAATAGGGAATAAGTTAGCTTGCTATAAAAATCCTTTCTTTTGGAACTTTTAATAAACCCAATAAACGAAAACAACAGACAGCTTCGAGAGTTGCCTGTTGTTTTCGATTATTAAAAGTAGTAAATGGAAACTTGGCTTTATTTTCTACACGTACGATAGGTGTTTTCCCAGCAGTTACATGCTTCTTAAGTGGAGCTTCCTCACAATGTCCAATAATTTCAACAGTCGATTTTAATGACAGGATAAGTCAGGGATGAAAGAAGTGGAAAGCAGCTGAGCGTTGGGTGCGTTGACATACTTCTTGTTTAAAAAGTCGCAGGGTCAGCAAAAGAAATGGTTAAGAGTGTGAGCGAAAAAAAATTCTCCCATTTAGGGTAAATTCATATTTCGGATTTTGAGGAGACTGGAATGAACCATCACAAACAAGAAACAGCCAAATGTCCAACCATCTGTTCTCCGACCTCAAAGAACTCAGTAAGCTGCATTGTCGAGTTTAACTTTTTCACTGGCGCCATGCTTGCACAAAACATCGAAAGTGTTGATGAAGGTTCCCAACACGTATCTCGCATACAAAACCTCATGCGCGGATGTACCCAGAGGGTGTGGGGCATTGGTCAGAGGCGGCTCCCTGTCTCCCAAAATCGATGCAACACCTATTGGTACACGAAATTTCATGAAAATGACCCAAAGGCGAAATGGATCTAATTGCAAAGACAACCGGTATATCTGAATGCCCTCCACGTGGACTGCCATTGGCAGTCCACATGAACGGCATTCCGATACACCAGCCATCTAATCTGCCATTGATCGCTCAGATGCAAGGAAACAGCATTCTTTCAGTTCATATTTTCTCCCATTGGTCTGAACTATGGTCGGCCCGATGGATCCGTGGCCCCTCTATTGCAACCATTTTTGCCTAATGAGCGACGAAGCCGACACACAAATGTCATCAAAATACCCTCTATTTGTACTGCCTTTGTGCGCTCAGATGATATTACACTGAGTTTTTTTAGTTCGAAACATCAAAATATTCTCCGAGCCTGGGGCAACCCCCCCCCCCTCCCCATTTTTGACCCAGTTTTCCCTCCCCCACCCCGTCAAAGGCAAACCTCGATATCAAACGACAAGAGGTGGTAAAAAAATATATGAGTAACAAGCTCAGACAATTGGTCTATTTTCGATTATCCAGGCCTATTTCAAGCTTTCATGTGTTTGTACTATTGTGTATTGATACACAACAGTAAAGCCATTATAAAAATGATGACCTGGCTTGAGGGGGGCATTATAAAAATAATGACTGAGCTTGAAGGTAGCAATGTGGATTGTCTCCCCGAGGGACCATTATCTCCCGAGGCGTTAGCCGAGGATTGTCTCCCCGAGGGTCCATTATCTCCTGAGGCGTTAGCCGAGGGAGATAATGGTCCCTCGGGGAGACAATTCACATTGTTACTCTCAAGCTCCGTCATTTTCTTTAATTATACCGAATGAAGATTCCGTCTTGATTCAATTAGGCCTATTTATGGATTATTATCTTAGTCAAATATAGAAGAGGAACCAAAGTTCATAACTTTTAATAGGGAAAGAAGTGAATGTCTAAACCCATTTTTTAACTCTTCAAAACAAACACAGTAAATAAGCTTTTCAATCGAATGTCCTTATAGCGAATCATTTTGAATTGCTCAGTTCTTTTACAGTCCTTATTTTCGAGCAGTCCCTCTATTTCAGACTGACAAATATTGGCAAATCTTTCGGTAAACATTTTGCGTGTTCAAGTTTTTGCACAACGCGGAAGTCGTTTGGTTAAGAAACTACGTCATCACGCGCGCGTTCACTTTGGGTGTCTCCGCTGACGTTGTCGGAAATCTTCGGCTGAATTATTGACCGGCATTATTCACCGCAGGTGGAACATTGTGAAATGTTTAATGGGATTGCATGGCGAATTAGCATAACATTTGTAGATGAGGTATAATAATAAGGATTGTCTTCTCCCGAGGCGTAAAGTCGTGCCATGGTTCATAAATTCAAGCAACTGGTATTCAAGCAATAGCTGTAATATATGAACCTGGGTGAAACCTAGAAGCGCCCATCGTAAAGTATTTTTAATATTAGAATCAATAAGATAAATCAGCAAAATAGGACTATTTTCGGGGAGTCTGGAAAAAATTGCAGACACAGGGTCTAAAACCACCCCCCCCCCCAAACCTGTAAATTTTTTCCACCCCTCCCGAGGGGACCCCCCCCCCCCCTCCCCATATTTCATTCCGGAGCTCAAACACTGCTGAAGCCTGGACAATTATCAATGGTCAGTTTTCTATGCTATTGTGCATTCCCAAATTTTAGTTTGTTCTGCATAAACTAATACCCTCAATGCTGAGTAGGGTAGAATGGGGCATCCGAGCACACCCCAAATCGTACCTCACCAAAAACTTAGTTTCTCGGATAAATTGCGTGCGTAACGATCGGAATCCATCGCCATGCGACACATGTGCGTTCACATCGTCACTTTCTCCTGGTTTTTACAGTGGTTGCGGTAGACAAAAGATCGTGGGTTTAACGTTCCATTTCTCTAACGGTAAACGCTGACACAACTAAAATTTCGATTGAATTTATTAAAAACCCTAAAAAATTCACTCTTAAAATTTCACTTTCAGGTGTGCTCGCAGGTTTTTGACAACATTCTTTCTTGAGAAACGCTCACCCTTTCTCAGAGGTGACACGGAATCACATTTTAGGTGAATTTTTTCGACTTGGATATTGCGTGTTTTGCACGATCGGGACGGATGCGCAATTATCACTGAGATTCCCATTGAAAAAAATTCCAAAACTGCACAGTCGTTGACGCGTGATGCAACGCGGATTTCCGCGGAAAAAACGGGTTCCGAATCAAGTGGTGAATTTTATCAGGTGAGCCCGAACCCGCCGGCCATGACGCACAAGGTTTTTTGGGGGTGTGAGGAGAGAGATCACTCGTCTGAGTCTAAAAAAAACGGTTTGAGGTGTGCTCGCTCCCGCCGCCTCTGTTGAAAAAAAAGAAAAAAGAAACTGTTTAAAAAAAAAGATAAAAAAAAAAATTGACTGTTTTAGAAAGATGAAATGAAAGTGTCAATGACAATGTAGCTCAACTTGTTTAAGACGTGAACATGTATAGTGTGTGACACAGCAATGACAAACATCTAGATAATGACCTGATAACAAAGGTACATGTAAAGTATTGTAACGGTCTGTACATAAATGCTGACCGTAGCCTGCCATCTTGAATTTTGGACCGCGCCCAAAAACACTCGTTCTCGCCCCACAGTGATAACAAAGGTATCCAAGAAGTTTCGTAAAGATCAGTTCATAAATACGGCCTCTAGCCTGAGCCATATAGAAGTTGTGTACAAAAACTGATTGGACCTAATTTTGGTACAAAATGACCACTGGCAGCCATCTTGAATTTTGGACGGCACCTAGAAACACTCGTTCTCATCCCCAAGGCGATAACAAATGAACCCAGGAAGTTTTGTGAAGATCGGTTCATAAATACAGCCTCTATCCCAAGCCGTATTGACACATGCACTTACTGTGTATAAGTAGCACTGAATAAATCAAAGTTCACCTAATTTGCATTATTTCTGCTCCAGAAAAAAAAACCCGTATTACATGTGATGTATTCCAAGTTACTAAACATTCATACAGAAATTTATTCAAATCAGAACTTTCATACAAAAGTTCTGTACAAAAAACTGATTGCACTAATTTTGGTACAAAATGGCTGCCGGCAGGAATCTTGAATTTCGGACCGCACCCAAAAACACTCGTTCTCGTCCCACGGTGATAACAAAGGTTTCCAAGAAGTTTCGTAAAGATCAGTTCATAAATACAGCCTCTAGCCCGAGCCGTATTGGCATTTGCAGTTACAGTGCTGAAAGTAGCATTAAATAGATGAAAGTTAGTCTAATTGGCATAATTTATGCAAGAGAAAAAAACCTGTATTATATGTGATGTATCCCTTGGTACTAAACATTCACACAAAAAATTATTCAAATCAGCACTTTCATATGGGAGTTCTGCACAAAAATCTGATTGAACCTAATTTTGTACAAAATGGCTGCCAGTGGCCATCTTGAATTTAGGACCGGACCCCAAAACACTCGTTCTCGTCCCACGGTGATAATAAAGGTACCCAAGAAGTTTCGTAAAGATTGGTTCATAAAATATGGCCTCTAGCCTGAGCCGTATTGGCATTTGCAGTCACAGTGCTGAAAGTAACACTAAATAAATCAAAGTTAGTCTAATTGGCATAATTTATGCATTAGAAAAAAACCTGTATTATATGTAATGTATCCTATGGTGCTAAACATTCATACAAAAAATTATTCAAATCAGAGCTTTCATATGGAAGTTCTGCACAAAAATCGGATTGCACCTAATTTTGTACAAAATGGCTGCCAGCGGCCGTCTTGTATTTCGGACCGAATCCAAAACACTTGTTCTCGTCTCACAATGATAACAAAGGTACTCAAGAAGTTTCGTAAAGATCCATTCATAAATATGGCCTCAAGCCCGAGCCGTGTGTACAGCATGATGGATGGACAGACGGACCACACGGACGGGCCATGGCAATACCTAAAATTTGGCTTCGCCAAAGTTGAGCTAAAAAAATATATGTATATATATAACATTTAAAAAAGAAAAAAAATTGATTGTTTAGAAAGTAAAAAACAAATATATATATAACAACATTTGAAAAAAAAAAAAAATACAAAAAAAATAAATAACCGTTTTTCATCCATTAAAGAAAATAAAATAAAATAAATAAAACAATGTTTCTGCATGTGGGAGATTCTAAACTAAGGGACGAGCAGGTTCGTGAATTGACATGGAGCAGGGAGAACATCCAGGCACAGGACAGGTCCTTTGCATGAAACAATTTTCTAGAACAGATTTCGTTTTTCCAAATTGAACTTTTTTTTCAGATTCAAATGAATCTTGTTCCTGTGTCTCGAATGTACTTGATCTTCAAATAATATACCTTCCAAGCATTTAATTTTTTCAGTATCAGTTTTATGTAAAAAAGAACTTGTGTAATTCTGTTTTACGCAACCGGAATCAAAATCTGGAAATATTTCTCTGTCGATTATATTTTGGGCTTGAAACAATTTTCCAGAAAAGACATCATTGTCTGAATTGAACTTTTTTTCCAGATTCGAATGAATCTTGTTCCTATGTCTCGAATGTACTTGATCTTCAAATAATATACCTTCCAAGTACTTCATCTTTTCTGTATCAGTTTTGTGTAAAAAAGAACTTGTGTAATTTTGTTTCACAACTGTTTTTGTCATTAAAAAAAAAAACTGTAAAAGAAAAGGTTATTTTAATTTTTTACATATATAATAAGAAAAAAAAAATATATATATTTTTTACAATTAATAATTATCTATCATTTAAAAAAAAATGACACAAAATTTAATAACCGTTTTTTGTCATTAAAGACAAAAACTTGCTAAAAAAAAAAGTTGTTATTTTTACATATATAATAAGTAAAAAAAAAAGTAAAAACATTTTTTATAATAATAATTATTATCATTTAAAAAAAAATAATCGATCATGGAATCGTCAGTACCTAAACAATTCACTGAAGAGAGTCGAGAGATATTTGAAGTTCAGTAGTAAAATTTATAGACTACAATCGGACGATGCCATCGAATTAAAGGAAGTGGAGACGAGTGAAGTGAGATACGAATACTAGAAAAATACATTATCTCTGAAATTGAATGAGACTTCTCTGGATTTAATGTACAAATGCCAAGACGATCTAGGAGCCATTCTCTCAGAGAAGATAGAAGATTTTGATTCAGATGACCTGTCGTTCATCTACGGGATTAATATATATCTGATCGTTTCTAAAGAAGTAGTCGACAAATTGAAACTGAACGAGAAGAAAGAACAAATGTTCGAGAGTGTGAATCTAGTTTTCAGATGGATTTATCAACGGGGAGATGATAGCTTTAAAGTTAACATGCTCATAACGGATGCGGAAATAAAAAGAGAGAATTAGTTTATTTATGAAGATAGATTTAAATCTCGACTTGAAAAGCTTGTTAAAGTCCTGAGTTAGTGCGTGTTTTTTTTTCTGTTTGTCTTTATGTTTTTTTTTCTGAGGTTTTTTTTTTGTTATTAAAGAAAAAAAATTAGAAAAAATATATAATATAATAAGAAGAAGTTTATCAATTCAAAAAAAATTTTATTAAAAAGAACTAAAAAAATATAATGTATACATATTAAATAAGAACTTTAACACACAAAAAAATGCCAAACACAAAAAAGAATATCATGGAAAAAAAATTATATTTGTCTACCAAACCCCAGTTGAAAAAGTACTGTAGAAATTTAGAAATTAAAAATTATAATCGTTACAAAACCAAAGAACAATTGATCGAAGCTGTGCACGAGGAGACTTGTGATCTATCACTGGTTAAATTACAAGCTAAAGTGCGTCAGTCGTTGAAATTGAAAGGTGTCAAATACATGAAAAAAGCCGAATGCATAGGTCATTTGCTCGACGGAAAGGGAATGGATGAAAGATCTGTGGTAGGCGACAAAAACAACTTGAATCACAAAAAAAGACAAGACAGTGGCGACAAACAACCATGGAGGAAACTAAGAAGAAGACGACCATTAAATGAAAAGTGGTGGAGTGGCAGAAGGTTTCGAAAGAGAATAATAAAAAGATGAAAAGTGATGCAGTTCGAGATGACTAGATATGCCAAATACATTTCATTTACTAAAAGGAAGATCGTCGATAAAAAGAGAGTTGTCGATGGTTTCACTGAGAAAATGAGTCCCATCCATTGAGAGATATGTTTAATCGAAAGTTACAAATTTATGTCGACCAGAATGGAAAAATTAGTCGACAGTTTGAGAAGGGAGAAATTTAAAATCACGAATAAACATTTTAATGATCGACGAGAATTGATGAGCGTCATGTTGAGGAAAGGGGTCTACCCTTATGATTACATGAGTGATCGAGAAATTCGACGACGTCGCTCTACCTCCTAAAGAAGATTTTTATTTGAAATTATACCAATCTCACATTTCCGACGATGATCACGAATGAGCGCAAAAAGTGTGGAGATTGTTCGACATGAACTCCATGAGAGAATATCACGACCTCTATTTGAAAATTGACGTGCTTCTCTTGGCTGACGTGTTTGAAAATTTTCGATCAGTGTGTCATCGACATTACTAATTAGATCCATCTTGGTATTTCACGGCACACGGACTAGCTTGGGGCGCTCTTGAAGATGACCGAGGTTCGATTGGAATTAATGGACATCGACATGTTGCTCATGTTTGAAAAATCTGTGAGGGGTGGTGTCTCTATGATTTCCACTAGATATGCCAAAGCTAATAATTCTCACATAGAAGATTTCGATTCGGAAAAACCGAGTATATACATAGAGTATTGGGATGCTAATAATTTGTATGGTTGGGCCATGAGTCATCCTTTACCACTCAGAAATTTCAAATGGGTCGAAATGGCGGAAGAAAAACAAAAATGGAGAGACTATCCTTGTATTCTAGACATCGATTTGGATTATCCGGAAACGTTACACAATTCACACAATGATTATCTGCTGGCTCCCGAACAAATGGAAGTGAATGGCTTTGAAAAAGTTGTTCCCAGTTTAAATCACAAATGCAAGTATGTGGTCTATTGCTAAAATCTGAAATGTTACATCGATCGTGAGATGAAATTGATCGACGTGCATCGTATCATTTGATTCGGCGAGGAGCCTTGGATGAAAAAATACATTGATCTGAACATGAATTTAAGAATGCAGACCGAGAGTGACTTTGAAAAAGATTTCTTCAAACTCATGAACAACTGGATGTACGGGAAACCTATGGAAAACATTAGGAAGAGAACCGACGTTCGACTTGTCGCGTCTGAAGCGAACTTTAGAAAATTTATCACGAAACCCACTTATCAACATAGAATCATATTCAATGGATATCTAGTGGCTGTGCACATGCAAAAGACACATCTGAAGTTCAACAAACCTTGTTTTCTCGCAGTGATCATCTTAGACGTTAGCATGCAATTGATGTATGAGTTTCACTACAATTGCGTCAAAGCGAAATTCGGTTTGAATGCCAAACTATTGTTCACCAACATGGGCACTCTGGCTTACGAGATAGAGACCGAAGATGTCTACAAGGACATAGTGCCAGACGTGGATGAATGGTTCGACACAAGTAATTATCCCGATGATCATCCGTCTAATATTCCAACTGGTGTCAATAAAAAAGTGTTGGGTAAATTTAAAGATGAGAGCTATAGAAGACTGATTACCGAATTTGTAGGTTTGAGACCAAAATTGCACGCTTATCTCCTCGATGGCAAAGAGATCAAGAGATGTAAAGGTGTTCAAGCGTGTGTGACTAATAAAAGCATCGCTTTCGACGAGTATGAAGAGTTCTTTTCAAAGGTTGGACGGTGCATAAAAAAATGACTGCGATTCAAAGCAAAAAGCACGAAATGTACACCAAAGAAGTCAAGATTGCATTGACGTCCGAAGACGATAAGAGAATTATATGCGAGGATAAAATACACACTTTTCCCACATGGACATTATTCTGCAACATTTCAACAAAATGGAGAGGATGATGAATGGAGTACGACTGAAGATGTCGAAATGTCGTAAGTTTAAAAAAAACACTCGCAAGTTTATAAATTAAAGAAAACAAAGAATAGAGAAAAAAAAATAACAAAAGCAAAAATAAAACAAAACATATTTATGAATAAGAAAATAAAATACATATTCGTTGAAGGCGTCGTCTTACCCAACGAACCCCTATCTAACATCAATCTGTCAAAAGCTGCAAAAGATTTAAAAATCAAACATATTCGAGGTGTGTTTTCTAGAGATGCTTTGCCGAGGAGAAAAAAAGATGATTTCGGAATGTGGAATTTTAAATCTGGACGACATCAGATGTGAGGGCAAGCATTGGGTCGCGTGGTTTTCGAATGATAAAAAATATTATTTCGATAGTTACGGAATCTATTTATCGTCAGTTATTTACAATAATGATTGAGTGCAAGCACATGTGTCTCTACATTCTCAAAAGATGATTGGAAGGAGATCACTTTCAAGATATTCTCAATGATTTACATTGAAGAAAAAAATTTTTTTTTTTTTTTGTTGATATATATAGAGAGAGATATATATAATAAAATTTAAATAATAATAAAAAAGAAAACTTAAAATATTCCTAATTAAAAGAAAAAATAAAAATACAAAAACAAAACATGACAGTCGATAAATTCGGTTGCGCTGATGATAGTGAAAGTTCTTCAAGAAAGAAAAGAAGAACCACAGTCAAAATTGTTGGTAACATTGCCAACTTGGATGACCGATATGTTCAAAGATATGAACCTCGGCAAGAACCTTTAAACGTGAACAATAAGAAAATCTACAATCTTCCCAAACCGATCAGTTGGATCCTGCAACTAAAAAATACGTCGATAGAGGAGACGAAAAATTCCAACAGATGATGATAGATAATTACGTGAATAAAGCCATGATGGACGATCTAGACTTGAAATCTAAATGAGTGGTGAACATAGCGGATCCTACAGATTTGACTGATCACTGATGTCGCCAATAAAAGATATGAGGATGACGCTCATGGAAGATTCAGTAAACATCTGAGAGAACCCTACGTTCCTAAAGTGATGCAGTCTGAATTGAACGTGAATTCTAATAAGATAATCAACGTGCCCGATCCCACGAATCCTAACGATGCGGCAACCAAACAATACGTAGACGTAGAATTGAGAAAGAATAACATCAATGAGTTAGTAATGAAATTGGATTTGGATGCAGGATTGAACAAGATATTGAATCTGTCTGCGGTTGACAATGATGATGAAGACTCGACGGTGGTGAACAAAAAGTTACGTTGATTCTGCCCTACTGGATTCTCAATCCTATCTGGAATCTCAAGTCGACGACTTGTATCTGAACAAAAAATCCGGAGGAAGCATGGAGGCAGGCATCAACATGAACGGTTACTAACTATTTGGACTTGATGGCAAACTGGAATACGATTCCAGCACAGTCAGCAGATGGTACTTGGACGAAAATACGGTCTGGAGAAAGGGTGATATCATGGAAGGCAAACAGGACATGGGAGGACAAGCCCTAACGAATCAGTCAAATCCCACGCACATGACGGATGCCTGCACTCTGATATCCGTTGTGGAAAAGATAAAATATGCTAGACAATTGATCACCGTCTGGGCTGAGGAGTGGTGCATTAGATGCAGAAAAAGCTGAATGGTCCTTTGGAAATGGAGGTAACAGACAGCTGCATGGTCTGATAGGATATCCCATGCTGGCGGGAGGTGATATTCAAATGAGTCTGGCTTCTAGGAACTTGAGCGAAAAAGCAATTGTCAATCTCGTGGTGAACAGTGTGGAATGTGACAAGAGGAACAGAGTTGAAAAGAAGGAACAACACTCGAACACTAACGTCTTCGGTACACCTCTCAAGGTGTGGATGGGAGACAGGACAAATTTCAAGATGAAAACCGATAATCCCGAAGCAGCCATTTCAGTAGTCTCTTTGTTGATCGAACTGGAACCTCTGAACAGTGAAAAAATTGAAATAATTACTTTCCTCGAGATGCAGGGGAGACAACTCCAATTAGGTTTTATTAAACTTTTCATAATAATGTTTTTCTTCTTTTATTTCTTAAATAAATATATATATATAAAAGGAAAAAAAACAATTTTTTTTTTTTTTTTTTTTTTTCAAATTGTAGTTATTTTTTTTGTTAAATTATAGTTATTTTTTTTTTTTTTTGGTATTTTTTTAAAAATATTATTAATTTATTATTTTCATCGAACAATGGACATTTTTTGTCCGTCTGATTTGAATTCTAACTCTCTATCCGACAGGACCAGGGCAAAAGCTTCAGTTCTCCTCAGTACGTTCTTGTCGAATTGCATTCTGATTTGAATGTCTAAGACGCCACTCTTGAGTCGGTCGCTCTGTTTGCTGACATTGAATATGAACGGGGGATACATCGACTTGTATTCGGTAGGAGTGATGTTAGGATTGCCCATCAATTCATCCAGTCGATATTTCTTTTTGAAATCTGCAGCATCACCGTATAGTCTACAGAAATCGTTCTTATCAAAAGAGTTGTTGTAATCAATTGCAGGATATCTCGTGGCGTTCAGAAATACCTGCATGTTTCTCAAGTTAGAATGATCGAACAGAGAAGGATTTTTCTCTTGAGATCCATCCTTGCCAGTCTGAATCGTGGTCTTTCTGACGCAGATTTCATGGTCAATCTCCAATCGAAGTGATTGCTAGACAGTGGAATACTAGGTGTCACACTGTCTCATTCTAAATCCCACAGGTAATTTACTCTTTGATTCTATGATCTTGTAGAGACGTACTTCTCCATGACCGAAGGCAACACGTGTGGAACGAACCAAGATATCTTGTTCAGATGTATTTTACCTGCATTGGTCGTGGTGGGTCTCATGATGGCTTCGTCATTTCCTTTTCGAATCAACATCAGATTGTGTTTGAATCTGTTGAGAATCTTATCGTAATCTTGTACGAATCCAAATATGTGTTTTAGAGGTATCCTGAATGAAAACGTTCCTTTGGGTCTCGATGTCTTGACGACGTAGTCGAATCTCAAAGCGGCACTGGTATTGGCTGGACTCATGTCGGCGACAGTGTCTTTCACCCACAATTGATGGAGTCCTTTAGGTTTCAAAAAATCGCCCGGATACGTTAAGAGTCCGTACATCGTGGTGGCCTGTCCGGGATGAAACACGGATTCTATCTCTTGTCCTGAGAGCATGTATTTTATATTACTGAACAGATGCATCATGCCATTATTGGCTAGAGTGACCACGTCGTTGTCTGCATAATCGCTTCTGTCTTCCTTGGTGAGACGTCCCTGTATCACTAGGTAACTTTTGCTGGGATGAACGAACAGATCTTGCATCTCAATGTTGATTCTTATTTTACCGGCATTGTTCAAACTAGTTCCAGCCACAGGTTCGTACTCGTGAACTTGGTATTCTTCGATGCTTTTGTCTCTCAATATACCTTGGGTTATATCTAATATATTTGTCATGTTTTTTGTGTTAATTTGTTTGCTTTTTTTTTATTATCATAAATTGTTTTTTTTTAAATTATTATCTTATTTTATTTATTTATTTTTTCCCTTACTATATATATGCATAAAGGGGAAAAAAATAAAAAAGTGATGGGTTGGTTCTTCAAAATGTCGTCTTCTGCAACTCTTGTCCGTAAAAAGTTCCGATGATTTCTCTGCTGTCATCTTCATTGCCCTCTAATGCTTCTATTTTGTAAGTGACCGGATCAGTGTAAAATATTCTAAAGATCTTAAGGATTTGTTTGGTCCATCGTGGAGTCTAACCTTTCGCGAAGACTGATTTATAAGAAGTGATTCTCACTCGATCGCCAACTGAAAATTTCAGTGATTTGGACTTCTCGATCTTAATCCTTTCAGGATAGAGATTCGTGAAGATGCGTTTTTCGTTTCGAGGATCGCTAACTTCTGCAGGAGTCATCTTGATCGATCTGTGTTGCGTGTTGTTGTATTCTTCTACCAGTTCGTCTAGGATGTTGTTATATTTCTTAGTCGTGTTGGCCGAGAAATACTTGTACATTTTCTCCTTCATGGTTCTATACCAACGTTCGATCACGTTAGTGTTCCCTTCATTTTCGACGGAATAGAGGTCAACCAATGGATGAACATGACTGTTGTAAAATTCCTTCCCTTTGTCCACCCACAATTTATCTGGTTTTCGAGAAGACTATGTGAAAATGCTCTTCAGAGTCTCGGCCATGCAAGCTCCCGATTTATTCTTCAGAGGTCTCATCCATCCGTATTTCAAAAACACGTCACTGACCGTCAGTATGTATTTAACACCCTCGTTCTGTCTCGAATGCGATTTCATGTTGACCAGATCGGCAGACCAGATCTGATCCAGACCCTTCACGAACATCCTTCTCCTTCTAAATTTACGTGTGATGGGTTTGTGTAGTTCGTTCGCCAATGCACTCGTTAATAATGTTTTCTGGATGTTTTTTATTTTATGAATTGACGTTTGGTTCCGATCACTTTACCGACCAACGAACGTTTGAGTCTCTCTCTCTCCTAGTGGGATTCAATATATTTTTCAACATCATCAATATGTCTTTAATGCAGATTCGATTACGAGTCTCAACATTGGGATGTTTAGCATATCACAGATCATGTGCGAAAGTGGTCGAATCCACTCTATCGATGGGTTTGCTCCAAGATTTAGGTGTCAGATCTCGATTCATTCACTTATTTAATTTCTGGCCGGGTCCAGTGAATTGATGTCCTGGCAGATGCATTTCAACGGGTAGATTATTAATCAATTTATGCATCAGACCGGCACCGTGTTTGACGAATTGTGTCTTGGTTGAACCGCACACTTTACACGTTCCGTGAAGCATGTGAGTTTTATTTTTTGTCAGTCCTTTTTTAACGTTAACCATCAGAAACAGAAACTCTCTTGCATTTGCAATACATTTGTTTTGTTTGTTTTTTTTTTGTTTTTTTGTATATATTTTTTAATTTTTTTTTTTTTTTAATTTATATATATGTTTGTTTTTTATTTTTGTTTTTTCTTCTTTTATATATATATATACACGTTTTTTTTTTTTGTTTGTTTTCAATCGATTGCTTCTGGAATCTTTTTGGGATCTAACAATTTACGAAACGATTGTATCGCTTCTTCCCTACCTTTTTCCCATGAGAGAATCCTTCAATTGTTCCTTGATCTGACAACTCTTGACTCTTATCTTCGCTTTCATGTCTTCGTATTTTTGTTTTTCGTGATGTTGATGTATTCACCATCCGAAATCCTACCATCTTTCAGTGCCACGGAGATCTTATCCAACACAGTGTCGATCTTTGCATCAGCTAAAACGCTGATGTTTTCGTGTTTCTTTGCCTTCACAGATAATTTCTTAGCGAGAAATTTTCTGATCGTGCTGGCGAATCTGGCAGTCAAAGCCAATCCTTCTACAGCTAACACAACTGGAAGAGCAATGATGGCAGTCGACAAAAGACTTATTCCGGCAATGTTCAAACCCAAAGAGATCGTGATGAGAGTCAAATCCACACCACTCATAAATTTCTCGAATCTCGAATATTTCTTGTTGAGCGAACGATGAGAATCTCTCGTGTCAGACACGACTGCATTCTAATAATTTGTTTGATTCGATACTTCTGTCCCATGTCATATTTTCTGGTGATAGAAGAGGTGCCGTGGCACGATGTTCAATTTTTCTAACGATGGATAGATGTTTGTACTTCAAAAGTTCCGTTTTCATTTCAATTTTATTTATATCTAATATTATTTTTTATGTATTTTTTTTTATTATTTTTTCACCTCATTATTTAACGCAAAACATTTTTTTTTAATGTTTCTTCCCTTGAACAACGAATTCATAAAAAAAATGTGATTCCTGTCGGAAAATATGTGGTCTTCCCTTTTCAACAAATATTAAAAAAACACACTTTTTGTCTTTGTTGGTGAGACTTCGATGCACTAACTTGATCTCTTCCGATCTAGTGGGCTTGGGTTTTCCAACACCAAACACTAATTGATTCCAACATTTGAGCACGTTGTCGCGTTGGAAATATTCCAATGCGGGCATGAAATGCGTGGTGATGATGTCTTTCCATTCCATCGTGAGACACAAATGATCAATGTGATTAAATTTTTTCTCCTCTCGACAACCAAGACACCTTTTGCGCATGACGTGAGGAAATTCTTTCACGCAGATCGCATATGCTATGCACAATGCCCTTCGAAGAAACCAAGCTCTCAATTCCATGGAATAGTTTGTTTTACTCATAATTATATATATGTATACGAAAAAAAAAGTGCTAAAAAAAAATATTTTTTTCCAATTTTTTATACTATTATTTTTTCTGTTATTTATTTTTTCTCTTCATATATATAGTACTCTTTCTATTCCTCTCATCATCAAATGAATGAATGAACTCTTTTCGTTTATTACGATTGCAGTTTTTTTTTCTATTATATTTTTTCAAAAGGATTTTATGCCTTTCATATTCCGATAAACCCATCATTTTTTCATCGTCAATTCTTTCTAATGCACACTCATGTAAATGTTTAGAAAAAGCTAAAAGCTTTTCGTAAAGCAAACGTTGTTTTGATGACGAAAACGTTTTTGTTAACATGGTTTTTAAAAGATGTTTTTTTTTCTCTCAGCTTTTGTTTCTTTTTTTTTATTTCTTTTTAAGATATTTGTTATTTTTTTTGTTATTTATTTTAATTGTTATTTATTTTTATAATAGCATCCCCAGAAGAGGTATATTCTTAAGTGGTGAATTCTGACCGAACAACAAACCTTCACCGATCGGTTCCACATTCTCTCCAGTCTTCAGAAAAAGACCGTCTCCACAGAAAGCATTGCCCCCTTTTCTCACGGGTCCTAGATACAATCCTTTACCCTCCATGTCTATGCGACACACGGCTCCTCCCTTAAAAAAAAAGTCCATTTCCCCTCTTCTTCAGAAACAATCCTCTACCCATTAATTTGTCTACTGCCGAAACAGCGAGTCCCAAGAGAGTTCCCAAGCCTAGAGCTGGTAACACCATCTTCGTGAGAATGGGTAATGCTTTTGCAGTGAGTCCCGCCAATAATGGCAAGAAACTGCCTTTCATTCTCAGATTGTATCTCCAGTGAGCAGGACTCAGTCTCACATTCATTTCCGTTTTCTCCATCCTTTTGACTTGTGTTTTAGTCCAGGCGATCCGATCGCTACCACCACTTGCCAGATATTCGTAACTGAATTTAAATATTCTGATCCGTCAATGTGGTTTCGATGCTATACAACATGTCCAGAATCACAGGTAAATAGACGAGATTTCGAGGTTGCTCCACGATCTTAGAACCCGGTGAAACGTCTGGAAAGAATGAGTAGTTTGTAGGCTGAGTGCTACCATCGACGTAACTTCCTGAAATCATGTTGACATTCACTAAAATGCTATTGATTGCGAGAATGTCTACCATATTTTCAGACGCGGCATGACCTTCATGCATCTTTCGATCAAATCCCAACATCTCACCGATCGAATCTTCCACACTAAAACCCACTTGAAAATTATCTCCCAAGTCTAATATCGTCTGCAGAGTACTCGTATTGGGAGCAAGTCTTATCATATTGCCTCCATGACCGTCAGTTTTCAGTCTTGTCTGGATGTGACGGTTTAGATCATCTATGTCATAACCCCCTTTGGGAATTTGAATCTCGAACCAATCCACTCAATTGGAATACTTGAACACGTTCTTTTCCATGACGTTGGGAAATGAATAATAAGTCTCGAGATTAACCAAAGCCATCTCATCTCTTTTCCTTCTTCAATTCGATGGAAGGTTTGAATTTCATCGTGAATCGAGTTGTGTCGTGACTCACAATGATTTGAAAGGACTGTTTCGCATCCGTATTTTCGATATCTGTTGCAATAGGTGATGTTTTATCATTTTATTTTTATTTTTATTCTCTTCTCTATTATTATCGTCGGGACCATAAAAAAATCATCAAATCCAGTTCAATATTTTCCATTTTTAAATTCGCTAGTCAAATCAATCACGACGAACTTGTGAAGTCCTTTGTCCCACACCTTCTTACAGAATCTCCTGAATTCTTCCCTGCTCATGTTGTTGGCCATGTGATCTCCGTAGATGTCATTGAGATTCTTCAAATCCTGATGAAAGAGACACAGAAAATTAGCATTCTCCCTTATAGTCTGTCTGGGCAGAAGAAAATAATTCTGAGACGGGTAGAAACAATCCACGTTGCTGTGACAGCCCCGAACGTAATATGATTCACATCGATTCTGTCTCTCCAACAACAGAGTTTCTAACTTCAGCTGTCTGGGATTGGGAACATTGTCGGCATTCTCGTAAAACAGACATTCCACGTTCGAACACTCGAAGTTTCTCCTCGTCAATTCTCTCGCTGCTCCTTCCAATATATTCGAAGTCTTGTCTCCTTCAAATTCGTCATGATTGTCAAAGATTCTCCACATTACATCCTTGGGTAATTTACGCATCATGCACTCTCGAAGCAATCTGTACTCCGGTTGAAAGAGACTCTTGCCAAAAACGAATAATCTGACATAATCCAACCATCCGGGTCGCAACAACAGATTCATCAAGAGACTGGTCTTTCCGCAATTTGATTTTCCCACTATCAGACCTCTTATGCTCTTGGGAAAGAACTCATCGTTCGACCTCTTGGTCATCACGTCATTCCAAGACATGTCATTGATATCCATTTTTTTTTCACTACGTTTTGAATTATGTTTTTTTTTCTATTTTTTTATTTTTTAATTTCTATTTTTTGTATATATATAAAAAAGTTTTTTGTTTTTTTTATTTATTTATTTATGAATCACTTTCAATCCCGATCCTCTCGTCATTTTAGCCAAGTCCTGTATCAGCATGGAGTTGTCATAGAAGTCTTTCCAACTTTTTGGTTTGATTCTCGATTGTTTTGCAGGCGGTTGCGATGGAGTTATCAGTTTATTAATCAATGCATCGGCTCCTCTCTTGCCGGCTTCTGAAGCTATTCTACCACTCGCTTCGGCAGCAGCTTTCTTACCGGTGTCGATTGCCGTCGTCTTTTTGAGAGCACTCGACGTCATCTGTTTCGCGGTGTCCCCGGTGAATTTACGAGTTAAGAATCGCATCATTGAATCGAGGATGCCCGATCCGCCGTAGACATATGATCTAGCGTATCCCCTGTTATTTATCACCAACATTTTTTTTTAAGAATTCATTTTTTTTTTAATTATTTTTTTGTGAAAATATATTTTTTTTATTTACTTAACATTTTTTTTCTTTTTTTTTCTCTCTTCTATTACTATTTTATCATTTCAAATGATTCATCAACTTTTGATAATCCTTCTTAGTCAAAAACTTCTGCCTCAACAATTCATCACACACTCACTATCTCGTTATTTACTTCAGTGTTACCAGCCTCTCTGCTTGCCAACAACAATCTCAATCTCTCCGAAACTGCACAAGGATCACATGGAAGAAATATCACGTTGGTCTTCATTCCCTTTCCAGTCGTCAAACTCATTCGCCTTTCATATGGCTTCCACCACGTGCTTCAACTTGTAACCTCTCCTATCCTTCAAACTCGTCTCTCTGGCATCATTGTTCTTCATGGCGTGAGTCTGAACCAGAATGTCTCCGTAATTATTCAAATCCTCTTGAGTGTAATCGCCAGGTCTCTTGTGAGAGAGCAGAGTGTACAATCCGACTGTCATCTCGTACCTGTTCAGACCGACAATCAAAGCGTAGCATTCAAACCATATTTGCGTGTCGCCAACTATATCGTCATGACCTTCTTGACGAAATCCATACATCGAATCTTTTTCTCTACCATTGTCAGATTTAGCGTTACTGACGACGCTACTCGCATCGGTCTTGATCCTCTCCAGAGTGTATTCAGACAAACTTTTTGAATGCTACCAACACTACTTGGATTGATCAGGATTCTCTCTGAAATGTAACCGGACGGAGTTCTCGATGCAGAGAACCTTCTCTTATGGGTCTCAGTTCCTCCACGATCTCCTTCCTCGCTCGTTCCTGAACGTTGGTGACGGGTCTTAACAACTTTGTCGCCTCTCGCCTCAGTCCCATCTCTCCCAATCACCTGGTCCTGTCATGTGCCTGGATGTTCTCCCAGCTCCATATCAATTCGTGAACCTGCTCATCCCTTCGTTTAGAATCTCCCACGTGTAAAAACATTGTTTTATTTATTTAATTTATTTATTTATTTATTAATTTATTTATTATATTTTCTTTAATGGATGAAAAACAGTTGTATTTATTTTTTTTTTAAACGTTGTTATATATATACATTATTTTTTTTTTATTTTTTAATCAATTTTTTTTTTTTTAAATGTTGTTATATACATACATATATTTTTTTTTATCTTTTTAACACAGTCAATTTTTTTTTTTATCTTTTTTTTAAACAATCAATTTCTTTTTTTTTCTTTTTTTAACAGGGGTGGTGGGAGCGGGCACACCTCACACCATTTTTTTAGACTCGGACGAACACTCTCTCTCCTCATTCAAAAAAACCTTGTGCATCATCGCCGGTGGGTTCGGGCTCACCTGATAAAATTCACTGCTCGATTCAAAACCCATTTTTTCTGCAGAAATCCACGTTACATCACGCGTCAACGACTGTGCCATTTTGGAATTATTTTCAATGGGAATCTCAGTGCTAATCGCGCATCCGCCGATCATGCAAAACTCGCAATATCCAAGTCCAAAAAATTCACCTAAAAATGTGAATCCGTGTCACCTCTGAGAAAGGGTGAGCGTTTCCCAAGAACGAACGTTGTAAAAAACCTGCGAGCACACCTGAAAGTGAATTTTTTAAATAAATTCACTCGCAATTTTAGGTGTGCCAGCGTTTACCATTACAGAAATGGAACATTAAACCCACGACGCTTTATCTACCGCAACCACTGTAACAAGAAGGACGCCAACGCCCTATAGCTCACCAACATTCCTCTTTGATAGTAACTTTGGCAAACACAAGAACTGTATCAAACAGGCTCATAACATGCGACAGAGCTTACCTAAACACAACCTCTTAAAAGTAAAACACAGAAACTGACATAAACACTAAGTTAAACATGAAATTCTGAGCTAAACATAAAACTAAACGCAAATAAAAATGTCAAGAAAAATATTTAAAATGCAGTGTATGAGGGTTAATCATGGAACAATGATACTGAGGAACATGTATGATGAATATAGGTGCCATGGGAAGAGAAGGATCACAGCAGCTTACCTAAACACAACCTCTTAAAAGTAAAACACAGAAACTGACATAAACACTAAGTTAAACATGAAATTCTGAGCTAAACAGAAAACTAAACGCAACTAAAATTGTCAAGAAAAATGTCTACAATGTAGGGTATGAGGGGTTCAATCATGGTAAAATGATAATAATCATCATATAGCAGCATTATAAAAAGTTATGATATGGAAATAGGGCGAGTAAGTGACCTAAATAGACGCTTTAACATTATTGGACACGTACGGCGACGCCGACCGATCGAGGCATGCCATAAGCCCACACAACTAAGACGGCGAGCTAAAAATCAGGAGAAAGTGACGATGTGAACGCACACGTGTCGCATCGTGCATGGCGATGGATTCCGATCGTTATGCACGCAATTTATCCGAAAAACTAAGTTTTTGGTGAGGTACGATTTGGGGTGGGCTCGGATCCCCCATTCTACTCTGCTATGCTGTATAAACTGTTTGAGATATACGATTGTTTCATTTTTGTTGATTTTGAAGAGATTCTGTTTATTTTTCCATGTTTTATTTTATATTCAAGGTTTTATTTTATTACAACATTTTCAATTTAAAAATATCTTAATTTTTTCATAGAGTTAACTTCTTTACCAAGTCATGGTTGAATATGTTTTGTTGATTTTATTTAAGTTTACATTTTATATAAACTAATCAAAATGAGTATGATAGTTTTTGCTTTTTACATGTGGAGAGAAGAGGAGCTGTGGGATTAGGCAAACTCAAATGAGTTGGTTCTAAAGACTATATAGCAAATACGTATTTTGTTAAAGGATATTAATAGCTGAATTCAGTTGGTTAAATCTACATGTACATCAGTCAGTTTGGTTTAATTGAAAAAAAGTGTTCATAACAAAACTCAATTGCAGATTATTCAAATTTCATCAGTGTATATGTTAATGTGTCTAATGTCCACTTCAGTTGTCGAATTTGCGAATCTTCAGAGAACATTTTGACTCTTCTGAGCTTGTCTATACCCCATATTCTCTCCAAAGCATGTTTAAAATACTCAATTCACCATCCTGAATCATCTTGAATTAAGGTATAAGAACATCATTCTTTGAATGAATTCAAGTGCAGAAAACATTTTGCAGTTTGGGTCATTTGCACGTTTTTTCCGGGCCAGTGGACCCACCCACCCCTACCCTGTGTCTGGATTTTTTTGGCAGCCCCCCCCCCCCCCCATCCCTGCTATTTTATGAAAAAATGCCAGGTATATACCACCATGAAAGGTATATGGACTATAGTGTACAGGGGCGTCTCTACGGGATCTCGGGTAGGATGGGAGTCATCTCCAGATTCCTTCCCCCACTCTGGCACTCTTGGTAAGCAAACTTCAGACTACCCCTATTACATACTTTCAAGTGGGAATTCGGAGCTGCAGAGTTTTATTTGTACCCCCACACCCCCCCCCCCCCACCCACCCCCACCCCCATACCCCCGACTGTAAATGATCCAGCTGTGGTGCTCGATAGTCAAAAATTCCATAACAAAGCACTATTTCGAGGATTTTGGTAACTATAAAACTACAGACACTCTTCACAAGGTCAGAATTAGGAAAATTATATTTGATATTAAGTATTTTTATCGATCCTCTTCGCCCCCTCAAAAAATATACTAATCTATGTGGGGGCGCGGTGGCTCAGTTGGTAGAGGTGCAGGCTGCAAGCCGAGAGGTCCTCGGTTCGAATCCCATCTCCGGCAACCGCGCTGTGTCCTTGGGCAAGACACATCACTCCCATTGCCTACGTGGGGGCACGGTTACGCTGTGTACTAAGGCGTACTGCACGTCGATAGTGCACCTGTCTTCAACCAATGCAAACCCTGCTTGTGTGGAGTTAGTATGTTGGGGAGCTGACAGTTGCTCGGTGGTTCACTCCGGGTACTCCGGCTTCCTCCACCCGTAAAACTGTCACGGTCATGGTTAGCCATTGTGCAGAAATATGTGACCTTAAACACCAATAAATACTAATCTATTAACTCCCTGGTTAAAAAAAAAACAACCGACCTTATTTCTATTCGTCTCAAATTTGAACCACTGCAATGGTAAATCTCCCAATACCTGGTGTCAAATGGAACAGGAGATAATACGCTTACGCTTCATAGAACACGCTTGATAGAAAACTTGACAGTTGACCATTCTAAGATCATTCATAATTACTAAAAATCTCGAGGGAAATCCCCCACCTTCCCAAGACTTACCACCAAAATCTATCACCCAAGACATTTCATTTGATAATTATCTCACCTGAACGACCCCCAATGGGAACTTTACTGATCACTTTAGTTTCATCGTGCGTCCGTTGTTTGTGCGTCCATCCTTCGCGTACTTTACATTATCAGTTTCTCAAAATGAAATGGATGAATTGAACCAAATGTGGTATGAATGTTCCATTACATATATCAATTCAAGTTTGTGCAGATAAAGTTGTATGTCACCGGGGGGGGGGGGGGGGGGGGGGTGGGAGGGGGGGTGTTGCAAGAGGCCTATTTCTCTCAGACTCAAGTTCGTTCAAATCAAGTCCCTGGGTTCATATTTATTTTTAAGTCGTGCAATATGAGGAAATTTTTTTTAAAAATATTCTTTATATCCACCAGTCAAAATCTTTTTTTTTAGGGGGGGGGGGGGGGGGGGGTGATGGGCTCTCGAACACAATTCTACATGGAGAATACGCTTTGAAAATCTGTTTCGTCGGATCCACCAGCTAGAATCTTTTCCTATGTGCTTTACATCATGCTTATTTTTCACTCAGCGCAAAATGAGGAAAATTCTTTAAAATTCTTCTTGAGATCCACAGGTTTGAGGGGGGGGGGGGGGAGGGGCAGTTTAACGTTTGTTCAAAGCAAGTTCTGGGATTCATATTTGGCTCTTTATGGGATCCAGACTGTCACTCAGTGGAATATGAGGAATATTCTTCAAAGATGTTTATTATTGATCCACCGGGTAAATTACTTTGATATATGGTATACAACATTACTGTGTCTCCCAGATGAAAGTTTGTTCAAGGCGTTACACTCGAATGTCTTGTTTTGCAGAGGGGGTGGAGGGGGGGGGGGGGCATGCAGGGTTTCAAATTCAATATAGAATCCCATGGGTTTTTCTCTTTTGTTCAAATGAATTTCATCCACTAGTGACAGGGCCAGTTGTGCTTAATTAAGTGTACATGGGTTGACAGTTAAGATGGAGGTTTCTTCAAATGGGGTGCACCAGGCAACACGCAATCCTGGGAGAAGGGTCCAATCGCTGAATTTTTTTTTTTTTTTTTTTGCTTTTTAAGTTTTGAAAGATTTTGAGTTATTTAATGGGGGAAAAAACAAATTCATGTAAAACCTTTTCCTGTGATGGATGGGTGAGGTGGGGTTCTATTGGGCGTAAAAATGTGTTTGAAGGGTTTTGAGGTATTTTAAATACAAAATCGGTGAATTTTCTTGCAAAAAGTCATTTGGAATCTTTCAAAACTCATAATGAATCAAACGGAAATGAGTCACTCAAAGGAATCAGTAGCTGCCCCCCTCCACCCGAATTGCTACTATTACGTGACGCAGTTGCAGGTTGAACACGGTTTGCCATCCACCCTGAAATCCGGAAAGAATTGGGAACTAAAGATTTAGATTTCCAGCTCCTAGAAGATACAGAACCAACAGCGCCTTTTTAGCCATTCTGGAAATTCAGGTACTTATATCATCTGGCATGGACAGGACAACGGAGTTGTAAATAATATTAGATGCACCAAGGGGCCTTAATCGCTCACCTGATAGCCTTGTTTAAAGAAGGATTCAAGGTTTCATTCAGCATCTGCATGTTGATATAGTTAATCTAATTTAGTCAGGAGAGTAGGCGCGGTGAGTCTGTTTCGTGAATTCCTTTTTTTCACTTAAACCTTTACCTAACATGAAAAGCAGACGATACTTGCAAACAAAATTCTTAAATAACTAATTTTTTTTCATTTTTGTCTCAAAAACATAGGTTTTGACCCCTTATTGGAACGAGCTCGACGAGCGCGTTCCAAAGAGGGGTCATAACCTATGTTTTTGAGACAAAAAAATGAAAAAATAGTGAAAATTAATTGACGATTTTTGTGAATAGCGCTTGGACGTTACGTTGGGTAAAGGGTTAAGCCCCTTCAAAACACATTTTAAAACAAATAAAAAGTCACCCAGAGGGCCCCTTCCACCCCATCCCCAAATAGGGTAAACGTTATGTTTTTCACAAAATCACTCCTTTTCATGCAAAAAAACGTTTTGTGCACACCCCCCCCCCCCCCACCCCCGGGCCTCCAGTGGCCTTGTGGTCCCCATTTGAGCGAACGTTAATCTTACCTTCTCACATTAACATTTAGCTAAAGTTTTCCACAGTTAGATCTGTCACGCGTGGGCACAATTCATTTAAACAAACAGTGAAGTCTCCATTTGGTTCTGTGTTAAATTCCTTCCCCCACACCCACCAAATTCAGTCAAGCATACCACTTTAAACAAACTTTAATCTGGGAGACATAGTAATGTTATATATCAAGTATTAAAAGATTCTACTTGGTAGGACTGAAGGAGAAAATCTTTGAAGAATATTCATCATACTGCACTAATTAAAATTCCGGCTCAAACCGGGAGCCTAAATATGAGCCCAGGGATTCGATTTGAACAAACTCTAATACCCCCCCCCCCCCCCCCCCCCCTCTCCACACACACACACTAAGGGTGTCAAAACTAAGTAAAAAGGAATCTAACTCATGGACGTAAAGGAAGAGATTTTTTTGAAAGAATAGTCCTTTTATTGCACTAAGTTAAAATTTGGGATCCCTAGGGAGCCGAAATGCGACCCTTGGGACTTGATACGAACAAACCTAAATTTGAACCTTCTAAGAATATCAAATATCAAGATATTCTGAATGGTAGATTTGAAGAGGAAAATATTTCTCATTTTGCACTACGTTAGAGTACGAGTTCCATAAGGAGCCCAAATAAGAACCCAGTGTCTGTATTTAAACAAACTTGAATCTCACCAACTAAGGATGTTACATAACAAATATCAAAAGATTCTGGCTGATGGATCTGAAGAGAAACAACATTCCTCATATTACACTAAGTTAAAACACGAAGTTAAAATTCGGGCTCCCATGGTGAGCCCAAATATGACCTCAGGGCCTTGATTTAAACAGACTTCAGGCTGACCCCCTAAAGATGCTGTATTCAAAATATCAAGAGATTTTAACTGGTAGATCTGAAGAAGATTTTTAAACAAATTTACTCATATGGCACAAAGTTAAAATTCGGCTTCCCGTAGGGAGCCCAAATATGAATCCAGGGACTTGTTTCGAACAAACCTGAATCTGACAACTTAAAGGATGTTGTATACAATGTATCAAATGATTCTGAGTGGTAGTTCTGGAGAAGGTTTTTTGATATTGTAAAAAAAGTGGATGCTAACAGAATTATGCCCATTGTGGTACATCCCCGTGGGCGTGGCAACTTTGTTTGAATAATCTTGATTTACCATATGGTAAGGAAGAGGCATATCAAAATTGGTTAAATTCGACCTAGCAGTTTATGAGAAATCGATAATGTAAAGTTCACGCGGGACGATCGGACCACAGGGGCTCGTTACAAACAACGATTCAGGAAAAAAATAGCCAGCGAAAGCGACCAGCAGGGTCGCATGCAAGCTACCCGAAGGGTCGCTTGCTTCACAAGCTATTAGGCAACACATGAAATTTCTAAACGGAAGTGGTACACAAGGACGCTGACATGTTTGCGCATGGCGGAAATTGGCAATCGCAATTGAAGAAATGATTTATTTATCGAAGAAAGATACTACATTTTAGCAGTATATTTATGTGACTACTAACAGTTCGTAATAGTAACAATAAATGCTACACTCTATTTGTGAAAAAATAAAAATGAACGCAGCAATTATCGGAACTCCTCGGATATATTCCGGAAAACAACGACGCCATAAATATATCTTCCAATCAAAGTAATGACAAAATTATCTATCAATCAGAGCACTGGAAAATAGTATCTTCCAATCAAAACGCAGATAAAAATAGTTATCTCGAAATTTGGTTGGTCCCCTATTCTTTATCTGTCAATGTAGGCTTACAGCACTTTAAGCTTAATGCATCACTTTCGCTCGCTTTTAGGTTTGCCTTAATTTCATATTATAAAATAAGCATAACTGGATACCACCCACATACAAGTGCGTAATAAATAAGAAAAGGGAGGACACACAATTCCTACCTCGATTTTTCAAACGGTTCAAAACATATTCTACTTATGTTGTTCCATTGATTTCTATGCACCGTTTTGTCGGGAAAGGACTTATCTTTCAGACTGCACACATGTTTTTATCATATTAATTTAAAATCGATGAACAAAACGTTGATTGTCATTTTCCTTCGAAAAGAACTCTGCCGGTACCGGAAGCTCGGCTTTTCAGCTGTTGCGTCTCATCACTGTATCCTAAAGAAACGTCGGCCCAGAACGTTTCGTCCGCGATGGCGTTTCGTTTTTTGTTAGTCATTTCTACCATATTCAGAGGACGGAAAGTGGCGGGGAGGGTCAGTCCCAAACATTTTTGAGAAACTATGTGAAAAATATTTGGCAACTGAGTTTCGACAAAATGCTTTTATTTTTTTTATCACAGCTCATCATGACATGTGTGTTTACACTAAATTAGCAGTGTGTGTCTATTTTAATGTTTTCAACCCGCAAAGTACTTGAGTCACAATGTTGGCATAGTCTTCGCTCTGGGTGACTTCAGGGAATTACTGGACCAATCTACCGACACCTTGTCGGTGCTGTGGTTGACTAATGCACTAAAATCGCCCAGATCACAACTTCATTCGCAAAGTTTTACATTAATCTCTCTGAAAAGGTCTAAAAATGCCATTTACATTTTTGTGGGCCTGACTTTATTATTTATTTGTTCCTTTTTTATCGATTAATTACACTGTTAAACGCATGAACGTAAACTTGTTTCGGAATATTTGACGGATCGATGAAAACGAATATCCGCACAAAACCATCAGACAGCGACATGTAACTATCAGACTTGTCAATTTAATCAAACCCATTGACACGCGGAACCTGATTTAGATTTTATGTGTACTCTGACAGCAAGTAGATTTTGATGTTGTTGTTGTTGTTTAATGACATACGCGGGTGGACTTGGGGGGGGGGGGGGGGGGGGTAGGTAGATTCGAATTCATAGTCTCTCGATCAGAAATTGGCCACTTACACAAACCCATTTCTTTCGGCGATGATGTGCTTTTTCATTTTTTAGTAGTTATCTTCCTCAACTCACAGTTTTAGACAGTGGAGTTTGCTGGATAACTTCGGAATTTATATGAATTTTCTTCAAATGCATATATTGTTCCCACATGGAGCCCAAATATTAACCCAGGCACTCGAATTGAACAAATTTGAATCTGACAACCCCCACCCCCCCCCCCCCCCCCCCCCCCACCCTCCACCCCTAGAGATGTTGTAAACCAAATATGAAAGCATTCAACTGGTGGATCTGAAGATTTTTAAAGAAAGTTCCTCATATCGCACTAAGTAAAAATTTGGGCTACCATAGAGGGCCCAAATATACACCTAGGGATCTGATTTGAACAAACCTGAATCTACCCCCCCCCCCCCCCTCACTAGAGATGTTGCATACCAAATATGAAATCATTCTGACTGGTGGGTCTGAAGATGATGATTTTTTAAAATGATCCCCCATATTGAACAACGTTAAAACTTGGGCTTCCGTAGGAAGCCCATATATTAACCATGGGACTTGGTTTGAACAATCTTGAATCTGACCCTCATAACAATGATGTATACCCCCCCCCCCCCCACCCACCCCCACCCCCCTATGAATGCTGTATACCGAATATCATAAGATTCTGATGATTGGTTCTGGGGAAAAGATTTTTTAAATTTTTTGCAAATATACTGACTCAGCATTTTTTCGATGTCCATTACAGAACACCCTAACATAACTGATGGCAATTTTTTTACCATTCAATTTTACTGGTCCTAAGGATACTTCATACCAAATAACAGCTCTCTGTTTCGTGTGGTTTGGGAAATAAGGGAGTTTGAAAATATTTCTATTTTCAGCTCCCAGGGTTCCCATGGGGACGCGGGAATTTTGTTTTTGCATGAGTCAAGTACTTATGACTCAATAACACCACATACCAAATTTGATTCAAACAGGACCATCGGTTCAGAAAATAGAAATTTTGGGCGAGGCCAAAAATCTTACTCCTCCCATTACAAGGCCAAATATTGCTTTACGAACTTCGTTTGAACAAATTTGATTCTACACCTCAAAAGGAAGCTCCATAGCAAATACCAAGTCATTGTACACACTGGTTCATGAGAAAACGATTTTTAAAATATTTTGGAGCATTTTTCCTCACTACTTTCCTATGGGGCTGGGCATATTGAGTTGAACAAAACTGCAATGCCCCTTCGAGACCATTACTCACACAAACTTTCACTTGAATTGACCCAGTGGCTTTGGAGGAGGAGACCAAAACATGGTGTTGACGGACGACGGACGGGGAGCGATGAGATTAGCTCAGCTTGACTTTGTCAAGATGAGCTCAAAACACAAATGGAATGTTTCGACGTGGTCTCGCCTGCTTTAGGCATCCGTCTGATGTGGTAAATGGAAAAGATAAACACCCCGTGGGAAAACGGGAAGTGAAGCAGAGCTAATTTCGTGTGGTAAGCAAGCTCTTACGCTGGAAAAATATGACCAGGTCGCCAATCCCCGAGGTGGAAGCTCTCTGACATGAGCAACATAGATGTAAACTATTGGCCATACTGGACTTTTATACATATTGCAGTCACGATTAATCACTGAGCCAACACCCAAAGGAACCAAGTGATCCGGTTCTCGACTGCTACACATCGTCTGACGGTTATATATTTCTAGAATTTCACAAAAGTATTTTCAATAATTACAATGTCACACTGACAACAAAAACTTAACCAGAAAATTAGAAACAGATGTTACTGTCAAATACAGGAGGCGAAGTAAAGTTACTTGAATTGATGCAACAGAACACAAGCGAGCATTAGACACCAGCATGAGTGATCCCCTTAACCCTTTACCTAACATGAAAAGCAGACGACACTTGCAAAAAAAATTCTTGAATAACTAATTTTTTTCATTTTTTGTCTCAAAAACATAGGTTATGACCCCTCGTTGGAACGAGCTCGACGAGCTCGTTCCAACGAGGGGTCATAACCTATGTTTTTGAGACAAAAAATGAAAATATTTTGAAAATTGGCGATTTTTGAGAATAGCGCTGGCCGGTTTTGGCCGTTACGTTGGGTAAAGGGTTAACTACAAACGGTGTACGATGTGTGGGGATCATTCTTGATGCACGCCATGCACGGGTCCAGACGCGATTCTCATCCTGTGGGCCAGGGTGATCAATGGCATAGGCCCTCGTCGTGGGTGAGGGAACGCCTAAATATGGGACACGCAGGGTCAGAAAGGGTCCACACGCTCAAGAAGAGAGAGGATGTCTCTGTATTTGCGGAAATTTGTATTCGTGTGTCGTAAATCACCAACTGTACTTCGTGTGCACAAACATATTGGCCTCCGTCAACTTCCGCGGACCCCATGAGACCCTCATATCGGCCCTCTGAACGAGACAGGTATCCCGTATTTGCAAACGAAGGATCCCTGGACAAAACAAACCATGTCCACCACACTCATCAGTGCTCCAACGTATGTGCATGATGCCCCCTCCCACCCCGAAAATGGTCTTATTTATTGAAGGTTGCATTTTACTCAAGTATCTTCAAACGCACTAAAAGCGTAGTCTGTTTCTTCTTTCTTAGAAAGAATCGAAGATTTTGCTCCTTAGCATATGCAATATTCAGCATTTTCACCCACCGGGCTGAACCATTATCTCCGTGCGTCGCGCCCCCCTGATGATTTGAGAAACGAATAACGTCCGTGAGCAGAAATAAAAGAAAACAAACAGGTCAGGTTTTATCCATGGTGTTCGTTCTTGGGGCGTTAGAAGAACAGTCCTTGGGAAAGTATAATCTGCCTCTGTCTTGTTTCCCATCGTTTTTGATGAGGGAACAAACAACGGCTCCTGGCAGAATTGTTCCAACTTCAACTTCGCCGGCTTGGGAATAGCCCTACATGAAAAAGTGGAAAGAGATATGGGTGCAGCAGAACCATGATGGCATCTCTCACAGCTTTTAGGGTGGAGCACTACCCTTTACATTGGGTGGAGGGTTAGTCGTTTGCGAGCACTAAAGGCGTGTGAGGACACCATTCTATTCCTATGGCATCCCCGTGCGTAAACCATTACCTTCAAGAGGATGTATCCATGCTAAATACAGTAACAAGAGTAAAGATCACAAATCTGGCGTTTTCAGATAGATAACTAACTGTCCAACTCATTGTCTCTTGTGAGGTTTATTTCTATTGCGAACTGGCATCCGGATTATCCAGCGAGAAACACTATTCCCAAACGATTGTCCACAGCTCTAATATTTCAGGGTTTCAAGGGGTGCCTGTCAAAAGTGTTCAGTTATGTCGGGGTGTTTTTAAATATATATTTCGTTGGGTTTCCCGGAATAGCGACATCGGTGTGAAAGAGGACTCTGCGACTGGATGGGGCGTTATGAGTATCACTACTACTAAATATCAAACACAAAAGAGATATGTAAAACAACGTTATAAATTTGTGTGCGTATGTTGGGAGGGGGGGGGGGGGGTAGATAAGGTGATGTCGATCTTGAATATCTTTGTATTTTTCAACTTTTTGTCCACGCCCCTTCCCCCATCCATTCGTCCATTGAACTTGAGTATTTCAATAAATGGAAAAAACAAAACAGAAAAAAAACGATCAAAACAAAAGAAATAAACAAAAAATACAAATGAAGTGAATGTTCATTATGCCCAATTCTGGAAATAAAAATACTAAAGTTTAAAGAGGGTCCTGCAATGCTTCAAAATTCGATTCGCTTTCTCATATTAAGTTGCTGTTCGACTCTTTTCGATATCAGTATGCTGTTGCCCGATTTCTTTTCCTTCGAATATTTTCATGGTTCAGATGAAAATTATCCACAATAACACCACTTGTCACTTCCACTGTTGAAAATACCTAGTACCGGCAATTCTTGCACCCGTTTCTGTTTTTGAACTATAATCCTCACCAGGAAATACTCCACTACACCATCAAGACATGCCATCGATGAAAGCGTGTGATGATGTAGATGGAGTATTTCAGCAGTCGGGGTTTCTGGCATCACAGAGGGAACAAATTAGTTTTTCAACCCCTCTCCACCCCAAAATTGGTCATCTTCAAGACGGCCGACTCAAGGTTCGATTCAAATTGGAATATTAGAACTCTTGAATTCGAGTTTTAATCCGAATCGAAAATGAGTGATTCGCAAAGCCCGAGTTTAGATGCGAGTAAAACATTATTTTAAATTCGTAATTCATTTTATAAAATAGGTCAAAAGTGGGAAAATTGTGTTTTGAGTATATCATCCCTGTTGTACAGAGAAAAAACGATTTAAGCAGAAACGAAGAGTGAATAGTTTTCTGTATTTCAAAAAAATATGCTACATGGACCAATCTTTGGTAGTCTGAAATATGACAGTTGGAAAACTCACCGACTCATTAAAATATCAGAGGCGCTAAAATGTAAAGGGTGTTTCCGAAACCATGCCTCGAAATTTATGTAAAACGTTGTGACCAAAGTAATCAGGCCAATTTTAGGGTATGGGCAGGCTTGTCATTGTCAGAATGGCAGGAGGGCCATAATGTTCTGCCTAAAATGGGTCCAGGAGGGCCATTTTTGGTCCACCTTAATTCATCAAAGGCGGGCGACTGGGGTCGGGCCTATTCTTCAGTTGACACGAAGTTAGGTGGGCTTTGCCGATCCAGTGACCAGTGATGTCCCACAAATATCAAATAGTTTACCTTGGGTGCCGGCATGAAATTTGGTGAAAAAAAAAAAACCCAAAGAATAATGCATACTGGTAAATATATCGAAAGAATTGTTACTCAATAAAGAAATATTTTGATATGTTGTTATTTCGAAAACAGAACGTTTCAAAAAACGGGAGTGTGAAAGCAAGAAAGGAAACCAAGAATCGGCGGTTCAAAACAGAGCTCAGCACATCAAGGGAGAGTACTCAACACACGTGGGTGAAATGACATGACACATGGCAAATAACGTTAAGATAAAGCTGTTGTGGGTATCGTATCTCGTTATAACGAGATAAAAATAAATATTGGAGTGTCCTAAATCAGCCACCGTATGGGTTGAAGAGTACTGCGTATTTTTTTTTTGTATTTTGCTGGATATATTAATTTAATATAAATAGCCTACCACTCAGACTTCTGATACAAATTCATGGATAAGGCTTCATACGTAAAGGAATCCTCACACTGACAAAATGAGTGACATTTTACAGATATGAAACGTTCGCTCATTTGCAAACCTGTTTTTAGTGGAATGTTCAGGAATGTTTCGAAATTTTGCTGGCGTGTTTTGTGTATAATTATTGACGAAATATAATGCTGAGAAAAAAATCCCCCCTCTCAATTTTAAAGGGTTGTGTGCCGCAACGTCTCAACCTCTGTTAACATATTGGAGCTGATAAATATTTATCGCTCGCGGTATTTTTCGGGAGGCGGTCGTTTATGGTCCGCAGAAATTTTAGTTTAGGCGGACCACTGCGGCCGCGGCCAATCGGCCGCCTCAAAATGACAAGCCTGGGGCTGACCACGGCACCGATCCGGTGTCCAAAACTCTGAGTCGAGGAAGATAACTACTAAAAAATGAAAAAAGCTCATCGTCGCTGAAAGAAATGGGTTTGTGTTGGGGGGCGATTTCTGGTCTGTGGGACTGTTAATTCGAATCTACCTGCTTGTCCCCAGTCCCCCCCCCCCCCCCCCCCCCCCATCTCTGCAAGTTAAGAAAAACAACATTAAAATTTACTTGCTTGTGTCGTCAGTAAATCAAGTTTCGCGTGTCAATGGGTTTGAGTAAATTGACAAGTCTGATAGTTACATGTCGCTGCCTAATGGTTTTGTGTGGATAGTTCCTCTTCATTGATCCGTCAAATATTCCGAAACAATTTTACGTACACGCTTTAAGAGTGTAATAAATTGATAACTAGAGGCTCTACAGGGCCTGTAATCGCTCACCTGGAAACACATATAAAAATATGATTTCCCATGGGCTTTCCATGGTAAGTATGAGCTGCAAACGTGGCCACGTTTGCAACATTACATCAAAATTACATGAGGATCATTGGTAGAAGGTGTCCCAGTCTTCAATCACGTGAAGTTTCAAAACATTTGAGTCCATCAAACAGAATCATAGAATGTCTCTGGTGGCCATATTTTCCAGCCCATGGGAACAAAAAGAGGATCGTTTGTAGAGGGCTTCCTATAGACCATTCTTGACAAGTTTAGGTTCAAGTCAGCTCAATAGTTCCAGAGAGAAGATGAAAATGTGATTTCCTATAGGTTTTTTCTATAGTAACTATAAACAGCAATTGTGGCCTCGTTTGCAAAACGATCAACATTAAAATGAGGAATGTTGGTGGATGGTGTCCCAGTTATCAAGCATGCAAAGTTTCAAAACATTTGGCCCTGTGGTTTCAGAGAAGAGTTTTCACAATTGACCAATTAGAATCAAAGAATGCTCCTGGCGCCCACGTTTTATCACCCAACAGGAATAAAATGAGTAACAGTTGTAGAGAACCTCTCATAGACAATGCCTGCCAAGTCTGGTTCACACTGGCTCAGTACTTTCAGTGAAGATGGTGAAAATGTGATTTCCTATAGGGTTTCTATAGTAACTATAAGCCACAGTTGCAGCCATAATTGCAACCCGAGGAAGATTAAAATGGGGATCATTGGTAGAGGGGGTTACAGTCATCAATCACATAAGTTTTTTCAAACCATTTGGCCTTTTCAAAGAAGATTTTCTTGAAAATGCACACATTTATGAATTCTGTTTCAACAAAAAAAAATCAGTAAAAAAGATTTAAAATATTTTGAAAATTACAATTTTTTCAGACAGTATTCTCTTTCAAAATAGCTTTTGGACAGGTAAGGGGTTACAGGAATCTTAAAATATATACAATAATTACTGTCATCTGAGCTGACATGATTGCAAGATAATAAACAAAACTAACCTAGATTTTCTAAACAATCTGTCAACATGTGTCAAACATAATTAGATTACAGCTGAAGATATCAACCTACAGTTGCACTTGTTTTACAGTACAAGTCAAAATAAGTTGTGTAGGATAATCCTATAAACTATGTATCTTTTCTCTCCCTACACTGATAAGACCAGAAGCTGACATTATTTTCTGCAAAGCTCTCACTGATAGCTTTTCCAGAAAATGTCATTCTGATCTTGTCAGGACAGAAGCGGCAGTCTACTTAGTTTATTGCAGTTATGCTACAGCTTATTTTGACTTGTACTGTATACACAATATTTTGGGGTTTTTTTCCCGCCAATTCTCAGTGGAGAAAAAACTGGAACCAACCCTTACCAGATTCTCAAAAAACAAAGTATTTTGCTGACAGTACTGATCTTCGTGCAGACAGGAGAGGCATTGGGTTAACCATAAGAATATAGCCTCTGGTGGCCACATATTTCCATCCTCTCATAGACCATTCCTGCGAAGTTTGGCTCACGTCGGCTCAGTAGTTCCAAAGAAGATGAAGATGTGATTTTCCATAGGGTTTCTATAGTAACTATAAGCCGCAATTGTGGCCATATTTACAACCCGATAAACATTAAATGAGGATCGTTGGTATAGAGGGTTCCAGTCATCACTTATGTGAAGTATCAAAACATTTGGCCTGGCAGTTTCAGGGAGAAGATTTTTGAAAATCCACCTATCAGAATCACAGAATGCCTCTGGCGGCCATGTTTTTCAACCCACGGGAACAAAATGTGGATCGTTTGTACAGGACCACCCATAGACCATCCCTGCCAGATTTGGTTCACGTCGGCTCAGTAGTTCCGGAGAAGATGAAAATGTGATTTCCCACAGGGGTTTCTATAGTAACTGTAAGCCGCAATTGTGGCCATGTTTGCAACCCGATCAACATTAAATGAGGATCTTGGTAGAGGGGGTCCCAGTCATCATTTATGTGAAGTATCAAAACATTTGGCCTGGCAGTTTCAGAGGACAAGATTTTTGAAAATTCACCAATCAGAATCAAAGAATGCCTCTGGCGGTCATGTTTTTCAACCCACGGGAACAAAATGAGCATTGTTGGTAGAGGAACTCCCATAGACTATCCCTGCCAGGTTTGTTTTCACATCGCCTCGGTTTTTCCAGAGAAAAAGAGGAAAATGTGATTTCCCATAGGGTTTCTATAGTAACTATAAGCTCCAACTGTGGCCATGTTTACAACCCGATCAACATTAAATGAGGATCGTTGGTAGAGGAGGTCCCAGTCATCATGTATATGAAGTTTCAAAACATTTGGCCAAGCAGTTTCAGAGGAGAAGTTTTTTGAAAATCTACCAACCAGAATCAAAGAATGCCTCTGGAAGCCGTGTTTTTTATCCAACGGGAACAAAATGAGAATTGTTTGTAGAGGACCTCCCATAGACCATTCCTGCCAAGTTTGGTTCACACCGCCTCAGCGATCACAGAGAAGAAGATGAAAATGTGAAAAGTTTACGGACGCCAGACGACGTACGACGGACGGACGACGGACGACGACGGACGCCAAGAGATGAGAAAAGCTCACATGGCCTTTTAGGCCAGGTGAGCTAAAAAAGGAACAAATAAATAATAAAGTCAGGCCCACTAAAATGTAAATGCCATTTTTAGACCCTTTCGGGGAGATTAATGTAACTCTTTGCGAATAAAGATGTGATCCGGGCGATTTTAGCGCATTTGTTAACCACAGCACCGACAAGGTGTCGGTAGATTGATCCAGTAATTCCCCGAAGTCACCCAGACCGAACAATATGCCAACCTTGTGACTCAAGTACTTTGCGGGTTGAGAACATTAAAATAGACACACACTGCTAATTTAGTGTAAACACACACGTCATGATGAGCTGTGATAAAAATAAAAAAAAACACTTTGTCGAAACTCAGTTGCCAAATATTTTTCACATGGTTTATCAAAAATGTTTGGGACTGACCCTCCCCGCCACTTTCCGGCCTCAGACTGACAGAAATGACCAATAGAAAACGAAACGCGATCGCGGACGAAACGTTCAGGGCCGACGTTTCTTGGGAATACAGTGATGAGACTCAACAGCTGAAAAGCCGAGCTTCCGGTAAGGGAGAGTTCTTTTCGAAGAAAAGTGACAATAAATCATGTTTTGTTCATTGGTTTTAATTTAGTATGATAAAAACAAGTATGCAGTCTGAAAGATAAGTCTTTTCCCGACAAAACGGCGCATAGAAGTCAATGGATCAACTAAGTAGAAAATATTTTGAACCGTTTGTAAAATCGAGGTAGGAATTCTGTGTCCTCCTCTTTGTTATGAAAAAATGTCCTACTTGTAGTATCTGGGTGGTATCCAGTTATCAACTTATGCTGATTTTATATTATTTTATTCCTGAATCATTGTTTGTAACGAGCCCTCTTATTAAGTTATAATTGTCATTTGGGGACCAGCCTCCGATCTAAGTGTATCGGAATAAAGAATATTAAATGAAAACATTGATTTACTAACGTAATTAATTATATAATACATACCAACAAGACTGTTTCTCCTCCTTGCAAACTCAGTTGCGAAACATCTATTTGTGGCCCGCGAACAATGCGCATCGCTTTTATAAGTTTCCAGTTTGTCGGGAATTTCCCGGAACTATAAATATAGGAACTTTTCTCGATTTTGTAAATTCATCACGTTTTTCTTTTCAAAGAATTTCCTAACCAGCTTTCTGTGAATTGTCTATTGATCCTCATATTTCTGGGAATTCTGATTGGTATATATCAGAAGACATAAAAGTGGCGCCGAAAAAAATTTTGCACAACTGGTTCAAATCATATAAAACCATAAGAGTGAACTTTGAATATGAAGATTTTTTTTTAAAAGTTCATTCCGTCACTATCATATAGGTAGGAGTTGCACACCTTACAAATCTATTTTTCCCGAGAGATATTTCGTAAACTGTCCCGAATATTATGTTACTTAGCGTGCAACTGATAGCTTAAATATTGGTGGGGTGTTACAACTATCGACCCTAAATTTGTCGTCCTGCCAGACAATAAGAGGGCAGGGTACCTGCCATTGTCATATAGTTCTCATGCTCAAACACCTCCACATTGGTATAAAACCGTCACCGTTAGTTGCAGGGACGTTGCTAGAGAGTTTGTGGAGGTGTGTCCCACGCCCAAAATTTCAAAAGTTGGACATTCGGTGATGTATTTTCCAAAATTCAATAATATCAATTTACTTTGCGCTTGCCATATTTTTTGGTTAGAGCAAAAGTGATTTTCAAATTTTCGATCAAATTCTCCGGCGTTTCCAATCAACTTACACAATTTTCCGAAATTCCGACTCGAATCTGTGGATGGTCCGCTTTTTCGAATTCATCGTTCCATTTCCTTTACACTGACCAGCTATTCAACCAATATCCACGAATTCCATTTGACTGGTAGTCTGGTGGAAGGAGTAGGTATTGGTTGGTAGGTATTAGCTAAATAGCTGTCAGTCTACGGTTCTTGTGTGGCCTGGTAAATGTAAGAGAAAACACAAGGGCCTACCTGCAGAAATGCATTTTTCTTCTGGATAAAACTTCTATATTTAAGCCAGAGAGAGGCCTCAGAATCAATCTCAATGGTTCAAAAATTAACACTTTTCCTCGGGGGAGCCCCCAAAGTCCACCACCTCGGGACATGCCTACAGTATGTCGTGCTGGGAGCCCAACCCCAGTTAGAAATCTAACTGATCCCGGTCCCTTGAAAAAAAAACGCATCTACGTCCATGAGAAGCTGCTTGCTAGTTTAGTTTAACAACATTTTATTGAAAATGATAAGTTAACTGTATACATGCAAACAAATGTAAACGCATTGAATGTTTTGTACATAAATTTCAGTGAATACATTTAACACCTAAAATGTCAAACTAACTTGTAGTAGGGGATTCGGAAGAAAGCTTATGTAAACCGTCTCCCAAGTCTGCAAGATTACACAATTTCAGTTAGACAGATAGAACGGCTGGGTCTGTTTAGATATTGTTTAAACGAGAAAAAAAATGAAGAAAGTAGATCGAGAGGAACAGTGAGGAACAGTGAAGGGGAAGGATGACATTTGAAAAGGGCCAACTTGAATGCAAAAGACATCAACATTGATCGACAACAGTTAGGGAACTGACTCACTTGGAAATCGCAGCCTAACGCTAATATAAGACGAGGGTATTCTAATGGACAACGGATGGGGGGGAGGGAGGGGGGAGGGAGGTGCGAGCGCTGATAACGTTTTTCATTTCAGCGAGGGACACGACTCCGGAGGACCGCCGCCGGGAAACGAACAGTGTCTTGCCAGTGGAAGACGCATTATTCATTAGCATGCAATGTCTTGTTCAATAATGTACGAACCACCGCTGGTCACCCGCGGCACACAGCGCGGCAACAATAACCCGGAACCCTGCCCCCCCCCCCTCCCCCATGAAAAAAACCAACAGTGTGAGAAGCTAATAACCAGGCCCTCAACCCGCAGATATTTCATTTGATGTAGGCTTTTACTAAAAAAGAAAACTTACGTAAGACAGACAAGCAAACCCCCGCCACCGATCATCAGGTTAGTTTGATGATCCATTAACAGAAGAGATAATTGGATAATACGGTAGGAGCTCACTTGAAAGAGATGTTGTATTGAGAGATCACCCAGAAGGCGACTCGGCCCTGATTCCACCCATTGTAAACTATAAGGTGAGCAGCGGTAGGGTCGCAATTATTGGAAGCGTTTACCAAGTAGAATAAAGTCCTGCACCATTTCAAATACAGACAAATTTTCTTCACTGGTAAGGAATTCGGAGCCAAATAGGAGTGTTGTCACATCTGGTGCAAATGGAAGTGATTTTATTGTTGACCTGCGTGCCTCTTCAAAGACCGGACAGAACAAAAGAAAGTGTTCGCTTGTCTCGATGACTTCACACTGACACAGGGGCGAAGGCGACAGGTGGTTATTGAATAAATGGGTGCTTAGGTTACTGCAACACAACCGCAATCTGCAGTGATAGATTTGTCCTATTCGTGATTTTGCATGGCCATAAAAAGACGGGGGTCGCAGATTGCCCCGTTGAGATAACTTGCGAAATTACTCACTGATGAATGTTCTCTGATTGATAAAGGTATGTCGTTTTCGGTATAAATGAAGACTGGTACAGTTGGGTGTTGCAGAAGGGAACTCGGAGGTCATTATACCTGCTCGGAGATTGAGACATCGGCTGGTGGAGGAGACTGTTGGAGGTACCTTATTAGCAATATATGGGGGCGTCGCATGGTGGAACATTCGGAAAAAATGTTTCAGTTTGTATTTGCGACGTCTTTCCTCAAGTGAGTCCCAGCGGGTTTCATTGTACAATTTATTTATTTATTGTTGTTTAAGGTCACATACTTCTGCACAATGGCTAATCATGACCACAACAGAGATAAAGTCAAGGTCAGTCAATCGTTTATACCCCATGTTGCCTATTTTAGAGGACTTGCACCCCAAGAATTAGTGACTGGGTCCTATTTTACCAGTGAAACAGAGCCTGGTTACCACAGTAAACAAGCACTGCTTCACTTCCCGGGGTTCCCATGGGGGTTTTCATTGTACAACGCGGAAGTCCTAGCACTCATGGTTGCGCCAGCTTGCTAGTTTCGTGATATATGAGTGTGACCCGCTCTATCGAAATTAGCAACGGAAGGAATTCTGTCCTCTTTGAGAAAGGGCCTGAGGTCTATACCATTGAGAAAACATTTTCCATGGGAGCTGCAATTGGGAATTTGTTTTTTCCGGGGGGGGGGGGGGGGCATACAAATACTAAAATATTTGCATTCGAATTGAATGTATACCATAAGTGTTGTTACAAACGGTCACTTAGAGTCACACGAACCCCAATTTCAAGCTTCGTTAAGTGAACAACTTAAACTTAATTGGTGTCCTGAACTGGGTGGTCATAAGGCCTCCGGAAACCAATGGTCGTGCATTAAATTTTTGTTCGAGTGGAGACTTAGATTGGGGAATTTGGAGTTGGGCATTGGAAAAAATCATGCCCAAATGCCAATGAGAAACGGTTCGGTGTTTGACCCTTGTATACACCCAAAAGAATCCATGAACGGCAATAAAAAATGCCGTGGCATAAATCGTGACTGGGTGGCAATGGTTTCACGGCGACATTGCCCATTGCCATTATTTATTTATTTATTTATTTATTTATTTATTTTGTTTATTTGAGGTTAACGACACTTTCGACAACCAGGGTCGCCGCGGCCTGTCTGACAGTTTTACTGGTGGAGAAAGCCGGAGTATCCGGGGAGAACCACCGAGCAACGGCGAGAAACTACCAGACTGCGCAACGTACTAACTACACACCAGTAAGGTTAGCAGTGGAAGGCAGGTGCATTATCGATGTGCAGTACGCCTGAGTACACATCGCCATCGTGCCCCCCCCCCCCCCCCCCCCCCCCCCATTGTCATTGCGGGGACTATACCCCTTGTCGGAGAGGTCTCGCCCCTTCAAACCTCATTGGAGAAACCGCCTCCTTTACTCTTGTTGGATGGTCTGGAAATACCATACCCCATCCCCGTCCTCCTCGTTGGGGATGCCCAGGCATCGCATGCATGGTAACTGCAGAGCAAATTCTAGTTCCAGTTCATTTGTCTGAAAGTAGTGGTTGCCCCTCTGTACTTAGCAACTATGATCAGGCAGTCGAACAAGGCAAATTCATTTCACGATCGGGCAAACATTGTTCCCCATCCCCTCCAATATATGAACATACTTCAGGCCTGACTGGCCTTAGAAGTCAGTTGAAATAAAGCCCGACGATGATTCACTTCCGCTCACACAGTAAATATGTCAAGTTTAAGTCTGAACAGTGCACATCGCATTTACAGGTTTTCCTTGCGGGTTTATTGATCAGTGAGGATTCTGAGAGCTAATTATAGAACCTTTTTCTGTCTTCCTACATCATTTCATTTTCCAAGTATTTGGGTTTTAAAATTCCCTTACCAGCTGCTTATTGATACTTATTTTCGGAGAATTGTGAATGGCATACATTTTCAAACTTAAAAGTGGTACCGAATGAAATTTTCCACAGAGTTCAAATCAAAGAGGAGAGCGTTTTAAATATGATTTTTTTTTTTGTTGACTCTGTGCCCAACAATTTGTCACAATTTTACCATAACTAACATAAGACACACGTTAGTAATCTAACTAATTTTTCTTCCGAAACATTGCGTAATGAACACCCACCCACCCACCCCCACCCCCCTCCCCTCCTCCCATTGGAATGGGGTCATCGGGCTCGTTTGGATGAAAGAGCTTAGCCTCGTTTGATATTACCTGCAAAGTTGACAGCTGTGAGCAAGTACAGCGTGAAACATGTGACACTTTAACACCTTAGGAACACAGGTTAGCTTTATTTATTATCTACCGTATATACAAGTACACCGCTGCAGATGACGAAACAATTTTCTGAATTGTTGTTCGCTGCCTGCACGGACAGCCAACAATAATGTAAAAATACTATAAAGATAAATGCATCCTACCAGTCAAGTTCTTAAAGAAGAAAACACTTAGGACAACTTTTTCATAGCAATACAAAAAGGTTGCTGGTTGTGGCTGTATGTGAACTTAAAGTTTAGCTCGTTACAGCCACCTGTCACTTTCCTGATGGAAAGTCAGTGGAGCAGCGACGTCCCTGGAGTTCTGTGTGACTGAGCGGAATGTCCTAATCCTTCCCGAGCAAAAAATACGTTTGTCCCCGACAGTGGTGGGCTTTCAAACTTCAAACACCCACCTCACGGTTCTCGCACCCCCGTGATTCGTCCTCCCTGTTCCATTGCCAGCTTGCATACGACGCTTTTTGTATATACCTTCTCACTCATGGGGTAATGTTGTCATGAAGAATTTATATATGATAAAGCTCCTGATGTGCTTTTGCCACTGCTAAAAATACGAGCGTTTGCGGGCGAGGATGGCGACCATGATTGATCCCATGTGAGGAAATTTCTAATTTGTGTGCCCTTGAAACGGGGCGTCAATCGTCCGCCTTATTTAAAAAAAAAAAAATATTGATCAAGGAATAGTGATCGCCTTACATTGGGGGATAGGTTTTTATATATTATGTACTTACTTCACTGGCAGAAACTCACTCTCCCTCCCCTCACTCTCCCTCCCCTCACTCTCCCTCCCCTCACTCTCCCTCCCCTCACTCTCCCTCCCCTCTCCCCACTCTCCCTCCCCTCTCCTCACTCTCGCTCCCCTCTCCTCAATCTCGCTCCCCTCTCCTCACTCTCGCTCCCCTCACTCTCACTCTTGCTCCCCTCACTCTCTCTCGACCTCGACCTGAATGTAACACTAATTACTAAATTAAATTGTTGAAATTGTTAGGGGATGACCGGACGACCAAGGCTTGCCCCATTCGAGGAAATCTTTTCAGAATTTTAATCCTTGCACGATTCGCGATTTCCTTGCATCCGAGGGTACACTGTTTTGTTATTATGTGGACAGTGATGGCTCGAAGTGACTTTGTATGTTGGTTTACGCTGAATGTGATTTCTGAATTGGAATTGTCGGTGACTCCATTGTGGCGAAATGGTTCGTCCCGTTGTAACAATGTTTCCTAAAAATCTGGCTCCAGAAATGTTTTTTTTCTTACATCTTCATAAATTGTGTATTATTATAAAATAACGGCACGACGCACCCAGGGTCGCCGGATCAGGGGTGGGCACAGGGTGTACACTCCTCCGCCTTATGCCAAGAGAGGCACAGGAGGTACATTCCAGCCGGGAAGTACTTTACACCAATTTTCTCTTAGGAACGTTACATGCTTCAGTAAATGCCGCAGAGCGCCATTTATCGGGTGTTAAATTGTACCCAGATATTCCAGCATGGATGACTTTGTCTTATCTCACGGTACTATTTATTTATTTATTTATTGTTGTTTAAAGTCACATACTTACGCACAATGGCTAATCATGGCCGTGACAGTTTTACGGGTGGAGGAAGCCGGAGTACCCGCAGAGAACCACCGAGCAACGACGAGCAGCTGCCAGCTCCACAACATCTTAACTCCGCACTGCAGCACAGACAGGGTTAGATTGGTTGAAGACGTGCGCACCATCGACGTGCAGAACGCCTTAGTACACGGCGTCATCGTGCCCCCATGTAGACAGTCAGGGTTAAGTGCCTTGCCCAAGGACACAACGCGGGAGTCCGAATTGATCGCTCAGACGGTCACCCATCCGAGGACTATCCAGGCTCGACGTTGCTTTACTTCGGTGATCTGACGAGAACCGGTTACCGCAACGCCACCGCGCCCCTCTCACGGAACTCTATGTTCATTTATTATTAGAATGGGATCGGGTTGTCCTAAAAATCGGTATTCCCTGCCCTTTCCATTTTCCAACGACCCTGGACGCATCCATATACGCAACATACATGTATTATTAATTTTTGATTGGTAAACTTTGGGTTGCCAGGGGTCGATTGATTGTTGGATGGATTTTTTAAGAATTTGTGTCAAACAAATGCAGACTCATACAAATGCTGGTCGTTTCGGTAGAAACTGTATACGGCAGCATTTGCGATCCTCGGATAAACATATGGAGCAGGGGCGGACTGGGTCGTGACAAATTACCGAGAAATGCACCGGTGGTGGAGGGGTAAGCAGACCCCGAGAAAATTTTGGGAACTGAACGAGCGCGGCTTGTTACAACCGATAATGTTACAACGCCGCATAATGTTACACCAACGCATAATGTTACAGAAAATGTAGTAAACAACCGATAATGTTATAAACTCCGCATAATGTTATAACTTTTTTCAACCCGTTGTTATAAAAATCGACGCATAATGTTATGACTTTTTTTAACCCGTTATGTTACAACAAATTAACCGATAATGTTATAACTTCTGTATACTAATTCCAGTAACAGCTATTGTAGATGGACTTTACCACTTACCATTTATTGCCGCACAAAGGTATGTAATATGTATACTCAAGGTTTCTGCGCTGTTTAAGGCGAGGAGACCCCCCCCCCCCCCCCCCACCCCCACCCCAACTCCCGGGGATTTATCATACAATGACCTAGTCACGTTACATAGACGCGGATTATTCTGGTAACTCAATCGTATGACGCCATTACCATGATCATCCAGTGCCCAACATGGTGAAGGCGGGGATGGTGGAGGAGGGGTGCTATTTTATCCGGTTGGTACGTTTACCAACATGTGTAATCTCCGCTTCCAGAAATGTAGTGTGTCATAGTCCCCTGACGCCTTTGGGGATGGGCAAATGCCTCTGTTTCTGCTTGTTTTGGGCGTCTAAAACTCATTTGTCGAATATTTCTTAGTCATAAGAATATCTTATTGTTCATTAATTTGACATTTGAACAATTAACAGTGAACAAAAATGAGGTGGAGTTAAAAGAGGTCAAAAAGTTGGATGGAGCGAGGTACATATGGTGGATGTGGCGGGATGGTAGTGTCGCACGGAAGAAGAAAAAGATGCGAGACTGGGTAGGAAGAGGAATGGGGTTTAGGAGGATTGAAAGGGGTGGGCAGGGATTAGGCTGAGAAAGAGAGGAGGTCATGGATTGGTACATCAGGGTGATTGAGCAGAGAAAGCTATCTGAGAATTCTATATTATTATCCTCTGGGAACCAAATCTTTTAACCCTGATAGATCTCTGTCGTAGTTATTAACCACGCAAGCTAGTGGGATAGATTCCAGTCACGATACACTGAGCACAACGGGGTGTCTCTTACCGCTAGTGGCCCCAGCAATATGAGCCAAAGGGGGGGGGGGGGGGGGAGACTCCTCTAAAAAGATAAAAAGTATGATTCTGAGTGCGAGTTGCAGGAGGTGACGGGTGCTGATGGATTCTCCACTTTGACACCTAGAGCGGTTAAGAAGTGCAGAAGCCTCCAGCACCCCCCCCCCCCCCCTTTTCCAGCACCACTCAGGTCAGCAGTACTAATTTTCATAACGGCAATAACAATAACCACACTATCAGCAGTAACCCAACTGTTGACGATAATGCTCTCACTGCCACTGCCATCTAAAACGTTACAGTCAGAGAGTCTGGCCAGGAGGTAGCCACTCAACTTATGAGTCTAGACTTCTCCGCGGCTATAAAATGGACACCCACGAGGGCTGTAAAGAAGATACCCACGAGGATACCCATGGACAAAAACAAAAAACAGGATAAACAGCCTACACTTCCTCTAGGGGAAAAAGCAACAGTAAATATTGCCGTGGTGACAAGGGTACACCCCGACACCCCAAAAGAAGTCAACAGCCAGGGTATACTAGAGTGCAAGTGGGAAAGATTCACTTCCAGAGCCACGGGCAATCTCACTTGGAAGCTGAAGGTGATCTGCCCTAACAGTATAGCAAACAAAATAATTTTGGAAGGGGTTACCATCAATGGTAGAAAGCACGTGGCAGAGGAGTACCGATCTACTCCTCCCCCAATCCAATGCCATAAATGTCAAAAAATTGGGCACGTAGCCAACAGATGCAGGGGCACTCTGACGGGGGGCGCGGTGGTGTCACGGTAACCGCTTCTCGTCAGATCACCGAAGTTAAGCAACGTCGAGCGCGGTTAGTAGTTGGATGGGTGACCATTTCAGCGACTGATTCGCACTCCCGTGTTGTGTCCTTGGGCAAGGCACTTAACCCGATTGCCTACCCGATGACGCTGTGTACTACGGCGTACTGCAACCAATCTAACCCTGCCTGTGCCGCGGCGCAGAGTTCAGAGTTACGATGTTGGAGAGCTGACAGCTGCTCGTCGTTGCTCGGTGGTTCTGAACGGGTACTCCGGCTTCCTCCACCCGTAAAGCTGTCACGGTCATGATTATATCGCAGAGGTCGTAGGTAGACGCGTGGATTCCTTTGCAATAAAATGGACTCAGGTAGAGAAATAAAACAGTTGTTAAACACTTGTAGATTATCTATACATAAGTTTATTTACAATAAAATTCTGTATCACCCCATTCTCATTTCTCTCTATTCAGATAAATAAATTATAAACCCTGAAATAAATAAGTAAAATGACATAAGTACCAGTGAACAATAATGTTATTGAGGTTAACCCTTTAAACGAAAAAAGGTAACATAAACGATTCATTGTTGATCTCACTGCAAAATAATCAGCGTCAAAAACCCTGATTGAACTGCAGGTGGAACAACAATCAATAAACGAACATATAAAACTTTAACCCTTTACCTAACATGAAAAGCAGACGACACTTGCAAACAAAATTCTTGAATAACTAATGTTTTTCATTTTTTGTGTCAAAAACATAGGTTATGACCCCTCGTTGGAACGAGCTCGACGAGCTCGTTCCAACGAGGGGTCATAACCTATGTTTTTTAGACAAAAAATGAAAAAATAATGAAAATTAATTGGCGATTTTTGAGAATAGCGCTGGCCGGTTTTGGCCGTTACGTTGGGTAAAGGGTTAAATAGTCTTACCATTTCGAAATGACTTGGGTGGTCCAAAAATTATAAAAGTATTCTCATATTGTAAACAGCAAAGTCTCCATAACTGGTACTATTGTCAAGTCTCCAAAACCAAAACGAGATTTCCCAAAACAAAAGAACTTCCCGCCAGAACTGAACACAAGTTGACTACCGATGAACAACGAATCCCAGCAATTAATCCTTTACCTAATGCAATACAAGACGCATTTAGCAAACGCGCGTAAGGTAGCTGTACCTGTAACAAAGTAGCATTAGAAGTTCTGACCTGTAAAATAAAAGCTTATTAATAACAAGTGCAATTTTATCAGTACCACATTTAGCCATAAGTATATGACCTTAAACACCAATAAATAAATAAATAAAATAAATAAATAGGGGCACTCTGACCTGCATGAAATGTGGAGACAACCATCTCACCAAGGCATGCAGGTCAAAGTCCCCCTCCTGCCCTAAATGCAAGGGACCACACACCTGTGATTACCGGGGTTGCCCCACTTCAAAAAAGTGAAAACCAACATAGAATTATAAAGCCTAAACTTAAAAAAAAACAGACAACGCTTCCTCACCCCACACAATATGCTCCCATGTCGCGGGAGCACTCTACTCTGTTCTAAACAAACATGTCAGCACAAGTCTGTCTGACATTTGTCATGATGTCAGCCGGTCAGCATCTTGGCTATTCAAAACCCAAATATCCGAATCCTTAATCAAAGCCGCAATCCACACCCAATAAAGCCACTTATCTCCTCTAACCAAACATAAACACTGCGACTAAACTGCAACCCCCCATCATGAATAAGCTACAAATAGCAGTGTGGAACGCTAGAAGCTTTAATAAAAACTTCAGATGGGCCGATATTTCGAAGGCAGACATTGTCTGTATCTGTGAAAGTTGGCTACACCCAACCAAAACTTTTTCAATAAGTGGGTTCATCACTATTAGAAGAGACCGACAAATCATTGAAGGAGGCGGCGCTGCTCTTCTAATAATGCAGAACATCAAAACTAAAACCATAAAAACTGATCACCTCGATTCTGAGGTGATTGCAACTGAAATCACAGTCGACAATAAAAACATCGCGATTGGGCCGAAAGGCCGCAGCCAAACCTCTTGAAAGGGAAGACGGTTCCTTCACTCGCACCGACAAAGACAAGGCCGACACTTTTGGCGACCTCCTAAGAAAAACGCATCGCCCGTATCAAGGTCCGGGCAACGATGACACCATCATAAAAGCCATTGTTGACTTCATCAATGAACACCCGGATATCTACCGTGACCCCAAATTCGATAACGAGCCAGAAGACGGGGATGACGATGACCTCGTCACTCCCATCACCAATGACGAAATCATCAACGTCATAAAAAAGTGCAGAAATTCCTCCTCACCCGGCGAGGACGAAGTGAGTTACAAAATTCTAAAACAAAGCCCAAATTCCCTAATCGAAAAATTGAACAAACTGTACAACGCATGCCTCACCCACGGCTACTTTCATAAATGTTGAAAAACAGCCATCGGTGTCATGATACCAAAACCTGACAAGGATCCTTCCGATCCAGCCAACTACCGCCCAATCATTCTCAGCTGCATTGGCAAGGTATTCGAACGCATCCTTACCAATCGACTCAGGGGGCACCTTGAAGATAACGATTTTTTAAATAAGAGCCTATAGAAACCATAAAGAAGGCATCGAGCCTGTCTACAGCCTAGTCACTCAAATAAAACCGCTATTAACAATCAGCAAATAGGCGCGGCAGTCCTGTTAGACGTCGAAAAAGCATTAGCCTCTGTATGGCACAACGGAATGCGCCTCAAATTATCTAAAATGAAACTGCCCATGAAACTGCGTAGACTACTCCCCTCCTTCCTAAACGATCGCGAAATTAAAGTCAGAGTAAACAATGAAACGTCCGACAGCGTCCCCCTAGAAGCAGCCACCCCAAGGGTCCGTTCTCAGCCCCCCCCCCCCCCCCCCCCTGTGCATCATCTATGTAAACGATCGCAAATTCTCCGAAGATCGCGTTCAAGTCTCCCAATTCTCGGATGATAAGGGCCTCTGGGACCAATAATATTGCCAATCTACCCCAAAAACCGCTACAACGCGCTCTCGATGACCTAGAACACTGGTGTGCCAAATGGCCAAATGGAGAATAAAGCTGAACGCGAATAAAACCCAATGAATCACCTTTACTCGCAAGACAAAAAACCGTGACCTTGACCTCAAACTAATGAATAAAGTCCTCCCAAAATGCTAAGAAGCAAAATTCCTTGGCATTACCATTGATCAAAATCTATCCTTTAACAAACACCAACGATATTGCCAGTAGAGCAACCAAACGGATTAATTTATTAAGAATGCTTAAGGGAACTTCCTGGGGAGCCAAACCAGGCTACTCTACTCAAATTATACAAAGCCTTTGTGCGCCCAGTACTCGAGTAGGGGGCGATCATCCTAACTGAACTCAAACAAATATGGGGAAACTTTAGAAGGTCCAAAAGCACGCGCTCAGGGTCGTCCCCCGTGCACAAGGGGATGCACCTATCAAAACACTCCACGACAGAGCCGATATCCCCACCATAAAAGACCGCCTTGCCTCTCTAGCCGCGAAAAAAACATGACCGGCTTGCCCATAACCAACTAATATCCGAACTACAGGTAATTTGCGAAAGCAGACAAAAACCCCATAACGCCAAAACTAAGGAAATACTAACTAGGATTTATAACCGAGGGCAAGACAGGAAAGTAACACCTCTGGGAGTGGCTCTGTGTGTAAGCCTGTTCTTCGCTACCTCAGCTATCTAAAATAGGTCGATCATTAAAATAGGATTTTAAACGAGGACAAGACAGAAAAGTAACACCCCCGGGTGTGGCTCTGTGTGTAAGCCTGTTCTTCGCCTCAAAACAAAATAGGGAACGAGAAGGTGAACTAACGGGCAGATTAACAGTTCAGCTGTGCCCTTCTGCCAGAAAGGGCTGCCTTCACCAATTCAACTAAAGTAACTAAAAATCGGAAGCCTCGAGAAAAAATAGGGAACGAGAAGGTGAGCTAACAGGCAGATTAACTGTTTAGCTGTGGACTTCTACCAGAAAGGGCTGCCTTCAACGACTCAGCTAAAATTACATCACATTTAAAGACTGCATTAAACTAAATGTACTATTTTTATTTTTTTATATTTTACATATTCTAATGAAAACCGATTCTGCCTTCTTCTAGCAGGTACACAGAAGATGCTTTTTGACCAGCACCCCAATAACCGCTATGGAAACTATAACCGTTATGGAAACTGTAACCCCCATAGTTCCTGAACATCCTCCACTCCATCCCTAGAAGTGGTAGACCTCTTCAAGGGAGGCGAGCATTGGTCCTGCGTCCCACCTCTGCCCCTTTTGTAAGCGTCTATTTTGCGCATCCTTTGACCCAGCCAAATAGGATCATAATGCAGGCCTGCCCCCAAACCAGGGAAGTTCGATTCTTCTTTCTGATGGTCTCCAAAAGGGGTCGTTGTTATCTTTCCAAAGATGTCCTTCCACGAACATAAAAACCGACTAAGACAGCCTGAGGCAGACTATACTTGCCAATGATGGCCCACCATCGAAATCATCTCCGAAGTGGCAGACTATACTTGCCCGAAAATAAAACACCACAATACCCTCGGGGAGAGGTAGCGCCTTTGTGAGAAGACCCAACCGCCCACAATGGTCCTCACCCGAGGGTTTAATCAACATCAACGCAGCCAACCTTCCATCCGTGACACCTTAGCCAGAAAATTCTGCCGAGTACCTGAAGTTTTTCCTCATTCAACACGCCTTAACATAAATCCAAAAGATCTGAAACAGCCAACGAAAGGGGCTTGCCCCATAGCGTCCCTGCGCGCCTTCGGCGCTCAAAAACCATTCCATTTCGGATACATAACTACTCAGCACCATCACCAACACAGCCACAACACCAACATCAACACAACTCCTCCTCAATCTCCTCCTTCTCCCTATACTGACTGTTCTAGTGATTCCGCCTTTTCCAGAACCTGTAATCACAAATTCATAACTCACTGCTTCCAAGTTCCAACATCTCCACCATCTATATTATCATACCGTCTAGCACTACTCTCTTATAGTATTCTCAGATAGCTTTCTCTGCACAATCACCCTGATGTACTAATCCATGACCTCCTCTCTTTCTCGGCCTAATCCCTGCCCACCCCTTTCAGGCCTCCTAAACCCCATTCCTCTTCCGACCCAGTCTCGCATCTTATTCTTCGGCTTCCGTGCGACACTACCATCCCGCCACATCCACCATATGTACCTCGCTCCATCCAACTTTTTGACCTCTTTTAACTTCACCTCATTATTGTTCACTGTTAATTGTTAAAATGTCAAATTAATGAACAATAAGATATTCTTATGACTACGAAATATGCGACAAATGAGTTTTAGACGCCCAAAACAAGCAGAAACAGGCTTTTGCCCATCCCCATAGGCGTAGGGGGACTATGGTACACTACATTTCTGGAAGCGGAGATTACACATGTTGGTAAACGTACCAACCGGATAAAATAGCACCCCTCCTCCACCTCCGCCTTCACCATGTTGGGCACTGGATGATCATGGTAATGACCTCACACGATTGAGTTACCAGGGTAATCCGCGTCTATGTAACGTGACTAGGTCATTTTATGATAAATCCCCGGGAGTTGGGGGGGGGGTGTCTCCTCGCCTTAACCAGAGCAGAAACATTGGGTATAAATATAACATACCTTTATGCGGCAATAAATGGTAAGTGGTAAAGTCCATCTACAATAGCTGTAACTGGAATTAGTATACAGAAGTTATAACATTATCGGTTAATTTGTTGTAACATAACGGGTTGAAAAAGGTTATAACATTATGCGTCGATTTTTTAACATAACGGGTTGAAAAAAGTTATAACATTATGCGAGTTTATAACATTATCGGTTGTTTACTACATTTTTTGTAACATTATGCGTTGGTGTAACATTATGCGGCGTTGTAACATTATCGGTTGTAACACGGCTTTCTTGCATCTGAGCGATCAGTGACATATAGGACATTTCGATGGCGTTTTTGTATCATCTTCATCGATTATTTGGCAGAAGAGGTTCTACCGGGGGGGGGGGGGGGGGGGGGCATCGGGAGAACTCTAGTTTGGCCCAATCGGAGAAAGTTTTGATTTTGAAATTGAAGTAACGCAGTTTCCTTTCATTTGAGCGATCAGTGGCAGACTGAGCTGCTTGTATATTGAAATGTCCTCTACGTGGGCTGCCAATGGCAGTCCACAAAGAACACCTCGATATACTGGCAGTCTGCAATCAGACCCATTTCGCCTTTTGGTCATTTTCACGAACTTTCACGCACCAAAAGAGGTTAGGCTGCATCAATTTTGAGGGCCCCAGGGGGAACCCAATAGGGGGCCCCGCCTGGAATTTTCCCGGTGGGTAATACGGCCACTCCGCCTCTGATATAGAGCGGTTTCAAGCTCAACATTTCGAAAAGACCGTGAGCTTTAACAGTATGAGTGTGTATTGTTCTGGCTTGAACGCTTCCAGCAATGTGGTTGGTAAATAATTATGCTTTTGAGAAGTAGGTTTTTCTCCAATCTTTTCGTGCACAGAAACTCGCAAACGCGTTTCAAACGCGTGTAATATTCTATATTTAGTAACGTAAACAAATCGTACCCCTCACGCGGTTGTATTATGCAGTTGCAAGTTACAGATTTTGTATCGAGGACCCCTGATGCAGGCTGCATTCGAGAAATAACGGACCTTATACATAATTATTGACAATTTATTGTAAAATATAGCTGACTAATCCGGCGTTGAGAAATTCCTCAGATGTGACTGGTGGGAGACTTTTCAGTTCCAAACATCAGAATTTTTCGACATGAGTTCGCTGCTACTGAAATGGTGAGCCTTTCGGCAGATTTATCAGCATTTTCTTGCAATAATGCATGCACAGACCCACGACTGCCGCCTTCACAAGGGTCTGGATCCGTCACTCATTATCTATCTCAGAAAATGGGATATTGATTACAAAAACGCTGATGGGCAGAAATTTAATATATTTATTAAAAACATCACCTGGCTCCCTTTAAGCGAGCGAAAGAAGGCATCGCTTTGAAACTTGGTATGCTTGTATGGGGCGACCTCTGGATGGGACTTATCGAGTTTCTTCAATTTCCGTTCCTTGCTGTTGGAACTTAATTTAGTTATGCATCAATATATTCCTCTGACATGCACATTTATGATCGGATCGCGTTGAAACTTTGTATGCGTGTTTGGGGTGCCCTCTATATGTGAGCTATTGATTTTCTTCCATTTTCGTCAAAAAAACGTCGCCGTTAGTATCGACCTTTGAACTTAGTGCTTTTGTGCATCAATATATTTCTCTGCCACACCGCACAGGTCGCATTTATGAACGGGTTGTTTTAAAACTTGGTATGCTTATTTGGGGCACCCTCTAGATGGGAGCTATCGATTTTCTTCCATTTTCGTCAAACACGTTGTCGTTAGCAATGACCTTCAAACTTCGTGCATTTGTGCATCAGCATTTTCGTTCGGTACACCCTACAAGGTACATTCATGAATGGCTCGCTTTGAAACTTGGTATGTTTTTGGGGTTGACCTTCTGATGGGAGCTTCTTTCATTCCCGTCAAAAATGTTGCCGTTAGCAACGACCTTCAACTTTTCCCTTTTGTGCGTTGGAATTTTCTTTAAAACACTGCATAGGTCACATTTATTATCCGATTGTTTGAAAACTTGGTGTGCTGGTTTGGAGCAACCTTTAGATGTTAGCTGTTGATTTTCATTTCCGTCGAGAAACGTTCCTGTTAGCAATTATCTTTGAACTTTGCCGTCTTTGCATCAACATTTTGTTTGGCACGCTCGGCGGGGTGCATTTATAAATGGATCGGTTTGAAACTTGGCATGCTTGTTTTGGGTGACTTCTGGATGAGAGTTATAAATTTTGCTTCCATTTCCGTCAAAAAATGTTGCCCTTAGCAACGACCTTCAACTTCGCAGTTTCGTCTGTCGACAAGTTTCTTTGGAACACCGCACAGTTCACGTTTATGATTCGTTCGCTTTGAAACATGTTTGGAGAGACCTCTAGATGTGAGCTTTCATGTTCTTTGATTTCTCTCATTGCCGAATGTTGCCGTTGGCAATGACCTTTGAACTCATTGCCGTTGTGCATCAACATTTTCCTTTGGCAAGCCATGCAGGGTGAATTCATGAACGGATCAGCTTGAAACTTGGTATGCATGTTTGGGGTAACCCCTGGATGCGCGCTATCGGTTTTCCTCCATTTCCGTCAAAAAACGTTGCCGTCCGCAATGACCTTTAAAATTAGTGCATTTGTGCATCAACATATTCCTTTGGCATGTCCTACAGGGCACATGTGTGGATGGACTGCTTTGAAACTTGCTTCTTCAAATTCACCCAAATAGAGTTTCCGTAGCAACGGCCTTTGAACCTGATGCATTTGAGTATCGGCATATTTATTTAGCATCCTCTATAGGGCACATTTGTGAATAGATTGCATTGAATATGGGAGCTATTGATTTTCTTTCATTTCCACCAAAAAACGTTGTTGTTAGCACCAACCTTTGAACTTAGTGCGTTTGTGCAGCAACTTATCCCTTTTGCACTCCCTACAGGGCAAAAGAAAGAAATAAAAAACATTGCCAATAGCAACGATCTTCAAACTCAGTACATTTGTGCATTAACTTTTTTCTTTGACACACCTAAGAGGGCACATTCATTATCGGATTGTTTTGAAACTTGGTATGCTTATTCAGGGTGACCAAGATAGGAGCTATCGATTTTCTTTTCATTTTCGTCAAAAACTGTTGCTGTTAGCAACAACCGAATTTAGCGCATTTGTGCACAAACGTTCTTTTTTTGACATGTCCAACAGTGCGCATTTATCATCAGATTGTTTTAGAACTTGGTGTGCTCATTTGGCGAGACCTCTAGATAAGAGCTTTAGATTAGCATTCATTTCTGTGAAAAAAGTTGCCTTTACAATGACCTTTAATAAACTTACTGCATTTGTGTATCAATATTCTTCCTATCGCTATTCCTACAGTGTACATTTAAAAATGCATGGATTGCTCTGACGCTGTACGCACACAATGTTGGTATGTTGAAGTTTCATCAAATAACATTGGAATCAATGATCTTCAAATTTGCCCTTTCAGTTATAACTTACCAAGTTTAAGTTTGTTAAGTTGAGCTACAGTGTCATTGACACTTTCATTTTATCATAAAATCACCCCAAACCCTCCAAATTTTCTTCTCAAGCAAAAATAATTAATGGATCCTCTGTCGCCCCCCTCCCTCCCCGGGCGCAAGTAGTCCCCATTTGTTAATCTTATGTACTTACATCTAACTAAAGTTTACCACAATCAGCTCCATCGCGCATGGGCGCCATTCATTTAAACAAACAGTAAATTCCTCCCTTGGGCACTGTGTTAAAGTTCAACCCCCTATGGTGCCCATTAAAATTAGTCAAGGGTAACACTTTGAGGAAATTTTGATCTGGGATTCAAAGTAATTGTAACGTCCCAACTCGGACTAATCGTCAAAAGAAAATATAAAGTGTCCCACAGGTCCAAGAGAAGGGTATCGTTAAGCTTTAAGAAAGTGGGGTTTGGGACACCACCCACACAGGTAAGTAACCCCCTCCTAAAATAATACATTTACTAGGTATAACTCTGGCTGGAAAATTATCTGGGATATTTACCCACGACTGTATACGCGAAGGGTCTAAACAGGGAACACCATACTCCGGTCTGCATTATTCATAAAAATATGATAGATTTAATAATCAACAACTCATCTAGATGATATGACATTTTATTCAACAACCATTCCCATATACGCAACATTCAAAGTCCCTATAACAAAATCAACGTTCCACAACCAGAATTGTGCTCACACAATCTCCATGCGTTGTCAGATAGACTATATATCAATCGTAATTGATACTACCGGGCTACCATAGGAATAAATTCACATAAAAATATAATTTCTCACGAAATTACTAAGTTTTAGACGCAAATTTCCACAAATCAACTCAATAACATGACAATGAATACCACGGAAAAAGAACATTTTGTGCCACTCGTCTCAGAAACTGAGTCGTGTGGAACAAAATATTCCAATTTTCAATGCAAACCACATCAGTGTGCGAGCCTTCAACACAAACTTCTCAAAGGCTATTAACGGCCTTAAATTGTGGAAAACATGCCAAAAAACACAGCATATACGCTAAATTCAGCAACTAGGTTTCCGTAATCGAATAGGTCACACTATCCGAATCACAATCCAGTGCCTGAGGTGAAGATATCTTTAACGTAAAATATGGCCAGATACGAATCGCAATTGGTGCTACCGGGCTACCATAGGAACGAATTCACATAATATAATTTCTCACGAAATTACTAAGTTTTAGACGCAAGTTTCCACAAATCAAACTCAATGACATGACAATGAATACCACGGAAAAAGAGAACATTTTGTGCCACTCGTCTCAGAAACTGAGTCGAGGGGAACAAAATATTCCAATTTTCAATGCAAACCACATCAGTGTGCGAGCCTTCAACACAAACTTCTCAAAGGCTATTAAGGTGATTCTAAACTGAAGATTGCAGTTTGAGTGGACAGGTCGAAAACATGATGTTTTTTTCATTACTTTTCAATAGTAATGGTTATTTAATACATAAATGATTGCTTCCTACCTAATAGATTACAAAAATGTGATAAAAATTGTTAAAAAAAAGAATTTACTCACCAAAAAAATGCTTTTAAAAATCCCAAACTCACGGTCAACTTCCTGCCACCAAAACTTAAAATATGAATCTCACATTGAAAAATATGCTTTCTATGTGCACTGGAGAACAACAGTTGAGTCATAACTTTTTAAAAAATAAATCCAATTGTATGTTTATTTAAATTTTTGAAGGACCACTGCATGCACTGGTCCAGCCATTTTTTCACAGGGAACTATTTTCAGTTCAAAAGTATGGCACACCACACTAATCAGTAATCTAGTTGACCTCCCCTGGAAATATTAGCCATACAAGTGATGTCTGTTCTGCCCTCTTCCACAAGTAAAACTGTCTTGACATGAAATGACCCTGTTGAAAGAGTATCGTCAAGTCCCAATAATAGAAAATAAAAGACTGCATGGCTACCCCCACCACAAAAAAAAAATTGAATTTTTCAAAATTGAAAAAGGGACATAAGACTAGTAAAAATTGTCGGATCAAACCCTGATCTAACTTGACCTGCATTTTATGTTGATACACCTACACAACAAATTGTATTTGATTCTGTCAATTACAGCTCAAGTTATTGGATGGAAACTATAAAAAAGGAGTTTTCAAAGTTGAAAAAGTGCGACACTGGAATCACCTACCAGGACTACATGCAGGCTCGAAGGGAAGTTATGGAATTGAATTCCGCCAATAAGTCGTATCGATTGACCAATACTTACAGTGCTCAAAGTATAAAATATTCGTCCAATTATTGAACAGGTCAGGCACAAGTTAAAGTCGAGCTATAATAGCCAGATCCGGCTATAATAGCTCGTTCGAGCTATGGGTTCTGGTTTGAAACGTCCTTTTTTCCAAACTACATATGTTTCGCAAAAAATCGCGGTAAAGCTGAAGAATAGGGGACTTTTCATTTTATGTAAAAACAACGCATATTTCTCTCCTTTTTTCTACATTTTCCTATTATTAGTCATGTTTTCGATAAAATGACCGAAAGATATTCACTTATGACTAAGATTAGATATAATTTAAACCCTTTTAATGTCACCTGTGCCGGAGATTTTTCTGCATTCTCGCCATTTTGAAGTGCGCGTTTACGTAACTTTCGCTTTCTCTTTGGCTGGCGATTGTAGGTCTAGGGTCAGTGTAGTAAGGGTTAGGGTTAGCTTACCGGTAAGCTAACCCTAACCCTCACTACTCTGACCTTAGACTATGTCGAGAACAGAACAAACAAGTGTACCAAAAACAACCAATACACAGAGCAGACGCCGAAAAACACAAAAACATGGAGGAAAAATAAACATGAATGTCACAAATCGCACCGGTAAAAAACGTGCGTTGGGCGGTTATAATTGCCAGTAAAAGTGAATATCTTTAGGTCATTTTATAGAAAACATGACTAGTAATGGGAAAATGTTGAAAAAATGTGAGAAAAGTGCGTTGTTTTTACGTAAATGGAAAAGTCCCCTATTCTTCAGCGTTACCAAAATCGCAACAAACCGCTATCAAAATTCACAACACTCAAATCGGCTGAACATTTGTACACATTGAACATTGAATTTCACTGTTGCACTGATAAGTAATTTGACATTTAATATCTATTTGTATTCGGTATTTAGGTGATGACTACACTTCATTCGGTAAATAAAACATGTTTTTGAATCTTTTTCGCCGAGAATTTTACCACCTAGCAGCTTCATCATCAAATTAAAAGGATGTGACTATTGCGCGTGCGCGCGAAAGGCTGAGGTGGGCATAAACTCGAGTATTAGGTAATAGTGCACGATCGCCGAGAAATTTCTACGACACCGGAAATCAGTCGTAAATCGTGATTTTTACTGTCGAGTTACTGCACGGGAAATGTATGATGTTTGCAACAAAGACGATATTGAATAAAAGAGACCTCTTCATCAAGCTACTTTGTAAATCCATTCTGACAGTCACAAGCCATCAGCGCTTTATTGGAAAACTGACTTCAAAATGGTGAGTTTCAAAAATGTTAAATGTATTGCATTGCTGATTAATCAAACACTATTCTTACCGCCAGGTTCAATGGAAAGGTTTAGACTGATGATTCGAACGTATCTTCGTCGGATTCATCGCCAGATTGATAACTTGTGGAAGAGAATGCAAATGAGAATGATTTTGCCAAAGTTTTGTTTCCATTAGTTACATATGTATGTTCTTAGTCTTTCAATTGGAAATCCCAAATTGAATGTCCGAAGTGAAGGTCAATTTTTCATGTTTGGGGTGGAAATGTTAATTTGTAAGCGCGACATCCAGTCCCCCACCTGATAGGTCGTAAAGTACGTGCGACGCCCGTCATTTTGACACCAACCGCATCCCTATGCCGTGATTAGTTCGAAAGTTATACCCATTTTTATCTTTTCGGTTGCCATGTCCAGTAGGTGGAACCATAATTTTTTTTTCCGTTTTCAGAGCACTTCCGAAACCTCTAGTGAGGAAGGAAGGAGATATCAAGGGAAAAAGAGAAAGCTTAACCCCGGGAAAAACATTCGTGGACAGGCCAGCAGAGCCCATCAACACCACAGAGGGAAAATAAAGCAGGTTTACATTGAGGACCCACAGAAACGCTCGGCTACATTTTATAAGAGGTCCAGAACCATATTTCAAAAAGAAAGCTTCTTACCAGGTTGAAAAGTATTCTGAAATGCAAAACTGCTCCTGAAGTGTGGATTTCAGCTCATTTACAGTCTGCAACAAGTGAAGGATACCGTCCTTTCGGCCATTTTTTACTTTTCGAAATTCCTCCTCCATTTCCTGACATTCAACACCGGCTGTCCTGAATTGTTCCAGTGTAGAACTTATTTCATTAATTAATTCCTTTTTTGTTTTTTTGAAAGCACTTCCCCCCTCGTTTTTTTCTTTCTCTGTTATATACAGTTATTAATTTTTCGTTCTTTCCAATCTCACCACCTTTACGCACATGAGTGTAATACTGGAGTTGGTTTTCCTCACAGATGTCTGTGAGCTTTAATAAATCAGAGTTTAAAGGTTCTGAAGAAAAACTTTGTAGGCCACATGTATGAAATGGTTGGATGTAATTGGACATGCGCAGCTTAACTCTCCACTGAATAATCTCTTCCTCCAGGTCTGTGTGTCTTAGTGGATGTGGTTCCCCATCACCATCACCACCCGTGAGCAACTCGCCGATATTATCTCGTATCTAACAAAAGCCAAAATGCATTGAAGAAATTGTAATGCTATTATTGGTGACGTTTGCGGCCAAAACAGTGGGAATCTAAAAATAATTCCCACAGTGAGTGATATTGTATGTTAATGCATTTGGGTATTTCGTAAATTATCTGATATGTGTCACAAGGATTACATAATTTTCACATTATTAAACATGTTACAGGTGAAAGAACTAACAGAAATGACGAATTGTGACGCAGAAGTCAGGCTAAGCACTGATACCAATCGCCGCACATTCTGGTGCACAGAGAATGGGAAAAAGAATGAGAAAGTGAGTACCCTGTCTCAAATCACATAATACAGGTGGTATGCTATCAACACATCTGCAGAAGTGGCGTAGCCGGAAGGGATGAGGGGTCTGTGCCCCCCCCCCCACACACTATACACACAGATTAGCACCCCGCCCAAACAGCAAAAATGGGCTAATGCAAGGTCACACAACATACGAATCCCAATATGCAATCAAATGTGTGGCTATACATGCAAGATGGAAGTGGGAGGAGGCGGTAACAGCGGAAGTGCCCAAGTTATGACTGGGCGCCCCCTCCCCCCCCCCCCCGCCTTCAAAGAAGATTCCAAATATCGTAATGCCCCCCCCTCCCAACCTGCCCCCATTAATTAATCCTTGCTACGGCCTGATATGCAGGTGAGTTTCTGTTTTCCACCAGTTGTAATTGATGTTCACCATACTGAATGAAATTGCTCGTCTGTGAAGGGTGTGGTAGGGTTTGATGTATATATGCGGAAATGAGCCACCGAGACTTTCAGTGTGTATGGTATAAAACACTGTTGTTTGCACGCATGCCAGAACCAAAAGACAAAAACGACCAATTTATGATTCAAATACCAAGGGTATAATACGGAAAAATGCGGGGTCCAAAATATTTCCCTGTCGCAACCCAATCCAAAACATTCACGTTGCTGTAGCTACACGGATTGGCGTATGTTATCTGTGTTTCACAACTGAACTATTACAGACACGCCATTCTTCAAAATATTTTGCAGGGTACTGGAGAAATGGTGCCAGCAGCCACAGAGGAGCCAGACAATATGGTCACCAACGTACCAAATTCCCCCAACCTTCAACCTCGCAGTATTCACCTAGACAATGTACAACACAAACCAGAGACGAGGCGACACAAATGCCAGAGGAGACGTTGGCGGCCGTCAATAACTGTCGGAAGTGTGGCATCACACACGGGTCCAAAGAAGATGTTGGTATCTGGCTAGGGTGTGACCAAGCAGATTGCACACACTGGGTGCATGCAAGATGCATTGGTTTAAAAAATTTGACAAACGCTAAAGCCAAAGGCTTACAGTTCTTGTGCCCGATGCACATGTTTCGTGATATGTCAGACAAAAAAAAAAATAAAAGAAAAAAGTAGAAAACTTATTCTCGGTCCTTTCTGTTGGCTGTCCATTTCCCACACTGTATAGTTTAGACGAATAGTTTACATCATGCGTTATAAGCAGGTTACGTTGCTTAAAGTCGTCGCTTAACGTTAATAATGTGTGAAATGAGACGTATTGCATCCTTTTTTTGCATTCTCTGTGGGGTTTGGGGGAGGGGCGGGGTTCCACCAAACTCCTATCGAGGACCCTTCCATTGTTATCCCCTCCTTCCACTTCCCTCCATGGAAATGGAAGGATGGCGTAACGGTGGGTGGGTCCTAATTTGGAGAGGAAAGAGGTGGTAACGATGAGAAATTTCCAATAAGGACATGGCCTCCATGGGGAAATTGTGCTCAATTGAATGCAGTGTGATGGAATCTGAGGCAATTGCACCAGGTGTTGACGTGTACTTGTGATCATTTTGGGGCCTCCAAAGTGACGTGACAATAACATTGGGTCAATGTTTTGGGGTTCTGCTACACATTGGATGTGTGATGCCCCCCCCCCCCCCCCCCACTCCAACACCATCTCCCAGCCTTGCATGTGCTTCTTTCTTTTCAGCTCATTACGGGAATTACCTGCTCCAGTCTGTCAATGTTCCTACAAACACGAAGCCATCGCTTATCAGTGGGAATTCCTGGTGGCATCCACATTTTTGATCGTCTGTCCTTTGCCTCAAGAACGAAATCTTGGTTCCGGTGGGGGGGGGGGGGGGTGGGTCCGTGGTCTGCGACTTGGAGGCTAATACTGAAATAATTCCAGTCATTATGGTGACAAATGACCCTAGTATTACCTGTGATTTCTAATCGCGAAAATTCGAGCCTATATACGAGGAAATCGATCTTTTCTAACAACGACCAGTATTGCTAGAGGTAGTCGCCAATAGAGCTAATCAGGACAGGAGTTATTGAGCCCTTCCTCTATTCAATTGCGCTCACGCGAAAATTAGAATGGACGTTGTGCACTAAATAATAAGATTCCCGTATACCCAACAATTTACACTCTTTGTATTGGTTGTGTCAAATCGACACGCCCTTGTTCTGTTATGTCATGGTTGGATCTATTGACGACTGCCTCTAGTAATACGACCAGTATTGCTGGAGGTAGTCGCCAATAGAGCTAAACAGGACATGAGTTATTGAGCCCCTCCTCTATTCAATTGCGTCCACGCGAAAATTAGAATGGACGTTGTGCACTAAATAATAAGATTCTCGTATACCCATCAATTTACACTCTTTGTATTGGTTCCTTTCTCAGCTCTGTGTAACGCCGTTAACGTCATGATCTGAATGATATTGAACGACCGTCTTTTACCGCATCATACGGAAGCTCTTAACTGCACCTACAATTATCAATTTGTTCTAGGACGGGCCCTTGGCCCTGCTCAGTCTGACACATTTTATCCCTTCCCTTGACATTTACTTACAACTCAACCTTGACGTCCAAATCGTCATATTTATTGTATTATGCTTGTATATATGTTTCTTTATTTTGTATTTGTTATGAACAAATATATTTCTTTATTTCCCCACCTCTCACTCTTGAATACCCATTGTTATTCCCCTTCCCTTACAGCTTTAGCTTCAGCCTTCCCACTGACATGTCCTCTCTTATGACAAATCTATATGAACCAAGGAAGAGACTCCCGAGTGTGACCCGCTGTACCAGTGAAAAGATTCACATGGTAATAACACACGTACTCCAACGGCAACTCAATGTATGATATAGTTAGTTATCGAATCCGTGTGGGCCTTTTTGCTGGTACTGCTACGAGTGGTGTGCGGCGCAAGAAGCAAATAGATCCCCAAACATGTTTCCTCGCAATCTTACTACTCAACTATGGAGTGAAAGCACTTTGTATTATGCTGTCTCTAACGCTCACTAATGGGTGGCAACAAACTGTCCTAGCTATATTGCTAAATACTACTAATAATTACCGGATCTATTCCATGGACAAGGATCATACAATTTATCACTACGAACATCGTCCATTGCCTACAATGCAAAGGTCGGTGGCCCTGGACATACACCAGCTTTCGACCACTCTCCGCGCAAACCAATATGCTGCCCTATGCTTGATAACCATTGGCACCGCCATATGGCTCCGAATTCTGTGTATTATCTCTGGCGATATAGAAACAAATCCTGGTCCTGAACATATATCACCGACGCACTGTCTAGACACATCGACCGCCTCCTCCGTTTCCTTGCAAAGTTCTAAATGTCAGAAGGGATTTTCATTTCTACATCTCAATGCTCAAAGTCTAAAACCAAAAATCGACGTTCTTAGTTGTGAAGTCAACCCTGCGATGTCTGTGCCTTCACTGAGACATGGCTAGACAGTGACGACCTAGACACCGATATTGAATTACCGGACTTCTATCCTCCACTGAGAAGGGGTCGTGGTACTAGAGGTGGGGGAGTGGCAATGTACCTTAAAAATAACTTATGCTTCAAGCAACGCCACGACCTGAATATTAATAATCTTGAAAGTCTATGGGTACAAATCTTTACTGATAATACCTCCATTCTTTTTGGCGTTATATATAGACCACCCCACACAACCGGCGAAGTCTGGGACCTAATTTCTGTGTCATTCGAAAAAGCATTAGATACCAACATAACAAACATAATTATAACTGGACACTTTAATGACAATCAACAAGTAAATCGAGTCGGGACACTGCAACAAATTCTTTACCAGTACAACCTCACTCAGCTAGTTGATGAACCAACACACTTCACCGAAAATTCAAACTCATTGTTCGACGTCATAATCGTCAATGATCAAACACTAAATAACACCTGTCGCGTGGAAGTGATGGACCCATTTTTGACGAACTAATTAGATATCACTGTCCCGTTGTACTAACCCTTAACTTCCCCCAAAAGAAATCGAAAATTTTCAAAAGGAAAATTTGGTCGTACAGCTCCGGTGCTTATGACGAACTCAACAGGGAACTAATAAACCTCAACATGAATAATATCTGGCTTGAAACACCACTTCCCGAATGTGTCGCCAAACTTACTAATATCTTAGATCAGCTCGCCATGAAATTTATTCCCAACAAAATGATTATCTGTAGAGCTAATCAGCCACCCTGGATGCACAACAACATTAGGAAACTTATCCGACAAAGGAAACGTTTGTACCGCAAGGCAAAAAAATTTAAAACTCCAATCTCATGGGGAAATTATCGTCTCAAACGGAATGAAACTGTCTCGGAAATTCGGAAATCAAAGATAAACTATTATTCCAAAATAGACGAAAAGCTCAGCTCACCGTCAATAAATCCTTCCGAATGGTGGAAGACATTCAAACACCTCATCTCCGGCACCAACAAATCTATCCCCGCTTTGGAAATTGACAATAAATCCATAACGTCAGACCGCGAAAAAGCGGAACTCTTCAATAACCACTTCTGTAGCAATGCAACAGTCGATGATATCTCTCGCAACCTCCCACCGATTAGTAAACATTCACAGCAAGATGAACTTAGCAATATTAGTATCACTCCTGAAGACACGCTGGAAGCTCTGCAGTCCCTCAAGGTGTCTAAAGCTTGTGGACCAGATAATATTAGCCCATACCTCCTTAAAAGATGTTCCACTAGTTTATGTGATCCCCTAGCGTCTCTGTTCAATTTGATGTTGAACGAATCATTTTTCCCTGGACAATGGGAATGCGGTAATGTTACCCCTGTATACAAAAACGGTGACATCCATTTGATACAAAACTATCGGCCTATTACCTTGTTGAGCTGCCTTAGTAAAGTTTTCGAGAAATGTATCTTCAAAAAAGTCCTTCAATTTCTAAAAGATCACATGATACTCACTCCACTTCAGTCCGGATTTCTCCCATTTGACTCAACTGTACTGCAACTGACTGATATTTACAACTCGTTTAGCTCGGCGCTTGATGAAGGTAAAGAAATACGGGTGGTATTCTGTGATATCAGCAAAGCCTTCGACAAAGTCTGTCACAGAGGCTTACTTCTTAAACTTGAACAAATTGGCATCACCGGTCCCCTCCTAAAATGGTTTGAATCATATCTAAACGGTAGACATCAGCGTGTCGTTCTTAACGCATCATCATCGTCTTTGAGACAGGTTTTTGCTGGAGTGCCCCCAGGATCTATCCTAGGCCCCCTACTATTCTTGATATACATTAACGATATTGTGGAGAATATCACAAGTACCGTACGTCTATTTGCTGACGACACGACATTATACCTAATTGTAGAAGATCCCAACAGAGCATTCGAAATAATGGAAACCGATCTTAAACTATTGGAGGAATGGTCCGACAAATGGCTTGTCAAATTTAATCCCACCAAAACTGAAAGTCTATTAATTACCAGAAAAACCAACCAATCTAACCACCCGCCCCTAAAAATGTTCGATACTCCGATTAAAGAGGTACCCAACCACAAACATCTTGGACTGACATTTGACAGCCGTGGAACATGGGCTGTCCATATCGCTGAGATAACAAAAAAGGCCTGGAAGCGTATCGACACTTTGCGTCGTTTCAAGTATAGACTGGACCGAAAAAGCCTAGAACAAATTTATGACGCCTATGTCCGCCCGGTACTCGAATACGCAGACACTGTCTGGGACAACTGTACTGCAAGCGAGACCAAGGAAATTGTGAAAATCCAAATGGAAGCAGCACGGTTGATCACAGGAGGCACCAAAAGTACTCGCAAAAGACGTCTATACGTCGAAACTGGATGGGAAACCCTCGAAACTAGACGGCAGAATCATAAGCTTATTCAATATTTCAAAATGTACCATAGACTGCTCCCTGCCTATATCACTAACCTAATCCCCCCATCCACTTCTGACACACACAGTTATAATCTTCGCCACGACAATTTGACAGCTCCCTCGTGTCGAACGAATGTCTACTATACTTTTCTCCCATCTACCACGCGTCTATGGAATAGTATTCCCCCGGAAATAAGATGCAATCCCTCGCTATCCTCCTTTAAGAGTTACTTGAACCGCAACAGCCAACGGGTGCCTATCTTCTATTATCACCACTTCACACGCCTTTCCCAAATACTGCACACGCGCTTGCGTCTAAATTGTAGCAATTTAAACGATGATTTGTACAACAATCATCTCTCTGACACGCCTCTGTGCAGCTGTGGTGATCAAGAAACATCGGACCATTTTTTCTTCCACTGCCCTATGTATACACAAATTAGACTGCAAACGCTATCTTCTATTCCCCACCCTTTAACGACTGACATTCTGCTATACGGCTGTGAATACTATAGCATAGCAATTAATAAGTTTATTTTCGACAAAGTCCAGCCATTTATAACCCAAAGCAAACGCTTCTCTTAGTCATGTAAATGTGCTAGGCAACTTCTATATTATCTATAATCTAATTGCGCTACCCAACCCTCTGACTGGTCATACTACCTCTTCCTTGGTTGATCCGCCCCTCCTCCCCAACTTTACCACCCCACTTTCTCTGCAAGTTAGTTTACCTTATTACGTTTCCATTTCTCTGAAACAAATATGTGTAAATATTTGAAAGAAAGAACAAATAGTTCACCTGTATCAGCCATCTTAAATCGTTTTTACATGATGTCCGAAGACAGCCTCGTATAAGCTTTAAGCTTACTGCTGAATCCCTTTCAGTTCTGATTTATTAATGTCTTACTGTTTTGATTATTCCTTGTAATATTTTTGTAAAATTTGTTCTGAAATAAATACTGTTTAAACTAAAAACGAAATCTCCACCCTCTCCCTGGCTTCAATTCCCCGAGGTGCTGTATGTGGCGTGTGTTTGCAGAAAGGATTTTATTTCCTTGGGTAGCTGCACTGATAGGGATATGTCTCTTAGAAATATTTCCCTATAAATTGGCATATGCAACCCGTAAGATAGGAGAGCTTTGTGTTTTGCACATTCAATTATGGCATAGTTATTCCGTCTTACCCCAGACCTCAAAAGATGAATTCCAAAGACGTAGGTAAAAATAACATTAAATAAAAATTTAAAATTTGGTTTTACAGCTTTTTGCATCCAGTCATAAAAACCTTCCTCCGTAGCTTTTTGGCCTTTCAGTAAGGAATATTTACAGTATGGAGTTAGAATTTCGTCAGCGGTACCAAAAAGGAGTATTTGTATGATTTGCCATGATTTATGAGGATTTGTTGCTGACTGACATGATGACAATGCTTTTGGTGATTTGAAACCTAACATGACTGCTATTTCTTTTTAAAACAACATTCCATAATAATTTAAAAATACATCTGACATAATTAATTTCATAGTGACCTAAACCTGGTATTAAGATTACATTGGGAAATTTGCGTTCAGTTGGCGATGTCATATGGGCGGTGATGTGTTCACTTTTTTGATGTTGTGCAAATGATTCTGGAGTATGAAAATCTAATGAGCAGAGAGTACATTTAAAACACTTTTCGATCAGCCTGCTACCTAATGTATAGGGAAGTTCATCGCACCCAATGATTATCCATGATCTTCCCGTATCTACAATGATGTCTGTTGATAAATTACTTAAAACACATTCCACTGATGAATATGAACAGGGGTTAATCATGTAGGGGTCGCCAATATTTACATGGGGTGGTGCATTTGGATGGTGATCTTCTACAAATGAATAAGGATCGGTGTCCCGTGTTTTGTGTCTGTATGAAGGTTGCAATGACTGGTTAAATGTGACTTCGGTGCTGCTGCATGTTGGTGTATCGTGTGATTGAGTTCTCATTAATAGCATTGCCAATATTGTCTACCATTCCGTCAGTAAGTCTTTTTAGATGAGAAGATATGTGTTCGAGTCTCTGGGATAAAAAACTTGACCTTTCGTGTCGAAATTGATGTGTGTTCTTCTGTAACTCATCAAAGAGTTTCACAAATATGTCTTCTCTAGAGCGAATGTCTGGTTGAAACCAGTGTTGGGGAGACAGTGATGCATTGTATTGAATGTTACTATTTACATCAGGAATTAAATGAATAACTGTTGTGATGACACCCAGCATGACCTTGGCATCTACATTTACACGCCATCTACGAGCTAAAACCTGATTATTGTCAAAAAATGTACATACATCTCCCTGTTGTGGACACTGTAAACGATCGGATGAATGACTATTTATCCATGATAAAATGCATGAATATGAACCAGCTGGATGGAGCGAACCGTTCATGTTGCAAATGGTTTTTGATGAGGTGACGAAATATGTTATGAGGTTAACAATAAATAAAAATGGACCAATGAAATTCAAATTTCTGCAATGATAAATTTGTTCAACAGCTAAACAAAGTGAATTTAGTTTCTTAAAATTATCTACATGTGTACAAGTGGTTATACCACGGAGAAATGATACAAGGATGGGATTTCTATCACAGATATAGGATGAAGGTTTAAATGATTTTAAAAACGAGTCGCCTTTATATACATCAGAAATATCCACTGAATCGTTATAAATATGAGGGGACTGAGACTCTCCTATCCCGGCTGCAAGTTCAACTAGTTTGTCTTGGGACACTTCGTTATGTTTGATGGCACGTATCACATTGTCAATGTCACTGTCATTGCATTTTACACGTGTTGATGCAGGAGGGGTAATGGAAGAACCGGGCACTAAATGAGCGTCAGCATATTCTGCACAATTTGTACAGAGATATGTAGTTCTTTCCGTAATGAAGTTATTTTCAATCAATGCACATATTGTCGATTTTCGAAATTTTTTTGCATTTAATTTGTATGTGTGAAATGACGGTGATGATGAGGAAAATGTTTCGTGATTTGTACAGCCACATTTACTGGACATGATTTGACACTTTATCACAGAAAAAGCTATTCAGATTAGATGGTTGGTGAAGATATGAATATCACAGCATCAGATTGCAGGTATTATCACAGGTTGCTTCAATTTTATCACAGCACTATATCACTTCCACATATTGAGCGAAGGTTAAATATCACAGTGTAATAACTTTGGTATCAAACAATACAATAACACAATTGGTATCAAAACACTTAATAACACGCGAACTTTCAAACTCAGCAATCTTTTCAGACTGACTTGGATAAGAATCGGGGGCATGTATTCTTTCAATATACATGTATCACTGAAGTAACGAAAACCTTGATTTACCCGTTTAAACCGTAGTGCATGGACGGCACGGATTGCTCGTTAATTTCTACTTTTATCATCACCTGGGGTCTCCATATTTTGACTGTTTTGGGGGAGTATATTTTAACACGATTACATAATACTCGAGTTTGTACCTACCTTGGTTTATCTCACGCACGCGAAATAGTCACATCCTTTTAATTCGATGATGAAGCTGCTAGGTGGTAAAATTCTTGACGAAAAAGATTCAAAAACATGTTTTATTTACCGGATGAAGTGTAGTCATCACCTAAATACCGAATACAAATAGATATTAAATGTCAAATTACTTATCAGTGCAACAGTGAAATTCAATGTTCAATGTGTACAAATGTTCAGCCGATTTGAGTGTTGTGAATTTTGATAGCGGTTTATTGCGATTTTTTGCGAAACATATGTAGTTTGGAAAAAAGGACGTTTCAAACCAGAACCCATAGCTCGAACGGGCTGTTATAGCCGGATCTGGCTATTATAGCTCGATTTTAACTTGTGCCTGACCTGTTGAAAAAATCCGATAAGGTGCTTAATGTATGAAAGTATTTTTCATAAGCTAAATGCAATGTTTTGGATCATGAATAAACTCATGTTGTGTCAGAAACCTACCTTGTATTATTGTTGTTTTTTTTGGTGGTGAGTTGACCAGTGGCGACTTGACCCGGTGGCGAGTTGACCCGTTCCCAAAGATTTGATGCTCGATTGTGCCTTGTGTGTGTTGCCATACTTCACTTTCGTTGAAAATTTCTATGCAACGACTGATAAAATCATTTTCTAGAGAAAAATTTCATGTTCACACTTCTATCATATTTTATTTGTGATTATGAGGTCTAGTGGGGTGGATAGAAAGAAAAAATATTTTTCGCACTTGGAACAAGCGACTTACCAACGCATGTGACTTTGCGGTGACAACTTCGATCAACAAATACTTGCATGCACGAGTTTAACAGCCCACAGATTATTCGAAATTATCGATGATCTTTGTGGATTGCAAACAAATTTAATGAAATACATCATTTACAATGATTCGCAATGTAAATCACACCAGATCGCAAAATTAGGAGAATTATTTCTGGAACTCACCGAAACCAGACCGAAATGGGACCGAATGACAGACCAATAAAGTTTACCATCAATATTCTGTATCTGTAAAATACTGGAAATTAGCCTCAATACTGAGTAAAACTTATCCAGGGTGAGTGTGCGCGCACTGGGCCTATTATTTGCGCGATATAATAGCCTTGAAGCCCTCAATTGTCTCGCAGTTAACTGCGCTTTCCGAGATGGAATTCCAGTCTTTAATGGTCCGTGGTACAAATGAGTTCCTATAAATTTCAGTATTGGATGGATGGATGGATTTTAATTTGTTTGCTATTTGCTGATCTTGTTGGTCGTTTGTTGTATTGGATGACATTGTCAGCAGGGATGGCCACTAAATCGTTAGCGATTTTGAAGAGTAGGACGAGTCGCTGTTCTCTTCTTCTGTCTTTTAGTGGTTTCCAGTCAAGTTCTTTCATCATGGAAGTGACACTGCTTGTGCGTTTGTAGTCCTTGCACACGAATCTGGCAGCTCTGCGCTGTATACTCTCCAGTCGATCGATGTCTTTCTGTATATTACATGACGAACAATACTTCCCCCGATTTGCGATTAAAAGAAGTGAAAAAGCAACCAGTTTACGAATATTTCAACAACGAAAGAATACAACATGGTTTTCTAATTCCGCTATATGTCACCGTTTTGTTAATTAAAGAAAATTGCAATTTTTGTTCTCTATTGGTAATTTTGGCGCATGAATACAAACTAATGGCAAGGTCGATCCATGTAAACAAATTTATTGCTTCAGTTGGTGAGGGAAGAATATTTACATAGAACAGACAATCAATGCAATTTGCCTCGATTAGTCTGCTTCCCTTGAGATATATCGACAATCAGAATTTCAGCAGTGGCATTGTCTTGAGAATTTACGGGACATATGGCGAGATCTTTTGTCGCAATGTTGCCCACAACCTTCAGTGTTTTGAATTTCCCACCGTAAACATGGTGGACACTTTTGAGACTGAAACGACCCAGGTTGACAACGTGCTTAGTCCTATCTACGATGTGTTTTATTAAAAATTAAGACTCAACTGCCGCAGTACATTATTGATAGTTCACGTTGGTTGTTCATTGGAAGGTGAGGCGTCTCGCTATTTTTTTGAAATCCTGCCCACGCCATTTTCCGACTTTTTGACAGTACATATTTTCTAATGTCTCCAAATGACTCGTAAATTTGTTAAATGCATATTTTGCGGGTCCCATCACGTTCTATGTGACATGACCATTCCCCCCAACCCTGGTATCCAAGGGCAAGGCTGTTTCGTTGCCAAGTTATTGTTCAATGAAATGTTCACATTTTTCTATGTTTCTGGCTTCCGTGTTGGCAGCCATGACTTTAGAATCACCTTAACGGCCTTAAATTTTGTCGCAAACATTCCAAAATTTCAACATTCGACTGCGCAATACTAAGCCGTCAAAACTCACATTTTGCGAATTCCATATACTAAGCACGCACACCGAATAACGTAAACTCCATTATAATTCTGCTCGGGTGCCCATGGATGGAAAATCTATCGAAGTGAATAACAACTCACCACACGACGTCCAAAGAAGAAAGTGAAACACTGTCTCTCTGCGTTTGCATATTTAACAACATTTCCATGCAAACTCCCAACAGTATCCGTTGCTGCACGGACTACACACACACCGAGTGTGTCAATCCAACACAACGACTTGGCAAAAATCGTGCGACCTTCAACATTACCAAATTAGTTTTTGTTAAGGTCTAAAGGTGTGATATTTTATCGGTACATTACATGGCTTTTATTAAGGTCTAAGAGTGTGATAGTTTACAAGACCAGTCCGAAGTCAACACACTTCGGTACATAATGCTATACATCAGCTATCAAAAATTGTGAATGGTCGACCTGAAGAAGAAGATCTTTAAAGGATATTCCTCAAACTGCACCAAGTTAAAATTCCTAAGGTTGCTGTATCTCAAATGTCAAAAGATTCTGACTGTTGAAGCTGAAAAAGATTATTTAAAGAAATCCCCCCATATTGCACTAAGTTAAATTTTAGGTTGCCACAGGAAGCTCAAATATGAACCCAGGGACTTGATTTGAACACAGACAGTGGATTTTTACCCCACGAAGGATACTTCAAAACAAATATCAAAAGTTTATGGCTGAGGAATATGAAGAAGAGGATATTTAAAGAATGTTCCTCATTTTGCATTGCACTAAGTTAAATTTCGAGTTCCCTGGGGGGGGGGGGGGGGGAGGGGGGGGGGGTATAAGCTAGTGACTTGGTTTGAACAAACTTGAATCTAACCAATAATAATAATAATAATAATAATAATAATAATAGTAGTAGTAGTAAAAATAAAAAATAAAATAAAAAAATGTTCTGTACTAATCGGCAAAAGATTCTGACAGGTGGATCTGAAGGAGGTTTTAAAAAACCATTTGCTCATATTGGACTGGGTTAAAATTTGAGTTGCCACAGGGAGTGCAAATATGAACCCAGACACTTAATTTGGACAAACTTGAATCTCACCCCTCTAAGGATGCTAGGATTACATACCAAATATCAGAAGATTCTGACTGATGGATCTGAAGAAGGTTTTAAAAAATATTCCCCGTTAAACTAATTTAAAACTCCGGCTATCACAGTGAGCTCAAACATGACATGGGAACTAGATTTGAACAAACTTCAAGCTGACCCCCTAAAGATGCAGTATACCAAATATCAAGAGATTTTGACTGGGAGATCTGAAGAAGAATATTTGTAAATAAATCTCCTCAAACTGCACCAAGTTAAAATCAAGGTTCCGATACCAAATATGAACCCAGTAACTTGTTTCGAACAAACCTGAATTTGACCCTTCTAAAGATATCGTATACCAGTAGTGAAGGCTGGTAGTGAAGGCTGGCCCTCTGGGGTCAAGCATTTAACAGTGAATTCCCCATACTCCAATGTTGACACTCAGGCGAAATAATTAACATAGGATTCTCCATAGGGTTTTATCACCCAAGTGTCATTTTTTCGCCAGAGAGTCAACATTGGAGCCAGGAAAAAGTGCGAAAAAGCATATATATACCGAGATCTGAGTTTGCCTATCTAAAAACACCTTGTATATCGAGATTTTGTTGTCTTATGCCACTTTATTTCAAGATTTTTGAGAAAATATCGAGAGTCAGTGGGTTTTTTTTTAAAAAAATAAAGCGGCATCACCGGATGGCCGGAAAACAAAGCAAATGAACCCATGGCGACACGGGAGTTCTGGTCTCATCGTGATGAACTTTCCGAAATTGATGGACTAGTATTGAAAGAGGAACATGTTATTTAACACTCACTTTGAAAGCAAATGTGAGATAAACTTCACGAGGGGCATATGGGAACTGAAAAAAAACCAAAGGATTTAGCACGGAATATAATGTTTCAGCCGAAAATGAACTCTCAGATTCATGACTATGTGTCGAACTGTGACACTTGTTTGGAAAACCGTAGATCGGATAAAAAAGAAACCATGATTTCTTCCACTATTTTGGACCAACCATGGAAAGTAGTTGGTACAGATTAATTTATGTGGGATGGACATAACTATCTATTAGTGGTGGACTATCAGTCGAAACACTTTGAAATATCGAAATTGGAAAACACCAAAGCCACCACAGTTATTCTCCACATGAAGTCTATTTTTTTTAACAAGACATGGAATTCTAATTGAAGTGAGGTCAGACAATGGACCGCAATATTCATGTGAAGAATTTAGAAAATTTTCAACTGATTGGTGTTTCAAACACACAACATCAACCCCATACCATCGCCAGTCAAGCGTAATGGCTGAAAGAACTGTACAAACTGTGAAGAAAATTTTGGAAAAATGTAAATCTGAGCATACAGACCCATAATGTGGTATTTTGAACTATCGAATCACCCCAGTACTTAATCTTGGCCCACTGTGACCTGCACAACTATTAATGAACCGTCGTCTTAAATCAAAATTACCCCAATCACAACAACTGTTTACAACCGCATATAATACCACAGCAATCAATTTAGGCGAAATTGTCAAACAGTCAGAATAATCAAAAGTTTTACTACGACAATTCGAGCAAAGACCTGAATGCGTTGAATAAAGGAGACTCAATTCGTTTACAAAAACAACAAGTGGGAACGTGGTGTGATAATTGATACAGAAGACACAACTCGTTCATATTACGTTCAAACGGATAGTGAAGATCAACAGAGATTACAACAGAAGCCGATGATAATAGTTTAAGAGAACACCAGCACAGAGGCAATGTTAGTGAAGCCGGTGATAATAGTGTAAGTGAAAACCAGCACAGAGACCACGTAAGTAAAACTTTACACACTTATACCCAAGAAAACTGTGTACAACCGAACGTTACCCGAAGTAGTAGAAGTTTTAATAGACCGACGAGGGTTGCTGAATATATGACTGTAAGTAGTGCAAATATCAAGACTTAATTGACATTGAGAAACTAGCCGGATGTATTTTTTTACTCCTGTAGGAAATAGTTTCAACAGAAACATTTGGAACTTTTATCAGATAATAAGGTATCTCAAAGTCCCACGTCTGGTGAAATTTGAAGAATGTGATGTTTTAATTTCCATCAATAAACAGTTGACATATATTATACTGAATGAAACTGAGTCACTTTGAACTGTGCACATGTTATCAGATCTTTATTACAAGTTCCAGAGAGTATTTCAAATTCAGAGACTGAACTTCCTCAAGATCCCTGACCATTGTTCTGCCGAGGTATTTTATTTTTTCGAGACAAACATCAGAACCAAAAACATTTTAGAAGGGGCTTGTAATGATATGAATGCAGTGCCATTTCCAGTGTTGTAGAAAACAACTTATCTGACACAAATATCATCGAGTATTTTATTGCTCTATTGTAGCACTGACACATCTGGCATCCGGACAGTATTAATCATGTAGTTGAAAAAATTAGACAGGTATTTAGTGTAGTGAATTCAAATATATAAAATAAAATGTAATATGGAGTTCTCATTAAGTAATGATGATGAACATTATAACATAACAGGGTTGTGTGATTTTTATAACACGGTAGAGGAGAATAGCAAACACATCGTTTGGGGCATCTATAGCGTTCTCTGTTATTATACCCTATATTGCAGTATTCACAATAGTAACTACATCCTAACAACTCCGTAATTTTAGTAATGTGTCGAAATAATGGTCATGGTGGTAGATATGAATAACTTTACTATCTTTTGTAGTTTGTGGTGGTTCAAATAAGAACTTTTTGGGGCAAATTGTGGGTGAATTTCAATCACATAGTGTGGGGAGAGCAGAGAAACTTGAAGAATGTGATGTTTTGATTTCCATCAATAAACAGTTGACATATATTATACTGAATGAAACTGAGTCACTTTGAACTGTGCACATGTTATCAGATCTTTATTACAAGTTCCAGAGAGTATTTCAAATTCCAGAGACTGAACTTCCTCAAGATGCCTGACAATTCTTCTGCCGAGGCATTTAATTTTCGATACGTACATCAGAACCAAAATCATTTTAGAAGGGGTTTGTAATGATATGAAGGCAGTGTCATTTCCAGTGTTGCTAAAAACAACTTTTCTGACACAAATATCATCGAGTATTCTATTATAGCACTAATACATCTGACAGTAGAACAGTATTAATCGTATACTTGAAAAGTAGACAGGCATTTAGTGTAGCGAATTCAAATATATATTTATAAAATATAATATGGAGTTCTCATCGTGTAATGATGAAGAACATTATAACATAACAGGGTTGTGTGATGTTTATAACAAGATGAACTTACAAAAGTTGAAAGAGTAGGCAACACAATACTGTTAAGTTTCAAGTACTAAAAGGGGGCATACCTCTGAAAATACAAAACGGCGTTACCTGCTCTTGTCGCATGTACAACGGCAGTTACTGATCAACATCTTTGTAAAGTTTGAATGATATAGCATGTAAACCTTTAGAGGAGTAGGCGACACAAAAAAAAATTACAGACAGACAGACAGACAGACAGAAAGTCAGTAAGACAGACAGACGGACAATGCCATAACTTAATACGTCCACCAAAAAATGACAGGTGTATAAAAATGAAAGAATGAATAATGTGGCGACATATTGTGATAAAAAAAAACCTCTTTTTTAAGATTATGGTGGCCCTTAAAAGGGCCAGCACGAAGCCATTTTGTGGTGAAGTTCACCCTGCTAAAGAGTGGCTTTGAGCCAGCTTCATCTCCTCTTCAGTGAAACATTTTTTTCCCAATCATCTTGTGTTTCCCCAAACATGATCGCCTCGTAGATGGCCGTTGGGTATTCGCAGGGATGTTTTGGTCTATTGTGGAATTGGATCTCTCAAACGGCCGTCTCACCACCCCCATCTCTGGAAACTTCTCCAGCATCTCTCTAAATTCATCCTTCGCTGGGGTTGAATTACACCAAGCTAACAGGAAAACTTCATCTGTCCTCTGTCTTCTTTCTTTCAAATATGTTTCTGCTTGTCTCTCTGCATCTTCATCTGTTAACTTTCTAATTTTTTAAAAATCCATGTTTTCTGTCAATCAATACATGATGAAATGTTTCCAAAACCTCAAGTCACGTTCTTTTTATTGACATGCGAGGATCCAAAATACACCGAAGAAGTATTTCACACACCTTTTCTCCCATTGGTTAGATTTAGGCAGGTGAAATACTCATTGGGTACGTAATTAGTATTTTTCACCACCTTTCCCCACATTGGTTGAAATTCAAGCACCTAAAAATAGAGGAAAATATTCATAATGATATAAATTGAAGCAAGTCTTCTTCATTTGTCATTACACTGAAAAAAATGACAGAATGTTCAACTATCAATTTTGAAAACCTCATAAAGATGGATGCATGGACTGGCATTATGATGTTAACAAAACCACAAGAGATGTGGGGGTACAAACAGAATCAGGTAGGGAGATACCTATATTGTTGGAGAAAATATCTGAAGCAGCCAAAGAACTGAAGCCTCTACAATCAACATCACTTCATTTAATCCCCGACAAGATCCCCATGCCAGTCAGTTTTGAGTTATTGGAAGCTAAAGAATTACCAAAAACATTCTGCTTAAGAGAAAATGTAACACAGCCATCACACAGCCTGAAGAAACATCACATCTCCGTGTAATAATCAGGAAAATGGAAGAGAGTGGAAAAGAGATTGAGACAGGGGCGATTTGAAAAAAGGTGCATGAATAAGCTAACATTTTTTGTAAGCAAAATTTTAAGACAGCCTTTTTCAAGGCTACCATATTATTAGAAACAGAAAACTTGAATCACACAAACCAAAAAATACAATACCATCCTCATTCATTTTTAAAATTTTGCCCCATCCACACTGTAAAAAGTAGAGATGAAAATAAACTAGCTTTTTTCGCTGGTGAATGGAAATGTTTTGTTAATGCCACCCACCCCTAAGATTGTTTTGATCCAGAATGTCAGTCTTCCCCTCCAAAATATCTTTTCGAAGATATTTTGAAGGCAAAGACTGACACTCTGGCATGAAAATCTGCGGAAATCTTAATAGTCAAAGATGCAGGCGGCGCAGAGGGCCATTTTTGTAAGTAATAATTTTTCCCCACTCTATTGAAAAAGGCAATAATTCAATGAAAAACACAGTGCATTTCCTACTGCTGCTAAACATAAAACAAATCTCCGCATATCTCATTCATACAGTGAAAATTCGAAGATATTTGGAGGTAAAGACTGACTCTCATTAGCTATTTTTGTCTGGCAGATATTGAAAAAAGAATGTTTACAGTGGAGAAACTTTCTCGGTGTATTCAACACATAGGACACATTGGAGGTCCGGTGGGATAATATCAGTGCCACGAGTTGAATCCACACCACCGAAGTTAAAACAACTGCGGTGGTGTGGCTCCAGCTTGTGATTTACAGGAAAATCTTACCTATAACTGACACTCCACTCCAAAACATTGGCTCTAACATTCCCATAGATTATTTACCCAGAGAATCACCCCCCCCCCCCCTCCAAAATAATCTTCCACTTCAAAGATAATTTTCGAAAGGGAAAAATGATACTTTAGGTAATAGAATGTAACACTGAAGTTCCCCTTCAAAAATATCAAATGAATTTTTTCACTTTCTTTGTGTTTATTCAGGGGGACGTCGGTGGTTTATATATTGTCCGTACGATTCAGAAGCCATTTTGGAACCGATTTTCACACAAATTTGTACACGCATAGAGGGGCACAAAATCTAAAACTGTACCAAAGCGTAATTTTTAATCCTTATTTCGCCAGAATTGGCAAAAAACTGTCAAAATTAGGGTTTATAGGCACTTTCTCGAAACACGTCTTGCAGATTTTTTTAAACGTTCATCCTTGTAAGACCTGTCTGTGACACGACCATTCATATACAAGAGATATTAGGCAATGCACATGTCCACCCTCCACAGGCTGCCAAACATCGAAATTTTGATGAAATGGGTGTTTTTGGGCCCCCACAGGGTAGAGGGGAGATAAACATAACGTCCTTTATTGAAAGTGGGATTCATTGAGGATCATTTTTGTAAGTAATAAGGGTATTCAGGAAACCAAGCGTTAACCCGTTTTGGGGAGGTTAAACAATACCCCTCAAAAGCTCAAAAATTCATGTTTTCTCTGGATTTCTCTAAACGAGTCTTATAGATTTTCAAGAAAAATTGGCTACGCGCAGGTCTTGATGTGACAATACAAGATGCATGAACACAATATTCCGGTGAGCATTTGTTAACCCACCACAGGCTGCTAAAAGTCAAAATTGTGAAAAAATGGGCTGTATTTGGACATCAACAGCACCCAATGGGTATGCCACAGAGAAAAGTACCTTCTTTTATCGACGCACGATTTATAGGGAAACATTTTTGTAAGTAGTAAGTATATTAAAAAATCGAAGTCTTAACCCATTTTGGCCTGGTTAAGGAGAGAAACCCCCTAAAAGCTTAAATTTCCCTTTTTCTGTGGATTTCTCTCAAAACATCTTATAGGTTTTCAAGGATAATTGACTATTCGTAGCACTTGGTGTGACATTACAAGGTGCATGGACAAAATATTCCGGTGAGCGTTTATTAACCCTCTACAGGTTGTCAAGCATCATAATTTTGAGAAAATGGGCTGTTTTCGGACACGCACAGTACCCAATGTGTACCCGAGAGATAAACATATTCTCCTTTGTTGGAAGTGGAATTCACTGAGGGACATTTTTGTAAGTAATAAGGGTATTCAAATTTATTTATTTATTTATTGATGTTTAAGGTCACATATTTATGCACAATGGCTAATCATGACCGTGACAGTTTTACGGGTGGAGGAAGCCGGAGTACCCGGAGAGAACCACCGAGCAACGACGAGCAGCTGCCAGATCCCCAACATCGCAACTCCGCACTGCGGCACAGGCAGGGCTAGATTGGTTGAAGACATGCGTACCATCGACGTGCAGTACGCCTTAGTACACGGCGTCATCGTGCCCCCACGCGGGCAATGGAGATGAAGTGTCTTGCCCAAGGACACAACGCGGTTGCCGCAGGTGGGATTCGACTTGCAGCCTGCACCTCTGCCTACTGAGCCACCGCGCTCCAAGGGTATTCAAAAAATCAAATGTTAACCCCTCTTGTGGTGGTTAACAGCTATATCCATCAAAAGCTTAAAAAATCATGTTTTCCCTGGATTTCTTTATAAACATCTAGTAGGTTTTCAATAGAAAATGGCCATTGATAGGTCTTGGTGTCACATTACGAGGTGCATGGATAAAATATTCCGGTAAGCATTTGCTAACCCTCCATGGGCTGTTAAATGTCAAAAGTTTGAAAAAATAGTCTGTTTTTGGACAACAACAACACCGATTGGGGATGCCACAGAGAAACGTAACTTCTTTTACGTGTCTAAAACTGATAGGGAAAAATTTTGTAAGTAGTAAGGCTATTCAAAGGTCGAGGTTTTAACCCATTTTCGACTGGTTAAGGGGATGTATACCTTAAAAGCTTAAAATTCCCGTTTTCTGTGGATTTCTCCAAAATATCTAGTAAGTTTTCAAGAAAGATTGACCATTTGCAGGTCTTGGAGTGACATTACAAATTGCATGGACAAACTATTCCGGTAAGCTTTTGTTGACCCTCCACAGGTTGCTAAGTATAGACATTTTGAGAAAATGGGCTGTTCTTGGGCACCCATAACACCCAATGTGTACCTGCGTGATAAACATAACCTCCTTCATTGGAAGTGGAATTCACCGCGGATCATTTTTGTAAAACCAAACATTAACCCATTCAAGGCTGGTTACAGAGCAATACCCCTCAAAAGGTTAAAAATTCATGTTATCCAAGGATTTATCTAAAAACATCTCGTAGATTTTCATGAAAAATTGGCCATTCTCAGATGTTAGAGTGACATTACAAGTTGCATGTAATAAATATTCCAGTAAGCATTTATTAACCCTATGCAGGTTCTCAAACATAAAAAGTTTGATGAAATGGGCTGTGTTTGTGTAACCACAGCACCCAAAGTTAAGAGGAGAGATCAACATAAGTTGAAGTAGAATTCACTGAGAATTATTTTTGTAAGTAATAAGGATCTTCAGAAAACAACCCTTAACCCGTTGTGGGCTGGATAAACAATGATACCCATCAAAAGCTTAAAATTCATGTTCTCCCTGGATTTGTCTGAAAACGTCTCGTAGATTTTTAAGAAAAAATGGCCATTTGCAGTTCCTGGTGTGAAATTACAAGTTGCATGGAAATATATTCCTGTTAGCACTTGTTAACCCTCTACAAACTGCCAGACATCAATATTTTGGATACATTTGAAATAAAATTTGACCATTTTCAAATAGCCACAGCGCTCAGTGGGTATGTGTCAAAGAAACATAACTCCTTGTGTCGGTCATTAACTTGTCGGACGACGATATTGATATTAACCCTCTCCACCATTAATGATGGTTTTTACCTAAACATGTTTTTTTATCAAACTGAGTCATTTGAGACTACAATATCCACCATTCTCATAACATGAATAACGAAACTTCAGTAAGACAGTTAAAAACAATCCATCAGACACTCTGGGGTCATGAAAAATCATGGAATCTCATCTGGAAAAGCCATGATTCTCCAGAACCATAAAGTCTAGTCTTAAATGTAGGTATTTTTATTCCTTTCTCCAAATCTTCCTCAGTCAATGGCTGAACAGTATTAGATGAAATTGATAAAGTAATTCAGTCAAATGATAAGTTTTAGTATCCACGATGGCAAATTATCTTTAGAAATAACACACACTTCTCTACCACGAGGGTCTGGGCGAAATGCACCCATTTCATTTAGTGCTCTTGGTAAAATGGTTAAAAGTAAACAGAATATTATTGAAATAAAAAATGTTAATGATTCTATGTGTTTTGCACGGGTGGTTGTGGTGGGAAATTGTCACATTGACATAGGTAATTCAGAACATTGGAAAAAGAAATGGAACAAAATGAAGAGATCTAATAGACCAACACAAGAGCAGGAAGCAAAGTCATTGATGGACAAAACAGGCCTTGATTACAATAAACTTTGTGGATATGAAGAATATTGTAAAGTTCAAGACCTGCTTTCCCTACACTATGTGATTGAAATTCACCCACAATTTGCCAAAAAAAGTTCTTATTTGAACCACCACAAACTACAAAAGATAGTAAAGTTATTCATATCTACCACCATGACCATCATTTCGACACATTACTAAAATTACAGGGTTGTTAGGATGTAGTTACTATTGTAAATATTGCAATATAGGGTATAATAACAGAGAACGCCATAGATGCCCCAAAGGATATGTTTGCTATTCTCCTCTACCGTGTTATAAAAATCACACAACCCTGTTATGTTATAATGTTCATCATCATTACTTAATGAGAACTCCATATTACATTTTATTTTATATATTTGAATTCACTACACTAAATACCTGTCTAATTTTCAACTACATGATTAATACTGTCCGGATGCCAGATGTATCAGTGCTACAATAGAGCAATAAAATACTCTATGATATTTGTGTCAGATAAGTTGTTTTCTACAACACTGGAAATGGCACTGCATTCATATCATTACAACCTCTTCTAAAACGTTTTTGGTTCTGATGTATGTCTCGAAAAAATAAAATGCCTCGGCAGAACAATGGTCAGGCATCTTGAGGAAGTTCAGTCTCTGAATTTGAAATACTCTCTGGAACTTGTACAAAAGATCTGATAACATGTGCACAGTTCAAAGTGTCTCAGTTTCATTCAGTATAATATATGTCAACTGTTTATTGATGGAAATCAAAACATCACATTCTTCAAATTTCACCAGACGTGGAACTTTGGGAAACCTTATTATCTGATAAGAGTTCTAAATGCTTCTGTTGAAACTATTTCCTGCATGAGTCGAAAAATACATCCGGCTAGTATGTCAATGTCAATTGAGTCTTGATATTTGCACTACTTACTGTCATATGTATTCACCAATCCTCTCCGGTCTATTAACACTTCTACCAGTTCGGGTAACGTACGGTTGTACACAGTTTTCGTGGGTATCAGTGTGTAAACTTTTACGTACATGGTCTCTGTGCTGGTTTTCTCTTACACTGTTATCACCGGCTTCACTTACATTGCCTCTGTGCTGGTGTTCTCTTAAACTATTATCATCGGCTTCTGTTGTAATCTCTGTTAACATTTCCGGTGTCTGAATTATGTGTTTTCTGTTTCTACGATACCTTCCACTATCCGCTTGAATGTGATATGAAGGAGGTGTGTCTTCTGTATCAATTATCACACAACGTTCCCAATTGTTGTTTTTGTAAACGAATTGAGTCTCCTTTATTTAAAGCATTCAGGTCTTTGCTCGAACTGTCGTAGTAAAACTTTTGATTGTTCTGATTGTTTGACAATTTCGCCTTAATTGATTCCTGTGGTATTACATTCAGTTGTAAAAAGTTGTTGTGTTTGTGGTAATTTTGATTTAAGACGACGGTTCGTTGAGAGTTGTGCAGGTGAGCCAAGATTAAGTACTGGGGTGATTCGATAGTTCAAATTACCAATATATGGGTCTGTGTGCTCAGATTTAAATTTATCCAAAATTTTCTTCACAGTTTGTAGAGTTCTTTCAGTCATTCCGTTTGACTGGTGATGGTAAGAGGTTGATGTTGTGTGTTTGAAACACCAATCAGTTGAAAATTTTCTAAATTCTTCACATGAATATTGCGGTCCATTGTCTGACCTCACTTCAATTGGAATTCCATGACTTGCAAAAAATAGACTTCATGTGGAGAATAACTGTGGTGGCTTTGGTGTTTTCCAACTTTGCTAATTCAAAGTATTTCAATTGATAGTCCACCACTAATAGATAGTTATGTCCATTCCACATAAATAAATCTGTACCAACTACTTGCCATAGTTGGTCCGATTCCGTCCGAAATAGTGGAAGAAATCATAGTTTCTTTTTGATTCGATCTAAAATCTGAGAGTTCATGTTCGGCCAAAACATTATATCCCGTGCTAATTCCTTTGTGTTTTTCAGTTCCCATATGTCCCTTGTGAAGTTCAACTAACATTTGCTTTCGATATAATAACATGTTCCCCTTTCAATCCTAATCCATCAATTTCGGAAAGTTCATGACGATGAGACCAGCACTCCAGAGTCACCATGGGTGTATTTGCTTTGTTTTCCGGTCATCTGGTGATACCGCTTTATTCTAAAAAACCCTGACTCTCTATATTTTCTCAAAAATCTTGAAATAAAGCGGTGTCACTCAAAAAAATCTCAGTGTACAAGGTTTTCTTTAGATAGGCAAACTCAGATCTCGATATATATATGCTTTTTCTCACTTCATATATTAAATATTGGTACCTAAAATAAATCTTGTTGTCTGTTTAAAAGTAGTAGAGCCCACTATCCCTCCCCAACAGTAAGAAAGAGTTAAGAGATACTTCTCTTTTTTTCACTGTGTGGGTACTTTAGCCTTTAATAATGTATGTTTACTAAGCAATCACTCCATACTGAAAAGTGTTATACGGTTTACAACATGGAGAGAATGATTAACTGGTAGAGTGCTGGAAGCCCATATTTGGGCTTTACTCTGAAGTGTCAGTACCAGCACTTAAAGACTTCATATTTTGTGGATGTTGTCCATACCACCTTTGAAGTGAAATTATTTAGTCTGTTAGGATTGGCCTTGTTACAATTTATGGGAGAGTGCCTATTGGCACTCTCCCATAAATTGTAACAAGGCAAACATATATGAACAAATTTTGGTGACCAAAAATAATTCAGCACTCTACCAGTTAATAAGCATGCAAACATTTAGTGATTGGAAGGGATTTTCTTTTTTTCTTTTTACCTAAAATAAATCTTTTTCCTGGCCCCAATGTTGACACTCTGGCGAAAAAAATTACACTTGGGCGAAAAACACTATGGAGAATCTTTTTCACCAGAATGTCAACATTGGGGTATGGGGAATTCAGTGTTAAATGCTTGTACCCAGTTTTCCAGCCTTAACTACTTATACCTACTTATACCAAGAATCGAAACATTCTGATTGGTAGTTCTGAAGAACAGGCCTGGCATTCTTTGGGAGTGCAGGAGCGTTGCACGCCTACTGCACTCCTAGAAAAAATTGGGGAGGGCAATTTTTTGCACCCCTTTATTTTCTGGAATGCCAGACCTGTTTGGGACTGCCTTTAAAATCTATTATCATTTCGTTTCAATTGGCACAGAGAACACAATGGAACTCAGGGGACAACTTGTCAATGTCGCATCGATTTTGAGTGAAAAAGACAGTCACATTAGAATTGAATGCAACATTTTGAATCATGAGAAGATGTGTGTGCCATTTTTTCCACTATGTGGCTGAATGTAGTACAATTTTTCAGTCACAATATTGATACCTTTAAGTGAATATAACCAAAATAGCATACAAATGTTTGCATTGGAACGTTCAGGTGCAACTGCACTCCCAAGCAATCTGAGGAGGACAACTGTTTTGCAGCCCTTGATTTTCTAAATTGCCGGGCCTTGAAGAAGATTTGTTTTAAATTTTATAAAAAGAAAACGTTATGGTTGCGAACAGAATTATGACCCTTGCGGTACACCTTTATGTCTCGGCAACTGTATTTGAACAAAACGTGAACTGACATAATTATGATAAGAACATTCGCTTCAAATTTGGTTCAATTCGGCCCAGTGGTTTAGGTGAGGAAATCGATAATGTAAAGTTCACGCCGGACGGACCGACGACGGACGGAAAACGGTCACTAAATCTCCCCTTGAGCTACGCTCAACTGAACTAATAAAAAGTCTCCTGAGGTATTCGTCCATTTTTCTCGATCAGCAAATAATGCACACAACCTCCTGTAAACTGTGTGGTTGAATAACGAATCCCGAGAAAGCAACAATAAAATGATTTGATGGAATTGTTTTCCCTAAATTCGACCAAACTCATCAGAAATGGCGGGCTACAGTGTAAAGATATAACCAGACCTTCATATAACAATAATTATTCGCCGCGGTCTAGAAGTGTGGTGCCGTAGGTGTCAATCGTTATAAATGTTGAGAGTTGTTTGGAATTAACAGAAATAGAAGGGTTTTATTCTGTTTTTTTTTTAAAAAAAACAAAAAAAAACAAAAACAACTCTCCCTGGAGATTGTTTCAGAGGCGGACTGGCCGTATGGTCCATCCTGACATTTTCGCGGTGCCCCCCCCCCCCCCCCCCATTAAGAGCCACCCAGGTCCTCCAAAAAGCCACTCAGACCAGCGCATGACATTTACTGAAAATGACCAAAATGTGAAGTGGATCTGATTGCATCGCCTGTCAGTTTATCGAAATGCCTTCTTTGTGGACTGACATTGGCAGTCCACACAGAGGGCATTTGATATAAAAGCAGTTCAGTTTGCCATTGATCGGTCAGATGCAAGGAAACGGTGTTCTTTCGGTTCGAAAGGTCAAAATGATCGGCCTGATGAGTCCGAGCCCCCTTTGGTGTAACCATTTTTGCCAAATACAAAAAAATGCCATCGAAAATGTCCTTTATGTGGACTGCCATTGATCGCTCAGATGCATGTAAGCAGCGTTTTTTTCTTTCGGTTCTTAAAATCAAAATTTTATCCGGGTCAGCCTCTCCCCTGATACGTTTCTCGGCTACGGTTTTAGGCACGGTCCGCCCCTGGATTGTTCAGAGAAAAAAACACTAAGAACGGCGAGTAACTCTCCAGCTTACTATCCCGGCACCAATAGGGTTAGCATAGGTTGAAGGCAGGTGTTCAGTCATCGTTCCTACGCCTTAGTACCTAGCGCCCCCCCCCCCCCCCCCCAGAAAATCGGGATGAAGTGCCTTGTCCAAGGAACACAAAGCAGGTGAAGTGGTGATCAAGATCGAACCGTATACCTTTCGATCTCAAGTCCAATGCTCCAACCAGCCACCGCGTCCTAGAAAGCAGTTACCCTAAATATTGTTGAGAAAACATTTTATTGCATACTCCAGGTCAAAAGGGGTTTACTCTGTAAGCATATCTTGTAACCATTATTCAATGGTGCCATTGCCCTTGGAAAAAAATTAAATTGCCACATCAAAATAATCTTCAGCCTCCATTTTCAAACCGTTTTTTTTTCTTCTTCTTCTTTGCACTCCAACAAGTTCTATCATTTACATCCAACACGGGAGGAAGGAGGGGGTGGTCAGATACAAGTTTGTTAAAATTAAGCTCCTAGTTTCATAGTTGGGCTCCACACAGGGGCCCGGATTTTAATTTGGTGCAATATGAGAAACATTTTTTTTAAAGAACCTTTTTCTCCAAAACCACCATTCAGCATTTTTTTTTTTTTTTTGGTGGTGGGGGGGGGGGGGGGGGGTGAGGTTTTATGATATTTTCGTATACAACATCGCTATAAAGGTCAGATACACATTTGCTTAAAGCAAGTCCTTCGGTTAATATTCGGTCTTCCCATGGGAGACCGAATTGTAACTTGGACAAGATGAGGAATAATCAAGTCCCTGGGTCGATATTTGGGCTCCCTATATGAGCCTGAGTTATAATTTAGTGCAATATGGGGAATATTCTTTTAAGGAGAATATTCTTTGAAAATCTTTTTCCAGAAGCACCATTCGGAATCTTTTCTTGTGGTATACAACATCTTCAAATTGTTCAAATTAAGCCCCTTGATTATTATTTGGAGCCTATATGGGAGCACAAATTTTTACTTGGTGTGATATAAGGAATAAGCTTTAAAAATCTTCTGGTCCACCAATCAGAATCTTTTTATATTTGGTAAACAGCATCCTTAGGGAAGTCAAATCCAAGTTTGTTCCAGTTAAATCCCTGGGTCGATATTTGGGCTTCCTATGGCAGCCTGAATTTTAACTTAGTACAAAATGGAGGAATTAAAAGACTTTTTCTCCAGAACCAATAGTCAGAATCTTTTGATATATGGTATATGGCATCCTAACAAAGGCGGATTTACGTTCGTTAAAATAAACGCCCACCTTTAATATTTGGGCACTTTATGACATTCCATTTTTTAACTTAGTGCAATATGAGGAATAATCTTTAAAAATCTTCTTCAGATCCATCAAACATTTTCATATTTGATATACAGCATCCACAAGAAAGTAAGATCCAAGTTTGTTCAAATCAAGTCCCTGGGTCGATATTTGGGTTTCCTATGGAAGCCTGAGTTTTAACTTAGTGCAATATGGCTAATATTCCTAGAAAATCTTATCCAGAGCCACTGGTCACGATCTCTGAATTTTTGATATACAGCATCCTTACAGTGGTCGGATTTAAATCATATCCCACGGTTAATATTAGGGTTCTCTGTGGAAGCCAGAATTTTAACTTTGTGCATTATGAGGAATAATCTTTAAACATCTTCTTCAAATTCACTGGTCAGAATATTGATATTTGGTATACAGCAACCTTGTGGGGGTTAGATCCAAGTTCAAATCAGGCCCCTTGGTCGATATTTCTGCTCCCTATGAGACCCTGAAATTTAATTTAGTGCAACACAGGGAATATTCCTTTATGTAGAATATTCTTTAAAAATCTTCTTCTCCAGAAACATTTTTCACAATCTTTCGTTACTGGGTATACAGCATCCATAGGGGGTTGGGTTCAAATCAAGCCCATTGATTATTAGACGGGCTCCATATGGGAGCACGAATTTTAATTTTGTGCAATATGGGAAATATTCGTAAAAAACGTTTCTCTCCAAAACCACCAGTTAGAATCTTTGGATATTTAGTATACAAGATCCTTGGGGTGGGGGGTAGATCCCAATTTTATCTTGGTGTAAAGGAAGATTATTCTTTAACCCTTTACCCAAACGTAACGGCCAAATCCGGCCAGCGCCATTCAAAAAAATCGCCATTTAATTATTTTCATTATTTTTTTTATTTTTTTGTTTCAAAAACATAGGGTATGACCCCTCATTGGTACGAGCTCAACGAGCTCGTTCCAATGAGGGTCAAAACCTATGTTTTTGAGAAAAAAAAGGAAAAAAAATAGTTATTCAAGAATTTTGTTTGCAAGTGTCGTCTGCTTTTCAGGTTGGGTAAAAGGTTAAAAACATCTCGCGAACCATCATACAGTATGTTTGATATTGGGTATACTACACCCTAGCCGGGTTTAGATTCGTGTTTATTTAAAATAAGCTCCTGAGATCCCTATGAGCGCCGAAATGTTTACTTGAGGTAATATGACGCATAATCTTCAAAAATATCCTTCTTCAGATCCATCATTCAGAACCTATTGATATTTTGTATTCGGTATCCTGGGGAGGACATCGGATTCAAGACTGTTCAAGTTAAGTCCTTAGGTTGATATTTTGGCTCCCTGAATTTGCATTACATGAAATCCGGCTTTATTAAATTATTTGATAGGGACAACAGAGTTATAAATAATTACATGACTCCATTACTCTGTAGTGTTAACTAGCCATCGATGCTAATTACTTCCTTTTTTCAATAACATTGTCAGGCGAGCGCACCAGGCTCCATGAGGTCTCTTGTTTTTAAATATAATTGTTCCTGTCGAGGATTTTTAGTACCTTTTCGGCTCTAGTGTGCTGAAAATTTTTTATGTGTCATTTTAAAAAGGAACTGTGTTGTTCGGGAGTACTATTTGTTTAGGGTGGTTCAACCCCCTTTCAACCCTGTCGTTGATGTTTTCTTTTGTCTGGCGCAGCGTCGTGTAGGGTGCTGTTAACTTAGGCAAGTATATAGTCTGCTACTTATGTTACCACTGGTTGTTTGGCCATCATGAGCAAGTGTATACTGCTTCAGGCTCTATCGTTCCCTGTGAAGGTGTTGCTTTGGATTTGATTTTCGGGCAAGTATAATTTGCCACTTTAGGTGTAGGGGGAGTCTTAAGCAAGAAGAGTATGCTTCTCGCCTTCTATTTCGCGTTTGAAGAGAGAAATCAGCCTATCCCCACCCAAGAGGCGATGTCTGGATTTGTAGACGCAGCGTGATGATGATGATGATGATTTATTGTTTTTAAGGTCACACATTTTTTCACAATCGCTAATCATGGCCGCACGATGACTATAAAGTGTCCAGCTGATCGTTTATTCCCATGTTGCCAATTTAATGGTCTTCCACCCCATGCATTGGTGGCCGGCTCTTATAAACATTCACTGCTTCACTTCCCGGAGTTCGGGAAAGGTCGATCAATATTCTATCACGGTGGTCGAAACTAGTAACCAGGTTGATGACTTTCCTTATCAAACTAAGTACCTAACTACCCCGAAAGTAGTTAAAGAGGAAAAGCGACACAATACACCGGCCTATATCCACTACGTGCTTGCAACGAACGGAGTAAGACCGGGTAAGTTAAGTTTCGAGTTGCCCCCCTGTTCCCATCGTGTCCCTTTAGCAGGCAGAGAGCTAGAGTTAAACCCAGCGGTCCACTCGACTTTGACAGCTGCCCTACCTCTTTCCAATTAACACTCATATGCAATCAAGTAAACTTAACAGGCAAACACTACCCTCCCCCCCTTCCACCACGTCCACACATTTTTTTTTATTTTAACCAGTGTGAGATTCGAACCGCTATGAATTTTCTTTTAACAACCGCCATGGAAATCTACTAATAACCGCTATGAATCTTTTTAATCCTTCACCCCACCCTCGGGCGTGGCTGATCACCCTTGAGGATATGAGCGTTGGTCTTGCATCTCCCGCTGTCCCTTTTTTCTTAATATTATTATTTAAAGTCCGCCACTGTAAAGTTCGGACTAGTTGGAATACCGTCCTTTGCCTTCATCAAATATCACAATGACAGCACTTCGTCGAACCGGAAGCAGACTATACTTGCTAATGAAGGTCAAACAAGAACAACTGCTGGAAGCAAGCAGCAGACTCAACCTGCCTGAGGGGCGACGCAACACTGTCACATCGAAACAAATCAGCCTGAGGCAGGCAATACTTCGCTGCTTCATGCAGATGGGCTGTGGGCGTTCTGTGCGTTACGCGAAGGTTGACACGTGTCGCGTAGTTTTGAACGCGTTGTACTTGTAGTTTTTCAATGTTTGTTTTGCAAAGTTTGCTTGCTTTGCAGAGTTTGCTGGTAATGATCGACCCATACTCTAATACGGGACGCATGAAGATTTTGTATAGCTAATGGTGGGCGTTTTTGTTAGCTCCCCCCCCCCCCCCCCCCCCCCCCAGTTTTACTCCTAATCATTTTGAAAAAGTTAATAAGCTTGGTGGATTTAGTGATTGTTTTATAAACGTGGTTAGTGACTGTAGTAGTGGCAATAATGAGTGACAAGTGATAGGTCCCAGCAGCAGTATGGATTACAGATAGAACGTAGTAGTTTAGCAAAAAGTCGATTAGTAGTGGGGTAGAAAGTAGAAGCAGAAGTAAAAGGTAGAAGGCATGTATTGGGATACAGAAAGTAGATGCAGACGAGAAAAGGCATGGGCCAGTATTCCCCAAAAGTACCCCCCAATATTCTCTAAACCACCCCCGTCTTCAGTCTCCAAACACCCGGATGGGGATACGAGGAAGTGGAAATTGCCTAACAAATTACAGAAATCCATTGCGCAATTCTGTTTTATCGTTGATGCAAGCCTATATGTGCCGTAGTTAGGATATCTAGTAGGCCTAATGTATGAGAAAAAATCAGAAATTAAGAAAACACCGCTTATAAACCCGCAATACGCCCAGTGTAATGACCATTGCCCGCATAGATTGGCACTATCGAAATAATTTTCCCTAACTCAATTTTCCCTAACTCAATATGGTAACTCAAGTGCACACAGGGTTTGTTTTAACTGTAATGTTTGTTCATATGCTGCATATTTTATTTTAACCCTTTAAACATGAAAAGCAGACGACACTTGCAAAAACAATTCTTGAATAACTTTTTTTTTCATTTTTTGTCTCAAAAACATAGGTTATGACCCCTCATTGGAACGAGCTCGGCAACCTCGTTCCAATGAGGGGTCATAACATATGTTTCTGAGACAAAAAAAATGAAAAAAATAACGAAAATTAATTGGTGATTTTTGAGAATAGCGCTGGCCGGTTTTGGCCGTTACCTTGTGTCAAGGGTTCACCCTCTACCTATTACGAATAACAGACGACAACTAGACTTTATGATTCTGGAGAATCATGGCTTTTCCAGATGAGATTCCATGATTTTTCATGACCCCAGAGTATCTGATGAATTGTTTATAATGGTCTCACTGAAGTTCCTTTATTGATGTTATGAGAAAGGTGGGTATAGTTGTCTCAAGTGACTCAGTTTGATAAAAAATATTAAGGTAAAAACCATCATTGATGGTGGAAAGGGTTAATATCAATATCGTTGTCAGACAAGTTAATGACCGATAAAATGAGTTACGTTTGTTTGACACATACCCACTAAGTGCTGTGGCTATTTGAAAATGGTCCATTTTATCTCAAATGTATCCAAAATATTGATGTCTACCAACTTGTAGAGGGTTAACAAGTGCTAACAGGAATATTTTTCCATGCAACTTGTAATGTCGCACCAAGAACTGTGAATGGCCATTTTTTCTTTAAAATCCACAAGATGTTTTCAGAGAAATCTAGGGAGAACATGAATTTTAAGCTTTTGATGGGTATCATTGTTTATCCAGCCCAAAACGGGTTAAGTGTTGTTTTTTGAATACCCTTATTACTTACGGAAATAATTCTCAGTGAATTCTACTTCCACTTATGTTGATCTCTCCTCTTAACTTTGGGTAGTGTGGGTATGCAAACACAGCCCTTTTTATCAATATTTTGATGTTTGAGAACCTGCATAGGGTTAACAAATGCTTACTGGAATATTTTGTACATGCAACTTGTAATGTCACACTGAGATCTGAGAATGGGCATTTTATCTTGAAAATCTGCGAGATGTTTTTACATGAATTTTAACCTTTTGAGGGGTATCGCTCTATAACCAGCCCTAAACGGGTTAATGCTTGGTTTCGTGAATACCTTCATTATTTACAAAAATTATCCTCGGTGAATTCCACTTCCAATGAAGGAGGTTATGTTTATCTCGCAGGTACACATTGGGTGTTATGGGTGCCCAAGAACAGCCCATTTTCTCAAAATGTCTTTGCTTGGCAGCCTCTGGAGGGTTAACAAATGCTTACTGAAATATTTTGTTCATACAACTTGTAATATCACACCAAGACCTGCGAATTGTCAATTTTTCTTGAAAATATTTTTGGAGAAATCCACAGAAAACTGGAATTTTAAGCTTTTAAGGGGTATATCCCCTTAACCAGTCAAAATGGGTTAAGACATCGATTTTTGAATACACTTACTACTCACAAAAATGTTTCCCTATCAGTTTTGCGTCCGGTAAAGGAAGTTATGTTTCTCTGTGGCATTCCCATTTGATGTTGTTGGTGCCCAAAAACAGACTAATTTTTCAAAATTGTGACATTTAGCAGCCCATGGAGGGTTAACAAATGCTTACCGGAATAATTTATTCATGCATCTGGTAATGTGACACCAAGACCTATCAATGGCCATTTTCTTTTGCAAACCCATCAAGACGTTTGTAAAGAAATCCAGGAAAAACATGATTTTTTAAGCTTTTGATGGGTATCACTATTAACCACCACAAAAGGGGTTAACGCTTAGTTTTTTGAAAACCCTTATTACTTACAAAAATGGTCCTCGGTGAATTCCACTTCCAACAAAGGACACTATGTTTCTTTCTCCGGTATACATTGGGTGCTGTGCGTGTCTGAAAACAGCCCATTTCAACAATATTACGATGCTTGGCAGCTAGCAGAGGGTTAATAAACTATCACTGGAATATTTTGTCCATGCATCTTGTAATGTCACACAAAGACCTGCGAGTAGTCAATTTTTCTTGAAAACCTACAAGATGTTTTTAGAGAAATCCACGGAAAATGGGAATTTTAAGCTTTTAAGGGGTATCTCTCTTTAGCCTGCCTCACATGTGTTAAGACTTCGACTTTTGAATACCCTTACTACTTACAAAAATGTTTCTGCATAAATTGTGCACTCGATAAAAAAGCACTTTTCTTTGTGGCGTACCCATTGGGTGCTGTTGCTGTCCAAAACAGCCCATTTTATCACAATTTTGACTTTTAGCAGCCCTTGGATGGTTAACAAATGCTCACCTGAGCATTGTGTCCATGCAACTAAAATTGTCACACCAAGTCCTGCACGTGGCCAATTTTTCTTGAAAATCTACAAGACTCGTTTTGAGAAATCCACGGAAAACATGATTTTTTAGTATTTGGTATGCAGTCATTGTGTTATTGTGTTAAAATCAAAATTATCATCATTTCATACTCATTTCATGTAACTTTATATTTTTAAAGGTGGCATCGAAAATTTAAGTGTCTCAGAATAACACAACTTATGTCTGACAGAGCATGGGGGGGCTAAAATTTGTTAAATTAAGTGATAAAGCAGAGTTTTGCCCCTTCCCTTTGTCTGATGCTCCCAAAATCCCCCCTCCTCCCATCTTGACAACCAGGTGCATAGCCTCTAAAACTTACAACCTCAGGGGACGTGAAATGGTCCTAAAATATATTTTCTGAGAACCATATTGTTTTCAAAAAAATATTTTGGCAGAAATTCCTCACCAACTCATCCTAGAAGATCAATAAAAAAAGGGAAAATGAACTACTGTGAGATGTCATCATTATTATGAAACAAATCATTGCACCAAGGGAGTTAATGTTTTTAAAGTTTGTGTTGGACCGAATCAAAATATATTTTAGGTGTTATATGTTTACTCAAGTTTGATAGTACTTTTATTTTTTGTGTGAAATATGACGAATTAAAAATAAACATATATAAATGATCACACATGTGGTTGCTACCCTCAATACAAATTTGTTTATTGTCTTGGCATTTTTACTTGTATTGGGTAAAATATGTTCTTGTTATTAGATAAAATACATTCAAATACCAATCCTGTCTTAAGTACTTGAAGTATAAGCATTTTTTCTATTTTTCCATGTTTGACAGTGCTTAGTGATTTCCTACCACCATTGCCACCCCTGTTCAACATCATCACTCTTTTTGTCCCATGAAAATATTAATTGGTCCACCCCGAAATAATGAATATGGACTCTTCCAATGGCTGCCTCTGAACTGACATGGAAGATGCCACCAGGGTTTAAAGGGTTAAGAATATGCTAGCACTTTTTGACTTTCACATTCAATTTCAAAGAAAACACAAGTCAGGCTTGAATTGTGGCCAGTCTGACACATTTTCCCTGATTTTTAAAAAACAATCCTCCCAGAAGCTCCCCTTTTTAGGTGATGTGGCCAAGCAGCCTTTTATTTTCCATAGACATGCTTCAAAAGTTGAACAAATTGGGAGTCTGTAAGTGAGTATGTAAAACATTTCTGTGTAATATTACATGAAAAAGAAAACAAATGTAGTTTCAGTCAGCCAGTTGATTCCACCTTTGACAGTTTGGTTCTATTTTGTCAGTTTCAGCCATTCCAGCATAACAATTAGCTGGAAGATGGTTGAAGCTTGAAAAAAAAACATGACATGACACGACAATATGATACACTAGCAAGTACAGTTTTTATTCAATGGTGTTTAAGGTCCCCTTTCTGCATCTTTGGTTATATCATGACCACAACATAGGTATGAAGTCCAGTTTAGCCAATCGTTTATACTCATGTTGCATACTTTAGAGGACTTCCACCCCAGGCAATGGTTCTGGTTCCTATTTTACCACTGAAGTAGAACTCGTTTACCGCAGAAAACAAGGGCTGCTTCACTTCCCAGCATTCCCACAGGGAAGCAAGTACAGTGGTACCCTGTTAATTGAGTAGCCATTTGGTCTGTGAAAAATATTCAGTTAACAGGAGTATACAATTGGCAGGACTTTCGTCTTTGTCCTGTCTGTATTCTGATCATAAAATGAGCATTTATTCTTTTATACACTCTAAAGTCAGGGTTTTTTTTGGTTGACTACTGGTATGGCGAGGGTCGATGAAATTTGTATTTTTAAGTCCTGTTTGATGCCCATTATGCCTTAATATATATATGTATATAATTTTAAAAAAAACCCCAATTTTTGGGTGACATATTGCAAGAAAAAATTTAGTAGGAAATATCTGTATTAGTGCATCTTATTCGAGGGTACCAGAATCCGGGACGGATGGGGGCAGCTGCCCCTTACTAAGAGGTGGGGACAGGGGGCAGCATGAGTCCTTTTTTCGCCAGAAGTGTACCAGTGGAAAAGGCTTCACTTTCCAAGAATTGTAACTGAGAAACTCTCAAGTATTCGTTTCTATCGTTTCTAACGTATATTTTACGTCTGCTAGTGCCAATGAGGTTGGGGAGATATCAGGTATAAGGACGGATGCTAATCGATAGTCATCAAAGAAGACTTATAATTGGCGAGCTGAGTACTAATGATTTATACAGTCCCTTGAGTGCCACAAGGCCCCATCGGCAATGCTATTGCACAATAAAGTCAATACTATCGGTTGTCACATTACAATTTATGATACGCTGTAAACTCCAGGTCTTAAATCATCCCTGAGTCAAGGACTCTTTTTGATACCTCTGATCCCCCTGCCCTCGGATGCTCAGTCTGGTGCCCTTGTCTTTCTTTTACTTAAACACACACTGCTACAAACATGAGATGCTGATAAAGTGGCTTTTATTTAACACTAAATGGGGTTTCGTTGTACAAGCAATTTTAGATAGGGGCTTTTTATAGGCTTTTAGCAATGAGTCGCTAATGCAATCAAAAATAATTGTTAAACAGTGTCTGGGAAGAGGACAAACTTTTAAGCCACCAGTCAAATTCTGTAAGAAATTCAACACTGTTATTGTATTGGAACCAGTTTAGCCTTTAACTAGTCTGTTAGATTCACTTGTGTATAATTTTTCAGTTGACCAACTAAAATTATCCAGACTATTGAATCTAAAAAATACCATAAACATTTTTTTTTAATCAGCATGAAATAAATGTTTCTCAACCGAGACTTGAAAAAAACATTCTTTAATGGTTTTACAAATACCACCAAAGATGTTTATTTATTAAACAGTTATGCGGAGGGACACGTTGGAGCAAATTTTATTGATTACACTGTGTAGATCCACTAACTTTGTTAATATCATGTGGTTTGCAAGGTGAATTGAATACTTATTGGTTGGAATATCTATAGCTGGAGCATGAAAGAATATCTATATCTATGTGAAGAAAAGGACGTCATACATATGGGAACTGGACTGTTCGCCCCAAAACTGTTTGCCCCAATGGCCTCTTTGCCTCAAAAATTTGTATTGGAACAACCTGCCTCCTTTTACAGGTTAACATGCGCACAAAAACCACCAAACACCAAGCAAGGATTGAAACAACCTTGCCTGGCTGGGAATAGTGTGGATTTTAATTAAACATTTGAATAAAGATATAACAGCCCTTTTAACTGGTAGAGTGCTAAATTATTTTTGGCCATCAAAATTTGTTCACATGTCTTTGCCTTGTTACAATTTGTAGGAGTGCCTGTGGGCCCTCTCCCATAAATTCTAACAAGGCAAATCCTAACAGACTAAATAATATCACTTCAATGATAATCTGAAGCATAGCCACTGAATTTGAAGTCTTTAAGTTGCAGCACCTGCACTTCAGAATAAAGCCAAAATATGGGCTTCCAGCACTCTACCAGTTAAGGGCTTTGGCGTGTGTCTGAGTATGTGTGCGTGTTTTTTTTGTTTTTGTTTGTTTTGTTTTGTTTGTTTTTGTTTTTTCCTATCACCCTGTCATCTGTTCCCCCTTGAAGACAGACCAAGTGGCCAAGCCTCAGCATCCACTCTCCCTTATAAGCTGATGGATGACTCCCGGCTTTCAAAAACACATATTGGTGGATTTTTTTCCTTTTTGTAACCTTTAAGGATATTGTGCTGGGGCTGTTCCCAAACCAGCGACTGTTATTCGGGTCACAAGGGATTTCAATCCCACATCGTCTCTGTGCGCCTTCGGCGCGCTGAAACTTTTCATTTCATTTGATTCATGTTTGTCTGTATGAACAAAGTGCCAGAAGTAACAAGTGTATAAAAAACAGTTCTGCTACAACTCTTGGTCAATTTATATATATTTTTAGTCTCTTGTCAGCCCTATTTGAATATACTTGTTTGAAGATTTGAACATTTGTTGAAGCCAATTTTTATTCTTTGTTTCTTTTGATGTCACAAAACAAAAAGATCAACAACAAAAATAGTTCAAAGAACAAAGGGGCGAACAGTCTCGGGGCGAACAATCCAGAAAAACTTGGGGCAAACATTATCCGGGGGTGAACTGTCTAGTAACCATATATATCAATCAATGGTAGTCGTTGTGCAACTCCATGAAAGATGGATGAACAAACAGCCCTTAACAACATAAAATTCCAAACCGAATTAGACTGGTGGCCTGAGATCTTGGGGTAAGGAGTACCATTAACACTTAAGGCCTCATTCTGACTTTGATCACTTTTTATTGCAATAGAATAGATGCCTCAACAAGCAGCCTCGGGGTAAAGTTACAAGTTATATTCCAAGTAATCTGGCAGTTGTTTCTTGGTAAGTCTTGGCTGCCTGTCTAGGCAACCAAGTCTTGGCTAGAAACAACTGCATATCCATGGAGTCTAGAGAGACATGGTGTAACAAAAATGTATAAATATCTCCAGGCCATTAAGGGATAAAACCCTAGGCCCTTACAAATCAGAACTTTATCTTAGCTTGTTTCTGGCAATTCCTGTTCCCGGGAACACTGTCGAAAAATTTCAACTCTTACACTACTACGTCGGAAAATTTTGAGATCCCAGCTTCCGGTAGGTTTCTCGTGTTTATTTTAAAACATTACTCCCAGTTTTCTTCGCTGCATTAACTGTGTGGTAGCCTTGAAATTCGGCATTACACTGCATGGAATCTAGTTGCAAGTGCAGAGGTGCAGCCAATATTTTTAACATTCAGAACATTGTTATCATTTGCCCGCATCGATCGCATCATGCCCAAATCCAGGGCCTTCCCCGGAGAGTGAATTCAAAAATTCACCTAGCATGGTATGTCATATGTGATTTCTTTTGTTGACATCACATGTAGATCGCAGAATTCATGATGTTTTGGGGGCAATTTTTTTTTTTTAGAGGCGGGGCGGGGCGGGGGGGGGATGTAGGGACAGAACATTATTCAGAACACTAATGTATCTGTCAAACACACTATTGTTTTGTACAGTTTTTTTTTTTCCTTCTTCTTCTAGTCTTCTGTCTTCCAGTTACTTCCTTGTCCGCACGATAACTCGAATACGATTTTTCTATCTCGCTGTTTTGGCATACTGATAGACAGTCACTAGTACTGAACCATCTATGTGTTAAAGGCTCCCGGGGCATTGGGATGTCCCTATGTGTACTTTGAAAGTGGGTCATGCTAATATCGCAAGCGTGGTATGACCTATGGACCTGGGACTAACATCAAATGTATCGAAACTCAATGGAGGTTCAAAATGTGGGTCAAGGTCACCAGGGGCCATTGAGTGCATTTTTCAGAATTGCTGGAAATTGCATTTTATTACCCCCTAATGCATTCCCAAAGTTCATTCATGTGTTTCCACAATTCAAAAGAGGGCAAGGTGTATATTTCATCACTCAAAAAAGTGGGCAGAGCAAATCATTTTGAATGTGGGCCACGCCCCTATCACAAGCGTGGTATGACGTATGGATTTGGGATCAATACCAAATGAGTCAAAAGTTTGAAACTCAATGAAGGTCCAAATATGGGGCAAGGTCTCTGAGGTCACCCAGGAGTCACTTAGTGCATCTTTCAGATTTGCTGGAAATCATATTTCATGGCACCAATACATTCCTGAAGTTCATAAATGTATTTGTACACTCCAAAAGTGGGCAGGGCAAACATTTTGAAAGTGGGTCACGTTTATGTCTCAAATATGGTATGGCCTCTAGACCTGAATTGCAAACTCAATGGAGGTACAAAATATGAATGGAGGTCACTGTGGTCAACCAGGAGTCATTGCACACATTTCTGGAATTTGCATTTTATGCCCCCCCTCCCCCACAAATGCGTTCCATTTCATGCATGTATTTTAACACTCAAAAAGTAGGCAGGGTAAAACTTTTGGGATGTGGGTCACTGTACTGCCTGGAGCAGCTAGCTAACCAAAACACCATTGACTGTTTGAGTAAATGTGCTTTATTTGACGGTAAAAAGCTGAAACAAATTGAAAAACATGATAACTATTGTATGGGTAATACAGTAACACCTTTCCGAACATGGAACACGTTGAAACGAGAATATAGATGATGATGAGAACAGATAGTGGCCGATAAATATGGCGCATACGGGTTTCCGTAGTTTGACATTTGCTGTGCGAGACCCCTTTACTCCCAATAAATTTCACTTTACGAGTGAACGGGCTTATACGACTGCCAGTAATGAACGATTATATCTTAGCAAGTACTCATAACTCACACTGTGATATGCGAGAGAACAAAAGACATAACATTATGAATTAGAAGACGATAAAATGTGGAGCACATTTCACGACATCGTTTCCAAGAAAACAAACAAAAAGGCGGAAGTTGCCTATGGCAACCCAAACACGACACTTCCCGTCTGATATCAACTTGATATCACTACCAATAAAAATAAACTATTCACGAAGAGAAGATGGTTTCTTGATTACCATTGCTCCGAGGTGAAGAGGCTCGGCTGCAAGTGTAGGCAAAGGAGCATCTTGAAAGGTTCCAAAAATTCAACAATCTGTAGAAAACACGAATTAGAGCTTGATTGCTCACGTACCATAGGAATGAGGTGAATAGGCTCATCACTAGCGTTTGTGAATGATCAAGTAAATTTCAAGCAAATTCAACTAACAATGATTATGAATTGTAAGTGAAGGTCCATGTTCCAACACAACACTGCTTAATCTATAAGCAAAACCACTTCTGATATTGGGCGGGTGTACGTAATGGTTTTTTCCGTCCCTATCATGTCGTGTACGCTGCCCATATGAACACAGAAATTGAGACCCCACTAATTGCACTACGAGGTGGGGTCTCAAAACCCCACCACGTGACTTCAATTTGTCTATAATTAACTTGTGTTTTTTGCAAGTGCGGTAATCAGGTTTATTCTTCCACCAAAAATAATTTCAGTTCCTTGTTGTTTAGTGATTGTTAGGTATTGCACTTAAATATAAATGGAATACGTATGCTCCATACGTGTTTTTTTGATAATAAAAAGCATTAATATGGCAGAAAAACGATCAAATTATGGAGTTTGTATCGTGTTTTTAATCTCGCATGGATATGTCAAACTGAGTGATGGAATGTTCGGCTGACGTCGGTTTATCTTTTGATCTCTCAGACACTGACTCTTAATTAGATCAAATTTTTTCACAGTCAGTGAAAAATTACTTTTACTTTTACTTGAAATATTAAAAAGATAGTTCAATATTTGAAACAGTTATTAAAAGCTACTGCGATTCCGAATGTTGTTCATCAAAATCGATTCAGAACTCGAGGAATTACGAACAAATAAATATTATACCGTACTGAAATCATGGATGTGAGTTAAAATAATTATAACTTGACCAGCACAATATCTGGACATTTCCCCGACGGTCTTTTACCTAACTGTAGCTATTGACGGAGAAGAATCATGTTACCGGTACTAAATTTTGAATAAATTGTGGGTTGGAGGGGAGGGAGGAGGGAATCCGATTTACGATTTTATTTATTTTTTTATTTATTGGTGTTTAAGGTCATATACTTATGCACAATGGCTAATCATGACCGTGACAGTTTTACGGATGGAGGAAGCCGGAGTACCCGGAGAAACCCACCGAGCAACGACAAGCAGCTGCCAGCTCCCCACATCGTAACTCCGCACTGCAGCACAGGCAGGGTTAGATTGGTTGAAGACTTGTGTACCATCGACGTGCAGTACGCCTTAGTACACGGCGTCATCGTGCCCCCATGTTGCCAATCAGGGTTAAGTGCCTTGCCCAAGGACACGGCGCGGGAGTCCGAATTGATCGCTCAGACGGTCACCCATCCGATGATTAACCGGTCTCGACGTTGTTTAACTTCGGTGATCTGACGAGAACCGGTTACCGCAACGCCATCGCGCCCCCGATTTACGATTTTAAAAGTTAAGTTCAGAGTGGAATGTTAAAATGTACATGTTGAGAGTGGAATTAACATAAATAAACTACATTAACGAAAAAGGAATGTCTGTGGTGGCCCTGGGACCTTTCAGCCCAAGACGCGTCGGAATCCGTATATGCACTAGCAAGGACAACTGGCCAAGATGGGAGGGGGGGGGGGGGGGGGGGGGGGGGGGCAAATGGGCAAACAATCAATGATATAGGCCTATTTGTGCATTTGGGTTTATGGGAGTCTGGGGTCCAATTGCCTCGTTTCGGAGATGGGGAGGGGGGGGGGCACTATTTACTTCACCATTTAGGAGTGGTATGGATGACTGAATCTTACTCTGCCAAGACACTGAATTTTTTGATGTGCGGGCTGCGCCAGAAAATCTCCGTCAATTCTCCGATAGTGGAACTATAAAATCTCCTGTCTGAAAGACTTATTTAATTTTTGGGGTTTCAAGACACGAGTGGGGGACAAAACCAAAAAATAATAATAGGAAATTTCGGGGGCATGTTTGAGCTAGGGTTATGATATGTGGTGGTCTGGCTTGTCGATAGGCATGCCATTAATGAAATTTTTTTTTTTTTTTATTTTCTATTGATTTTATTTACATGTGGTTATAATTATGATTGCTGAATTAATAAAAAGTAATTGAAATTGTTGATTTGTCTCTTATTTTTTCTCAAGCTTGTTATGTGCAGAGGTGTTAAAACAGATGTTGGTTTGAAGGACAGCTCTGTGCTTTGTCCGCGCCACAACATGTTATTTCACAACCTTGTGCAAGTGGTAGTTTAATCTACTATATTTGATTAATCACTTCAATCCCGACTGCTTTAATGTAGTCGTAGAATATTTTATTTTAGTGTCACATTTCAATACACATACATATATACATAGAGTATTTACAAAATATTTATATGAAATCCAGGCCTATGGAGGCTTATGGGACACATTTTCATCAGAGGTAGGTCTTTTTTTACAGTAGTTCATAAAAAAAAAAACCCCAAACCCGAAAAAAACAAAACACATGCACGCACGCACACCATCACACACACACCCTTGCGCCCCCCCCCCCCCCCACACACACACAGAGTAATATGCAGACATACGCACACATGCACTTGCGTATACTTTCGTGTACTAATTTTCTTTCACTTTTTCTTACTTTATCCCCCCCCCCCCCCCCATCACGTGTATCTGTCTCTCTCTATCTCTTTCCCGCTGAAGTGTATTCTCTCTTAGAATGGCACATTCTCAGATATTTTAATTCCGCATCTCCCTTATATTCACCCACGTATTTTTACATACACACAGACTTAGCTATTTCAATTGGTAATACAAATAATAACAACATGTTGAGGAACGTTGAAAAATCTGCAAATGCAAAGAGTATAAAAGTATGTACAAACCCCTTCAGAACTGGATGAAGGATATTTGTTTCGGTATGCAAATATCTCCCGTCCACCCCCCCCCCCCCCCCCCACCCCACCCACTTAGTTTCAGTCACGAGTGAGATACTTTTTGGTATCCATTCAAAAACACTATATTTCCTTTTTACTATATCCTTTTTATACGTATCTTTAATTGCGTAGCCCGACAAGAGTAAGACAGGAAAGAGGATGGGCTGGTCGAGTTGACTCAATGTCGTAAACTGGTATCACTTCGATCATTAGCCGTGCGCCGGTCATTAGCCGTGCGCCGTGGGCGCTTATGTGGCGCAGGAGGCTTTTTCGCCCCCCACTCCCACCCAAGAAAAACACGGTTCATCACGTGTTGGCCTACAGCTGTAAACAAAATGTGAAATTGGGAACGTCGCGACTATTAGTTGTTTTTTCAAGTCTGGTTTATTTATTTCCTCGATCAAATCGATCATGCAAACACAACAGTTTAGTTTCGAAAGTGACGAGGACTTTGTACTCAACCAAATGGAACTGACTGTTCTATTCCCAATTTACAATTTCAAACCACGCCGTCTGCCTCTTCCAAATTCCATTTTAATTTAAAATAAATTATCTACTACCAGTAACAAACGCAGTTGTCCTTGCCAGTTGACGTCACAAGACAGTATTTATTAATCAGGAAAGAAACTGACATGCAAAAGCAATTAAACTAATCGTTAACGCTCGTGACCACGGTGGATCAGTGTTTTGAAAACTGCCTTCCACTAATCAAACACTGCGGTCCACTGGAACTCCACGGTGGAGAACACACCGCGGCGGCGTTTTTGTTTCAATCCACGTTGAACGTACTGTAATTAATGTTAGTTATAAAGAAACCAAATGAATTTAAAAGATTAAAAAAAGACAACTCATTTATGTAAATATCAATGTGCAAAAAACAAACTTATTTATGTTGATATCTATGTGCAGTGTAGGGCTATTATGTTTCTATAGTTTATCGCTTGTTAAAAGTTGGTACACTTGAATGAAATAAAATATATCAAAGCCAATGTTCTTGTTATTGTTGCTCTGTTGTCAATGGAGATAAGTAATTAATTGTACACGCCCACTCATAAATAGTTCCTCTATAAATAGACAGCACTAATCTAAATTTAGCATCAATAACTGGGGTATTTATTGACCAGTCTCATATGGGTACTGTACACATAATGTGTACGCGCACACGACCTTTGCGAACTTTGCCATCGTCACTTGTTATAACGTCATCAATAATTGCACTTGCAACTAGATTCCATGCAGTGTAATGCCTAATTTTAAGGCTACCACACATTGAATGCAGCGAAGAAAACCGGGAGTAATGTTTTAAAATAAACACAACTGCTGAGAAACCTTCCGGAAGCTGGGATCTCAAAATTTTCCGACGTAGTAGCGTAAGAGTTGAAATTTTTCGACAGTGTTCCAGTGAACAGGGATTGCCAGAAACAAGCTAAGATAAAGTTCTGATTTGTAAGGGATTAGGGTTTTATCCCTTAATGGCCTGGAGATACATTTTTGTTACACCATGTCTCTCTAGACTCCATGGATATGCAGTTGTTTCTAGCCAAGACTTGGTTGCCTAGACAGGCAACCAAGACTTACCAAGAAACAACTGCCAGATTACTTGGAATATAACTTGTAACTTTACCCCGAGGCTGCATGTTGAGGCATCTATTCTATTGCAATAAAAAGTGATCAAAGTCAGAATGAGGCCTTAAGTGTTAATGGTACTCCTTACCCCAAGATCTCAGGCCACCAGTCTAATTCGGTTTGGAATTTTATGCTGTTAAGGGCTGTTTGTTCATCCATCTTTCATGGAGTTGCACAACGACGACCATTGATTGATATATATGGTTTCTAGACAGTTCACCCCCGGATAATGTTTGCCCCAAGTTTTTCTGGACTGTTCGCCCCTTTGTTCTTTGTTGATGTTTTTGTTTTGTGACATCAAAAGAAACAAAGAATAAAAATTGGCTTCAACAAATGTTCAAATCTTCAAACAAGTATATTCAAATAGTGCTGACAAGAGACTAAAAATATATATAAATTGACCAAGAGTTGTAGCAGAACTGTTTTTTATACACTTGTTACTTCTGGCACTTTGTTCATATAGACAAACATGAATCAAATGAAATGAAAAGTTTCAGCGCGTCGAAGGCACACAGGGACGATGTGGGATTGAAATCCCTTGTGACCCGAATAACAGTCGCTGGTTTGGGAGCAGCCCCAGCATAATATCCTTAAAGGTTACAAAAAGGAAAAAAATCCACCAATATGTGTTTTTGAAAGCCAGGAGTCATCCATCAGCTTATAAGGGAGAGTGGATGCTGAGCCTTGGCCACTTGGTCTGTCTTCAAGGGGGAACAGGTGATGGGGTGATAGGAAAAAACAAAAACAAACAAAACGAAACAAACAAAAAACAAAAACAAAAAAACACGCACACATACTCAGACACACGTCAAAGCCCTTAACTGGTAGAGTGCTGGAAGCCCATATTTTGGCTTTATTCTGAAGTGCAGGTGCTGCAACTTAAAGGCTTCATATTCAGTGGCTATGCTTCAGATTATCATTGAAGTGATATCATTTAGTCTGTTAGGATTTGCCTTGTTAGAATTTATGGGAGAGTGCCCACAGGCACTCCTACAAATTGTACCAAGGCAAAGACATGTGAACAAATTTTGATGGCCAAAAATAATTTAGCACTTAGTTAAAAGGGCTGTTATATCTTTATTCAAATGTTTAATTAAAATCCACACTATTCTCAGCCAGGCAAGCTTGTTTCAATCCTTGCTTGGTGTTTGGTGTTTTTTGTGCGTATGTTAACCTGTAAAAGGAGGCAGGTTGTTCCAATTCAAATTTTTGAGGCAAAGAGTCCATTGGGGCGAACAGTCTTGGGGGCGAACAGTCCAGTTCCCATATGTATGACGTCCTTTTCTTCACATATATATAGATATTCTTTCATGCTCCAGCTATAGATATTCCAACCAATAAGTATTCAATTCACCTTGCAAACCTCATGATATTAACAAAGTTAGTGGAACTACACAGCGTAATCAATAAAATTTGCTCCAACATGTCCCTCCGCATAACTGTTTAATAAATAAACATCTTTGGTGGTATTTGTAAAACCATTAAAGAATGTTTTTTTCAAGTCTCGGTTGAGAAACATTTATTTCATGCTGATTAAAAAAAAATGTTTATGGTATTTTTTAGATTCAATAGTCTGGATAATTTTAGTTGGTCAACTGAAAAATTATACACAAGTGAATCTAACAGACTATTTAAAGGCTAAACTGGTTCCAATACAATAACAGTGTTGAATTTCTTACAGAATTTGACTGGTGGCTTAAAAGTTTGTCCTCTTCCCAGACACTGTTTAACAATTATTTTTGATTGCATTAGCGACTCATTGCTAAAAGCCTATAAAAAGCCCCTATCTAAAATTGCTTGTACAACGAAACCCCATTTAGTGTTAAATAAAAGCCACTTTATCAGCATCTCATGTTTGTAGCAGTGTGTGTTTAAGTAAAAGAAAAACAAGGGCACCAGACTGAGCATCCGAGGGCAGGGGGATCAGAGGTATCAAAAAGAGTCCTTGACTCAGGGATGATTTAAGACCTGGAGTTTACAGCGTATCATAAATTATAATGTGACAACCGATAGTATTGACTTTATTGTGTAATAGTATTGCTGATGGGGCCTTGTGGCACTCAAGGGACTGTATAAATCATTAGTACTCAGTTCGCCAATTATAAGTCTTCTTTGATGACTATCGACTAGCATCCGTCCTTAAACCTGATATCTCCCCAACCTCATTGGCACTGGCAGACGTAAAATATACGTTAGAAACGATAGAAACGAATACTTGAGAGTTTCTCAGTTACAATTCTCGGAAAGTGAAGCCTTTTCCACTGGTACACTTCTGGCGAAAAAAGGACTCATGCTGCCCCCTGTCCCCACCTCTTAGTAAGAGGCAGCTGCCCCCATCCGTCCCGGATTCTGGTACCCTCGAAAAAGACGCACTAGTACAGATATTTCCTACTAAATTTTTTCTTGCAATATGTCACCCAAATATTGGTTTTTTTTTTTAAATTATATACATATATATATATTAAGTCATAATGGGCATCAAACAGGACTTAGAAATACAAATTTCATCGACCCTCGCCATACCAGTAGTCAAGTTTTTTTTGAAAATTCAACCAAAAAAAACCCTGACTTGAGAGTGTATAAAAGAATAAATGCTCATTTTATCATCAGAATACAGACAGGACAAAGACGAAAGTCCTGCCAATTGTATACTCCTGTTAACTGAATATTTTTCACAGACCAAATGGCTACTCAATTAACAGGGTACCACTGTACTTGCTTCCCTGTGGGAATGCTGGGAAGTGAAGCAGTCCTTGTTTTCTGCAGTAAACAATTTCTACTTCAGTGGTAAAATAGGAACCAGAACCAATGCCTGGGGTGGAAGTCCTCTAAAGTATGCAACATGAGTATAAATGATTGGCTAAACTGGACATCATACCTATGTTGTGGTCATGATATAACCAAAGGTGCTGAAAGTGACCTTAAACACCATTGAATAAAAACTGTACTTGCTAGTGTATCATATTGTCATGTCAGGTCATGTTTTTTCTTCAAGCTTCAACCATCTTCCAGCTAATTGTTATGCTGGAATGGCTTAAACTGACAAAATAGACCCAAACTGTCAAAGGTGGCATCAAATGGCTGACTGAAACATTTGTTTTCTTTTTCATGTAATATTACACAGAAATGTTTTACATACTCACTTACAGACTCCCAATTTGTTCAACTTATGAAGCATGTCTATGGAAAATAAAAGGCTGCTTGGCCACATCACCTAAAAAGGAGCTTCTGGGAGGATTGTTTTTTAAAAATCAGGGAAAATGTGTCAGACTGGCCACAATTCAAGCCTGACTTGTGTTTTCTTTGAAATTGAATGTGAAAGTCAAAAAGTGCTAGCATATTCTTAACCCTTTAAACCCTGGTGGCATCTTCCATGTCAGTTCAATGGCAGCCATTGGAAGAGTCCATATTCATTATTTCGGGTTTGACCAATTAATATTTTCATGCGACAAAAAGAGTGATGATGTTGAGCAGGGGTGGCAATGGTGGTAGGAAATCACTAAGCACTGTCAAACAAGGAAAAATAGAAAAAATGCTTATACTTGGAAGTACTGAAGACTGGATTGGTATTTGAATGTATTTTATCTAATAACAAGAACATATTTTCCCCAATACAAGTAAAAACGTCAAGACAAAATACAAATTTGTATTGAGGGTAGCAACCGCATATGTGATCATTCGATTTAGAAAGAGGTTTTTACCTGCATTTTCCAAATGTATACAAAAAAGAATTCATAAAAAGTATATATTTGTTTTTAATTCGTCATATTTCACACAAAAAATAAAAGTACTATCAAACTTGAGTAAACATATAACACCTAAAATATATTTTGATTCAGTCCAACACAATCTTTAAAAACATTAACTCCCTTGGTGCAATGATTTGTTTCATAATAATGATGACATCCACAGTCGTTCATTTTCTATTTTTTTTAATGATCTTCTAGGATGAGTTGGCGAGGAATTTCTGCCAAAATATTTTTTTGAAAACAATATGGTTCACAGAAAATATTTTTAGGACCATTTCACGTCCCCTGAGATTGTAAGTTTTAGAGGCTATGCTCCTGGTTGTCAAGATGGGAGGAGGGGGATTTTGGGAGCATCAGACAAAGGGAAGGGCCAAAACTCTGCTTTATCACTTAATTTAACAAATTTTAGCCCCCATGGTCTGTCAGACATGAGTTGTGTTATTCTGAGACACTTAAATTTTCGATGCCACCTTTAAAAATATAAAGTTACATGAAATGAGTACTGAAAAATGATAATTTTGATTTTAACACAATAACACAATGACTGCATACCAAATACAGAGCCCACTTTATTGGATATCTCTCAACTGAACAACCCTGTTAACTGAATATAATTTCCCAACACAAAACCATTTACCATAACTCCAGTACAAATTTGACATGTTAATTGAATATACGTTACAGAGTAAACTCCTGTTAATTGAATAAAAAATCTCGTAACCTGTCGAGAAATTACCCTGACTAGCCCCAGTTTTCCTTTGTTTATAGACCTATCTGTCCTCAGTACATCTAATACAGTTATTTAATCTATTATATCTTGTTTGACTGAGTGCATGGAGCTCTGTCAAACAAGATATAATAGATTAAATGCTTTTATTCAAAATACAGAGACCGTATAGAGGTCTGTAAAACTGAAAAAAATTAGTTACCAATATAATTTTTTGATAAACCACAAGATATGATAGGATACATGCCCAGTTTATCAAGAGAAAATTCTTAAGTTTCTCATTCCCATCCTTACCATAAAGAAACTCCCATCATAGTGTGATTTTGAACTGTATAAATCTAGACTACAAGTACGTTTTTCTATCATTTTGAGAAAGTTCTATTTAAAAATTTGCCACTTACATCACAGATAGTCACATAGATTGTTTGTTAGCTTGTTTGTTTATTGGGGTTTAACAACACTTTCAAAAGCCGATTCACACTGTGTCGGACAGTTTTACAGGTGGAGGCAGTACACAGAGAGAACCACCTAGCAGCGACAATCAACTGTTAAGACTCTTCAACTTACTAACTTCAGCAGTGGTTGAAAGAAATTGCACGATTGAGGTGCACTTTGCCTTAGTACACAGTGTTACCTTGCCCCCATGGAGGCAAACAGGATTAAGTATCTTGCCCAAGTACACAATGCAGTTGCCGATGGTCAGTATCAAACCATTGACCTTTCGGTTTAAAGTTCTATGGTCTAACCACTGAGCCATCGCACTCCCCGTCACATGGATAGCTGTATCACAGATCGGCTACAGCACAAGTGTTTGAATTAGCAAATGGATTCCTTTAGGCCTTAAAAATATAAAATCTGTTTCTCAGGCCCTCCCGCATGGTCCTTTTGGCTGCTGCATGCTCTCTTTTTATAACATATCCAAACTTAAAAAAACCCAAAATCGAATGGATTATGTCTGATATTTTACCCAAGTTAATAAAATTGTCCCTTGAGTGCAAGAAGGCTTTGCAATGCTTTAGCATTGCAAAGCCTTCTTGCACTCAAGGGTCGTAATACACCACCACCCATGCTATTATGTAGATTATGGGGCCTAAAACATAAAACAAACCAAGAACATGAACTTTTTAATGGCAAAGAAATAATTACAAAAATAAAAAATAAAATAAAAAACCGCCCGCACGCATGCAATTTTACAAAAAATGGCCTGAGAAACAGAGGATCTACTTTGTGAGGTCTTATTAACCTTTATTAATTCCTCCCTGCCTACCACTTTGTTTCAAAATATGTGGAGAAAATAAAATTTTGTTTCATATAATCTTAGTGGAAAGTCTTCTTAAACATTATAACCTTTTACCTTACATGATACGAAAATGGCATTTGCATAAAAAGGTTTCTGAATAACTGAAAAGTTACATTTATTTGCTTCAAAACATGGTTTATGACCATTCATTGGAATGAGCATGATAAGTCCATTTCAATGGGGGTCATAAGCTATGTTTTGGAGGAAAAAATAATAAAATTTGTAAAAATGAATAGCACTTGCAATTACACTGTGTAATGGGTTACTCCTATCCACTAAAAACACAGCGGATGAGATTATTACAAAAATAGAATGAGGAGGGATCCAGTGTACTTTAACCCTTTCCCTAACGAATTAGCTGCATCTGCCCACGTAATTTACAAAATGAGCAGATGGAAAACCAATTTTTTTTCAAACAATTTCAACAAAACCATATCATGTGACCCCCTCACTGGAATGAGCTCATCAAGCACTTTCCAATGAGGGGACTCATGATATAGTTTTGTTGATTTGTTTTGAAATATTTGAAAACATATTTAAAATAATAAATTTTTATATTATATGTTGGATGAAGGATTATTTATTTATTGGGGTTTAACGACACTTTTGACAGCCAGGGTCACCTTGTGTCAGACGGTTTTATGGGTGGAGGAAGCCGAAGTACCTGTAGAGAACCATCGAGCAATGGCAAGCAACTGTCAGACTCCCCAACATACTACCTCTACACACAAGCAGGGTTAGCATTGGTTGAAGATAACTGAACCATCGATGTGCAGTATGCTTTAGTACACAATGCCACCGTGCCCTCAAATGGGCAATGGGGGTGAAGTGTCTTGTCCAAGGACACTACATGGTTGCCACAGGTGGGATTCGAATTTGAACCGAGGGCCTCTCAGCTTGCAGCCTGCACCTAATGAAAAAAATAAAAAAATGTAGTTATCAAGATATTTGTCACCAGTGTCATCTGTAATTCATGTTTGATAGGTTGGATAATGACTTTCAGCAATGGAGCAGTTGATGGGAATAACAGTTTTCAATTAAAAGAGGCTAATGTTACACTTGTTTAACCGGTATGAGTGCTGTCGATTTCGGCATCCACATAAGAGATGAAAAAGGAAATAAGTTTGTTATATCCTACACACAGGTTATAAGCTATGTTTTGGAGGCAAAAATTGGAAAAAATAATAAAATTTGTAAAAATGAATATTGACTTACCACAAATGTGTCGACTTGAACTTCAAGAAGCAGTTAAACATTTTATTTTATAATTGTAAAATACATTTCTTTTAATATTTAAAAGAAATTAATAATTGGAAACTGTAATCATAAGTTTAACCCTTTACCTAACACGAATGGCAGACAACACTTGCAAACACAATTCTTGAGTAACTATTTTTTTTTCATTTTTCCGTTAAAAACATAGCTTATAACTCTTCATTGGAACAAGCTCGTTCCAATGAGGGGTCATAAGCTATGTTTTTGCGATAAAAAATGAAAAAATAATGAAAATTGAATGATAAATTTTGTGAATAGCGCTGGCCGGTTTTGGCCATTATGTTGGGTAAAGGGTTAAAAATATTTGTAAATATAAATGCCACACAACACAATACATATAATATTCGTGTTAATAATTATCACACTATTTTTTATAAATTAAATTGAAAATCTGTAATCAAAAGAAAAAGTTTAAAAATCTTAAAATTTAAATATAAATACACATACCGGTAATGATATGTGTTATATACAGACTATACCCATACTAGCTTGGTGTACCAAATGTTCACCATGTGTGTTGAAGTGGTGTTAACGACGAGCCTTTGGCGAGCAGTTAACACCGCTTCACCACAAGTGGTGAACATATGGTACACCAAGCAACTTTGGGTATATTTTATTTATTTATACCACGATCATCAGATTAATAAGAGTTTAAATGTTAAATAATACAATATTCACATGTGCGAATCTGTTTTTGTTTACATGAGCACCGGTGGGTGGGACTTCTGCTGTCAATTTAATTGCCGAAATGAAAAGGAAAAAGAAACGTGCAAATCATGAGGCCTTTTTCATTTTAATAACATACTATTTTGAGTTATGCTTGCTTTATTAACATTAGGCAACACATGTTTGTTAATTTTTGGTATCTTATAAGACAAACTTATTTAAAAACGTAATAAATAATTACCGGTTTCATTTCACTCTGCATGAGGTGTGGAGCAATAAATTTAGACAAGTTTGCATTTTAGTCGAGGTCACCAAAGGTCAACTTGGATGTAGTTCCACTGTAGGTGTAAATTTTAATTACTGAAACCCCATGGTATGTTCATTGCGGTTGGTGTGCAAATTTAAAATTTATGTCATGGGCTTTTTATATATAGTAGAATAGATAATCATGGTATAAATTTGTGTTAATAGTTATCACACACATTTTTAATACTGAATAAAATATAATTGAAAATCTGTAATAATAAAAAATAAATTTTAAATTTTTGTATAGATAAATGCAACACAACAATATGATACATGTACATGTAATAAAAAAAAATATGAATAATACTGGCAAGATTTATGAGGTCAGAACACAATCTTCTAAACAGATTTAACACTTATCTTGCTGGGAATTTTCATTAATTATTCATAAAATCAAGATAATAACCGAGTTTGTAACGATGTAGCTACAACTGTACAACAGTTGTGGCTACATTGCTACAAACATTATTACCGCTACAACTGTTCATTTCAGCTTATTGTGCATAATGACCAGTGACCATTTATAATAAGTTTTGAACTATGAAAAGTTATTCAGCTGTTCAACTTCAATAAATGATTTGTTCCACAACATGATCACATTATTTTATATTGAGTACTGTTCTATTCAATCACAGTTACTGGATACATCATCAAAAGCAACAGTTTTCTAATAGAATACCCCTGGTTATTATATAAACAGAAGTAGAAGGGCTTTAATTTTTACAAGCGTATCGACTCCATTCGCGTTGAATTATCGTTTGATTTTACATGTAGTCATTCCGTATTTTAAAACAAATGGCTTCATGACTGAATGGAGTCAATCCAATTTGAAACAAGTTTTCTTTTTAAGAAAACAAGTGATAAAAGTAAGGTATCAGCCCAATCAGCCAGGTTCGTTTAAAAATGTTTATTGCTGCAGTGTTGAAGCTACAAAGTCAACAATTCTAATAACTAGTATATTGATTAATATCTCAATTTATAGCGTGGAAACTGGTGAGGTGAAAAATGAACTCTACATAACTGAGTGTCTTTTAATAATCAGGGTTATTATTTGAGAAAAAACTTTTTCTTTTGATGATGTTTCCATTAACTGTGATTCGATTCAAAGTTCGATTTGAAATTTGATTCAAAATTCCATTTATTTTCACCAATTCAATTTGATATTCGATTTGATCAAAATTGACAATTTGCAGGTCCCTTTTTTTTGAAAAATGATAAGTTGGATGTTCATATTCAGTTTGAAACAAATATTTTGTTCATCGGAGTTTCTTGTGTCACAATTTATTGGAGAATGGCACTTTCCAAGAAACTGAACTTAAATAAATCCTTATAAAGAAATTCTGGATTTCAGAATTGATCAAGTACTCTTCCAGTTTTTATCCTTCTGATTAAATAGTAACATTATAACATTGCATGTGTGTGTGAACTATACTCCGGTATGTACAGTATCAGTGGTAGCAAGTTGAAAAATGAATTAAAAACAAAGTAAGGGCCATAACTCTGGTGAAAAATATGCAGGTAAAATGTACAAGAGTGGCTTGTCACAAGGATCTCTCATACCAAATTTCATTGAAATCCATCCACTCACTGAGAGAGTGGGGGGTATAAAAATTGCACTGTTGTTCTTTATTGATAATACATGCTCATAACAATGATTCTGTGAATGTGCTCTAAGGAAGCTTATACCAAGAAACACTATCCAAGACTGGTAACATTAGCCCCTCTGGACTCTGCTAAAATGATAAATTTATAGTAATTTGTATATTTTATACTTACCAATGGCCCAGACTTAGCTGGTGCAACCTCAATATTATTAAGGGCCAAACACAAATTTTGACCCCCCCCCCCCCCCCCCCCCATCCCCAAAATTTGCATACAATACCGAAAATTTAAATTGTATAGTAAATTTCCTTTCTTATTATACCTACCACAATTGTTTAGTACAGTCTTGCACTACAGTGGAAGTCCCTAACTCGGAAAATATACTCTCTATTTTGGTCTTTTCCAAGTAAATTGGGAAAGAAAAGTGGTGCAAAAGCACCAAGAAAAAATAAGCCAAAACTGAGTCGAGTGCAACCGGCGCAGACCCAGTAGGGGACGCTCTGTTCCAAGTACAACTCCACGACTTCCGTTGCCAGGGCGCATATGCATCGCTAATGACTCATTCTTTTTCAATCCGCCAATGTTAGAGTTATGTGATCAGCAGGGATGAAGGATTCTTACCCGTATAAGAAGACGGGAGGGCCTCCGTATAAACAATTGTGGTAGGTACAATAAGATAAAGAGATAAATGTGAATAGCATGAACCAGACAGAGTAAAGGGCGATTACCCTCAACAGAAGGAAGAGCCCTGACACAGATAGGAGGAGGAGTAGTCTCTGGTATCTGATTCTTGGCCAGAAAGGAGCAATCGGTGGTAAAAGTAACACTGTTGGGAGAGCTCCTGAAAAAGGCCGGGTCAACTGAGAGGACGTGAAGCTCACTAACCCATCTGGTAGAAGCAAAAGCCATCAGAAAAGCCATCTTATATGTGAAAAAACGCATATCCACCTGGGATAAAGGTTTGAACGGTGCCCCCCCCACGAAAGATTCCATCTTGGGATAAGCTGCAAAGTCTGAGGCCTTTTCAAAGAAAAGTGCCTAACAACCTTGGAGAGGTAAGGATTAGTGCTGATACGACACTTCCCCACATAAGAAAAGGTCTCTGAAAGCATAGACCTGTAACCCTTGATGGTAACAGGCTGGAGACCCCGAGAATCAAACAGATAAATAATATTATAGAGAATATAATTAAAAAACAGTTTCTGATAAGAAAAGGATACTTTGATCCAACTTGATGCAGGATACACACAAGCAACGAGCAGGATGAACACTGATACTAGTGCTGAGAAGAACGTCTCGTCACGTGGCGGACGAAAAAAAGAATGAGTCATTAGCGACGCATATGTGCACTGGCAACGGAAGTCGTGGAGTTGTACTTGGAAGAGAGCGTCCCCTACAGGGTCTGCGCCGGTTGCACTCGACGCAGTTTTGGCTTATTTTTTCTTGGTGCTTTTGCACCACTTTTCTTTCCCAAATTGCTTGGGAAAGACCAAAATAGAGAGTATATTTTCCGAGTTAGGGACTTCCACTGTAGAGCAAGCCTGTAGTAAACAATTGTAGGTAGGTTGATAAGAAATTTAAAGTCCTATCTGGCCCTCCATACTTTTAGTACTTGCGCATGCGCAGTACCCAGGAAGAGACCAGAATTGGCAGCAACATCATTCTTCCCAGTTGTGCCTACTGAAGTGATAACTCAGCAGGGAGGTATGAGTGCCCACTCATGGGAGGGCCATCCCTGTCTGGGCCATTGGTAAGTATTAAAAATATACAAATTACTATAAATTTATCATATTTTCATACTAAAACCCAATGGCCCAGACTTAGATGAATTGTAAAAAAGCGGAGGGCCTAGGACTAAGAGAAATAGTAGACCAAAATACAGTCCCTTAGCGTGCATTAGAACTCCCAATTTACATAAAAATTATAAAGTTACAAAGTTACAGCCCTGAACATCCAAAACCACCATATTTCACTTCCAGTATCCTGCAACACTGTTGATTCCATGAAAACCGTCACTGATTTGTGTCTGGCATCTTCAAAAATTTGATTTTAAAGCACAGATGTCAGTTCAGTTGTTACTGACTTTGGGCCAAACAGAAGAATGATGTTGACGCCAAATCTGGTCTCTTCCTGGGTACTGCGCATGCGCAAGTACTAAAAGTATGGAGGGTCAGACAGGACTTTTAATTTTTGGTATTATATGCAAATTTTGGGGATTGGAGATTCAAAATTTGTGTTTGACCCTTAAAAATATTGAGGTTGCACCTGCTAAGTTTGGGCCATTGGGTTTTAATATAAAAATATGTCAAAATTTCAAGCAGCGAATTTTTATCATACTGCAGCTATTAATCTAACCAATGGGCTTTGTCAAACAAGATTGAATTAGTTATGTTCCTTTTGACATCAGTGTATAGAGGGGAAATCTAAGATAAATAAGAGAATATTTTTTCGGATATCCAAGATCCTTTTTCCATTGGCACTGTATCAGTCTTTTATAGTTACCTCCTCTGATATGAAGTGGCAACACTTTCAAATCACTATCATATTTTCAAAAAATCAGTATCAATGTCTCTTGTAACAAGACTAACAGTGACAGCCACAGATGCCCTTTAACTATAGCCAAATGGCCTATAATACTGGAGGGATAAGTTTTGTGTTGAATTTGGTGCACACTATAGTCTAAAAGGTTTCAAATTTAATAAAATACATCTGAACATAGCAGCCAAAAGCTTATTGACCTTATTTCCATAAGGTCAATACAGCCACTAATATGTTGGAACTTTCTTAACAGAACCACACACATATGAATGTCACTTGAATTGGCATACAATACAGAAACTAACTTCATTTTCTGGAAAGCACTCATGGAAAGCTGTCCAGAAAATGATGCCAGGTTCTTGTCTTACCAGTGCACAAGCAACAGTATACTTAGTTTTATATTGCAGTTATGTTACAACTTATTTCGACTTGCACTGTAATGTGCAAGTTCTTTTGACAATGATATCTGAATGGTTTTATTGGACAATACAGATGAAATTTTTCTTCCACGAGGGAATTTAGATAAATTGGATAAAGAGTTAACTGATATAGATTTAGCTTTTAAACAATGAAACCTTGCACACAGGGATTGTAAATGGCATAAGTGTGTAAGCAGATGACAACTTTGTCAGCCAAGCATTATAGAATTAGGGCTCTGGATGGACAAATGAAGTCTGACAGATGGCTGGATGGACTACCCAGATTTAAGATGTCTCCCTTTCAGGGACATAATAATAAAAAAAAGTGTTGCTATTTTATTCAGAACACAGCTCATTGCCTGCCAATGGTACAACCTTGAAATTCTTTTCCAACTGACAATTACAATTAATACTGGAAGGAAAAAATAACCCAAACTAGCAAAATATAATATGAAAAGCTGCATATTTTGAGACAGGTTTACACATTTTGTGTAGCAAAAGATTAAAAGTGGTTCCAAAAATTAGGCTCGACTGGGTTTGCTACTGAAGTTAGGTGGTTTGGGTACTTTTGGCACTCTCAGTTCCTTTGGTCTGACAACCTTTCTTTTATCTTGATCAAAAACTAACTCTCTATCCTGCAAATACAAAAAAATATATTTATGAGAACATCATCCACAATTTATCAGAATACAGAAAAAAAAGTGATGACCTATCCCTAAATAACATTTACTTATTTTTTTTTTTTACATTAAAAACAGTATAGATGACTTTTTTACACTACAGGCCTTGGGATTTGTCTAATTTGGTCACAACAGCAAACAGAGACCCATCGTAATTCAGCCTGGTGGCAGGCCTGGAAATAACCTACAAATGACCATTTAGGTTACATGTGGGTTACATCAATTGTACAATACGTGAACGAACTACAGGTTAATGCAACATAACTTTATTAAATTACTAATAACGTTTTACCAGAAAGACTTGACAGTTTTCAGAATTATCTTGACTCAAGGGTTGAGTATTACATCCATGAATAGAATGGCATGCTGTTTTCATCTTTAAAGATTTGCCGCCAAAATAAATAGCAACAACTAACATGCGATCTCACTTTGGTGAGGTCGCATGTTAGTTGTTGATGTTTATGTAGGCGGAAATCCTGGTAAGACGTAAAAAAAAGCTTGACTGATGGGTTAAAAACAGAGAAGGTGGAGAAGCATCTCAACACTCTTTTTCCCTATGGGTTTTCACCATACTATATAGCGCAACCTGCCAACAGGTTATGACATAAGTCCTTTATTGGGGGTGCAGTGGTTTGCGGTAACCTGTTCTCATCAGATCACCGATGTTAGGCAACGTTGAGCCCGGTTAGTCCTCGGATGGGTGACCGTCTGAGCGATCGATACTGACTCCCACACTGTGTCCTTGCGCAAGGCACTTAATCCCCATTGTCCATCTGGTGGCACGATGATGCCATGTACTAAGGTGTACTGCATTTCGATGGTGCGCAAATCTTCAACCAATCTAACCATGTCTGTGCTGCAGTGGGGAGTTTCGATGTTGGGGAGCTGGCAGGTGCTCGTCGTTGCTCAGTGGTTCTCTCCGGGTACTCCGGCTTCCTCCATCCATAAAACTGTCACGGTCATGATTAGCCATTGTGCATAAGTATGTGACCTTAAACACCAATAAATAAATAAGTCCTTTATTTCCAGGCCAGGGGTGGAAAAGTAAAACCAATGCATTTCTCTTTCTTGGCATTAATTTTTGATACTTTTTATTGTTTTCAAGTAAAAATGATAAATTTAAAGTAATTTGTATATTTTTTATACTTACCAAAGTTATCAAGGGCCAAACACAAATTTTGAACCCCCCAATCCCCTAAATTTGCTTACAAAACCGAAAATGAAAAAAATTTATAGTAATTTATGTATTTTTTATACTTACCAATGACCCAGACTTAGCTGGTGCTAACTCTAAATTATTCAGGGCCAAACACAAATTTTGACTCCCAATCCCCAAAATTTGCATCCAAATAAAAAAATCCAATGTCCTATATGGTCCTCCATACTTTTGTCCACCGCGCATGTGCAGTGTCAAGGAAGTACCGAAATTGGCGCCAAATCCTCATTCTTACAACCAGTGGCTGGTAAATGTTATATGCTCAGTGGGGAGGTATGAGTTCCCAACTCATGGGAGGGCCATCCCCGTCTGGGTCATTGGTAAGTATAAAAAATATATAAATTACTATAAATTTTTTAACATTTTTATACTGTACCAATGACCCAGACTTAGCTGAATAGAAAAAAGGCTGGAGGGCCTAGGACATAAAGGAAAATCCAATAGGCTCAATTACATATAAAGAATTATCCCCTCAAGGAGAAAAGAAGAAACAGGATTTACATATATCTTTCTTGTTTATACAAAATAGGAAAGACATATTACCAATCCGTAATTGAGCACAATAACATCAAAGATCTCTATTAACATCCAGTATAACCCATTATACTAATTTCTTAAAGGAAAGCCAATAAATAAAGATAGTCCAGAGAATGAGACTCTTTATACTCATTTAAAAGTGTCTGAGGATTGTATATTAACGCTAGTATGACACGTGACATATACAAATGCTTCACACCAAGCTACACTTTAAAAATATTACATAAATGAGATAGACATTAATTAGCTTTACACTTTAAAACCATCCCAGCACCGACTTGGAATTACTGACTCAACAGGAGGTATTCCCTTGCTTTTCACTATAAAGTAGGTGATATAAGGGAACACCATCTCCCCCCCCCCCCCCCCCCCCTTCCCCTTGCTCTGGGTCAATCACCCCAGAACGAAGAGGGTAGCAGGACAGAGTCACTGCTAGAACAGAAAGCCTGCATAACTATAGTTGCAACTGGTTGGTGGACAATATTCTTAGCAACAGATAACAGACCCAAACATCTAAGGTCGCCAGAAATAGACACAATATTTCTAAGTTAAAAACTTGTGAACGTAGAAGGCTGAGACCAGTATGCAGCCTTCATCAGATCAGTAATAGCAATACTATTAGCATAAGCCCAAGATGTAGACAGCGCTCTAACCTTGTGTGCTGAAATCTTAAGCACAGACTGCTGAGTAGAAGATAATCTTTCATAAGCAGTACGAATAGTCAACTGAATCCACCTAGAAATAGAATGGACCATGATGTCCCTTCTATTTGGATGCAGAGACAGAAAGAAACGTTTTCGTCCCTTTCTGATAAACTCAGATCTATGTTTGTAAATACGCATAGCTCTAACTGGACACAGCAAAGGCCTATGGCCATCTGAGGACGGAAGAGTCTTAATGACAATAGGCTCAGGGTACTTATTAGGAGCCCGATCCTTAGCCAAAAATCCCACATTGGTAGTCAAAGTAATAGTATTAACAACACTACGATAGTGAGAATCATCAACAGATAGAGCATGAAGCTCACTAACTCTTATAGCAGAAGCGAAGGCTAAGAGAAAAGCTGTCTTATAAGATAAGTATTTGAAGTCTACCATGTCAAGGGATTCAAATGACGCTTCTTTTAGCTTCAGAAGAACCCAAGCTAATTCCACTTAGGAATTAACCTAAGTGTTCTAGGTCTATTTATCGAAAAGTTTTTAACTAACTTTGATAAAGAGACATTAGATCCAATTTGTAAGCTATCATGATGAGCATAAGTATTCGATAGCATAGACCTATAACCCTTAATAGTTACTGGCTGTAGTTTGATCTTGTCAAACAAGTAGACCAAAAAATTAGCAATGTCTGGAATGAAGGGATCATAGATATCAAGTGAATGATCCCTGCACCAACAAGAGAAAACTTTCCACTTTGCTGCATAGTTTAACAAAGAGGAGGTCCTCCTACAGTTAGAAATTGCATCCACTGCTCGTCATGTGAAATGCTTGCCGTGCAAGAAGGACCACACGACGGAATACGTGAAGGTTGAGACCTTGCGGGTTGTGATGTAGTGTGCACGATTTCCCCTGCGACAGAAGGTCCTCCCATGGAGGAAGCTTTCGAGGAATGTCCCATAACAGACACCTGAGTAGATTTATCCATGGTCTCTGGAGTGACAGAGATGCTACCAACAGAATCTTGCAGTGAGATTGCTTGATTTTTAGCAATATCTGTTGAATCAATGGAGCTGGTGGATATCCTATCATTCCGTCCCAAGAGATCGAGAGAGCGTCTACTGCGAATGCTCGAGGATTTGGGCATGGCGACACATACATCTGCAACTGATTGTTGAGATGCGTCGCAAACAAGTCTATCATTGGACGATCCCATTGGTAGCAGATCTGATTGAATACTCGCTTGTTGAGCGTCCATTCTGACGGCAACATACGACCTTTCTGAGAAAGGGAGTCCGCTAGAACGTTCAGACGACCCGGAATATGACGGACCGACAGAAGAACATGATGTTCTAGGCCAAACAGAAGGATTCTTTCTATTAAGTTGAATAACGGAATGGAATGAGTGCCTCCCTGGTTCCGAATGTACGCTACTACTGTCGAATTGTCTGACAGTATTTGAACATGTCAATTCTGAATTATGTTCATCCCATGACGTAGCGCAAGCCAAATTGACATCTTTGATGTTTATGTGCTTGTTCAGAAACTGTGCATCCCAAAGACCCTGGCACCTCGAATCTGTTGGGCTCAATGTCGTGCCCCAACCTCGTGCCCCAACCTGTTTGACTCGCATCCGTCATAATCGTAAAAAACGGATCCGGCAGTTGCAGTGGAACTCCCTGAGTCAACCACTGAATATCTGCCCAAGTCTGAATCTCTTGTCTTACTTGGTTTGACAAGACGATGTTCGTTTCAAGCGAATGAATCTTCACACTCCAATTCTGAGTGAAAAATATCTGGAGTGGACGAGTACCCCATCGGAATAAGGTCTGCGGTGGCTCCGCACAAACCTATCAGTCGCATAAATTCTCTCGCTGTTACTACATCTGAGTGTAGACAAAAGCGACCATAACAACTGACTAATTTCGCTCTGGGTAACGGAAGACGAACCAAATTGTTGTGCGACCCGAAGCTCATTCACAAGTGAATGAACGACTTGGACGGAACTAGATCCGACTTCTTTTTGTTTACTATGAAACCGAGACTTCTGAACAATTGAAGCAAACTCTGAACATCGTTCTGAAGAGTTAATCTGTTGCCGTACCTCTGTAGAATGTCGTCCAAGTAGGCCGACGTTACCGCAGACGAATGAGCTCGGACATGAGTCATTACTGAGTTCATTATTCGAGAGAAGGCCCAGGGCACTAGATTCAGTCTGAAGCACATTGCTCGGGACTGATAAACGACTCCTAGGACAGCAAAGTGAAGGTACTTTCTGAACGTCAGATGTAACATGACGTGAAAGTATGCATCCTTGAGATCTATGCTCGCAGCGTAATCATTCACTCAAATGCTCGCTCTCACCAATCGCTTGGTCTACATATAAAATTTCTGAGCCACGATCAGCTTGTTTATCCAGCTTAGATCTATAACTGGACGGAACGAGCCCTCTGGTTTTGGTACCAGGAACAGGTGACTGTAAAAACCAGGAGATTCCTGGTTTTCTACGACCTCTATTGCATTCTTCTCCAGAAGAGATTGCACCTCTGATAGAAGCGAATCTCTCTACTGAAGGTTTGACAGAAACTGAGTCCATCGTGGACTCTGTATTAACATAGGTTTTTCTCTGAAGGACAGTTTTAGACCTTCCGAAATAACCTCCTGAACCCATCGATCATCCGTAATTGACAACAAGTTGGTTAGGAATCTTGACAGCCTTCCGCCCACTGGAGCACAATAGAGGTTCTGATCTTCACCTCCTGGACCTGCGAGGCTTGCGGGAGGAGAAAATATGTCCTCCCCAACCCGCACCTCGACCAGTCAACCAAGGGGCATCTGACTGGTTGTCTCAGCCAGCATTACGTCCCTTACCTGAGTCGCTACACTGACGGTCGCTGGAGTAAGAGCTAGAGGATTTTTTAGATCCTCTATAGGAGCTTCCTTTGGACGTACTCGCTCCAGAAGTTCCTGACTTACTCCTCTCTGCTGAGTCCGGTTTCTTAAAAACGGACTTAAAGAGCAGAGAATCTGAAGCTTTCTTGGTAATCTGATCGTAGATTAATGAAAGCTTACCATCAAAGAGAAGTTCTCCCGAAACCGGAGCGACTTGAAGAGAGTTTTTCACCTTAGAATCCACCCTAGTGGATGAAGCCAGGGCAGCATCACATCTAACTCCAAATTTGCCACTGAAGGGGCGGAGTTATACATGGAAAATGCGATTGCCCTAGAAAGAACTCTCAAGGAAGTTTGAACATCCTGGAATTCTTTACCATCGAGACGTTGTGCTAACGCTCTGGTAAGGTGATCTGCATATGATAAGGCATCTAAACTGGCTCTGTTAGATGATATTGTCATCTCCAACGTATTGGAGAGAATCAACATAGATGCCGGCAATGACAACTCCAAGTCTTCAGCCTGGTCGTCTAAATGCAGAGGAACTCTCGGAATGCCCTTTCCTGCCGTTTCAAATTTATTTCTACTGTTGATGAACTGCAGATGTAGAGCATGTTGCGATAAGAAACTGGTTCTGCCTGTCTTAGAGGCTAACTTAAAAATAGCGCCATTCAGCAATTCGAACGTCCATGAGACATTGCTGGACTGGACCGGAAACTCAGGAACGACATCCTTAGTCCGGCGGCCAAAAAAGTCTGTATCCAGTGACGCTATCAGTCTCTTATCTGGTATCGCAGCTCTCTGGTCTGATGGAACAACCTCTAAAAGGTGTTGACGGATAAAATCTACCATCACTTTATGTTGTTCCAGAAGGGAAAAATCCAGCTCCGTAGATTCCCTTTCACCATCCGACTGGACCAGATGCGAATCTCGGTCATCCCTATCTGACACTGCAGGGGAACGTACCGACCCAGCTTCCTCAGACAGTTCCTGATCTGAAAGAGTTTCCGAAGGGTGCTGGGATGCTGCGATGAGCTGCACTATCTGTGATAGCAAGTCCATCACGGAGGCCTGTGGAGCTGCGGTCTTACGTTGTTTAGCCGCTGGAAGCTCCTGGGACGGTACCTCATGCATAATCCTTTTATGCGTACGTCCCAACTGGTAAGGCCTCGTGTCCTTGGCTACCGGATGGAGTGACCTGGTCGACATGAATTCCTTTGCCGGTGAAGCAGGCTGGATATCCGAGGTCACATAGCCAAGGTGCGGTCGTGTGTGCTGGCATGTGGAAGAGGAAGCCAATAGACTAGCCGACCCCGGCTGTCTATGTGATGGAGCGTCCCAAGTAGGAGGAGTGGACGTCAGCTCCGACTGACGAACGTTATGTACAACAACATCTGGCTCCCAATGTTGTTGTAAGAGACAGGGGCCTCTCTCGCTCGCAGTCCTCCAATCCGTCGTCGCAGGGTGTGCGTGATCCGAGATTATAGTGCTCGCAACACCCTTTCTTCTCTCCTGGACCACAACAAATGTACCCGGCATCACTTCACCCACATTACGAGTGATAGATCTGCCGGTCGAGCTAGCTGGCGACAAGGTCGTCATTCCTACTAAGGATCTAGGCACTTGTCTGATTTCCTTGAGCACTTTTGCCGCTAGCTCTTCATTGGTATGCGACAACGGCAGCACACTTCCGGAAGACATCACGGAAACATCACCCTGTTCTAGTTCCTTTGAAAAAGAGACTGAAAAACTAGAGTGACCCTGTGGTGAGAGGACTGGCATTGGCCTCTCACCACTAACAATATACCGTGACACATGTCTCCATTTGCCATCCCAACTGGCACACACTGAACAAGAATTAGTGAGAATACAGTGACTACAGCAAATACAATGAGCATGAGAATCAGAGGAAGACTTCCTCGATTTACAAATTGAACAAAATTCTTTCGTAATTAAAAAATATTATACAGCCGTATTACTTGCACTAACCCTTGAAAATACAAAGATACATAATAATAATACAATCCATAACAAAATTTCGAAAAATAATTCAAAAGAAAATTTTCGAAAAAATTTTGACATGAGCCCAAGTTCCCAAAGGGAACGATGAGCCCAAATGGATTCCAAAAAAGCCTAAGTGTGAACAAAAATTTTAAAACATTTCTAAAAATTAATGTTAAACTTACGGACAATATTAATGTATCTGACTATATAATAAACCTTACAGAAGACAAGGAATCACTGACAGAAGTAACTGTTGTCAACGTAAACAAAAGTCAATAAAAACCGGAAACAAGACTCCAGGCACTGAAAAACATGGCCCGAAATCAGTAACCAATTTAAAACACTATCCGATGTAAAACAGAATCTTCCACAGAAGAAGCTGCAATACATCAGATGGTAGATGAATGACCAAAATGCCTAAACACTGCTAGGGTGAGGACGTAACCATGGGGATAACAGAATAAACATTCAGCAACTATGCTAAAACTCCAACTTTCAATTAAAAAATTATACCAAAACCATGGGAGATTTGCAAGGGGGGTTTCAAGGAAGTATAAATTTTATAGTAAATTTCCTTTCTTATTATACCTCCCGAAATTGTTTACTACAGGCTTGCACTACAGTGGAAGAACCTAACTCGGATAAAATACTCTCTATTTAAATCTTTCCCAAGATTTGGGAAAGAAAAGTGGTGTAAAAACACCACGAAAAAAATAAGCCAAAACTGGGTCGAGCGCCATCGGCGCACACCCAGTATGGGACGCTCTTCCATAGTACAAATCCACGACTTCCGTAAAACAGTGCGCAATGCGTCAATTCGTCATTCTTTTGATTCCGAACAACACAGGAGTTATGTGATCAGCAGGGAGGAAGGATTCTTACCCGAATAAGAAGACGGGAGGGCCTCCATGTAAACAATTCCGGTAGGTATAATAAGAAAGGAAATTTACTATAAAATTTATACTTCTTATCAACCTACCTCAATTGTTTACTACAGGCTGAATAGACAAAAGGCTGGAGGGAATCACATAACCAACCCACACATAACTCAAAAGCACTGGGACCGTGGACAGAGGAAGAGATCCCTAGGCCTATCAAACCATAGCATCACAAACATTAGAAAAGACAATGAAAGATGAGGCGTATGGTGAAGTGCAACGCACAGACAGAAAGGGCAGTAACAGCACAAAGCTGGAACTGACCCTGAAAAAAGCTGAAAGGCTGGGATAGACAACAGCCTGAGCCGAAGAAAGAGGGCCCCAAGGTTCTCTGTCGGCTCCTGCAACTGTCGCAGATAAAAGGAGAATGTAGCATTTCTCTAGAAGGCTGCCAGAATAACATCCGTAATCCGACAACATGACAGAGTTATGAAAAGAGGAAGACAATGCACGCACCTCGTGGCAGAAAAAACAATTGGTAATACAATCACCAGTAGCTAGACGAGCGGAAGCTGCACGAATAGCAAGACAAGTCCATCAAGAAATGGATGTAAGAGAGATCTGGCATGTGAGAGAACGCATATTCATCGAGGATAAAAGCGTGAATGCCCCCCACCCCCAAGCAGAGCATCGCCCAAAAAAGTGACCATCTTGGTGGAAACTGCAAAGTCCTAGGCCTTTTCAAGAAAAAGAGCTGAACAAACTTGGAGAGGCAAGGATGAGTGTCAAAACAATGCGGTATCACATGTGAAAAAATGTCTCCGAAGCATGGACATGTACCCATTGCTGGAGACCCCCAGAAACAAACATATACCAGAAACTCAGCAAGCGGTGTGATCGAAGGAGTGACAGAAGCAACAGAGTGATCGCACACCATCGACAGAAGAATCTTCCACTTAGCCACAGAGGCTAAACCAGTGGAGTGAGTGCCTCCTTGAAGAAGAAAAGCAACTCCACCGCGTGTCCTGAAAAACCACTACGGAGGAGACAGGACCCGATAAAAGACATGTGCGAAGACACAATGAAGTCGGGTCAACGTAAAACCTCCTCGGGCGACTTTGGCAAAGAAAGTCGCAAGGTAGAGGGAGACATGCCGGAACCGCCGCAAACAGAGAACGGAGCAGATTGATCCACACCCACCGAGACGACGGGTGTGATCGAAAGGATTCGACAACTGCAGGTTCATATCTGGGCAAGAACCTGAGGCGGAACCGGTAGGAAGGCGTAGCCGACAAGACCATCCCAAAGGAGGGCCAGAGCGTCCACAGCGAAAGCCAGAGTATCTGGACACGGGGACACAAAAATGTCCACCAGATGGTTCCAACGAGCCGCAAGAGATCGATGGAACCCGCCATGTGGAGCATCCACCTGGTGGAAATAACCCTGCCCTGACGGGACAGGGAGTCGGCTAGGACGTTCAGACCGACCGGGAATGTGACGAACAGCCACCCCGGCATGGACATCCTGAGCGAGCAGTAGAAGATCCCGAGCCAATTCGTACATTGGAACAGAGTGCATGCCGCCCTGGTTCCGAATGTAAGCAACCACCGTCGAATGGTCGGACAACAGAAGGACCTAGCGATTCGACAGGTGAGGGATCCACTGCCTGAAACTCAGAAGAAGAGCAAGAAGCTCCTTCTGGTTGATGTGTAGAGCTGCATGATCCTGGTCCCACATCCCATGAATGGAAAGACCTAGAGGATCCAACGTCGCACCCCATCCGAAATCGCTGACATCTGCCGTCAGAACGCGATCGGACGTGGGTAAGTCCAACGGAACACCCTGCGAAAGCGACTGGACATCCGCCCAGAGAAGAAGGTGAGGATAAAGATATTCTGGAAACTGAAGCACCAGATCCAGAAAATCTACATTCGGCCTCCAACGACTGAGTAGAAAGTGTTGGAGAGGTCTGAGATGCAGCCGACCTAGAGGAATGAGATCCGTCACCGAACAGCAGAGACCGATTAGCCGGAGAATACTCCAAGCCGTTGCGCAAGTGGACTGGGACAGAGTCAGAGCAAAAGCTGAGAGAATCACAGCCTTTGCCTGGGGAACCGCCACCAAATTGAATTGTGTGCGGAAAGCCATCCCTAGATGATAAAATGACCTGAGAAGGGACCAGGTCTGACTTCTCCTCATTGACTCTGAAACCTAGCGATGTGAGCAAGCTCGACAGAGTGGCGACATCCGAGTCCAGTAAGGCAGCATTGGAATGCCCCTGGAGAATATCGTCCAGATATGCCGAAGTAGTCACCCTGGACTGTGTGCAATGGAAAGCTATCACATGCGACATCAGTCTGGTGAAGGCCCAAGGAACCAGGTTGAGATACTTCCGTAACACCCAATGAATCGGAACGTGAAAGTAAGCGTCTCGCAGGTCGAAGCTGGAAGCGAAATCTCCCTGGTGAATTGAACGGAGGACTGACCTGAAAGTCTCCATGCTGAACTTGAGAGCAATGATAGACTGGTTCAGAAAACTCAGATCGATAACCGGTCGGAGGTGGCCGTCCTTCTTCGGCACCAAGAACAGGCGGGAATAGAAACCCACTGACCTAATGTTCTTGATGACCTCAATCGCCCCCTTTGTCAGGAGATTGTCTATCTCCGTGGACAAAAGTTCCCGACGTAAAATGTCTGAAGGAACTATGGTTGGAAGAGGCACCCTGGACAGAGTGGGGTGCCTTCGGAAGGATATTCGCAGCCCGGACCAAACAACATCTAACACCCAAGGATTGGATGTGATGGTGGACCAACGGTCTGCGAACTCTGCTATCCTTCCTCCAACCTGGGTCGAGTCGAGGTGGGGACCTTCATTTCGAACCCCGACGAGGCTTGCGAGAGGAGAAAACACCTCCTCTACTGAATGAAGAATCCTTTGACTTCCCTCAAGACTGCCGACGCTTACCCTTACCCCTTGAGTAAGTAGAAGCGGAGGCAGAAGAATCAGCCCCTTTGCTTCGCAGAGGAAGCAGAGGGTACTTGTTAGGCTTGGAACGGCCCGTGCCAACCCTAGAAGGCTAATCAAGCTGAAGAAACAGCAGCTGATCGTTGGAATGACGTAGGACGTCATCCCGGACCGTCAACACAGAACCATGGAAAAGTTGCGGACCTGCCAAAGAAGCAGATCGAAGAGTAGCGCATTGCTCCTCAGGAAGGGATCGGCCTGGGTCCAGCACAGAGTCCCTTCGAACTAATTCCAGATTAGCCGTGTTACAGGTATGCGTGTGAGTAAGATGCATGAGTGCCTTGGACATCACACGCAAAGGAGCCTGTACCTCGTCAAACTTATCTGGAGGCAGATAAGCAGCTAAAGCTGAGATGACGTGATCAGAGACAGAAAGCATACCAAGCATCTCTCTCGATAAGCCCAATGTGGACTCCAGAGTCGTCATCGGAATGACGGCAGACTTGGATTTGGAAAGCCCGAGGGAATTGGGGTCCTGATCCAAAACCGTCAAAGTCTGGTAGACCGACGGATTGGCGGAATCATAGGAACGATAATGCGCGGAGGCAAAAAGGTGTCAACCCTGGTGAAGAACGGAGCCTTCATAGCCTTGGAACTTAGCTTAGAGTCCAAGGCTGAAAATGCTTCAACCAACTGTACCAACTGGCATGGTCGAAGACGCCTAGAAGTGGGTTGCTCCATAGGCTGTTGGCGCGTGACCGATGATCGTGGCCTGGCTGACACTGTCGACTGGTTAGATGGTTTGAGATCCGGAAGGAACCCAAACACGAAATCAAGAGCTGCCCCCAAGTCCGAAGACTGCTGGCTCTCGACATTAAGCATGTCTGACTCTTCCCCTGAGTCGGAAGACACACAGCCCATCATGGGCAAACCAGCCGACGCCTCCCGTGGTGTTGGAACACCAGGGGGATCAGAAAGCGGCCTGTTTCCAATCCCGGGAGGCGCCGCCATAGGGGATGCCTAGAAACCACTCGCTGCCTTGCTGGAAGCAACGAGAAGGCTCTTTGACAGAACCTGAGTGAGTAAGGAGGGGGCCTCCCTAAGCTCACTGCCCGTACTGGCCGGTTTGACAGGGGAACGAACCGGCAAAGTGGCTTCACCTCTGACCCTCTTAACTAGCGAAGGGTCAAGATCCTCCAAAACACCCGATGTGGGATGACGGGCGGCAGCCGAAACATCTGAAGGCAGACGTGTATAGGGGTGTGACACACCCCGAGGATCAACATAGCGGGAACTCATGAGAGTCACTGTGAACCTCTGCAGGGCCGAAGGTCCAGGTTGCACAAAAGACGTTGGTCCCCCAAAACTGGTTGTATGGCCAGAATGAGTGGACGGTAACGCCACGGAGTTCATAGTGTCCCACTAAGAACATCTGAATCCAAAGACAACTGTGGTGCTCGACGGCGCAGAGACCACAGTAGAGGGTCCGGCCGGCAGCCACTTCCAACTTCGCTGAGTAGAAGTCAGGGAAGGCTGAGGCCGATACCCCCACGTCTACACAACCAGACACCGCAGCAGACCACTGCAGGTATAAAACTACTGTGCTCAATGGCTGAGAGGACACAGTAGGGGGTTCAGTCGGCAGCCCCATCCGACTTCGCCGAGTGTAAGTCGGGGAAGGCTGAGGCCGATACCCCACAACCACACTACAGACATCCCTGCAGACCCTGGCAGGGATAAGCCGAGGCTGGCTAAAAACGGAGCCCAATGACATTGTAGACCGAACAGCAGTAGCAGCAGATATGACGGGAGCTGTTGGAACTGGCGGAAAAGTGGAGATAGCCACCAAGCTCGGCCTCCAAAGGAGGAGTCACAACCCTAGTGACAGCCTCAGATGTCGACTGGAGAGGGCGTATAGTCCGGAACCAGGCATCTGTTCACCAGAAATCCAACAGCTCCCACAGTATCCACCACTGTAAAAAACTGCACATTCCCCATGGAAGGGGAATAACTCTCACCAGACATGGTCGAGTCGGGAAGCCCCGAAACGACAGCATTCCCCACCCCCCGCTGATGCAGAGGGAGCTGCACATCCCCCATGGAGGGGGAGCAATTCTCACCAGACGTGGTCGAATCGGGCGACCCCGAAACGATAGCGTTCCCCACCCCCCATGGGAGTGGGAGGAGCTGCACCTCCCCCACGGAGGGGGTCAAACTCACACCAGATGTGGTCGAGTCGGGAGACTCCTGAAACGACAGCGTTCCACACCACCCGCGGGTGTGGAAGAAACGACCACGAGAACGCACCAAGGTGAGGGCAAAAGGAATTGCCCTAAAGGAACCCAACTGGAAATAACAGAGGTGAGAGCAGTAGAAGAAAAATGTGAACTCAACAGAAACAGAAAGTAGAAGAACACCCTCAACTACGAGAGAAGGTGGCAGAAAAAAAACGGTGGGTACATGACAGAACCCAGACAGTCGACAGGGACCGAAAAACAGAAATTCAGCCCTCAACAGAGACTGAGTGAAGAAATCCTGTCCAGACAGTCCCAGATTGACACCTAACTCCAAAAATTAATTCATCAACCGAAAAATTCATTGTCGAATCGCGTGATGTTGAAAACAAAACATCCGCGAAAACGGAATAGTAAATAATATACAATGAGAATGTGGTTGAAAATATAAACGAGAATATATAAAACACAGTCCTGTTATTATACGATCTTCAGATCCATAAATCCAGTCACAGGAAAACCATTATCGACGAGTTAAAATATCACTGTTACTGCAGAATAGATGGCACATATCCACCACGTGTGCGGATAATCAAAAGAATGACGAATTGACGCATATGCGCACTGTTTTATGGAAGTCGTGGATTTGTACTATGGAAGAGCGTCCCATGGCGCTCGACCCAGTTTTCGCTTATTTTTTTCGTGGTGTTTTTACACCACTTTTCTTTCCCAAATCTTGGGAAAGATTTAAATAGAGAGTATTTTATCCGAGTTAGGTTCTTCCACTGTAGTGCAAGCCTGTAGTAAACAATTGAGGTAGGTTGATAAGAAAGGGAGAGAGGAAACACTTAACAAACAGTGGAGATTTCATAGCAAGAATGAAAACATCAGGCCCATGCCCCAAAATTAGGGAACATGAAATAATTTTACATAAAAAGTTAAAAAATTTATAGTAATTTATATATTTTTTATACTTACCAATGACCCAGACATAGCTGGTGATAACTCTTAAAATATAGGGCCAAACACAAATTTTGCCCCCCAATCCCCAAAATTTGCATCTAAAACTAAAGAAAACATGTCCTGAAAGGCCCTCCACACTTCGCCCCTACTGCGCATGCGCAGTGTCAAGGACGTTCCGAAATTGGCACCATTAATCATTCTAAAAACCAGTGCCTGGTAAACGCTATGTACTCAGCGGGGAGGCAAGAGTTCCCAACTCCTGGGAGGGCCATCCCCGTCTGGGTCATTGGTAAGTATAAAAAATATATAAATTACTATAAATTTTTTAACATTTTTATACTGTACCAATGACCCAGACATAGCTGAATAGTAAAAAGGCTGGAGGGCCAAGGACATAGAGCAAAATGGAATACGCTCAATAAAATAAAATAGAGTCATCCCCTGTAGGGAAAAAGAAGTAATAGGCCTTACATGTATCTTTCTTATTTATGATAAATTAGAAAGATACAACACCTTCCAAAATTGAGCTTCATACATCCATGTACTCTATTAATATCCAATATAATCCTTATACTAATAATTTTTAAAGTAAGCCAATAAATAAAGTAAGTCTAGAGAATAGAGACTCTTATACTCCTAAAAGTGTCTGAGGATTGCATAATCATGTCCGTTGACATATGCAATATTCAAAAGCTATACTTTAAAAACTAAGACTTGAATGAATTTTAAAAACCTAAACTTCTCACTAAACAACCATCCCAATAACAGCTCAGAATTACTAACTCCGGAGGAGGTATCCCCTTGTTTTCATAGTAAAACAGGTGACCCAAGGGAACACCCTCCCCCCCCCCCCCCTTTTTCTTGCCCTGGGTCAAATAGCCCAGAGCGAAGAGGGCAGCCGAACGGAGACACTGCCGAAACAGACAGCCTACCTAGCTATAGTAGCAACTGTTAAGTGAATGACATTCTGAGCAGTAGATAATAGACCTAACAATAGAGGCCTCCAGAAATGGACTCGATATTTCTGAGATGAAATTCATGAATGTGGATGGCTGAGCGCAATGAGCGGCCTTCAAAAATCTATAATAGCGACACTATTAATGTAAGCCCAAGAAGTAGAAGAACTCTTACTTCATGAGCCGAAATCTTAAGCACAACTGCTAAGTCAATGATATACCATAAGCAGTACCGATAGTTAATAGAATCCATTAACAATAAAATGGAGCGTAACGTCCTTCTACTAGACATCAAAGACAGAAGAAGCTTACGCCCATAGTAATAAACAGATATCTGTTTATAAATACATAAACTGTACCCGGAAAGAGTAAAGGCCTATGCCCATACGAAGACGGAAGGACCTTAAAATAATAGGTTCCGGATAATAGGAGCCTAACTCTTATGCAACAATCCAACCTAAATAGTAACGGAAGTATTGATTCCGAAACTACGAAAGTGAAAATCATCCATCGATAGTCCATGAAACTCACTGACTCTACAGTAAAAGAGAAACCAACAGAATTACTGTCTAAAAGGTCAGAATTTGAAAACTACTGTTTCCAGAGGCTCAAATGATTACTTAGCTAAATAAGAACCGAAGTTAAAATCCGTATAGGAATTTAATCTAAAGATTCTAAGTCTATTTATCAAAAAGTTACTAACTGACTTAGATAAAGAGACAAAAGACTTAATTGTAAACTATCGTAGAGTGCATAGGTATGAGGTAACATAAACCTATAACCTAAATAATAACAGGCTGCAGTAGATCTTGTGAAACAAGTATACTAAAAAATAGCAATGAGTAGTATGGAGGGATCAACAATATGAACATAATGATCCCTACACCATGACGGAAGAGCCTCCACTTTAGCCGCATAGAATAGCGAAGAAGAGGATCTCCTATAGTAAGAAATCACGTCCAAAGCTCGTCCAGTACAGTGCTTACAATGCAATACGGACCACACAACGGAATACATGAAGGTTGCGACCTTGCTGGTTGTGATAAAGATGACACGATTTACCCAGTGAAAAAGATCCTCACATAGAGGAAGATTTCACGTTAAGACCCACAGTAGACAAGAGAGTAAATTACTCATGATCTCTGTGAAGATAGAGATGCTATCAACAGAAATGTATTGTGGTTGTTTATCTTAGCAAAACCTGCTAAAACAACAGCGCCGGAGGATACGCGTATCCTATCATTCCGTCCTATAGATCAATAGAGCGTTAACAATATTAGCTCAGAGATCTGGACAAGCCAACACATACGTCTGCAATTGATTAGCAAGCTGTGTCATAAATAAATCATCATTGGGCGCTCCCATAGATAGCAAATCTGATTGAATACTTGTTTGTTGAGAGTCCATTCTGACAGCAACAAGCGACCCGTAAGAGAACGGGAGTCCGATAAAACAATCAGACGACCCGGAATATGACGGACCAAAACTGAACTTGGTGTACTATAACCAACAGACGGATTCTTTCCATTAAATAGAATAACGGAAACGAAAGAGTGCCTCCCTGGTTCCGGAGATACGCCACTACTGTCGAATTAAAGGACAGGAATTTGGGCATGCGTTTCTGAATAATGTTCATGCAATGACATAAAGCAAGCCTAAAAAACATTATTCCGCGGAAGAAAACTGATTGCTAAAAGACTGCGGAACCCAAAGACCCTGGCACTTCGAATCCGTAGGGATCAGTATTATATCCCAATCTGTTTGACTGGCAACCGTCATAACAGCCACACTCGGGTCCGGCAACTGCGGCGGCACTCTCTGAGTCAACCACCGAATGTTTGCCCCAGTCTGAATCTCTTGTAACACTAGATAGACAAGAGAATGTGTAAATCGAGCAATTCATGGATTGCCGAAAAGTTGCCGTCGAAGAGAAGCTCCTCCGAGAACGAAGCGACTCTGAGAGAGTTCTTAACCTTACTATCCACGCGTGTGGATGTAGCTAGGGCTGCGTCACGTCTAACTAACTCCAATCAGCCACTGAAGGGCGGAGTTATACGTGAACAATCTACTGCCCTCAAAAGAAATTACATTGAGAATAATATCCCGTAAATCTTTTCTTGAAGACGTAATGATAACGCCTCAGTAAGGCGGATTACGTATAATAAAGCGTCTAAGTTAAGTCTACTATACATAATGTCGTTCCCAACATTGAAATTGGAAAAGACATAAACGGCGAAAAAGAATATATGCAGTCTTTAATCACACCGTCTAGACGCATATGAACTCTCGGTATGCCCTGCTCTGCCAAAATAAACTATTTGTATAAATGATAAAATGGCAGAAATGAGCAACGCGGACAAGAAACTAAACTATCATGCTTAGTAGCAGGCTTGTATATATATATATATAGCGTCGAAAAATAAAACACATGTTGTAATGACAATATTGGACTGCGTCGGTAAGTCAGGGACAATGTCCCTGAACCGATCGAAAAATCCGAGTCCAATGACGCTATAAGTCTCTTATCCAAGATCGCAGCAATGAAGTCCGAAATAATAATCACTGGAAGATAATGCCAGAAGATATGAAAGGCATCTTCCGATACTACTAAAGGGAAAACTCGAAATCTTTCGAATCCCTTTCGCCATCCTGTCGGACCCTATAAAGCGTTCGGTCGTCCGTAGCTGATGCAACTGCGGACCGCCCCGACCCAGCGCTGTCGGATAATTCCTGATTCGACCGAGAAACTGTCAATTGCTGGGATGCTGCGAAACAACTGTGCTAACTCGGATAGCACGTCCGTCACTGAGGCCTGAGGAGAAGCGGTCTTACGATGCATTGCCGCTGGAAGCTCCGTGATCGTTACCCCGTGCATACTACCAATATGCGAGCGAACGGAGTGTATAGGCCTCGTGTCCCTTGGCTACCGGATGGCGCGACCTATTCGCCGTGGAATCACTGAATGCCGAAACTGATCGGATACTCAAGGTCACGTAGCCAATGTGCGGTCGTGTGCCCTGCTGTGAGGATGAGGAAGCATTAAAGACAGTCTCTCGGACTGTCAATATAACGGAGCGTCCCGACCAACGGACATATGCTCCGAATGTAAAATATCTGAACCACAACATGCGGTCCCCTATGTTGTTGGGCGAGAGAGGGACCTCTCTCGCTCACAGCCCGGACGGACCTGGACAAGCCAGGAACCGGACTAACAGGCTTCCTCCGATCTGTCCTCAATCTGCCGTCACTGGGTGAGTACTAAAGTAATTAAAGTGCTCGCATCACCCAAATCTCCTTCCTAGACCGTAACGGACGAACCCGGCAGCCGAACCATTCGATGAATGTACGCTACACTGGGTGAGCTAGCGAATGTCACTCCGTAGGCGATAGACATATTCCATGAGCACTTATTGCCGCTAACTCTTCATTAACTATGACGACAGAGGCACACTTTTGAAAGACATCTCCATAACTCTTCGAACAAGAAACCAGAAATGCTTGGTTAGCAAGCATAAAATAATAATATATATAGCGTCGTTCAATAATTCGAAAGTTTGTGTGACATTATTGGACTATGTCGGAACTGAGGGACGATGTCCCTGAACCGAGCCAAAAATTCCATTTGATAAGTCCACCGACGCTATCAGTTTCTTATCCGGCATCGCAGCATTCTGGTCCGACGAAAGAAGCTGTAGAAGACCAAGTCAGATGACATACACAACAGCATATGTTGTTCCGAAAGGGAAAGCTCGAAATCCTCCGAATCCCTTTCGGTATCCCGTCGGACCGGATGAAACTTTCGGACGTCCGTACCCGCTTCCGCGGAGCGTCCCGACCCAGCATCGTCGGATAAAATATATGCGACAGATTCAGTTGATGCTGGGATGCTGCGATAAACTGTGCTATTAAGGAAAGCATGTCCGTTCCCGAGGCCTGTGCAGTAGCGGTCTTACGATGCATTGCCGCCGGAAGCTCCGTGTACGTTGACTCCCGCACACTTCCTATGCGAACGTCCGGAGTCTGCAGGCCTCGTGTCCCTGGCTACCGGATGGTGTGACCTGGTCGCCGAAGAATCCTTGATCGGCGAAGCTGGTAATATATCGGCGGTCACGCAGCCAAGGTGCGGTCGTGTGCGCTGACGAGAAGAGGAAGCCTTAGCAGTCTCAGCGGACTGCCTATACAACGGAGCGTCCCGAGCGACGGACGTATGCTCCGCTTACGACACATTTTGTACCACAACATCTGGGGCCAGATGTTGTTGAACGAGAGAGGGGCCTCTCTCGCTTGCCGTCCGGATGGACCGGAGCGAGCTATGAACCGGACTAAAAGGCTTCCTGCGTTCTCCCTCCGATCCGCCGTCACTGGGTGTGCATTAGGTTAATTTATAGTGCTCGCATCACCCCAAAATTCCTTCTAGACCGCAACGGACGAACCCGGCTGCCGAACCATTCGGTGAATGGACGCTACACCGGGCGAGCTAGCGGACGTCAAAGGCCGTCGAACCTACTAGGGTCCTCTTAGGCAATTGGCGTATTTACATGAGCACTTTTCCGCTAGCCCTTCATTAATTGTGACGACGGAGGCACACTGTTGGAAGACATCACAGATACATCACCCTAATCTTGATCGTCTGAAATAGAAATTGATAAAGTAGAGTGACCCTGCGGGGAAAGGACCGGAGTGTCCAAATCCCCAACAACATACCGTGACATACGCTTCCCATATTGTCATCGAAATCATACGATACAGAACAGGAGTTAATGCGAGTACACTGACCACATATAGAATGATAATAAAGTCAGAGGAAGACTTCCTCTTAAAACAATTGATCAATATCCTTTCAATGTGAAAAGAAAACAAGTCCTGGTACTCGCACTAACCCCTGGCAATCAAAATACATAATAATAATATGATCCATTAATATAGAAAAAATAATTGAAATCAAAATATTTTGAAAAAATATTTTTTCAGAACAGCCCAAGTTTCTGAAAAGTAACGTTGAGCCCCAATGGATCCCAAGCCTAAGTGTGGACAAAAAATTTTAAAAATATTTTAAACAATTTATTCAACACTTACGAACAATAATAATGTATCTAGTTATGATTAAAATAACATCAAGATATTATTTTTTAGAAATCCCCCCCTCACACAGAGGGCTGTTGTAAATGTAAACAATGAGTGTAAAAACACTAAAATAAGACTCCAGGCACCCAGGCCCGAAATCAGTTACCAAAAATACACTATCTGATGCAAAACAGAGACTTCCAGGGAAGAAACTGCAGAACATCAGATGGTAGATGCAGAACACAACGCCTAACCACCCGTAGGTGAAGACGTAAACATGGGGAAAGAACAGAATTCATTCTGTTATTCAGCTAAAACTCCCAAGAAAATTTAGTAATAATAATTACAAAAACTATGCCAAAAGCATGGGAGAATAGCAAGGGGGAACTTAAAGGACAGGGAGAGAGGAAAACACTTAAAAAAACAGTGTAACTAAATAATCAGAATGACAACAAAATGGCTGCTGCCTTGAAAATAGGTAACTTAACATAATTTCATTAAAAAATTTTAAGTTACAGCCCTGATAATATTCTGTCACACATTCTTTTCCTCTCCTCCTTCTCTATCCTCCTTAGAATCACCATTTCACTAATATTTATGTGTCTGGCATCATTTAAACTGAGATTTATAAGCACAAAGATCAGTCAGATGTTAACTGATGAAGGGCCAAACTTAGAATGATTAATGGCGCCAATTTCGGAACGTCCTTGACACTGCGCATGCGCAGTAGGGGCGAAGTGTGGAGGGCCTTTCAGGACATGTTTTCTTTAGTTTTAGATGCAAATTTTGGGGATTGGGGGGCAAAATTTGTGTTTGGCCCTATATTTTAAGAGTTAGCACCAGCTATGTCTGGGTCATTGTTACAGTATAAAAATTTATAAGTTACAGCCCTGAACACATCCTTCCACTGTTCCTTCCTCTCATCCTCTTATTTAATCCTTGGATCCACCATTTCCATCATGATTTTGTGTCTGGCATCATTTTAACTGAGATTATAAGCACAGATATCAGTGAGATGTTACTAATAGAAGGGCCAAACAATGAATGAGGATTTTGCGCCAATTTCGGTACTTCCTTGATACTGTGCATGCGCAGTGGACAAAAGTATGGAGGACCATATAGGACATTGGATTTTTTGATTTGGATGCAAATTTTGGGGATTGGGGGGGGGGGGGGGGGGGCAAAATTTGTGTTTGGCCCTGAATAATTAAGAGTTAGCACCAGCTAAGTCTTGGTCATTGGTACAGTATAAAAATATTAAAAGTCCTACCTGGTCCTCCACACCTTTACTCTCCGGGCATGCGCAGCCGTCAGGAAGTGACCAGAATTGGTGCCAACATCATTCTTTGTAGAAGAGAGTACTACATAATAACTCAGTGGGGAGGCATGCGTGCCCACTCATGGGACCGTCTGGGCCATTGGTAAGTATAAAAAATTACTTTAAATTTATCATATTTTTATACTATAAACCAATGGACCAGACTAGCTGAATCATAAAAAGGCGGAGGGCCTTGGACTTCAGAATTAGCAGACCAACATAGTTCCCAAGCCTGCAATCCAAGGTGAAAGGAAATTAAATTTAAAAGGAATTACATGTATGTCTCTCTATACAGTAATAGAAAAGACATATCATAAATAAGGAGCCAAATTCAATTAATTCCGTATTCTTAGCATGAATGACTATGCTAATTGAATGTAACGAGTTTCCAATTTTAAGGCTAGCCCTAAAAAGTAGGATAGCGTATTTGAGAGTGCGAGGTTAACCCCCCCACAAACATATGCCATATACAATAATACACAAGCTGTATCCAGGATATAATCTACAGACAAAACAGCTTCACTCATAGTTACACACTTATCAAGCGGGAGATTTAAAAAAATCCCCCCCCCCACCCCCCATTATTTTATGAAGGAATCTTCTTCAAAAACAAAGAGGGGAGCGCTCTGGAATCAGTAAAAGCAGTACCAAATAACAATATATATTCGTCGAACAGGCACCCAGATATTAATTATTGTTATTAAATTGGAGCTTAATGCCACTTCAGAAGCTAAGGCTATCGTGGCGATCCAAGGTAATTAATAGCGCCCGCTTGTATCGTATACCGGAGTCGGCATAAGTAGATGGGTAAATAACCAGTCATATAATAAGTGATATAATAAGTACAACATACACATGTCCAATAGAATCACAATGGATGATCTCTAGAGATTAAACACACTTCCGAGGTAACCCACAGGCAACCCCGTTCAGGTGTGCAATAAATTCCAATAAATAACATTCAAAGACATGTTCTATCTGATATCTATGCTTCCAGACATGTGCGAATATACAAGAATGCATAGACAAGTTATATTCAATTCAGGTACCGAAACTTATAGAAACCTGGATTTAGAAATGGAACGAGCTATGATTAACAGACTCGTCACGGACCACGCCTGAAATAATTCATTGTTTCTAAAGGTCCATAACATACAATAATGCGTCGGCCTAATAATACACTTATTATGCACACGAGCATTGAAATCCCGCAGGTAATCATCTGAATACCAGTTAACTGACTAGACATCCTTACAGGTACCCAAAGGATAGCAATTTATTGATGATGAATCATATGCTTGTATATGACATATAAACGAACAACCACAGGCAACAAACCAACTAAAAACTGAATGTGCCCATGAGGTCGCTAAGAACATGACCCAGCCACCAATCGAGAAGTCATGAAATGCATGTATATACTAAAATGCATATGAGGAAAGAAAACTACATCTTGCCTTGCCTCTTAACACATTGGCGGTGGGGAAGGGGGGGGGGTATTCAAAATCATATCGAACCCCCCTCACCCGCATAACTTGAATCGTTCTTGTGTTAATCATCAAATAGTATAGAAACCGCAAGGCTCCCTCACGTCTGACCGACTCCATAATGCCACTAAGGGCGGAGAAGGACATGATAAACAAATACACCATATTTACATAATAACTCACACCAAACCATACCGGTTTGAAGAGAATAACCTCCTCTAACAAACGGTAACACTACCCATAGCTTATAAGTCTTCATTTCATGAAGACAGATATATCCGTGTAAGTTGCGACCCTAAAGGTTCACTTAACGGAGACTTACAATTATCATCGTGCAGCGTAGGGAATGAAGAGCCGCTATATAAACAGCCCTGAATTCCTAAAGAGACTGCAGTCCCAAGAGATAATAAATTCAGTTATGCCACTGCATAATACAGAAAAAATCTCGCTCATGATTTTAGCTAGGCTACTATGGTGTAACAATAACACTCAAGACTATGACACCTAAGAAAAACAAACCGAAAAGCACAGTATCTTTTTCGGTTTTATTCCCAAAAGACAGCGGACAGAGCCTGACCCAAGAGAGCACTCTAACCGTACAGAAGGCTACTACGGCATCCACTATGACATAATTGTCTTGACGCCAAGGAATATCTCAGCCTATCTGTGCACTACCCATCTGGATTCAGGACGAGAAACAGGTGATAATAAAAAACTGGAGAATAATTTTGACGATGTCTAATGTTTTTCTTCAATAGGAAAGCTTGTACCTCCAGAAGGAAACCCTCTCTTGGAAGATTTGTCCAACAAGAAATCTTGTAAGTGGAGGTTGCTCAGGCTGATAGCTGCAGGCCTGCCGAGACTACATTTTCATCCACTGATCTTCCACAATTTATCCACTTAATTGCGAGGCTGATAACCTATCGCCAAGTGGAAAGCAACCAAAATCTATTCTAGACGACCTCAAGATTATCATTCCATCAACTGGCAAGCAATAGAGGTCATGTCCATCACCTGTATGACTTATGATGCTTACAGGAGGAGAAACTAATTCCTCTCCGCAAAGAAGCTTGTCTTGTCGATCTCAATTGTTCCCTTCAATAAGAAAACCATTACCTCCACTAGGAGTCACTCTCTTTGAAAGAAACTTCCGTGATTAACATCCAGTTTCTCAAGAAGATGATAACCTTTCATTAATCGTCGACCTAGGGACGTCAGATCCATAGCCTTGATCAGACCTATGCCCCTTTCCAAGTTGCTATAAGACGACTTCCGAAGTAAATATAAGAGGATTATTGTACTCTCACGAGACATGCTCGTGATGCTGTCATACAAGCAGAACTGTCTTGCTTACCCCGGTCTGCTGAAGTGTGTTGATGAGACACCAACTTAATAGCAGAGCAACAGAAGCTTTCTTTTAGCCTGCTCATATAGCAACATAAGCTTGTCGTCAAATAGTATATTTCCAGTAACCGGAGTGACTCAGAGAGCTTTTCACCATGTCATCTATAAGTGATGACGACGCAAGGGCAGCATCACGTCTTACCAACTCCAAATTCCACTGTCTGTGTGGAGTTGTACGTGGCATACATGACTGCCATGGAAATAACTCTTAGCGAGGAATGACGTCCTCATATTCCTTTCCATTGAGACGCTGCACCATAGCTCTGGTAAGGTGATCTGCTTAGACATTGCGTCCAGATTAGCTCTTTTGAATGAAATAGCACATTTCATTATTCCAAGCATATATTAAATGATGCAGGTAGGGACATATTTTCATCCCCGACCTGCTCTTCTAAAACGAAGACTTATATTCAGATGGAACAATATTCTAAGAGCTTAAGACTTGAAATTTCATAGTCTTTAAAGTGCCCTTCTGTGAGGGAAAGGAGACTCACACTTCTTAGCCCTCTCATCATCCAAATGTTCCATCAGCAAATATAGTCAACTCCATCCGACTGAACAGATGACTGGACCAATGCAGCACCGTCTCACAGCTCACCCTCGGAGTGTTAACGGTAGTACCAGTGACTACTGGAATGCTGCGATGCGCAGAGCAATCTGTGGCAGCCGGTCCATGACCGAGGCTAGCAGAGTGATAATCCACCTGTTACCATAATCTGCTCACGGGACTGAGATCTGGCCCCAGATCCTCAACACATCCCGTATAAAAAAGCCTCAGACCACTAGCTATCGACCCGAACCTCCGAAGTCAGCTAGTCTGCGGTCAACGTGCTTCTTTAATGAAGCAAGGGAAGATGCCATAGCTGCCACTGAATCCGGCTGCAGTGTGGAAGGAGTGTCCCGAACTGCAAGTGTGAATGGGCATCCCAACTCACTAAAGTTTCTCGAATCAAAAACAGTTGACCCCGACTGCTGATCCCAGACCTCGCTGAGCGTTCCATTAGAAACTTGTAGGCATCTATCCCTTATCGTGCATATCCATGGAAGAAGAGGAAGCTGTAACCACAGCTGACCCCGGCTGAAGTGCAGAAGAAGCATCCTGACTTGTCACATAGGACGGATGCTCCTCCTCATTGAAGTTTCTTACAACACAAAACAGTCATCCCCGACTGTTAACGGGAAAAAAAATGCTCTGCACTCGCGATATGTCCCCAGATCTTGCAGAGTATCCCACTTAGAAACTTCTAGGCTTAATTCTCTTCCGTGTGGTTCCATGTAAGTAGAAGAAGCCATAACTGCCGCTGGCTCCGGCTGCAGTGTGGAAGGAACATTTTGATGTGTGTTCCGACTCAATAAGGTTTCTCACAACAGACAAAGTTGACCCCGACTGTTAACGGGACGGAGAGGGTCCTCCAAATGGAGATCTGACCCCAGATCTAGCCAAGTGTGCCATAGAAAAACTTATAGCTTCTTCTACATGCACAATTGACCGGACAAACCCAGCACCATCTGACAGCTCACCACTGGAGTCTGAGGGAGGCTGCTCTTGCATTTGCTGGGATGCTGCTAATAGCTGAGCCAGCAAGTCCATTCCCGAGGCTTGACGAGCAGCAATCTTCTGTTTTTTCACCACTTGCTGCTCCTGGGACGAAGATCTGGAGATAGATCTTTTCTCCAAATGTCCTGTTGATCGATGCCTCACATTGCTAGCTACCGGATAGTCCGACTTCACGGGCGAAGAATGGCTCCATCTTCGTGCGGCTGACTGGATATCTGAAGTCCGGTAGCTAGCCTGCGGTCATGTGCACTTTAATAACATAGCAGAGGAAGCAGTGACTGAAGCCGACCCCAGCTGCAGACTAGACGGAGCGTCCCGAGCGGCGTGTGGACATATGCTTCAGCTCGTGTAAGTTTCTCATAACATTTGTCCCCAAATGTTGTTAGGTTAGAGAGGGGCCTCTCCCGCTCACAGTCTATTAGACCTCGCCGAGCCTCCCAACAAGAAACTTGCTGACTTTCTCCCTATTTCCGTCATCGCTGGGTGAGCTTTTTTATTTTTAAGTGCTCGCTCTGCCCACATCTACACTTCCTTCGACCGCAATGGACTTACCCAGTGTCACAGCTCCCACCGACAGAGTAACCGCTTCACCGGTTGAGCTAGCTGTTTGCAAGAGATTAAGAACACTAACTAGAGGCCTTATCCCTTGCTTATCATGAGCACTGCAGCCAGCTCTATTTGCTCAACGGAGCTGGACGACGGTAGCACACTTTGGATAGGTGTCACAATATCATCACCATGTTCATGTTCCTCCGAAATAGAAACTGAAAAAATGAATTAAAACACGGTGCGAGGTCTGATCTATGAACCTCCCTGCCAACAACGTACCGCGATAATCGTCTCCAATGTTAATCAGCCCAGTGTGTACAAGTAGGACAAGAATCCACAGGAGTGCATCGATCAAAGTCGATATCACTCCTACAAACTCCACAACAAAATATATAATTAAGATACATGAATAATAGCAATCAAAATTAAATTCAAAATATTTTCCGAAAAAATTTTAAAAAAATGCCCAAGTTCCCAAAGGGAACATTATGAGCCCAAGGGCATCCCAGTAGAGCCTAAGTGTGGACAAAATCCTAATTTTTTTGAGCTACACTACCGAAATAATAATCAATGTATCCTCGAGTAATTCTACAGTAATATAAAATAAAATACTACATATAAGTGAGGACGTTGTCAATGTAAATGTCAATAAAAAAAAACGGAAAAAAGACATCAGGCACACAAAAGGGCCCAAAGTCAGTAACCAATTTAAATACTACCAGATGCAAAGCTAGATCTTCATACGAAGAAAAAATGATACATCAGATCGAAGATACAAGACTAAACAACCTAACACCCCTTGGGTGAGGACGTAATCATGGGGATAAACAGAATAAATATTCTGTAATACACGTTAAACTCCCAAGAAATTTAATAAAAATTTTGATAAAAATAAGCCAAAAAGCTTGAAGTTTAACAGGAGGGCTTCAAGGAGGGAAGGGAAGGAACACTTAACTAACAGTGGATAAATCATTAGCAAGAATGAGGACGTCAGGCACGTCATGAAATTGGGAAACATGAAATAATTTTTATAATTATTATAAAGTTACAGCCCTGAACCTTTCTAACCACCATTGTTCACTTCCATCATCCATTTATGTCCTTGGATCCACCAATTTTACCATTGATTTGTGTCTGGCATTCTCAGAAAAGGGGATTTAAAAGCACAGATGTCAGTTCAATGTTGCTGACTTCAGGGCCAAACAAAGAATAATGTTGGCGCCAGTTCCGGTCACCTCCTGACAGCTGTGCATGCGCGTAGAGTAAAAGTATGGAGGACCAGATAGGACTTTTAATTTTTGGTTTTGCAAGCAAATTTTAGGGATTGGGGGTTCAAAATTTGTGTTTGGCCCTTGATAACTTTGCATTTGCACCAGCTGGTCTGGGCCATTGGTAAGTATAAAAATACATAGATTACAGCATCTTTGTTATGGACCTTCCCATTGTTCTTGGTCTTTCCCTTCGGCTATTGTTTTATCATAAATAGTTCACCAGAGGAAAGCAAGCTGTTTCAGCTGTGATGAACATGACAGAGTCATTGCTGCTTGCTTTTCTCTGGCAAGCTTGGGTTTTGTAAATTTACTAATGAGTTACATTGCCTTCTTAGGCCCTGCATGTGTTGTGTGCTTCAGGAAACATGACCAAATTATGGGTGAAATATATCAAAACGTAGCAAAATGCTTTCAAACACAACATAATTTCTATTACTTGGGCTCATCCCTCCCTGATGATAATTTCAGGTAATTCAAAGGTCTGATGAGCTTGTTTTATAAATGCCATATGCTGCAGCTCAGAGCCAGCAAAACATAAAAACTCTATTTATTTATTTAATGGTGTTCAATGCCACATCAGCAGCTAAGGTTATATCATGGCAAGAAAAAAGTCAATAAAGATTAACTGGGCATTTTAACAGTTTTGTTGAATCAGCCGTTTTAAGGGTAAAAGATTAACCTCAGAAGTTAAAGTCTACTTTTTCCAGATTTATCTCATCAGAACTAAGAAACAGAACATAACTGATTTAGTTTCAAGGCCATGCTAATTTTTTTTTACTAGGCTAATGTTAAGCCACCATGTGATAATTAACCCTTTACATAACAAATCACCCACATCCACCTTTGTAAATTAGAACCTGGCGGCTAAATAAAGAATTTTTTTTTAACCAAACCATATTGTGTCACTCCTCATTGGATCATGCTCATCAAGCTCATTCCAATGAGGGACCACATGATATGATTTTATTGAATCTTTTTTTAAATCTTAAAAAAATAGCAAATTTTGAACCCTTTATCTTATGTAATGAAAATGATAAATTTAAAGTAATTTGTATATTTTTTATACTTACCAATGGCCCAGACTAGCTGGTGCAAACTCGATATTATCAAGGGCCAAACACAAATTTTGAATCCCCAATCCCCCAAATTTGCATACAAAACCGAAAATTAAAAGTCCTATCTGGCCCTCCATACTTTTACCATCTGCGCTTGTGCAGTGGTCAGGAAGAGACCGGAATTGGCGCCAACATCATTCTTTGTAGATGAATATACTAATAATAACTCAGCGGGGAGGTATGAATGCCCACTCATGGGAGGGCCATCCCCGTCTGGGCCATTGGTAAGTATAAAAAATATACAAATTACTTTAAATTTATCATATTTTTATACTAATAACCAATGGCTCAGACTAGCTGAATCGTAAAAAGGCGGCAGGGCCTAGGACTTAAGAATTAGCAGACCAAATATAGCTCCTAAGCCTGCATTCCAAGGTGAAAGGAAATTAAATTTAAAAGGAATTACATTATTTCTCTCTATACAATAATAGAGAAGACATATCATAAATAAGGAGCCATATCCAAGTAATTCCATATTCTAAGCATGAATGATTATGGTAATTGGATGTAACGGGCCCTCAATTTTCAAGGCTAGTCCGGACTAAGCCTCATAAATTAGGATGGTGTATTTGAGAGTGAGAGACTAACCCCCACAAACATACGCCATATATAAATATTAAACAAGCTGTATCTAGGATTAAATATAATCTACAGACAAAACAGCTTCACTCATAGTTACACACTTATCAAGCCAGAGAAGATTTTACAAAAATTCACAACCCCCAGCCCCTTTTTTCTGAAGGAATATTCTTCAAAACAAAGAGGGGAGCTCTCTGGAATCAGTGAAAAGTGGTACCCATTAAACAATATATATTCCTCCAACAGGCACCCAAATATTAATTAGGCTTTTCCCTCTGGAAAAGACTATTGTTTTTCTACGGATTATTATTTTTTTTTGGGAGGGGGTTCCACACATTTTGTCCGTACGATTCAGAAGCCATTTTTGAACCGATTTTCACGAAATTTTGCACACGCATAGAGGAGCACAAAATCTAAAAATGTACCGAAGCGGAATTTTCGATTTAACCCTTATTTCATCAGAATTGGCAAAAAACTGCCAAAATTGGGGTTTATCGGCACTTTCTCGAAACACGTCTTGTAGATTTTTTTTATACATTCGTCATTGCAAGACCTGTCTGTGACACGCCCTTTGATACACACGACATATCCGGCGATGCATATAGTAACCCTCCACAGGCTGCCAAACATCGAAATTTTGATGAAATAGGCCGGATTCAGGCCCCCACTACACCCAAACAATACACGAGAGATAAACATAACTTCATTTACTGAGAGTGGAATTCACCAAGGATCATTTTTGTCAGTAATAAGGGTGTTCAAAAAACCAAGCGTTAACCCATTTTGGGCTGGTTAAACAGCAATACCCCCATAAAGCTAAAAAATTTGTATTTTCCGTGGATTTCTCTAAACGAGTCTTGTAGATTTTCAAGAAAAATTTGTCACTCCCAGGCCTAGGTGTGACAATAGAAGTTGCATGGACAAAATACTGCGGTGAGCATTTGTTAACCCTCCACGGGCTGTTATCGGACACCAAATTGATGGGGAAACATTTTTGATAGTGGTAAGGGTATTCAAAAGTCGAAGTCTTAACCAATTTTGGACTGGTTAAAGAGACATACCCCTTAAAAGCTTAAAATTCCCATTTTCTGTGGATTTCTCTAAAAGCAACTTGTTGGTTTTCAGGAAAAATTGACTATTCTCAGGTCTTTGTGTGACATTACAAGTCGCATGGACAAAATATTCCAGTGGTCATTTAGTAACCCTCTACAGGCTGCTAAGCATCGTAATTTTGTTGAAATAGGCTGTTTTCAGATGCGCACAGCACCCAATGCATACCCGAGAGATAAACGTAATCTACTTTGTTGGAAGTGGAATTCACCGAGGACCAAATTTGTTAGTAATAAGGGTATTCAAAAAACCAAGCATTAACCCCTTTTGGGATGGTTAATATAGCAATACCCATCAAAAGCTTAAAAAATCATGTTTTCCCTGAATTTCTTTCCAAGCGTCTCGTAGGGTTTCAATAGAAAATGGCCGTTGATAGGTCTTAGAGTCACATTACCAGCTGCATGGATAAAATATTCAGATAATCATTTGTTAACCCTCCATGGGCTGCTAAATGTCAAAATTTCGAGAAAAAAAATAGTCAGTTTTTGGACACCAACAACATCAAATGGGAATGTTGCAGAGAAACATAACTTCTTTTACCGGACGCAAAACTGATAGGGAAAATTTTTAGTAAGTTGTAAGGGTATTCAAAAATTGAGGTCATAACCCATTTTCGCCCCCTTAAGGAGATGTACCCCTTAAAAGCTTAAAATTCCCATTTTCTGTGGATTTCTAAAAAAAAATCAAGTAAGTATTCAAGAGAAATTGACCATTTGCAGGTCTTGGAGTGACATTACAAGTTGCATGAACAAAAGATTCCGGTAAGCCTTTGTTAACCCTCCAGAGGCAGCAATTTTTGAGAAAATGGGCTGTACTTGGCCACCCATTACACCCAATGTGTACCTGCGAGATGAACATAACCACCTTCATTAGAAGTGGGATTCACCGAGGATCATTTTTGTAAGTAATGAAGGTATTCATAAAACCAAGCATTAACCCGTTTAGAGCTGGTTAGAGGGTGATACCCCTCAAAAGGTTACAAATTCATGTTATCCGAGGATTTCTCTAAAAACATCACGTAGATTTTCAAGAAAAATTGGCCATCCTCAGATCTTAGTGTGAATTACAAGTTGCATGTACAAAATATTTCAGTAAGCATTTGTTAACCCTATGCTGGTTCTCAAACATCAAAATGTTGAAAAAGTTAAAAAATTTATAGTAATTTATATATTTTTTATACTTACCAATGACCCAGACATAGCTGGTGCTAACTCTTAAAAATCTAGGGCCAAACACAAATTTTGCCCCCCAATCCCCAAAATTTGCATCTAAAACCAAAAGAAATCATGTCCTGAAGGACCTCCATACTTTGCCCTTACTGCGCATGCGCAGTGTCAAGGACGTTCCGAAATTGGCGCCAATTATCATTCTTACAAGCAGTGTCTGGTCAGCGCTATGTACTCAGCGGGGAGGTATGAGTTCCCAACTCCTGGGAGGGCCATCCCCGTCTGGGTCATTGGTAAGTATAAAAAATATATAAATTACTATAAATTTTTTAACATTTTTATACTGTACCAATGACCCAGACATAGCTGAATAGTAAAAAGGCTGGAGGGCCTAGGACATAGAGGAAAATCCAATAAGCTCAACTATATAATATAGAGTCAACCCCTCAAGGAGAAAAGGAGTATTAGGCTTTACATGTATCTTTCTTATTTTATGTTAAATTAGAAAGATACAATACCCTTCATATTTGAGCACAATAACATTCATGTTCTCTATTAACATCCAGTATAACCCTTTATACTAATTATTTTTAAAGTAAGCCAATAAATAAAGCTAGTCCAGAGAATTGAGACTCTTTATATTCTTTAAAAGTGTCCGAGGATTGTATATTAACGCCCGTTTGACACTTGACATATACAAATGCTTCACACCGAGCTACACTTTAAAAATATGACATGAATGAATTTTAACATTAATATTACACTTTAAAACCATCCCGGAAATGACTCAGAAATACTGACTTCGGAGGAGGCATTCCCTTGCTTTTCACTATAAAGCAGGTGACCTAAGGGAACACCCTCCCCCCCCCTTCCCCTTGCCCTGGGTCAAATAGCCCAGAGCGAAGAGGGCAGCCGGACGGAGTCACTGCCGGAACAGAAAGCCTGCATAACTATAGTTGCAACTGTTTAGTGGACGACATTCTGAGCAACAGATAACGGACCTAAACAATGCAGGTCTCCAGAAATGGACTCAATATTTCTGAGATAAAAATTCGTGAATGTGGATGGCTGAGACCAATAAGCAGCCTTCATTAAATCTGTAATAGCAATACTATTAGCGTAAGCCCAAGAAGTAGAAAGAGCTCTTACTTCATGAGCCGAAATCTTAAGCACAGACTGCTGAGAAGAAGATAAATTTTCATAAGCAGTACGGATAGTTAATTGAATCCACCTAGCAATAGAATGGACCGAAATGTCCTTTCTATTGGGCATCAGAGACAGAAAGAAACGTTTTCGTCCCTTTCTGATAAACTGAGATCTCTGTTTATAGATATGTAACGCTCTAACAGGACAGAGTAAAGGCCTACGCCCGTCTGAAGACAGAAGAGCCTTAATAACAATAGGTTCCGGATATTTATTAGGAGCCTGATTCTTAGCTAAAAATCCCACATTAGTAGTGAAGGTGATAGTATTCCCGACACTACGATAGTGAGAATCATCCACCGACAGTGCATGAAGCTCACTAACTCTTCTAGCAGAAGAGAAGGCTAAGAGAAAAGCTGTCTTATAAGACAAGAATTTGAAATCTACTGTCCCAAGAGGTTCAAATGGCTTTTCCTTCAGTTTAAGAAGAACTCAAGCTAAATTCCACTTAGGAATTAACCTAAGAGTTCTGGGTCTATTTATCGAGAAGTTTCTAACTAACTTAGATAAAGAGACATTAGATCCAATTTGTAAACTATCATGATGTGCATAGGTATCAGATAACATAGACCTATAACCCTTAATAGTAACAGGCTGCAGTTTGATTTCGTCAAACAAGTATACTAGAAAGTTTGCAATGTCTGGTATGGAGGGATCAAAAATATCAACAGAATGATCCCTTCACCAACGACGAAAAACCTTCCACTTAGCCGCATAGTTTAGCGAAGAGGAGGTCCTCCTACAGTTAGAAATCGCGTCCACTGCTCGTCCTGTAAAGTGCTTGCCATGCAAGAAGGACCGCACAACGGAAAAATGTGAAGGTTGAGACCTTGCGGGTTGTGATGGAGTTGACGCGATTTCCCCTGCGAAAGAAGATCCTCCCATGGAGGAAGCTTTCGCGGTAGGTCCCACAACAGACACCTGAGTAGATTTATCCACGGTCTCTGTGGAGACAGAGATGCTACCAACAGAATCTTGCATTGAGATTGTTTTATCTTTAGCAATACTTGCTGAATTAATGGCGCTGGAGGATACGCATATCCTATCATTCCGTCCCAAGGGATCGACAGAGCGTCTACTGCAAATGCTCTTGGATCCGGACACGGAGACACATACTTCTGCAACTGATTGTTGAGATGTGTCGCAAATAAGTCTATCATTGGCCGTTCCCATTGGTAGCAAATCTGATTGAATACTTGTTTGTTGAGAGTCCACTCCGACGGCAACAAGCGACCCTTTCGTGAAAGGGAGTCTGCTAGTACGTTCAGACGACCCGGTATATGATGGACCGAAAGAAGAACATGATGTTCTAGAGCAAACAGAAGGATTCTTTCCGTTAGATTGAACAACGGAATTGAATGAGTGCCTCCCTGATTCCGTAGATACGCCACTACTGTCGTATTGTCGGATAGGATTTGGACATGAGCATTGTGAATAATGTCCATCCAATGACGTAACGCAAGCCAAATTGACATCATTTCCTTGATGTTTATGTGCTTGCCCAGGAATTGCGGATCCCAAAGACCCTCTCATCTCGAATCCGTTGGGATCAATGATGCACCCCAACCTGTTTGACTGGCATCCGTCATAATGGTAAAACTCGGATCCGGCAACTGCAGCGGCACTCCCTGAGTTAACCACTGAATGTTTGCCCAAGTCTGAATCTCTCGTTTCACTTCATCTGACAAGAGAACGTCTATGTCGAGCGAATGAATTTTCACACTCCAATTCTGAGTCAAGAAAATTTGGAGAGGACGCGTGCGTAACCGCCCCATCGGAATGAGATCCGCAGCAGCTCCGCACAGACCTATCAGTCTCATGAACTCCCTCACTGTGACTTTGTCTGCGTGCAGACAATAGCGAGCGTAACAACTGACTAATTTCGCTCTGGTTAACGGCAGACGAACGAGATTGTTGTGCGTCTCGAAGCTCATTCCCAGATGTGTGAATGACTTGGACGGCACCAGATCCGACTTCTCCTCGTTTATTATAAAACCGAGACGTCGGAGCAATAGAAGCAGATTCTGCACATCGTTCTGAAGCGTTAACTCGTTGCCGTACCTCTGAAGAATGTCGTCCAGGTAGGCTGACGTTATCGCAGACGAATGAGCTCGGAAATACATTATTACCGAGTTCATTACCCGAGTGAAAGCCCAGGGTGCTAGATTCAATCCGAAGCACATCGCCCGGAATTGATACACCACCCCTAGGACTGCGAAGCGTAGATACTTTCTGAATGTTGGATGTACCATGACGTGAAAGTACGCATCTTTGAGATCTATGCTTGTTGCATAATCGTTCACCCGAATACTCGCTCTGACCGATCGAATCGTCTCCATATAAAACTTCGGAGCGACGATCAGCTTGTTTATCCAGCTCAAATCTATGACTGGACGGAACGAGCCATCTGGTTTCGGAACCAGAAACAGATGGCTGTAGAATCCCGGTGTCTCCTGGTTTTCTACGACCTCTACCGCGTTCTTCATTAAAAGAGACTGCACCTCTGATAACAGAGCGTCTCTTTTCTGCGGATTTGACGGAAGCTGAGTCCATTTTGGACTTTGAGTTAATGGAGGCTTTCGTTTGAAGGATATCTTTAGACCTTCCGAAATCACCCCTCTCACCCAAGGGTCGTCCGTAATCGACGCCCACTCTTGTGAAAAACTCGACAACCTTCCGCCAACCGGCACGCGATAGAGGTTGAAGCCATCACCTCCTGGACCTGCGAGGCCTGCGGTAGGAGAAACCACGTCCTCCGTGACCCGCACCTCGACCCGTCGACCTCAGGGCGTCCGACCGGTTGTCCCGGCCCGAAGGACGTCCCGCACGTGAGTCGCTGCCTTGACGGTCTCTTGAATAAGACCAAGAGGATGCACCGGAACCTCTATAGGAACCTCTCTTGGGCGCATTAGACCCAGAAGTGCCTGTCTTACTCTCATCTGCCGTGTCCGACTTCTTAGAAGCAGATTTGAACAGCAGAGAATCCGAAGCTTTCTTAGTAATTTTATCGTAAATTGCAGAAAACTTGCCGTCGAAGAGAAGTTCTCCAGAGACCGAAGCAACTCTGAGAGAGTTCTTAACCTTACTATCCACGAGTGTGGATGTAGCTAGGGCTGCGTCACGTCTAACCAACTCCAGGTTTGCCACTGAAAAGGCGGAGTTACACGTGGAATAAGCTACTGCCCTTGAAAGAAGTCTTAAAGAGGATTATATATCCTGGAATTCTTTCCCTTGAAGACGCAGTGATAACGCCTTAGTAAGGTGGTCTGCGTAAGATAAAGCATCTAAACTGGCTCTGTTAGACGAAATAGTCGTCTCCAACACCGCGGTTGGAATAGACGCAGACGACGGTAATGATAATTCTAAGTCTTCCGCCTCGTCGTCCATACGCAGAGGAACTCTCGGGATACCCTGTCCTGCCGTATCGAATTTATTCCTTGCATTAATGAAAGGCAGGTTGAGAGTATTGGCGGACAAGAAACCCGCTTTTCCTAGTTTGGAAGCAAGTTTGAATATAGCGTCGTTCAATAATTCAAATGATCTTGCAACATTATTGGACTGAGACGGAAACTCGGGAGCGATGTCCCTGAACCGCTCAAAGAAATCAGAGTCCAATGACGCTATAATTCTCTTGTCCGGAACCGCAGCAGTCTGGCCCGACGGAACAACTTGAGGAAGAAAGTGCCGGATGAAGTCCACGGCAGCTTTATGTTGTTCCGAAAGGGATAGCTCCAAGTCATCCGTATCCCTTTCACCATCCGGTCGGACCTCATGATGCTCCCGGTCGTCTGCACCCGATGCTTCGGCGGAGCGTACCGACCCAGCACCGTCGGATAATTCCCGATCCGACACCGTTTCTGTCAGTTGCTGGGATGCTGCGATAAGTTGTGCTATTTGAACAAGCACGTCCGACATCGAGGCCTGCGGAGGCGCAGTCTTTCGCTGCTTCGCCGAGGGCAGCTCCGCATCTGGTGACTCCCGCATACTCTTCCTATGCGAACGTCCGGAGTCCACCGGCCTCGTGTCCCTGGCTACCGGATGGCGTGACCTGGTCGCCGAAGAATCCCTGATCGGCGAAGCTGGTAAAATATCGGCGGTCACGTAGCCAAGGTGCGGTCGTGTGCGCTGGTGAGAGGAAGAAGCCTGAGCAGTCTCAGCGGACTGCCTATACAACGGAGCGTCCCGAGCGACGGACGTGTGCTCCGCTTGCGACACATTTTGTACCACAACATTTGGTCCCAGATGTTGTTGTACGAGAGAGGGGCCTCTCTCGCTCGCGGCCCGGCTGGACCTGGACGAGCTAGGAACTGGACTCGAAGGCTTCCTCCGATCTCTCCTACTATCCGCCATCACTGGGTGTGCACGTTGAATGTTTATAGTGCTCGCATCACCCAACATTTCCTCCTGGACCACATCGGACGAACCCGGCTGCCAAACCATTCGGTGAATGGACGCTACCCCGGGCGAGCTAGCGGACGACATTTATCTTATCTCCATGAGCACTTTTGCCGCTAGCTCTGTATTCATTTGTGACGACGGAAGCGCATTTGCGGAAGATAACATGGAAACATCACCCTGTTCTTGTTCCTCTGAAATAGAAACTGATAGAGTAGAGTGACCCTGCGGAGAAAGAGCCAGCATAGCCCTTTCTCCACTAACAACATATCGTGACACATGTTTCCAATGTTTGTCATCCCAATATTGACATATAGAACAGGGATTAGTGCGAGAACACTGACTACAATTAATACAATGATCATGAAAGTCAGAGGAAGATTTCTTCCTATTACAATTTGAACAATATCCTTTCATTGTGAAAAGTCAACAACAAGTCCTAGTACTCGCACAAACCCCTAAACACAAAGATACATAATAACATGATCCATTAATATTGAAAAAACAATTGAAAATCAAAATAATTTTTGAAAACTATTTTTTCAGCGAAGCCCAAGTCTCTGAAAAGTAACGTTGAGCCGCAATGGATCCCAAGGCTAAGTGTGGTCAAAAATTTTAAAATTATATTAAATAATTAATGCAACACTTACGGATAATAATAATGTATCTTATAGTGAGATAAACTACTCCAAAGGCAAACAGCCCCCCTCAAAAGAGACTGTTGCCAATGTAAACAAACAGTGTAAAAACACCAGAAAACATGACTCCAGGCACTGACAATACTGGCCCGAAATCAGTCATCAAAATTACACTCTATCTGATGCAAGACAGAGACTCCCAGGGGAGAATCTGCAGAACATCAGATGGAAGATGCAGAACACAACGTTTATACACCCATGGATGAAAACGTAACTATGGGGAAAATAACAGAATTCATTCTGTAACCAAGCTAATTCTCCCAAGAGAATTTAGAAATGATCTTTCTCAAAAATATGCCAAAAGCATGGGAGAATAGCAAGGGGGGACTTAGAAGACCAGGGGAGAGGAAACACTGAATAAGCAGTGCAACTTTATAGCAAGAATGACAACAACAGGCCCATGCCTCGAAAATAGGCAACTTAACATAATTTCATAAAAAATTTTAAGTACAGCCCTGATTATTTTTTGTCACTCCTTTTTCCTCTCCTCCTTCTATATCCTCCTTAGAATCACCATTTCTCCAATAATTACGTGTCTGGTATCCTTTAAACTGAGATTTACAAGCACAAAGATCAGTGAGATGTTGACTGATGAAGGGCCAAACAGAGAATGACAATTGGCGCCAATTTTGGAACGTCCTTGACACTGCGCATGCGCAGTAAGGGCAAAGTATGGAGGTCCTTTAGGACATGATTTCTTTTGGTTTTAGACGCAAATTTTGGGGATTGGGGGGCAAAATTTGTGTTTGGCCCTAGATTTTTAAGAGTTAGCACCAGCTATGTCTGGGTCATTGGTACAGTATAAAAATGTGGGCTGTGTTTGCATACCCGCAGCACCCAAAGTTAAGAGTTGAAATCAACATAAGTGGAAGTAGAATTCACTGAGAATTATTTTTATAAGTAATAAGCGTATTAAAAAAACAACCCTTAACCCGCTTTGGGCTGGATAAACAATTATACCCATCAACAGCTTAAAATTCATGTTCTCCCTGGATTTCTCTGAAAACTTCTCGTATATTTTTAAGTAAAAATGGCCATTCACAGTTTTTGGTGTGAAATTACAAGTTGCATGAATAAATATTCCTGTTAGCACTTGTTAACCCTTAACAAGCTACCAGACATCAATATTTTGGATACATTTGAGATAAAACGGACCATTTTCAAATAGATACAGCACTCAGTGGGTATGTGTCAGTGGATGTGCCCATGAGGTCACCATAGAACATGTCCCAGCTGCCAATCGAGAAGTCATGAAATGCATGTATATACTTAAATGCTTACGAGGCTTATTACGGGAAGAAAACTGCGTCTTGCCCGGTAATCGCCTTTTAACACATTGGGAGTGGGGTGGGGGGTGTGTGGGGGGGGGGGATTCAAAATTCATATTGGACCCCCCTCACCAGCATTACTTGAATTGCTCTTGTGTTAGTCATCAAATAGAATAGGAACCACAGGGCTCCCTCACGTCTGACCGACTCCATAATGCCACTAAGGACGGAAAGGGACGTGATGAACAAATACACCATATTGACATAATCACACTAGGTAAATATGGTGTCATTAATAGAGCTTATCGCCTCATATAACTAACACCAAACCATATCAGTAGGAAGAGAATAATCTCCTCTAACATACAGTATCATGCCCAATAGGACAATGAACTCAGCCTAGCTGAAGCAGCTAAAGGTCTTCCTATACGTGAAGACAATAAAAGGCTGATAACTGCGGCCTTATAAGCTCACTAAGGAGACTTACAATGCTAGTCGTAGCTTATAAGTCTTCATCTCCGTGAAGACTGATATATCGGTGTAAGTTGCGACCTTGAAGGCTCACTGAACGGAGACTTACAACTATCGTCGTGCAAGGTAGGGAATGAAGAGCCGCTGTTTAACAGCCCTAAATTCCCAAAGAGACAGCAGTCCCAAGAGATAATAAATTCAGTTATGTCACTGCATAATTACTGAAACAATCTCGCTCACGATTCTAGCTAAGCTACTATGGTGTAAACAATAAGACTCAATAGCCTAGTGGCCAAATTGAAAATTGTGACCTTTGTATGCAAGGTGGTATAACTAGCTGAAACTTCGTATGTAGGGGTTGTGCAATATGACCTTCCTAGAAAAGGATGTTGTGGTTGTCTGAAACGTGTAGAACTATGTGAAAAGTTGCTTTTTATGGTAAAATTTGCCAAAAATCGGTGAATTGGGGAATTTATGCCTAGAAAATACATTACTGTGTATTAAGGGCTGATATGCATTTACTGTCATTGTAAAATCACCCCGACTAACAACTGATAATGATTTCCCTAATTTGCTATGAAAAAATATAATTTGTGAACTTTTAGTGGAAATTTTAGCAAAAACTGATATATTTTTGAAAAAAAAAATATATTAGGACAAATTTTCCGAAGTTTTGTTCCACACTATTTTTCCAGGGCTTACCTCAAACTTTTCTGCTGCCTCCTCCCTACGTTTTGAGGTATCTTTCATTGTGGTGCTATTCATAGTACCGAAAATACTAGGCTTTGAAATAACCCACCCCCCATTTTAATGCAAAATTTACCCCCAATTGGAGAATTTCGTAATACACATACAGAAAGGACAAATAATACGAAACGATGTCAGCTTTCCATTTTTTTAACCCAGAATTCAATCAGATTAACAATTCAATACATAGTCACTGAATATTTGATGCAAATATGGTCATTTAAGAAAATATGACAGAAAATTTAAACAAAATTCAGATAATTTCAATTTTAAAAAAAAGTTTGGCTAAGCCTTTCGTAACTCCACTAGGCACGATTTTCATATGTGATACCTCAAACGCGTTTACGATACTCTTACTCCATTTTGGTATATAAATCATTAGGGAAGTATCCACTGCGATGACCATGCTTGGCTCTGTGCTACCCCAACCCCATAAAGTGAGATTATCTAATTTCCAGCTTTTCACTAACCACACCTTGTTGGTGTGTAGTGTGATATCGGATTTGTGTGGGAACATTCTATCATATTTGAAGCCACGGACTGAATTAAATCACTCTTAAAAAATAAGATACAACCCCCCCCAACCCCACCCCCCCCCACCCCACCCCACCTCCACACACAAGTCTGCTATTAACTTCACAGCTAACATGTTTACACATAGTTCAATTAATTTCTTGTCGACACAGGTCGACGAAAAAATATCAGTTTGGCATTGAGAGAATATCCACAAGTGTTAAAACACAATTCTGGTTTGCCAAGATAATGTCCGCAAATCCCTATTGTCAAGTTCATCTTCACCTTCAGACCCGGACGTTTGTTCACGTTTTGAGTTCAAACATTCTGCAATGCATCCACATTTGTATATACATTGCATGCCGGTCGGGTAATACCTGCATTCGGAGCTGAGGGTCTGAGACTACAGTTTGTATGAACGCAAAACATGGGAGTTATTTCACGAACATCCATGGCAGCAGGGTCCTTCTCTAATGGCATCGGCCCTAAACATTGATCGACTTCCCGCCGGCCAGAATCCAACAAACCACTCTTATTTGGATCCTCCATATAACTGAAACACCACATCTGAGCCAGGTATCGAGCCCTCTTGATGTGTTGTAGAAATGCATCTTCTGTTGAAGGTAAAGCTGCAGCTGGCTTATCAAACGTTGTTGTCATGGAATGTCTCCGTTAGTCAAAATTCAGGTTCCCTTTCTTGCCCTTTCGATCATAAAACTTCATATACTGCCTTCCAACATCCCTACCACTTGTAATATCATTCCTGTGTCCAAAATTCCCCAGAGCAGCCAGACTGTCAACATCTTTCATCAGAATGCTGAAGGCTGTTTTCTTTCCAATCTTGAAGAACAAACTCGTGGTGTCACAGTCGGTTAGTGAGTGCACAACAGGTAAGCATGCACATAATTCTTAGCCCAAACTAGAAGCTATATCATTTCAATATACTGATGACGATCTACGTTCTTGGTCACATGTCCAAAAAAAAACATCGTGTTGGCTTCGTCATGTGTTGCAAAGAGTGCATTGGCTTCTTTTGCGCCATCCTAGTCAATACTGACCACTCATGTAGCCTGTGTAAATCCAACAGATAAGATGACACGCACATCTCCAAAGTTGCCTACTGTGTTCTTCTCTACAATGTATTGAGAGACAAAGTTTGCTAATGAAGATTTGTTGTCAAAGTTCGTGAGAAATTGGTGGAAGTTTGGAACTGCCCGAGAACCAGGCACAGAAATCTACTGCACCGAAAACTATAACGATAGCTCTATTTTATCCTTTTGTTGCATCCCAGTGAGCTTGCGAATGACCAAATTTCCGAGGTCATCACACGTGGTAAACATATTTTCAATCAATGTGCACAGCCAGGCCATTCCATCAGAGATTAAAGCTGATTTACTGTCACATGGAAGAGTCGGGAGCTGGTGAACCTTGGGACAGTGTGATTACATCACCCGTGCTAGATCAGCTTTTTTAGTTTTTCTCATGATGCCGCCAGCGTTGAACAAAGAATGTGGTATTGTCGCCAACTCATGAATGAGAATGGCCTCCAGACTAACATCTCTGTTCTTTGCAAATGACAGCAATCTTCTGAAAAGAACTTCTGAATCAATTATGATTAACTGGCCCAATGGAGAGATGGCTTTCTTCAAATCAGCGAAGGTGAACGTTTTGGTCTTGGGAACTTTATCCAGAAGCTTGCAACTCTTTGAACGTTGTCACCCTGCTTTTGACGAAGTTCTCTGCATGCTGTGCTGCAATTTCCACTTTTCAACTTTTGAAGATGCAACCAGACATGTAGCAATGTTGGTGAGGTTTTTTGGTGCCATGTTCAAATTGAAAGGGTTTTGCCAGTCGTCTTCCAACAAGGTGACCATTCTTGGGACATCCTGCTTATCTCATGAGATTCTCCTCAGTGAAAGTTCCTTGTGCTTTCGGCTCATGGGCTTGTCTTCAAAGAAATTTCACTGCTGAATGGTACCATCCAGAAAAATGTCTGGTGAGGATCCAATGCATTCGAGCACCCTTTATCATGGTAAACCCAACTATACCGCCTCTTCCCAGTAGCCACGAACCAAGGTACACTGCATCGAGTTTGAGAAAGAAGTTGTTATCGTGGTCACCTCGGTTGAGTCTAAGCACGATCGAGCCACCCTTTAGGAGGCCATGCCAATACTTGAATGTCAGGGATGTGTCCATTCCAACGGCAGCAAACTCTTGGCTACTTCTTTTGCCTTGCCCGTTAGTTCATCAATATTCGATACAATATCATACAGTTCACGTGATTGGAACCCTTTGTCAATTTTCTAGACGACAGTGTTAATTTGCTCCGAAATCAAAGTATGATTCTTCGCAGTCATCCAAGCACATGCCGTATTCGAGAAAACCCTGTACAGTGCTTCGACTACTAACATCATACTTCTCAGTGCTCTTGAGTATTGCTTCCCTCTTAGAATTTCTTCAGCTGTGAGCAGAGCATAAGCGTCTGAATCCACCAATAGTGATATGAGCCCGTCATCACAACAATTTCTCAATGGCAGAAATGAAAGATGCATGCCACCAATTCTCATTGTAACTTTGCTATCTATTCCCTCTGGTTTCGACCACACTATCTCCTGGGCCTTGTTGTAGATTGCCATGTCTGCAGTTACTAAAATGTGGCCTTGACCCAATTTATCTGCTATGCTGACTAAGTTCTTTAGGGTATGATAAACAGCCGATAGGTCACTGGGAGGGGCGTTGATGTAAGGAAGATATCTGACAGTAGAAACAGCGAGGGCGGAATCAGTTATCATGTTGTTGAACCCAGACCAACTGGTTACTTTCTGATCTTTGCTGTTGAAACGCAGCTGAGCACCCACACCAAACTGAAAGCCTAGTTCTTGCAATACAAATCAGATAATTTATTGAGTGACAAGACATCATCTCGGTCAATGGTTGCCGGGTCTGGTCTTTTGTGAGGTTTCAAGTATGGAGATATGGGTTACTCTTGAGCATCACTTCCTGAAAGAGATTCGTGTCGTTGCCTATTTATTTTCTGGAATAGTACATTGTCCGAAGACTCTTGGTAAACCACACTGGTCAGGGCATGGGTGGTGGTTTTGCCATCGACTGTTTCCTCATTCAGATCAAAATTATCGATGGCTGCATATATTCTTGAGTGGTCTCCAGTGGGAGCAGTGACCCAAACACAACAGAAACCCCAAAATCTGCTGATAAACACCTCTTGACCTCATCATACATAGCACAATGGCCTTGCGAACTCAACTCATCAAGCAGCTGTCTACTGCCAAAATCGCGATGAAGTTGCACTGCAATACCAAAAAGTCAATGGAGTCTGACGCCCATAGTCGGAGGCAGCTACTACGTTATGACAAAAAGCAACAATTTTGAGATTCATTTTCACATTTGATTGTGTTCACATGATTGTAGCTTTCCTCATTGAGAATCCATCGCATGAAAGTGAACATTTTGCTAGGAACGAACTTGCGACAGTCCCCGGTTGGTGTATCATGGAAGGGAGTGAAGAACTCAGATGGATCATCAACAGTTCTAATACATTCTCTTATGAGTCCTGCTGCCACATATTGAGTTACACTGGACTGACAAAATGGAGTTTACATGCAGCTTTAATACACCTCAAGAAATGGATATATGCAGACTATATATATTATTTAATTCATGAAGGCTTCGCCAAATTCAAGATTAGATGCACAATTGGTCTACCGTAAAAATGATCAAAACTCGAGCTTCACCCTTGGTACCTAATTACTAGATTTTGTTTTATTACGCAGGTATTTGATTTCCATATACTATCCTGGGGAGAAGATTGTGGCCATTTATGGCCTAAATAGGCATCTGATGTGTATAAAATACAATAATTCTGAAGTGTCAGCTCTAAAAATATGACAAAATGTTGCGCTTTTATCCAGTGTAATGTTTTATAATTCTATTGGTACATAACCATTTGTGAAATCAGAAAAACAGCAGATGTTTGTGTCTCAAAAACACATTTTGCCATTTTGTGATTGATGGAGATTTTTAATATGTTTTTTGTCTCACATATGTCTCCATATATGGGTTGAAGCCAACAATTTCCAGCTATTTGGCCCATCTCTCGGAGATAAATCACTGTATAGATACATCCTTGGATAGTACCGTGGGTTGACACCCTCCACCAAAGTATAAATGGGTAGCATAATGTCTTTTGACTGATCTGGATTGTATGTCTACAATAGTGCGTTCCATTCTATACTCTCTGGTAGATACTACAGATTATCATCGGAATTCCATTTTGGGGGTAGGGTTATTAAAATGTGCGTCATTTTTTTCGCGGTTGGGCCATGGTGCATGATACATAGACTACCGTATGGAGTGGATCCCTCTGCAATTTTTAGCTCAACTTTGACGAAGTCAAATTTGAGCTATTGTCATGGCCCGTCGTCCGTCTGTCCGTCCGTCCGTCCGTCTGTCCGTACGTCAACAATTGGCTATGGCTCGGGCTAGAGGTCGTATTTATGAACCGATCTTTACGAAACTTCTTGTGTACCTTTGTTATGACCCTGGGACGGGAACGAGTGTTTTTAGGTGTGGTCCGAAATTCAAGATGGCTGCCAGTGGCCATTTTGTACCGATGATGCAAAAATCAGTTTTTTGTACAGAACTTCTGTATGAAAGTTCTGATTTGAATAAACTTTTGTATAAATGTTTAGTACCATGGGATACATCACATATAATACGGGTTTTTTTCTCGTGCGTAAATTATGCAAATTAGACTGACTTTGATTTATTTAGTGTTACTTTCAGAGCTGTAAGTGCCAAGCTGCTATGGCTCGGGCTAGAGGCCGTATTTATGAACCGATCTTTACGAAACTTCTTGGGTACCTTTGTTATGACCGTGGGACGAGAACGAGTGTTTTTGGGTGCGGTCCGAAATTCAAGATGGCTGCCAGCTGCCATTTTGTACCGACGATGCAGAATCTGTTTTTTGTACAGAACTTCCATATGAAAGCTCTGATTTGAATAATTTTTTGTATGAATGTTTAGTACCATGGGATACATCACATATAATACGGGTTTTTTTCTCGTACGTAAATTGTGCAAATTAGACTAATTTTGATGTTTTTTGGGGTTACTTTCAGCACTGTAAGTGCAAATGCCAATACGGCTCGGGCTAGAGGCCGTATTTATGAACCGATCTTTACGAAACTTCTTGGGTACCTTTGGTATCACCGTGGGACGAGAACAAGTGTTTTTGGGTCCGGTCCAAAATTCAAGATGGCCGATGGCAGCCATTTTGTACAAAATTAGGTGCAGTCAGATTTTTGCACAGAACTTCCATATGAAAGCCCTGATTTGAATAATTATTTTGTGTGAATGTTTAGTACCATGGGATGCATCACATATAATACGGGTTTTTTTCTCGTGCAGAAATTATGCAAATTAGATGAACTTTTATTTTTTCAGTGCGACTTACACACAGTAAGTACACATGTCAATACGGCTCAGACTAGAGTCTGTATTTATGAACTGATCTTCACAAAATGTCTTGGGTACCTTTGTTATCACCTTGGGACGAGAACGAGTGTTTCTGGGTGCGGTCTAAAATTCAAGATGGCTGCCAGTGGCCATTTTGTACCGAAATTAGGTCTGATCAGTTTTTTGTACACATCTTCTATACAGCTCAGACTAGAGGCCATATTTATGAACCAATCTTTACGAAACTTCTTGGGTACCTTTGTTATCACCGTGGGATGAGAGCGAATGTTTTTGGGTGTGGTCCGAAATTCAAGATGGCCACCAGCAGCCATTTTGTACCAAAATTAGTGCAATCAGTCTTTTGTATAGAACTTCTGTATGAAAGTTCTGATTTGAATAAATTTTTGTATGAATGTTTAGTAACATGGAATACATCACATATTGTAAGGGTTTTTTTTTCGTGCCGAAATTATGCAAATTAGATGAACTTTGACTTATTCAGTGCTACTTACACAATGTAAGCACACATGTCAATACGGCTCAGGGTAGAGGCTGTATTTATGAACCGATCTTCACAAAACTTCTTGGGTACCTTTGTTATCTCCTTGGGATGAGAATGAGTGTTTCTGGGTACGGTCCAAAATTCAAGATGGCTGCCAGTGGCCATTTTGTACCGAAATTAGGTCCAATCAGTTTTTTGTCACAAGCTCTATACAGCTCGTATTTATGAACTGATCTTCACAAAACTTCTTGAGTACTTTTGTTTTCACCTTGGAACAGGAACGAGTGTGTTTTGGGGTGCCTTTGTTATCACTGTGCTATAAGAATAAATATTTTGGGGTTCAGTCAGACTCACTCTGGGACTCAAAGATTTTTTCTAGTTCAGCATCTGACTGTCACCCACCTTTACAATACTTTACCTATACATTTGTTACAGGCAACGGTCAGTATTCATGTACAGACCTTTACAATACTTTATATGTACCTTTGTTATCAGGTCATTACCTAGATGTTTGTCATTGCTGTGTCACATACTATACATGTACATGTCTTTGTCTTGACAAGTTGAGCTACAGTGTCATTGACACTTTCATTAAGATAAGCTCCATCAAAATCATTGTTGTGTGTTTTGCAAAAATCGGAGCGAAACGAGATTTGTTTTTTTTTAAATCGCGATTTTTTCATAAAATAACACAAAAAGAGTCATTTTTTTCTACCCGAACCATCACTTTCACCAAAGTTAGATTAATAATTGTTTAGCCCTACCCAGTTGGGGTTGAGAACTGCATTTTTTATTCAGGTTGTGCTCTTTTTCTGTGCCCTTCGGTCGTATTCCAAAAATCACCATTATTTCACATTTTTACACTAAAAGTGCAAATTTCAAATTGACACGCTTCCGAGGAGCACAATATTACTGTGCATATAGAGAAGATCATAATCTATAACTATGCGAAGTTTCATCTTGTTATACTGCCATGCACGGATCTCAAAAACTAGAGGTCTTTTCCGATTTGGCCGCTACACTACAAGTCTATGACACCAAGGAAAACAAACCGAAAAGCACTGTACCTTTATCCGTTTTATTCCCAAAACACAGCGGTCAGAGCCTGGCTAACATAGCTAGAAGTCTTCCTCTTGGTGTAACTAGCGACTTTGAAAGCTCACTCAACAGAGACTTACAACCATCGTTGTGCAAGGTAGGGCATGACAAGCCGCTATTCTAACAGCTGTAATTCCCAAAGAGACAGTAATCTCAAGGTAGCTATGCAGTTATGTGTCTTTGTCTACACTAAAAAGCTCACTAAATTGAGCTTTTTGAAAGCTCACTAAATGGAGACTTACAACACTAGCCGCAAGAAAAGACTGCTGTAACAGTACATAAGGCTACTATGGCATCCCAATGACATTAACAAGACAGCTGTCTCAGCCTATCTATGCACTATTCATCCGACTTCAGGACGAAAAACAGGTGATTTGAAAAAACCTGGAGAATATTTCAACAACCTCTATTGCTTTTCTTCAATAGGAGAGCCTATACCTCTGCAAGGAGAGACTCTCTTGGAAGAATTGTCCAACACGTACTTGTTTTAAGTGGAGCTTTGCTCAGACTGATAGCCGCAGGCCTGCCAAGACTACATTTTCATCCACTGATCTTCCGCAACTTTCATCCACTTTTTTGCGAGGTTGATAACCTTCCGCTAAGTGGAAAGCAACAGAAGTCTATTCTCGACGACCTCTATTGCTTCCTTCAATAAGAGAGCCGACTTCCACTAGG